>CM070626.1:33875773-34475773 GCA_036346255.1 Ampelocalamus luodianensis | reverse complement strand
CCTTCCTATACAATGATCCTTCGATCAGTTTATACATGCGTGTTCTTTGAATTAACCTATCCTTCTATTGAGGATCATCGGGCAATGTCCCTAACGCGAAATAAGTGGTCAATGGTTTTATCCACCCCGCATCTTGCTCGATGACTCCAACCTCTGAGGTTGTCGAATTCGTTTCTATAGAAGGTCTTGTGAGGTATTCGAGAAAAACACCTGTTAGAACAGGTGCTCGTGAGGATCCCAGTTTCGATAACTGGTCCTTCATGGAATTGTACTTGCATAGTATATGTTGGACTTCGAAATTTCTGAAGTGTTTTTCCATCTTCCTCACTTCACCTAGGATACTGAGCCATTATCTCATCGGAACAATTGTATTCCTTTGATACCTGGTTTACGACCAATTGCGAATCTCCTCCCTTCGCTAAAAGCCAACAGACTCCAAGGGATTTGGCTGCTTGAAGCCCGGCTAGAAGTCCTTCATACTCTGCCACATTGTTAGTGGTAGGGAATAGAAACTGTATGACATACTAAAGTTGATCACCCTGTGGTGTTATCAACAAAACCCGAGCCCCCGAGCCTTTGAGCTTGTGGGAGCCAACAAAATATAGTGTCCAATGGTCATCTGGCCCTGGACTTACTTGAGGTTCTTCCTCAGTATTTGTCCATTCAGCCACAAAGTCGACCAGGACTTGGCTTTTTATGGCTATTCGAGCAATAAAATGAAGACCGAATTCTCCAAGTTCTACTGCCCACTTGGGTATGCGACCTGTCACTTCTTGGTTATAAAGTACATTTCCAAGAGGAAAAGATGATGGTACTGTAATATCATGAGATTGAAAATAATGTCTCAGTTTTCTGGAAGTCATCAAAAGAGCATAAATTAGCTTTTGAACCTCAGGATATCTTTCCTTTGGTCCATGTAAGACCTCACTTACGTAGTAGACAGGTCATTGAGACCCTTCCCTTTTTGCAATAAGTACTACACTGACCACATTTGGCGTTGCTACCAAGTAAACTAGTAGAGGTTCACCTTCTAAAGGAGAAACCAATATTGGTGGATTTGAGAGATAGGCCTTTAAGCCTTCAAAGGCTTTGTCAACTTCTCCGGATCATTGGAACTTTTTGTCACTTTTGCGAATTACCTTAAAGAAAGGCAAACCACGTTCACCTAATCGAGAAATAAAATGACTAAGAGCCACCATTCGACTAGTTAAGGCTTGGACCTCCCTTACAGTGGAAGGTGGTCGTAGTTCTTCAATGGCACGAATTTTCTCTAGATTAACCTCAATCCCTCAAGAACAAACAAGGAAACTAAGCAACTTGTTAGAATTAACCCCCAAAGTACACTTTTCAGGGTTAAGCTTTATTTTATGTTTGTTTACATTTTTGAAGGTCTCTGCCAGATCCTTCAAATGGTCACACTTAGCACTACTTTTCACAACGAGGTCGTCTACATAGGCCTCTAAATTACGTCCTAGCTAACTGCTGAAGGTTTTCTGCATCAAACGCTAGTACGTGGCTCCAACATTCTTTAACCCGAACGACATCTTGACGTAGCAATAAACGCCGAAGGGTGTGATGAAGGAAGTATTTTCTTCATCTTCTTTCGCCATGCTGACTGATGGCATCCAGCATAAGCATCAAGAAAACTCATCAGTTCACAACCCATAGTAGAATCAACTAACTGATCAATGCGAGGCAAAGGGAAGTCATCCTTTGGGCAAGCAATATTTAAACTGATAAAATCTACACACATGCGCCACTTACTGTTAGATTTCTTGACTAGGATCGGATTTGCAAGGCATTCGGGGTGATCCACCTCTCGAATGAAACCAGCTTCAAGGAGCTTATCGAGCTCTACTTGGATGGCTTCTTGATGATCCAGGGCGAAGCGTCTCAGTCTTTGCTTGACTGATTTTTTTCTCAGGCTGGGTGGATAGCCTATGCTCAATCACCTCCCTTGGAACCCTGGGCATATCAGATGGCTTCCACGCAAAGACATCCGAGTTAGCCCGAAGGAAGGTGAGGAGCTCGTCTTCCTATTTCTCACTTAATCTCATGCCAATCCGGACTGTCTTGGATTGGTCTTCGGGGCTAAGTGGTATTACCTTTACCTACTCGTGGGGCTGAGGAGTAGCCTTGACTTTCGTGGCCTTTCCTGTTTTATCCTCTAAAGTAAGTTCTTTCAGAGGTAACTGATCAACAAGTTCTAGTGACTTACGATCATAGGAAAGCGCAACAGCCTGGTCACCTTGTACCACAATTACACCCTTTGGCCTAGGGATCTTGATCTTCTGGTATGCGTGGTGTAGCTACCATGAACTTTTTCAAAGATGGTCTTCCTAAAATTGCATTATAGGCAGATTCAAAATCAACAACTTCAAAAGTGATCAATTCAGTTCAAAAATTAGTAGCTGTACCAAAGGTTACTGGTAACACTACTTGCCCTATTGGTGTTACAGACATACCTGGCACTATCCCATAAAAGGGACTTGTCATTGGTTTAATTTTAGAGCGAGGAATTTGCATCTCATCTAAGGTGTTAAAAAATAATAGATCTAATGAACTACCAATATCTATTAATATTCTCCCTACTCTACAATTACTTATAGTAGGGGAAACTACTAAGGGTAATTTACAAAAAACAGACATACCTTTAGGAACGTCCTCCTTAGTGAAGGTCAGGGAGGTCTCTGACCACTTGGGGTATTCCGGACGACCAGGTGGGATATCAGCGTTGTTGACATCCCTCCATGCTGCCTTGTTATGCCGTTTGGAGGTGTAAGCGGCCGAACCCCCGTAAATGACATGGACATGGTGATCCATCCTTTGAAATGGCATCTCTATGTCCTTGTCATTATTTTGGACCACTAGTGGTCCATTGTATTCTGGTGGGACATGCATTGGGTCTTTCCCATCATAGTATTCCTCCATCTGCTTCTGCCAAGTACGGCAGTTGCGGAGGTCATATCCAGGGACTTTATGCAATGGGCACCAACGCTCACTGCTCCTAGATGTACTTGCAGATTGTGGGGTAGCACGATCGTTCGAACGACCCCCTTGCCTCCTTTTGGTCCAAGGATCCTTGTTTCTATCGTAGGGTGGTCGTTGGTCAACTGCCGTGACCTCCCTGGTGGATTGCTTGGACCTCCCCTTCTCCTTCTTTTTGGGTTGCTCGTGGAGCCTTAGAACTTCTTAGATTTCTTTTCCTTGACCTCCTTGAGGCCTGGCTAATGAGGGGTGGTCCCTTTATCCACCATTCGGTTCCACTTCACTGCCTCATTAGCATCGGTGTACCAATCGGCCATGTCAAAGAGTTCTGATACGGACCTAGGCGGGTTGATGTTAAGATCCTCTGTGAACCTCCGATACCTCACCACCTGTTTAACAGCTCGAATCACAGAATCATCAGAAACATTCAGGATAGTATTATGGACTTCTATGAAACGTTTTACAAATTGCCGTAAATTTTCGTCAAGGGTTTAGCAAAGCCAATGCAAATCGTCCTCCTTCCCTGGTTTTGCATAACAACTCTTGAAGTTGTTTTGCAACGCATTACAAATCATCTCCCAGTTATATATGGATCCCTCGGGCTGGTTAAACAACCAGGTCCGGGCGGAACCCTTTAGAACTGTGGGTAAATAATTGTCCATTACCTTTTCATTGCCCCCAGCAGCCTGAATGGCGGTAGTGTAGACTTGGAAGAATTCTGACGGGTTTTGTGTTTCATAAAAAGTTTCCGTACCTCCTGGCTTGAACTTCTCCGACCAAGTAACATCCCTCAGCGCGGGAGAGAAAGCTTTGCAACCTGTATAAGGTCCAACATGTTATCATACATTGCGACGATTATTATGACCAACAGAAGACCTGGGACGTCTACTTCATCCCGAAAATGAGTGTGATGCTCACCTTGGCCTTGGACATGACCATTACTCTGACCTTGCCTTCGTCTTTTAGATGAGGACCCTTCTAAGTGAGAGTCCATTTGGGAAAGCGCAGTATGTGATCGGGTGGAGATTTTCTCCACGGCATCCTGCAACTCTTGTGCAATAGCACACATTACTTGCACTCCTTGCTCCGAAGTTAATCCTTCCGAAGGGCGTGCAATGGCGCTTGCTAAGTAGTGAACACACTTCGCAGGGGAATCCTCCTGCATGGGGGTTGATAAGGCATTTGGATTCCTTACAATCGCTGCCCGTGGCGGTGGCGTATGCACCATCTGCCGTGGTGCCCTTGTAGAGGAGCCGGGGGTGTCTCGGTAGTAAGTTTGGCGAACCTGCGAGATGTGCGCTTGTGTGGCGGCACATATCTTAGCTTGTCGGGCCTCCACATGTTGGAGGTGTTCCCGCTCTTCCTGTTCTTGGTGTTGACCTGATGCTTTAGGATTATCATCGAGATTGGATTGATTGTCACCGACGGCGGCGACCTGACGACCACCGGAGTAGGCAGACGGGGTGAACATACCGTCGTCCTCTGAGAAAGAGGATGAGTTGTATTGCAGGGTGAAGAGAAGATTTTCCCCAGATGCTCTCTCCATGCCTTTAGTGTGGAGGCTGCCAGTGAGATCATCATGATGCGTTGGCCTCCAAGAACTTTCCAAATCTCCTGCTCCAAAGGAAACAGGCTTGGGATAGTATTCGTCCACAGCGGTACTTGTGGACGAAGGCATGGCCGGTGTGGAGCCAGTGGATGCGGACTCAGTGGGCAACGGTGCCTCAGTAATGGCCACGAAGGAACCATGGGCATTGCCGGATACGAGGATGAAGCTTGTTTCCATGTTGTCATCGTAGTCAGAAATGTCAAGGATACTTTCTTCTCTCCACGTAGGCAAGTTGCAATTCATGACCAGAGCACAGGACACATTACCAATACTGAGTAGACGAAGATGATGACGGCGATCCACACGGTCGGTGCCAGTTGTCGACGTCTGAGACTCTCATCACAGAACAGACAAACAAGAATATAAAGAAGAAATGGTGATTGCTATCTATTCGCCAAAGGACTCAAAATGGTGGTGTATATTTCAAAAGGGTCTGCTCTGATTACAAGAAAAATGACTATGAACCAACATGGATCAGGGGCTTAATCGTGATCTATATTGGAATGATTACAAAGGCACATAGGCCGGCTCTTTTATAGTTGTACAAGCGTCGGCGGTTTGTTGCGGTGGTGTCTCTTTGCGCCAAATGTTGTGTCTCTTCACGTCAATCATCGTATCTCTTCATGATGACCGTTATGGCCAATATCTCCACGTGTAGCTGTTATTAACCACACGTGGGTAACTGCTTTCTAGGACCTCCTCTGCGGGGGAGAGGTCCTGGGGTGGTCCTGGAGGAACTTTTAGAGGAGGTCCAATTGGGCCTCCAGAAGAGTTTTTAATTGATCCTAGGCCCAGAAAGCTACTTTAGGCCTAGTAAACAAACCTGGCTAATTTATAAATAAGCATATAAAGATATATCCAGATAATTTGACTAGTCAACAATCCTCGGTAGTTCCTGTATTTTCAAGTTGGTTCGATTTAATCCCAGTACTATAAAACTAGATATTTTACCCCGCTTACATGGAATTTGCAATACCAGATCAAATCCTTCCCTTACAGCTCTCGACATTGTTTTTGCGCTAACATCGCTTCTGACTTAGTAGATGGGATGATGCCTCATCCGAGTCATGATGACCAGTAGTGGGGGTTGTGGGGTTGACTTGTCAACAGTTAAGAGCAAGAGGAGCAACTAGCTTCTTCCTTTCGTTCAAAAACAGAGTAGCAGAGGAGAGGTGTCCATGGGAGGCCCTAGAGGAGCTTCACCAACGGCAAGGGCCAGGTAAGGGCAAAAAATGGAATGAGCTGAGGAAGGTGACCTCAATAGTGTTGGTGTCACGGCTGGATGCACAACAAGGCGGGCTAGAAACGGCACACGGCAGCCAAGGTGAGGAAGAGAAGGGGTGGCGGCGCCAGAGAAAGAGAGGGAAGGAAAGGAGGTGCGCATGAGCTTTTGGAGGGTTGGAGGGACTCACCAACGCGGACGGTGGAGGCAAAAGAGAGCCAAAGCGACTTGGCGATGGCAACCCAGGGCGGCAAGGCGAACTCCACGTGGTGGTAATGACCTGGGGAAAGGCGACCCAAATTAGTGGTTGTTGATGGAAGAGGATTGTGTAGGGGCGCTCTCAATGGGAGTAATTGATGTGAAGAAATGGTTGGGGAGGCGGCGAGTTTCGGTTGGAATTGGGGAAGACGACGATGTCGGCGTTCTTGTACATGGAAGGCGCAATTGACTTGAGGGGTTTTACTCATGATGTTGTGGAACACGAGGTGAAGTGAGCAGATTTGGGAGGAGCTCTCTAGTTTGAACAGAACGGTTAGGTGGGTGCGGCAGCCACAAATGTTGGCACTACCAGAGAGATTTGAAGATGACGCTGTTCCTGTTGACTGTGAGAGAGAGAGACAGAGAGAGTAAAAGAAGGTGAGGAGGAAGAGGGAACCCAGACAAATCCAAAGAACAAGGTTGCCAGGGTTGAAGCTCACCGAAGCATGCGGATGGGTTGGGTGGCAAGGGAGGTCGAAAACAAAGGAAGGGGAAAATGAGGGTTGGGTAGGATGTGCGCCGTAGTTTGCCCTCCAGGTAGGACGTCGTGGGACTGCCTTGACACCGTGGGAGCTGGGAACTGGAGAAGAGAATAAGGAGGAAGAAGAAGACCAGAGAGAGAGGGGAGAGATATGTCCTCTTCCTCAGTCACCCTTGCGATGTGGCCAAACCACCCTTTGTCAATGCCACCATGGCAAAATCACCCAGAAAACCAACCTCGAGGGTTAAAATTGATCTAATATTGTAAGTAGATGTGGTAAATTATCCGGTTTTATAGTAAACTAGCTGAATCGAACCAACTTGAAAGTACATGTGCATATAGCAGGGTAACCAATTTACATTGTGACAATTAAGAATATGTCACTCCATAGAATGATCTTCTATGTTTTGTCATTATAGAGATTCCAATTCAAAATTTGTGAATATACAGAGTGACACTTTAGAGTTTGCCACTTTTTGACAATTTTGCCTTTACTCCCTCTTCTTCCTCCCCTTCTTCTCTCCTCTTTTTTTTTTCTTCTTGCCCTCTTGCCCCGGCCATGGCGGATAATGGGAGGTGGCCTCCAAGATCGACTGGTTGGCGGCGGCGCTGGCGAGGCGGAGGAACATGCAGAGGTCGAGGAAATGCCTCCGCGCGATGGCAACCTTAACCTGCGTGGGCACCGCGCGAGGCAGGAGTAGCGCCTGGCACAGCCCTAGCCACGCGTTGCATGACATCGCCGTCAGGCTTGGTGGTGAGGCACCGCAGGTGTGGTGGGGGCGGGGGCAGTCGGCTTGGTGTCGCGCGGCCGAGGGAAGCCAAGGGCTTGGCGGCGCGGTACCAAGGCAGAGCTAGCGTGGCGCAGTGGAGGACGACGACAAGAGCGACGGTTGGAGAGGCGGCGACTGAGGCGAGGCCGAGGGGGAGCTACCTATGTGCGGCGAGACGGTGCGACGCGGCAGCTAGGCCCATGGCGGTTGAGTGAGAGGCATCTGGAGCAGCGGACGACCGACGGCAGTAGTTCGGCCTGCGGAGGCGGCGCAGAGGAGAGGCGGTGGCCGTTGGGGCCGGCTTGACTAGAGGGAGGACGATCTAGAGGAAAAGAAAGGTACTAGTAGAAAAGAGGAGGAAGGATGGGAGGAGAAAAAAGGAGGTAAAATTATCACGTGCAACGACCGAGTCTTGACTCCGGAGACACCGCCCAATCTCAAATGGAACCACAACTCCTCGAGCCAGCGCCACTCACCTCATTAGATATCTTTGCAGGGAAGCCCTCAGACATAGTGGTAATTCCACAAAAACCCAAAAATTATTCAAAAAAAAGGACTCGCTCTTTGGGACTAAAGAGCATTTACCACCTTGGGTTGGCAGTGGCATGCGCAACAAAAAGGGGACACGGCATTTTCACTGGTGAGGAATGCGTTCTGCCTACCTATAATTGCGGCACGAAACTTGCCCTGCAGTCGAAGGTGCGAATGGGTTTTGCACACGGAGGCAGCGAAGCAGTCTTCAACTAAGCGCAGCCGAGCTGGAAGACGGTGACGCCGCGACCATGAGGGTCTTCAACTAAGCGCACTTTCGAACTAATGTTCGATCGTTTCTTCTTCTTTTTTTCTTTTTGAAATTGAAACAGTCAGCCTTTACTAAGCTTAACCAAGTGTTGCGTGATCCATATGTGGATTCATACAAGGACATCCACCGGCGCTAGGCAGAATTGAGTAGAAAGTAGAGGGAACATCTAACCCATGTCTCTAGGCTTTTGTGCTTATCATTTGCAAATTGCTACTTTCCTTTGTCTCGACGGCGGCCGGACTGTACAATATATTTAGAGAATATTTTTATGACTCCATCTAAGATGAGCTGGTTCGGTTCACTCAACCAAACACTATGTTCAGAACTATCTCATATATGTATTTCCTGATTCACCAAACCAAATACACCCTAACAAGACTACGTAACTGAATATTAAACTATGCAATTGAACATAATTTACACAATTTCCCAGGACCGTCGTAACTGATTTTTAGACTAAGTAACTCAACATGAATTACATAATTTGTTCAGGACTCGCTGATTGCTACAGACCTGGATGGAAATTGACAAGACAACGACTTCCCCCTCTCGTATGGATGAGACAAGAGTACTGGATCAGAGTCTGGGGGAGGTCTGGTCCGGTGGAGGAGGGAAAGGAGGAAAGTGCGGCTGTTTTGGAGGAGAGTCGGCACAGTAGATCAAAGATGGCGACAGGCGAACAGAGATGAGATCTAGGGAGAACACCAAACGAGAAAGAGGGTTAAGTATAAGAATAATTACTGAATTGCCCATGTTTACAAAAAAAAAAATCCTGTTCCTAAGTTGCTCATATTTATTCAAAAATAATAATAAGTTGCTCATATGCAGATCAACGGTTGATATCTCTTGTCAAGAGTCTAGACTCTGCAATTTTTTTATGCTGTATTTTTTGTGACAGAATTTACGCTATATTCACAAACGAAAATCCTTCTTAACCTACATGAAGCTCCTTTACGTAAAACAAGTGTTCTTGATCTTGGCGTGGGAAATGGATCTTCTGCATTGAAGAACAAAATGAGAGAAGCTATAATAATTTGCATTAGGGGCATATATCCACTGCTGGATAAAAAATGAACACTCTAGAACATCTGGTACAGTACCAAACAAGTGATTGCTACACTGTCCAAAAAGTGTTTTTCTGCTGTAGCAATTGCATTCATAGCCTTCGATTTTGGATCAAATGGTTGAATGATTAATGTACACACCGTAGCAAGTGCGTTTTGTTCTTCAGTGCAAAGGATTTGTTTCCCTTAGTATGCTAGCCTTTCGTGGATTGCATTGTTTTCTTTTCCTTTTCTTTTTTTTTAACTACATTCAAGGGTTGGGCCCTGTGAGAAATAGACTTACGCCTAGTTCAAATCAGTTCTTAAATATACTCTTTCTAATAGGCGAAGAGATCGCCAGGCGCTTAGGAGCTCCACGTCGCCTCTTTTGCGAAAAACCCTCTGTACTTTTGTCACAGCCCCAACAATTAAAATGGATTAATGTGTATTTTATTTGCATGCATTTTGATTTCAAAACACTTCCATATTATATTGTACTTGAAAAATCTAATTTGAGGTGAACATACACATCAAAATTCACATTTCACTTCAAATCAGTGATAAAAGTTGTGATCATCATCTGGAACCAATTTAATTAAATACTAAAGTAATTATCATGAATTAATATAATTTTTCCAAAATTTTGGGGACTAGTTTGAACCTAATTAAAATTCAAACAACATATATAAACATACAACATGTTTGAATTTAAATGTCACAAATTTTAATATGAAAAGTGGTGTTCAACAATTTTTATAAATACTAGGTCATCCAGGAACACTCTTGATTTATTTTAGAATTTTTAGAATTTTATTTCTATAGTTAAAGCCTCGGTCAAACTTGTTTAGCCGTGGTCAAACTGAAACCAAACTCGGGCTCAATTCTTGTTGCACCGACTGACGACCACAGCTCGAGTCCGCGCACCATCTTGGTTTCACCCGGCGCTTACTGCACTCACTCGTGCGCGCGTCGGATCGTGATCGAAGGGCTCAGCGGAGTTGGTTGTTCGGACAACTTCTAACGCCACGACATCGACCGTCGGCTTTAATCAAGCGGCGAGCCACGCGCACTTCCTCACTCTTACGCCGTGACTGCGGGCCGGCTGGTCGAGGCCTTTCTTCCACCTCGGCGGCGAGCCACGAGCAGGCGCCACGCGCCGCGCGAGCTCGAGTGCCTCCGTCACCCGTGACTCCACCGCCTCTGCGACCTATCCGAGCATCTCCACTCAACGCCGTGCCCACCTCCGTCATCTCCCAAGCATATTACCCTTCGCACCACTCCTTTTTCGGCCATTCTCCTCTCGGTGGCGAGGAGAAGAAGTCGTTCTTGCTCTCTTCTCGGGTAAAATCCGCGCAGTCTTGTCCCTTGGCCCCTATTTTCCATGCCTTTTCCATTTTCGCTCATTTGAGCCTTTGTCATTGCTTGTAGGATGCGGGCGAACCGGAGCTCTCGGCCGCTCAGAGCACGCCGAAGGCCATCTTCGTGCCATCTCTAGCTCGGTGAGTTTGGTTGTCAATCTAGCACGTCACTTTGCGACATGAGGCACAAGCCACGTTTTCCCTCAACCAATTTGGTTGATACTTCACAGATCGCGAGAAATCGAGTTTTCTCTTTGTGGCCCGTAAAGCCCTAGTTTCGTTCTCGCCCGGTGCAGTGAGTGTTTCACCGATCCTTTGTGTTGGCACCATCTCGTACTTACTTATCCTTTCCGGCACCTTCGTTGACTTTCTTTTGCCTGAGTGTTTCCTCGCGTGGAGCCTTGTACCGCCGCCATTAACAGCGGCAAGGAGCCTCTAGTGCTCCTCCGCCCAACTTCACCCCAGTGAGCTTCACGAGGCCGAGAGCCTGTTTTGGTGTCGGTTTTCTCTGGAGAGGCTTCCGCTTTGGCGCCTCGGCACCGTACACTCCTCCTCCGCTCATCTCTCGTCGCCGCGTGCCACCGTACCTCTCGTCGACGCGACCTCGCCGGAAGGTAGCCTCCCTATTCTCTTCCTATTTTGCCTCGCCCACGCACCTCGGCCTCCCTGCGCCGGCGGCTTCGGCAATGTCACGCGCGCGCTTCCTCTGTTGTCGGAATTAGTCAGAAAGCGGTGGTGTGTTTAATTAGCAAAATCTCGGTTTAATTAGCGCAAATAATCGCTTAGTTTCTTAATGACCTATCCTAAAGGATTGGTAAGTCCTTGACATGTGGGCGGTATGTCCTTTTAAGTGAATGTGTAGATCGTAGTATCGTTTTCTATTCAGAATCACGTATTCCTTGTATGTTAGGAAGGAATCTACGTTTTATTAAAAGAAGACGTATTCCTCAAAATACGCCTCCACCTAGTTTTAGCGAGACCAAGTCGACTTTGTGGGTCAAACCTTGACCCCGGTCCCCTCTGTCAGTGGCGTAGCTAGCTCAGCCCTGGTAGAAAAAGTAATAAGTACTTTATGAAATTCGAAATCTATTAACTCGTACGCTGAAAATTGGTATTAACTTTGAAAATGCATAACTAAATCATTTTAACTCCAAAATGGGTGAAACCACTTCTGTTCATTTGCATATTTAATGAACTTTGTATTAAAATTGGTTTTAACCTTGTCTCTGTAACAGAGTATTAATTTGGAAAATGAGCTATTAACACTATTATTTTTACAAAAGAAAAAGGCTGATAACTTCAAAAAGTCATAAGTAATTGTTGGAAACTCCAAAAACAGTGAAACCAGTTTTGGTAATTTACTTTTCAAATGAAGTTAATTATAAAAATGATCTCAAACTTACCTCTGTCACAGAAAATATAGTTTGAGGAAGATGATCTTAAAAGACATTATTTTTGTATTATTAATGCTGATAACTTTATAAATCAATAACTAAATCATGAAAGCTCCAATTGGAGCAAACTCAATTGTTTTGAACTTGTGATAATATTGTACATTTATTCATGTAACCCTTGTAATCACAACTGCTCTACAAAATTTCACTTCATAATTAAATTGCTTAAATGGAAACATATCGAAATCTGAAATTCAAACTACCATAACTTTCACATACTAAATCAAAATGAAATAATTCTTTCACCAAAAATCATCTAAAATCATGACTTAGCTACTGTAGAAAAATCATGCATTTTTGAGCATTTTGATTTTTGAGGTATTTCTCGATGTTTATTCGGTATTGTATTTATCTAGATACCGAGCTTATTGATATCGACTCCTCGCAACCGAGCGAACAACTTAGCTACCTGCCAGGCAAGCATCCTTTGAACTTTCTTTTGCATCATATTTGATCCCAATTTTGTTAGGATAGATGCAATGATAATTGCTTGCATGCTATTTTGATAATGTCGCTATTTTTGTGATGAATAGTTAGACACATCCTATTATGTTGTCATTGTGGCTATCCATGAATTATTCCATTGCTGAAATGTTATGATAGGAGGTGTGAAGTTATATTGTTCGAGTTCGCTTAGCCATGCAAGTCTAGAACCGGTAGTTGGTTGTCGGAATAACCTTGACAACTATGGGATAATCACAACCCTCATTATATACTTTTGTTTCAGATCTTAGTTACCTGTTTTACAAGTTAAATTTTGTCATTTTAAATGAGCTTTTGGTCTGGACAAGTGTTGGTTAGTGATGGTGCTTTATGCAGATTTGGGTATGTGGTTGGACTTGTCCGGACAATTAAGGACCGAACTTTGGTAACGTCGTTGATTCAAGTACTTTCGTGCTACCATACGCAGTATATGGGTCTTTGTCACGGTTAAGTAGGAGAATGTTCTATTGTGTTAAGTCTCATGGTGGTGTAGGGGCATTTGTGTTTGATCATTTGTCCTTAGGAATCGATGTCAATGTTCTATAGTGTGCAAGGGAGCACCAATTACCTTTTCATTACATCGGTATTTCCAATATAACATGTGAGCCCCTTAGCAAGTGCTATATGCTACTTGTACTAAGACCGGAAACATCTCACATGGGGACTTAGCGCAATAGGGTTTTCTTCTGAAAAGCATTGTATCTCGATTCTCCCCGCCAAAGATACCAAAGGAAGTGTGCCATTATCCGGAGGCTTACGGGCTAGTCGAGTCGTGTGGGTAAAGTAGTACACCCCTGCAGGGTATAATCTATTCGAATAGCCGTGTCCACGGTTATGGACAACCGCTTGAGTTCGGGAGTTACTATTGTTAGACTTGAAATTAAAATTGTGGTTAACTCGGTAATTAGCATGAATGGGATGTTCATGCTTGTTGTTGTATCAAAGTGGGCAGCCGCTTTGTTATTTGTATGTTTTATTTGTTACTTAGATCATTACTTATTCACATGCTTTACTTCTACTTCAAATCTGATTTTGAAATGACACTTGAAAAACTAGTATGTGTAGGTTGTACACTGTTGCGTCTTTTTCGCAAAACTAAGCCAATATGAGCCTTCCTTTGAATGACCTTATGCATAACTATTTTTATTTGTGTAAGACTTTGAGTACTCTTTGGTACTCAGCCAGATGTTTGTTGGCTTTTACAGGTGAGGACGATATTGAGGTTGATGAGCTCGCCGGTGTCGACTTAGGTGACACCGACGAGTAGTATGCTATCTTCTAACTCCCAGTCGGTTGCCGATGGGTTGTGGGCATACCACTGTTGGTCCTTTTGGTTTATTTACTGCTTCGCTATAAACTTGTTAAATTTGGCGGTCGGCCCTTATGTAATTGTACACTTAGAAGCGTGTTGTAACTTTTGTACTATTTATGTATGATGGTTGTATGGATGTGACCAACGTTGTAATGAGGGTATGATTATATTGGTTACTGATCTTGGGAGCCAATATAAGTCATACTGCTGTTCTTGGATTCCTATTTAACTCGCTAAGTGTAGTGCTTGACTTGTTGGAGAACCGACAATCATGTAGTGCTAGCGAGGAAGCGCGCGCATGATCGTCGGGGCTCTAGAATTGAGTTGAGTCTCTCACTTAGACCGAGTTAAGTTGGAATCCATTTACCGGAGATCCCGAGTTATGTCCCTAAGACCTTGATTAGTCTCGGTCTTAAGGAGATAACCCCGGGGTCCCCACAACTTTCTGAAATCACGTTGAGGACCTCGCGTCAAGTTTTTTTTTTTGCGAAAAGCCCCGTTGTTTCCAAAATCACGTCAAGGTCCTCCACATCTTTTTGTTTTCGAAAAGCCTCCTGTATTTACCAAAATAACGTCGAGGTCCCACTCCGTTTTTGCAAAAAGCCTTATGTCCCTCAATCCACTCTGACGCCCTAGTAGTTCTCATCGTGGACCGGCCCAGCATTCAAGCAAGTTCTCACTACGGATTTGGCCCGAACTGCTATGCGTGGCCTAATGCCCAACCCGAGACTAACAACCAGAGTATGTTGCGATCGACTTGCTTCCTCCGTGCAGCCACGCTAGCTACCTTTCAAGCCACTTCGCCCGCCCGGCCACTTCATCCATCCATCCTGAATTGTCCGCTTCCTTTTGCTTCAAACCATGACCTAGGCAAGTGTGTGAACCTCAACTATGTCTCTATGCCCCTAGATCCATGGCAGCATCGCTTCTCTCTTGCTTCCAAGCCAAGATCACACGCTGTACTATGTTGCAATCATCATGAATCCCACCCCCTCCAAGATATAAATAGTAAGTATGTATACACATGTGACATTTGTGCATGACCTTGGTTAACTGAGGCTGCAACAACCATGGCAATATTCAAAGAGAGAGCAAGAAGGAATGTTTCCTCCATTTCCTAGTTCGAGCTTTTGCCGTAGCAGCAGCGTCCATTTTACTTGTATCAGAGGAAGAAACGCCCATCTCGTCCATCATGGTGAGGTGTCCAGTGATGGTACGCCTGCCCAGAGATCAAACGCTAATGGGTAAATTAGCTAACGCTGGCTGTACATGTTAATTTCATATGCAAATTTAGTTTGATCGAGTAGTTGATCATAACTATACTTCGCATGCATCATCTCGTTGTGCTTCTGATTTTAACCTGTGGATAGATTAATCAACACTGCCTGCCAGGAAGCACGTACCGAGTAGCGAGGTGATCGACGAGCAGTGGGGGGTTGTGGAGGCGAAGGGCACCCAGTTCGTCGTCGGCGACCGTCCGTTCTACGTGAATGGCTTCAACACGTACTGGCTGATGATCCTCGCCGTCGACTCGTCCACCAGGGGGAAGGTCTCGGAGGTGTTCGAGCAGGCGGCCGCGGTCGGCCTGACGGTCTGCCGGACCTGGGGCTTCAACGACGGCGGCTGGAGGGCGCTCCAGAAGTCCCCTTCCGTCTACGACGAGGATGTCTTCAAGGTGAGAAGAAACTCGTCCCAAATTTCGTTGCTCGCGCCGCGCGTGCATGAAATGGCGTGTATGGCTGTTATGAGATATATCGATACATCACAATTTGTACGCAAGTTTCGATCATGGCTGCTCAGGGACTCAGGGCGTTGCATTAATTAGTTGGTTGTTTTGTGTTGCGCATCACATATACTCTCTAGTCTCTATGTTCTTTTTTACTTATTTTAAACATCGACACGGTTCTCCAAAATACACATTTGACCACTATATTTTTGATAATAAATATACTAATATAATTTCCATGTGACACATCTAAATAGGGTTTAGGGGTCTCCTTAAAAAAAGTTTAGTGGTCAAAGTTTGACAACACACGTTTCTAAAATGGCCAGTTAATTTGGTTCAAGTGAATTAGATCACACATTTAAACGCCTGTTTAATCTACGTTATTACACCATATATTATTACAACGCGGAGGGTCAACGTCAATTGATCTGCTGTGGTGTG
The DNA here is from genome assembly GCA_036346255.1 of Ampelocalamus luodianensis. Lineage (NCBI taxonomy): Eukaryota > Viridiplantae > Streptophyta > Magnoliopsida > Poales > Poaceae > Ampelocalamus > Ampelocalamus luodianensis. The sequence continues at coordinate 34,459,826 of CM070626.1, read as the reverse complement.
ACCAAATGATTCATTTAGATCCTTGATTGAGATATTTCAATAATAGAATACATAATGTATATAAAATGTTCATGTAATAGCCATGCATATATATCAGGAAGATTTAATGTTAGATTCTTGTCGTTGAGCTGACCACAATATTAAAATTTCCTCACGTACGGAAAAGAATTCTCATTGGTGAAGGAATTACTAGTAGGGATTGCAGGTTTTGTAATGGAAGTCTGTAAATTCCAGTATTTACAATGGCATAATGCATATTTCTATTTTACTGCCGGCAAGTTGCCAACGAGTCTCCTTAAAAAAAGTTTGAATTGTCGACTCTCTTTATGTTGTTCCCATTGCGGCGTTGCCAATGAGCCACCAAATTAACACCTATTCTTACCATCGACCAGCCGGTTTTTGTGTACACCTTTTTTTTTCGGCGATAATTTTTTCGAGAAAATTGTGATGCTGAAGGGTGCCAATGCAAACAGCAGTAGCTTGTAACCACAAATTGCTGTAGATGCTAAAGGAAAAGTTTTTGCAAAAAGGAGTAGGAGAGAACCTAAGCATGCAATGCGTGCACATATGGATCTCCACGAACAATTGAACATTAATGTGCCTTTCATCATCATCGCAAGGACAGAGATCTCTTATCCAAATTAGGACACAAGCTAATTATAACGCCACTTCATAGTTATGGTTCAGTTTGGGCCCTACAAGACCAAACACCTTAATTACGCTCTGTTATTGCAAACATGTCATTTTCCTCTCTGAACGAGCGTACGTTAGTAGCTAGTCTATGTTAAGCCAGGGATTAAAAATCGGCGGTTACTGATACTTTAAGGACAAATGAAATTGCAAACGGAATAAACCAGAAAGGGCCCGTAACAAGCCGCTATGGTTTAAAAAAATCAAAATCCGTTTTTATCCTTGTGTGAAGCTGATCAATCCTTTGCTTGTTTCGGCATGCACGCATGAAGGCTCTGGATTTCGTGGTGAGCGAGGCGAGGAAGTACAGGATCAGGCTGATACTGTCGCTGAGTAACAACTGGGATGGCTATGGCGGCAAGGCGCAGTACGTGAAATGGGCCAAGGACGCTGGCCTCAACCTCACCTCCGACGAGGACTTCTTCTCCGACCAAACCGTCAAGGGCTACTTCAAGAACCACATCAAGGTAAACAACAACAAAAAGAAAGAAAGAAAGCGCGGCTTCAGATATTTTACACATTGAATTTGATCGGAATTTCACACGGATTTTGTACTCGAAAGCGGTTCCTACAGGATTAATTCTTGCGACATACCTGCATTCCAATGGGGCTTACATTTCTTTGTCTACTAACAAACAATCAATGTACACATGTATTGCGCTTTTGTTAGGCCATGCTGACGAGGTGAACACGTACACGAACGTGGCGTACAAAGACGACCGACCATCTTCGCGTGGGAGCTCATGAACGAGCCGCGCTGCACCTCCGATCCAACCGGGAACAAGCTGCAGGTATGTAACGCGCGTGCGGACGCTCGTTGCTTATTCTGCTTGGAATTTTCAGGCGCTCACCTCACCTGATATGACAAATTGATCAACTTACCCGCGTAAACGTCATCTTCAGTCATGGATCCAGGAGATGGCGTTCCACGTGAAGTCCATCGACCCGGCGCACCTGCTGGAGGTGGGCACGGAGGGCTTCTATGGCCCGTCGTCGCCGTCGCGCCTGCAGGCCAACCCCAACACCTATGCCAGCCAGATCGGCACCGACTTCATCCGCAACCACCGCGTCCTGGGCATCGACTTCGCCTCCGTCCACATCTACCCGGACACCTGGTACCTACGTGCTAATCTGTCGCGCAGCCATGTCTCCTGATTGGTGCATGGATCAAATTCTAGCAATGGTTTGTATTCTAACTTTGCGTACTGCTTTTGCTTGTAGGCTGTCAGGCTCGACGCAGGAGGCGCAGCTGAGGTTCGCGCAGTCGTGGATGCAGGCGCACATCGCCGACGCGGACGGCGCGCTCGGCATGCCGGTGGTGTTCGCGGAGTTCGGGGTGTCGACCAAGGCCGGGGGCGCCTTCAACGAGACGTCGAGGGACTTGTTCATTCAGACTGTGTACGGGGCGCTGCTAGCTTCCACGCGGCGTGGCGGCGGCGGGGCGGGGGCCCTGCTGTGGCAGGTGCTCCCGGAGGGCACCGATTACATGGACGACGGCTACGCCATCGTGTTGCCCAGGGCAGCGGCCACCGCGGGGATCGTGTCGGTGCAGTCGAAGAAGCTGCAGACGTTCAACTCCAGGTGCGCATGGAGTTGCCGCTGGGGGTGCAGAAAGAAAGAGCAGGAAGAGGCAGAGGACGGTGATGTGCCGTTCAACGATGAACTGTAGCACTAGGAGATTGGAAGATTACGGTATATATAGCGTTATTTGCGACCGGGAGCTTAACTACTACTAGTAGTTATAGCTGGTATTTATAGATGTGCTGGCATAAATAACCTGATGATCACTACTACTAGTAGTTTAAGTACCCATTTAACACTCGGAGGTTGTTTGGTTTGCTACCAAAATTTTAGTAACATCAACGAAAATTGGCTGATGTTTGATTTGCTACCAAAATTTAGTAATATCTACGAAAATTTGATAACAGCAATGAAATCCAAGTCTCTGCTCTATCTAAAAAAACTTGTGGACTGGATCACTGGAATAATATCTGCCGGACAATGCCAGAGAGAAGGTGAGCGGAGAAAGATAGGCTACTCGGTCTTGGCTGAGCATGGTAGCGACTAGCAGCTTGGCAAAGCTTGGCTGCAACCAGTGGCTCTTCGGCATCCACTCTCGCGGTGTTCACTGTCGGGTGTCGGAGCAGAGAGGGAGGTAACTGTATGCTGGTAGTCATATGGATGTTGAGGTGAAGGTAAACACGGGAAGGTTGGGGCTTCTATTTGGTTTGTTGCACCTTTTCTCTTCCCCACTGTTTGAGGCCCTGATTTGTAGTGTTAATTGGTTGATTCTTCATTGCTAGGGTTTGAATCTTTCTGTTTTGGAATGTTAGGAGTGGGGAGTGGATTTATGTTTAGGCGTGTTTGCTTTGTTGATGAATTGAAGTGATGGATTGGTGGTATGGTCGGATCTAGGAATTAGGTTTTGAACTTTTAATTTGTTCAAGCTACCACTTGTTTGACGATATTGTTCTTCTTTTGGGCTGATTAATTTATCTGAAGCTGCTCTAAATTAAACTATTTAATCCTTTGCTTTAGTGGAATGTTGATACTATGATGATCCTTTACATTTTATTAGGTTCATGTGTATTACTACTTTGGTAGAGTCCTATTTTGTAGGTTGATGAGTGCATGTAAAGTTATTTGTCATTGTGTCAGTGCATTGGGTCGCAGCGTCCAGGGTTTAAATTTTGAGAAATCCATGTGTGATATTTGTTTTGTTTTTTTGTGAGGCTTTATATCTGACCTTGACGATAACTTCATGTTCTGATGTGTTTTTAGTTGGGACTGTTGGTCTGTGATAATCCGGTGGAAAATATGTATGTTTGATCTATATATAAGAACTTGTAGCATCTGATTTATGCATTATGTCTGCTATTGAAAAGAGAACAAAATTAGGCAAGTTGACCTGTACTGTAGGAATTTGGACTTTGTTACACTATAAGTTGATTTCACTTGTGAATTTTCTATAAGTTTGTGAGTAGCTATTTTTACATGCATAGTATGAGCATTTGGTTGCTCAAAGGGCTTGTGCAAGAGCTATTGGTCTCTTGTGATAATGTCGATTATTTCATTTCTAGAATATGTAGCTTCTAATTATAAACATTTGAAAGTTTGTTACGTACTCACATTCATGATATCTTGTCCTCCTGGATTTGTTAGAGCCGTTGTGTTCATTATGATGGTAGTCACCTGCATTACAAATTATATCAGATCTTTATCGTATTTATGTCACAAATGTATTTGTGATTCATTATATGCATAGGTGTAAATTGATTTTCTTTCAAAATAGTGTCTTATTAATTTTTTTGCCTCAATCTTAATTTTAGTGTTCGCATTTTCTTGCTTACCTTTCCTATATGTTGTACAATAATTTTCCTTAGAAAGGTATAATAATTGTTCAATATATCTACATGGAGGATTGGATTGGAGCAGGTGTTTTTGGATAACATGGTTCCCAAGTGAAGGCAAATGGAGGCCTAGTTAGCTCACGGACCAGTGCTACTATTTCCACATGGTGCCAGCTTGGGAAATAATTTGTCTTGTTTAGAAAATATTGTACTATTTCTGATTCTAAAGGAGTTCACCAACCCCACTAATTTTGTCTTGATTAGAAGAATTTTATGTTTCTATATCTTAAGGGTTCACCAAACCTAGCATTTGTTTTGTCTATCTTATAAATTAAGCTTTTGTCTATGTTCTAACACCTTAGTTGTCAGACATATAAACAATGCCTGAAAATTATCTAGTTTAGAAATAATTATGTATTTCTCAACTTGGACAACATTTAGTCTACAAGACTATAACCTCAATCTACCTCATTATGATCCACGCTCATTGTTCTTCCGTGCTTTAGACCTTAGACAAGGAGCGAAAACTGGATGTGTTAGCCCAGATAGCTTTTTGGTGTTGTTCTGCAAGTGAGTTCTTGTCTTCTTGCCATTGATGTTGGTAGCAACTAGCTAGTATGTACTTCTAATTTAAGTTACTTTTGCAAAATAATTACTAGAACTTGGGTGGACTTTCTATAATGTGTTTTTTGTTGGACAACTTGGATGCATGGCCGAAGTTTGGATTTATTTGTGTTGTTGTCATTGGTAGAGAATTATTTAGAACCTCAACTACAATGCATGGGATTGCTCCTTTTCCTGATCTTTATTACATTCACCATTTATGCAGAATCTGACAAGCTAGTTTTGTAAAACGATGGTTCAGTTCTTTTCTATGATATTTATTTTTAAATTTTTCGTAGTATTTTTGTTTTCTTAATAATTTTAGGATAGCTTTATCTACAAATCAAGCAAGTTTGTAGGAATATATTTCCATTGGACCAGATTTCAATGATGTATTATAGCTCTCCAGTGCTATCCTACTTCAACCAAGTAATTATCTATTTAGCCCTTGAATTGCTCCATTAGCATCTTCTGCTTGCCCATTGTTTATAGTTTGTGTGGGGACCCCGGTAATTATCTCCATAAGACCGAGATTAAACAAGGTCTTAGGGACATAATCACGGTCTCGAAATAATTCAATTTAACTCTATCCAAGTGAGAGGCTTAGCGAATACTAGAGCCTCAACGATCATGCTTGTGCTGCTCCTTTGCAGCGCTACATGGTTGTCGATTCTCTTCGATTGAGCACTACACTTAGTGAGTTAAATGGGGATTCATCAATAACGAGTATGACTTATATTGGCTCCCAAGATCAACGACCAATATACTCATACCCTCATCCAACGTTGATTACATCCATACAACGCATACAATGAGATTAAAAGACATACGCATAATAGTTAATGTCTGACTTATTACATACGCCGACGCCAAATTCAAAGTAAAGTACCAAGTAGCAGTGAAGTAATTAAATAAAGCAAAAGTCCGAAGTGGTATGCTCATCACCCATCGGCAACCGATGGGGTTAAATGATAGCACATTACTCGTTAGTGTCACCCAAGTCAACACTAGCGAGATCGTCATACTCATAATCTTCCTCACTGAAAAGGCCGACAAACATCGGTGAGTACAAGTGTACTGCAAGTCTTACACAAATAAAAATAGTTATGCATAAGGGTCATTCAAAGGATGGCTCATATTGGTTTAGTTTTGCGAAAGAGGCATAGCGATTAACATCCTACACATACTAGTTTTTCATGTGCCCATTTAAAATCAGATTTGAAGTAGAAGTAAAGCATATAGTAAAGCATTTCGATAATAAGCAGTTGAATCATACAAAGACCAAAGTGGCAGCCCACTCGATGTACTAAACACATGAACATCCCGTTCATGGCGAATACCAAGTTCAACCACAATTTTAATTAAAAGTCTAACAATAGTAACTCCCGAACTCAAGCGGTGTCCATAACCGTGGACACGGCTATTCGAATAGATTGATACCTGCGGTGTACTACTTTACCCACACGACTTGATTAGCACGTTAGCCTCCGGATGCCTCGAATATAGCACACTTCCTATGGTGTGCGGTCGGTAAATCAAGATATGGTCGTTTTTAGCAAGACGATTCCATTGGCTAAGTCCTCAACCTGGGGCTCCTAGGAACATAAGACGTTACGGCCTTTATGCCCTATCGGCCCAAAAGGAACATAGGATTTCACGGTCCTATGCCCTACAATTACACCACCGTGGGACCCAACACAACAAAACCTTCCCCTACTTAACCATACGGCTCCCAACCCGCGTGTGGCGGACGAGTGTACTTGAATTAACAACGTTACAAAGTTCGGTCCTCAATTGTCGGACAAGTCCTTCCACTTACCCAATGCTCGTGCACAAAGCACCATCACTAACCAACACTTGTCGGACCAAAAGCTCATTTAAAAATGTCAAAATTTAACTCATAGAACAGCTACAAAGATCTGAAGTATAAATCATAAAATGAGAGTTGTGTTTGTCCCAAAACCGCGGGTTATTCCGACGATCGAACTCCGTGTCTAGACTTGCATGGCTAAGCAATTCTATAACCCATAATTCACACATCCTATCTTAAGCATATAGGAGTTGGCATAATTCAAGATTAACCTCAAGCATAGGACATAACTAAACTACACATCACAAAAATATTGATATAATCAAAATAGCATGCAAGCAATTATCATTGCACTAACTTAACCAAAGCGGGATCAAATATGATGCAAAAGAAAGTTCAAATGATGCTTGCCTTCTTTGCATGTAGCTGCTCACTCTCGATGAGCGTAAGTGTCGATATCAATATGCTCGGGATCTATATAATATAAAGAGAGTTATTACAAAGAGAGGCCAAGGCCAAAAGTCATACAAATAAGTAAATACACATGAAGCAAAATGGCCATAAGATGGCGATAAACAAAAGCCAATCGGTGTGCCTTTACCCACAAGACAACCAACCGGACCGCCAAGCTAATCGTCCCAGACGGCGCCGCAACACAACTCACAAAAGTGAGGCCCTTGGGGCTCACCTTCTTCCTCTGCAACAATTAATATTAAGCAAAGCAGATGAGTACAAAACTTGTTTTTGTACTCGCAAGACTGACGTGTGAGATAACAGAACTATAATTAACTACATGCAAGCTTTATTTAAGTGGATAAGGCTCTGGACTTGTTTTCAGCATAAAGCAAGTTTCCATTTGCAATAAGGTAATAGATTCAAAGCAAGTTTGCAATTAACTTTTATTGTTCAAATAAAAGAGAGACAATTATAACAATAGATAGATGACAACACCAACCTAGAAGTGACTAACCCATAGTCACCACAACAATAGCATGAAGTACCCCTTCATACCACCCGTGTCAAGTTTAAGTTTTTAAAAGGTTGTAGTCTAGTTCTTGTGGGAAATAACCAAGCGTGTCCATAACCTAGGACGAGGCTATTCGAATAGTTTTAACCCTGTAGGGGTGTACCAATGTACCCACACGATAGACCGCCTTTCCACCAGCCACGGTTAGCACACTTCCTTTGGTATGTAGGCATGGCTAAGTCTAACAAGACGCTTTCCAATGGACGATGCTAATTAAGAGCCGCAACCCACGGGAGAAAGGCACATTAGACAGCCTAACCGGCCTGCTAATGCTCCCCTCCAACACCACAACAAGAACACACCCACCGACCAGCTCATAATTAACACCCTCCAAAGTACTTAGTCAAGAGAGGTTCCATATCCCCCTCGTGTGGTTAGCACGCAATAATTGCTTGGATCAATGGCACAAGTAACTCGGTCCTTAGGGACTTAGGCACCATTCCAATCACACCCAACAGATCACCCAACATACCATTGTGCCCAAGCCAAGATATAATTTTTGTTTTCAGTTTTTGATTTGCAAAATGGTAAAACACAAGGGTTGGACATAATGGAATAATATAAGTATTTGTGTGATCAAGATCACCGACTAAGTCGATGATCGCCCAATGCTACCGATACTAGGCATGGCTAAGCGATATTTATTTGAGATCTACTAAGTGACAAGAGCTCATCTAACGAACTCTAATCACAGCAAATAACCTAGGCTCAGGTAGTAGAGGATAATCATTTACCTACAGATTATGCAACTAGAGGATTAACTAATCAATTTAACAACAAATTAGCAATGCATACATAGAAGTTAAACAAAATATTAGACTTTAAAAGTAATGGGATTAATGGGAAATGATCAAACTGCTTGCCTTCTTGCTGTTGCTCAATTTGTTGCGAAGGGTCGTTCTCGGGGTTACCGCAAATGTCGAAGCCTAAGCGAAAGAGCGAAAACAACCAATAAGACGAGCAACACTTAAACGAAAGAGCAAGCAAAATTTATCCAAATGCGACGAAATTTATACACAAGGTAAAATACTAACATACCTAGACATAGAAACTGGAAAAACCTAATTTGGATTTGTGGTGCAAAAGATATCCCCTAAAAACCTATTTTTGGCCATAATTAGCACTGTAGCAAAAATATTTTCTAGAAATATTTTGGAGCTGAAATTTTTAGGGTGGCTACCTACTGGTGTGGTGATAACCCATATAAAATTTCAGGTCATTTGGAGTTATATTGAAAGAGTTATGATTTGTCTAAATTGTTTAGGGTATTAAACTAAATTATGATCCTTATGATTTTTAAAAACAGTAAAATTTGTGAAACCAATTTTCCTAGCAAACACACTATCAGTGGAAGCTAATCCAATTGGATTCATACAAAAATCAGCTATAGATAAAAAGATATGCATTTTACAAGTTTCTTTGAAAGTTCTGAAAAACAGATTAAGTTCAATTGTTTACTATTTTTGAAAATGGTTTTCCAGGTTTGATCATGGTCTACAATTATTTTTCTGTTTAAGTTCAAGGTATAAGGAAACTAAAAATTGGAATCATCTAATTTGGAGCTCAGATGACAAAGATATGAAAATGACAAGACCTTAATGTGATACGGATTTACGGACTTAGCGAAACCGGTAGATCGAGAAAGAAGCGGCGTGGCTAACCCACACCGCAGATCTCGATCCAACGGACGACATTGAACCACGCGCGGTGGTTTGAACTCGCGCGAGAGGGAGCGGCGGTATGGACCATCGATCGTGAGATGGGCGGCTCACAAGCAACGCGACACGATTGCACAACACGAGATCTAACGAAAATCCCGGCCGCAGATCTAGGGGCGGACGGCGCTGAACGGCCACGTCGCCACGCGCTGGCGCGTCCGGCAACGCGCCGAAGGCTTCACCGCAAAACGCCGGCGACCAAGGCACGGCGGCGGAAGTGAATGCCGTAAATGGAGTGCGCAATAGCATCGCACCCTGCGTACCACCCACACCGACGGTGGTGGACCCGAGCGGCGGCGGCGACGAGGCGGCGCGTAAAAATGACAACGACGATAAGCAGCAAAAGAGCTCCGCGGCGGTCCATTCAAGCGGTGCACGAGCATCTAGGGACTACCGAGGAGCTACCGACGGACGCGGAGTGCGGAGGTCGGGCGACTCCGGCGGCGAAGCTCGCGACGGACCGAGGAAGATGACGCGAGGAAGACGGCACGGCAAAATCAACCATGCCGCGTCATCACGATGGGTTCTAGAGAGCACCGAGAAGCTCCACGAGAAAGGAATTAGAAAAAGGAGCACTCACCGTGGAGACGAAGAAGGATGCTCAGCGGCGAATTGGGGAAATCAAAATCCGGTGCTCCGTTGAAACAACTGAAATGGAGCGGTTGTTAAGCACCACCGAGGTGAGGGGAAGCAACAGGAGAGCAAGGAGGAGCCAGGGAACCAGCGGAGCTTTGGGTTCACCAGAAGCTCGCGGGCAACAATGGCGCGAGAGATTTTGAGCGCTCAGGGAGCTCCACAAGGGCGATGGGTGGGAGAGCTCAAGGGTGTGTAAAGGAGGACAAAGGAGGACAATGGGGCTTAAGTAGGCACGAGGCGAGGATGGCACCGTTGGCGCCTCGGGTTCCGGCGCAGCGCGGTCGCCGTGGCGGCGGAGCGATTGAGACGGCGACTAAGCGGGCGGTGGAGTGGCGGGCATTTAATGCGCTGCAGACACGTTGCGAGGCGCGGATGGGACAAGGCACTGCGCGCTACGCTCAGCTCCGCCATGGCGCTCACGCCGCGCGGCGAGAGGAAGCGGCGACGACGCCAACCGTCCGATTTGCATCCAAGGGTTAGCGTGCGATCGCGTTGAAACGGCATCGGATGGCGTCGACCGCCCGATTGAAATCCAACGGCCGAGAATCATAGGCAACCGGAGTTGTCCGAATGCTTACGAATGAGAGCCGTCCGATGGAGATCTAACGGTGATGACGCGTGCGCCGATCGACGCGCTGCGGTGCGATTAAGTTGGCTCGGTCGAGTCAAGTGACTCGAGCAGCCCGACTCGCACCCAGAAACAGTGCAAACCGATTAGGTTTTGATTTTTGAACTGAAACTTTGAGGATTTAATTGAGGCATCAAATCAACTCCAAAATTTATGAAATTTTAACTGAAGCTTCTGACTTAAGGATTAACCTTCCATAAAATTTTCAGAGATTTTTGTGCAATGAATTTTCTCCAGAAATTCCAGAAGGTGATTTCAGAGGTTTGACCAAGGTTTGACTTGCCTCTAAAATATTTCAAATAATTTCCAAAATTTATGAAATAATTCAGAGGTGTTACCAAGCAACCCTAGAGCCCAGGAAAATTTATTACCAAGGGTTTGACATAGGATTTCACCCAGAAGGTTTTGACTAGAGATAAATGAGGATTTTGATTTTGAATTTCCCAAAATTCCTTTACAAGAATTTCAGAAAAGTTTCAAGAGAAAAATGATGAAGGAAAAGTTTTAATTTACCCTCATTTTATTACATTTGAAACACAAGCCAAAATGGGGATGTTACAGGTGCATGTAGCTAAACTGAGTTTCTCAGTACAATCTCGTGGTTGCTTATGCTACCTAAAGGTTTAGGGAGGTCACCGAGTGTGAGAAGCTTGGGAAGGCCGAGGTGGTTGGGCGATGTGGCCGGGAGAAGAAGAGTGGCGGCGATGCGGCTTTGCGAGAGAAAACCCGAGCAAAACCAAGACCGGTGAGTGCTTGGATCGACTCAGAACTCAAGGTCAAGCTATAAGAGCAAAGAATCGAAGGATAGCTTACCAAAATGAAGTGGGAGATGAAGAGGTTGGGCTACTGGCCGAAAATGAGACAATCCTCAATTCAATAGAAACTGTCATGCAATCACGAAATTGATTGAGGGTTTAGATCGGTGGACTAAAGCATACAAGGTGACGCGGTGGTTTGAGGATAATACCTCTTGACAATGAAGAAAGCTTGAAGATGTCCGCGGGTGCACGCTCTAGAGCCGCTGAGAGCACGATCACGGTCCAGGAGCTACAAGCAAAGATAGGAGGCTGAGATGAGCAAAAATGGAAACGACATGGAAGGTGGAAGAGGAGGAACCATGCGAGGAAGCTCACGGAGTAGAGACCGAGAACGAGCTTCCTTCCCCTCGGCGAAGAGAGGAAGTGAGCGACATTTAGGGTTCGGAGGTGTCTTAAGCACGGGAAAGTGACGGAGTGGGGCGGCGTGAAGAGAGGAAGCTCGGGAGTGGCCAACGGACGCGGTGGATTGATGGCGTCGCGGAGGTGCTCGTGGCGTCGCGTCGCGCGTGGCAAGGGATGCCCGAGGCACCAGCGGAGGTCGAGGCGGAGGCGGCAAAGACGGCCCCATCGGTCGATGAGACTAAGTGCGCGCGCGAGCGAGTTAAATGATTTGAGGCGCACGTTGGATCGCGAATGGACGGGACGAGATGAGTGGGGCATTGGGACAGTCGAATGCGAGGGACTGGGCCGTTGGATGAGGATCTAACGGTTGCATGTGGCGGTGCGTTTAGGTGGTTTGGCCGAGTCGGCTCATTGAGTCGAACTCGAGCCGAGGAAACGATGCACCGGTTAGGTTTTCGAGGTTTGACTGATAATTAAATTAGATTCACTACTTTGACCAGAGATTTATAAATAGAAATAAATTTCATAAAATCCTCAAATAATTTGTGGGGTTCCTGGAAGACATAGTTCCCATAAAAATTATAAAACCCTACTATTCATAATATATTTTGTGATATTTAAATTCAAACTTAATGTATGTCTTTTAAGTTGGTTTGAATTTTCATTAGGTTCAACCTAGTTCCAAAATTTTGGAAAAATTATATTTATTCATGAAAACTAATGTAGTATTTAATTAAATTGGTTCCATATGATGATCACAACTTTTATCACTGATTTGAATTGAAATGTGAATTTTGATGTGTATGTTCACCTCAAATTAGATTTTCCAAGTACAATATATTATGGAAATGTTTGAAATCAATAATGCATGCTAATGAAATACATATTAATCCATTTTAATTGTTGGGGCTGTGACAAACCTCCCCTTACAAAGATCTCGACAGAGATCCGGGTGGAGAAGAATTAGAAAGTTTTCATTAGAAGTTATAATTTATGTTGTCTTGATTTCCTTCAAAGATAGTGTTGACATGTTATAATTTACATTAATATGTTTTACCTTTCCTTTCTTGATACGAAGGCACTTCACGTAGAGAAGAGTTCTGGATATGTCGCTCGCATCCGGTCTTCACGTTCCCAAGTTGCTTCATCTTCGTGTGGTTGCTCCATTGGACCTTGACGAACTTGATGTCACGATTCCTCGTCTTGCGCTCGGTTTCTTGAGGATACGAATCGGGCTCTCTTGATAAGATAGGTCGGGTTGCAAGTCGAGTTCGTCCAACTCGGTTGCTTCCGTTGGGACGAAGACATTTCTTGAGTTGGGAGACATGGAAGGCGTTATGCCGCGTCTGAAAGTGATGGTGGCAACTCCAACGGTATGCCACCGATCCCAACTTAGCTATAATACGGAAAGGTCGGTATAGCGGTGCTAATTTACCTTTGATTTGGAAGCGACGAACTCCTTTCATAGGAGAGACTTTAAGATAAACATGATCGATCCACTTGAAACTCAACTCGCGACGGCGACGGTCGGCATATGACTTCGCGTGATTGAGTCGTCTATGTCGTTCACGAGCGACACGAACTTGTTCTTCACATCTTCCACCAAGGTTGGGCCATAGAATGGCCTCTCCGGCGGACCAGTTCAAGGGTGTTCTACAAGCTCTCCCATACAATGCTTCGAATGGTGACATCCGAATCTTTGGATTGAAAGTCTGTTGTTGTATGAGAACTTCGACAAGCGGTAAACATTTTCCCAACTATCGCTGTAGGATAACACGCAAGCCCGGAGAAGGTCTTCCAAAACTTGGTTTACCCTTTCAGTTTGTCCATCCGTTTGCGGGTGATAAGCGGAGCTAAAGGATAGGTTGGTCCCCATTGCTTGATGCAAGCAGTTCCAGAAATGAGAGGTGAATTGGGGACCTCTGTCTGAAACAATCACCTTCGGTACACCATGGAGACAAACAATTCTGGAAATATAAAGTTATGCTAGTTTGGCCCCGGTGTAAGTGGTCTTGACAGGAATAAAATGGGCAACCTTGGTTAAACGATCCACAATCACCCATATAGAATCAAATCCAATTTTTGTTCTAGGAAGGCCGGTGATGAAGTCCATGCCAACTTCTTCCCATTTCCACTGGGGAATGGGCAGGGGATCTAGAGTACCAGCTGGCTTCAAATGCTCAGCCTTAACTCTTTGACATAGATCACACTCGGCCACATACCGTGCAACGTGCCGCTTCATTCGGCTCCACCACATTTTGTTTTTCAAATCTTGATACATTTTCATACTCCCGGGGTGGATAGAGAATTTTGAGTTATGAGCCTCCTTGAGAATCAATTATCTCAAGTGGCGATCAAATGGTACCACCATACGGTTTCCAAACCATAGAGTACCTTGTGCATCTTGCATAAACATTTAGCCTTGCCTTGTTTCATTAGTTCTAAAATTTGAGCCACTTCTAAATCAGTTTTCTGGGCTTCCCTAATCTGGTCCTCAAGTGTGCAAGTCACACTGAGGGCTGCAAGCGAACCTTCTTCAACTATTTCCAGGTGTAGGCTTTGCAATGCACGACACATAAAGCCGCATGAGAAAAGGAGTTACCGACAAACAGTTGCATTGAGATTTTACGCTCAATCGTCGGCCACGACATTAGCCTTCCACGGATGATAATGGAGTCCCATATCATAATCTTTAATCAACTCAAGCCATCTTCTTTGTCTCAAGTTCAGTCGGCTTGGGTGAAAATGTATTTAAGGCTCTTATGGTCGATGTAGATCTCGCGACGACACCGATGAGGTAATGTCTCCAAATCTTCAAGGCATGAACTACAGGTGTGAGCTCTAGGTCGTGTGTGGGATAATTGGCCTCATGAGGCCTCAATTGCCTCGATGCATAGGCCACCACTCGGCCGTTTTGCATAAGCACACAATCGAGCCCATGGCGAGATGCATCACGATAGATATCAAAACTCGTGAATGTGCAGCGAGAACAAGCACGGAGCTTCATGGAGCATTCTTTCGGGGTTTGGAAGCTTTGCTCGCATTCACTGTCCACTCAAATTTCTTTTCTTTCTTTAGAAGTTGGGTCATAGGCTTTGCAATTTTGAGAAATTCTTGATGAACCTACGGTAGTACCCCGCAAGTCCAAGAAAACTACGAATGTCGGTGGCGCTCTTGGGTTGCTTCCACTCAGGACATCTCGCACCTTACTAGGATCAACGACACCACCCTTAGATAGGATATGACCCAAGAAACTAACCTCTCGGGCCAAAACTCACATTTCTTGAATTTGGCATACGGTGATGGTGGCGAAGCTTTTCTAACACTAGTCTCAAGTGTTGCTCATGCTCAAGATCGGACTTAGAGTAGATAAGGATGTCATCAATGAAAACCACTACAAATCGATCCAAGTATTCCATGAACACCGAATTCATGAGGTTCATGAAATAGGTCAGCATTGGTCAAACCAAAGGACATGATTGTGTACTCGCATAAACCGTAACGAGTAGAGAAGGCGGTCTTCGAATGTCCTCGATTCTAACTTTGTCTGATGGTAGCCTAACCTCAAGTCAATTTTGGAGAACACCGAGCTCCACTAAGTGGTCAAATAGGTCATCGATCCGCGGGGCGTACTTGTTCTTGATGGTGACCTCATTCAACGGACGGTAGTCAACACACATCCGTAGACTCTTGTCTTTCTTCTTGACAAAGAGGGCCGGGCATCCCAAGGCGAGGAGCTAGGCTGATGAAACCCTTGTCTTGCAACTCCTTAAGTTGTTCTTTCAATTGCTAGCTCATTGGGTGGCATCCGATCGGCCTTTTGAGATGGGCGCGATGCGGTGCAAGCTCAATGACAAACTCTACCTCTCGGTCGGGGCATTTGAAGTTCCTCGGGCAACACATCGGGATACTCACTCACTATTGGTACCTCCTCTAGCGAGAGAGGTACTGCCTCTAAAGCGTATAGGTGAGAACTACCCACTAAAGGTGCAAAGGCGACACGGATGCCGAGTCCTCGCTAGTCAACGAGATAGACCGTGGGCACAATCAATCTTCCCCTGATTCTTAGATAACCAATCCATCCCTAAGATAACATCAATGCCCACTGAACTTATCACTATTAAGTTTGCTGAAAAGTTAACATTTTGTATTTCAATTTTCACGTCCCTGCAGACTTGATCGGTGTAGAAAACCGACCCTAGGGACTGAATATGATAAGGTGGGTGAAGTGTATGTATCTTGAATTGGTTAACTGTTGCATACTCGTTTTTAATAAATGAATGAGATGCTCCAGAATCAAATAAAACCGATGCAGGACATGAATTAACAAGTAGTGTACCTAGCACGACGTCAGGTGCGTCGGTCACCTCCTCTGCTGAGACGTGGTTGACGCGACCACGTACATGCTGGGGTGGAGCAGGTGCTGCTCTCTGTGGTGGTGGCGGTGGCCTTGTTGGAGCTGGGGCTGGTGGTGCTAGAGCAGAGTACGTCCGGGGCATCCCGCCGCTTGGCGAGGCGCTGCGGCGAGTGGCCACAGCAGCCACGGTGGGAAACAAGTAACGCGGGCTTGTATGCCCCGCCAGTCACGTGGTCTCGGGCCCCATTTGTCTTTGCCGAGCCGCCGGTGGAGAAGGTCGTGGAGGTGCCACGGGAGACCTCGATAACATCAAGGCCCAGGCACGAGGTGCCCGAGGTAATCTGAGCGCGGATCGGGAAAATCGCCACTCACCACCGCCATCTCGCAAAGCCTTCCCCTCTTCCTCGACTCATCCATTGTCATGCTCTCATGCTCCACCACTATCGCCTTGTTGACGAGATCTTTGGAAACTCCTGAAATCGTGTGCGGCTAAAACAAGCCGCAACTCTCACGATAGTCCATGGAAGAACTCGTTCGGCGATGGCGTCGTCGAGGCGTCGTCCGAGCATACCGCCAAGTAGTTGAAATCATGCAGTACTCGGTGGCGTCCTCCGCCCGCCTCAAGGCAAGGAACTGCTGTTGTTTGATAAGCGGCACTCCCTCCGGTATATGGGCCTCTCTAACGCGCCCCCAGACTCGTCCCAAGTCGGGCGTGGCGGCCGGGCTGCATGGCGGAATAACTATTCCACCAGCGCCGCCGCACTCCGCCAACCGATAGGCGGCAAACAAGACTCTCTCAACTCGGTACACTGCGTAATGTTGGCTTCTTCTCTATGTTGTGCAGCTAGTCCTCTCGCCTCCATCGGGTCCTTGCCGCCGCGAACGTCGGAGGGTTGGTCCGCTGAAACTCGCCGAGACCTCCGGGCCTTCGGTGTGGGGCGCTCCTCCTGCCGAACGGAGCCGGGCGGTGTTACGCACGATCGCCTCAAGCATCCGGTTCGGTCCATTCGGTTGCGCTCAATCATCATCATAAACTTCGACCATGGATGGCGGCGGAGGAGCACCTCTCAGCGGTCCGCCCGCCGGTACGGCGGCCGAGAGGGCTCGCCATGCTCGGATGGCTGCTGGGGACGACCGTCCCGATCGTAGAAATCACTCAAGGGTGCTAGGCGGGTGCCCTAGATGGGGAGCCTCGCGCGCAGGCTCTCCGATCGCAGAAGTCGGTCTGTCATCCTTTATTAGACAAGGATGGTTAGTAAATAAGATAAAAGCCATTACTTGGCCATACATGCACAATCGATATCAAAGAGCAGGAAAATTGTAACATCAAATGGAACACCAAACATTAATCAACATAAAACCAAATCGATACCACTCCATACATAAGCGCCCGCAGGCTTAAGATTACAACAGAAATAGGAGTGTTTGCAAATAAAACATTACAGTTCGACATCTACTACCCTATTACATAATTCTAAGGATACAAGCTCAAACATAGAGCTCCCTGCCCTAACAGCCTAGATATTATTCCGGTCAAAGTTCACCGGAAAATCATTGAGCAGGTGGTATCCAGGGGATCCTGTGTCTTCCGGGTCTCCCGGGTTGGTGAGGCGTAAGGGGATCTCACGCTGATGATATGGCCTCCTACTTCAGAAGACGATAGTCCGAGGCGCGAAATGTACGGTGAAACCTCATTAGCGCCATCTAACACATCCGCACGAATGAGCCTCATGTCATGCATAAGCCGCAAATGCTCCGAGCTATAATGAGGCGACGACGCGTCTCCCATAACTCATGCACTATGCAGCGATGCATTTGGTCCATTCGTGAACCAATCTCGCCAATCGCACGACTTGGGGTCCTCCCAAACGGATCTAGCAAACGAGCTCACGTCCCTAGCGGCGCGCGCGCACGGAAAGTGATCATATGAAATTGGGCTAACTCACGTAGGTCGAGCGAAGACGCACTCACGCCACCAAAGCCACTTCTTGTAACGCCATGGCCTCGAAGTACCATGCGCTGGAAGCGGTAGGTATGCTCCCGTGAACTTGTCCGCAACGATATCTATCATCGCCATAAATTCCTCCATTCTGGTCCTCGATCACGCGGTAGATGGAATAAGTGGGTGATATGTGAAGTTCGCCTCCACATCATGTCTCGCGACAACGCCGGGTATCCATCCACTCCTTCGACTTGAGTTTCTCGGACAAGGATGCGAGGGTTCATCTAAAGGCAAGAAGGCAAGGTAAGTTAGTTTCATAAACCAAAACAGGATCGGGAGAGAAAAGATACTAAGATGGATAAGGAATAAAGATATTCTTAACTTAAACTTTCTGAAAATACTTTGATAATTTGAAAAATAATTTGACCAAGGTACTTACTAACTTAACGCGAGTGCTACCTCTAACCTCGATCGGTATGGCTCGATACCAGTATTTGTGGGGACCCGGTAATTATCTCCATAAGACCGAGATTAAACAAGGTCTTAGGGACATAATCACGGGTCTCGGAAATGAATTCAATTTAACTCTATCCAAGTGAGGCTTGGCGAATACTAGAGCCTCAACGATCATGCGGCTGCTTCCTTTGCGAAGCTACATGATTGTCGATTCTCTTTCGATTGAAGCACTACACTTAGTGAGTTAAATGGGGATTCATGAATAACGAGTATGACTTATATTGGCTCCCAAGATCAACGACCAATATACTCATACCCTCATCCAACGTTGATTACATCGATACAACGATACAAATGAGAGATTAAAAAGACATCTTGCATAATAGTTAAGGTCTGACTTATTACATACGCCGACCACCAAATTCAAAGTAAAGTACCAAGTAGCAATGAAGTAATTAAATAAAGCAAAAGACCAAGAGTGGTATGCCCATCACCCATCGACAACCGATGGGGTTAAATGATAGCACATTACTCGTTAGTGTCACCCAAGTCAACACTAGCGAGATCGTCATACTCATAATCTTCCTCACCGAAAAGGCCAACAAACATCCTGGTGAGTACAAGTGTACTCGCAAGTCTTACACAAATAAAAATAGTTATGCATAAGGGTCATTCAAAGGATGGCTCATATTGGTTTAGTTTTGCGAAAGAGACGCAACGATTAACATCCTACACATACTAGTTTTTCATGTGCCCATGTAAAATCAGATTTGAAGTAGAAGTAAAGCATATAGTAAAGCATTTCAGTAATAAACAGTTGAATCATACAAAGACCAAAGTGGCAGCCCACTCTGATGTACTAAACACATGAACATCCCGTTCATGACGAATACCAAGTTCAACCACAATTTTAATTAAAAGTCTAACAATAGTAACTCCCGAACTCAAGCGGCTGTCCATAACCGTGGACACGACTATTCGAATAGATTGATACCCTGCAGGGGTGTACTACTTTACCCACACGACTTGATTAGCCCGTTAGCCTCCAGATGCCTCCGAATATAGCACACTTCCTATGGTGTGCGGTAAGATAAATCAAGATATAGTCGTTTTAGCAAGACGATTCCATTGGCTAAGTCCCTCAACCTGGGCTCCTAGGAACATAAGGCGTTCTGACCTTTATGCCCTATCGGCCCCAAAAGGAACATATGATTTCACGGTCCTATGCCCCTACAATTACACCACCGTGGGACCCAACACAACAAAACCTTCCCCCTACTTAACCATACGGCTCCCAACCCGCGTGTGCAAAGACGAGTTTACTTGAATTAACGACATTACCAAAGTTCGGTCCTCAATTGTCCAGACAAGTCCTTCCACTTACCCAATGCTCGTGCACAAAGCACCATCACTAACCAACACTTGTCTAGACCAAAAGCTCATTTAAAAATGTCAAAATTTAACTCATAGAACAGCTACAAAGATCTGAAGTATAAATCATAAAATGAGAGTTGTGTTTGTCCCAAAACCATGGGTTATTCTGACGATCGAACTCACTGTGTCTAGACTTGCATGGCTAAGCAATTCTATAACCCATAATTCACACATCCTATCTTAAGCATATAGGAGTTGGCATAATTCAAGATTAACCTCAAGCATAGGACATAACTAAACTACACATCACAAAAATATTGACATAATCAAAATAGCATGCAAGCAATTATCATTGCACTAACTTAACCAAAACTGGGATCAAATATGATGCAAAAGAAAGTTCAAATGATGCTTGTCTTGCTGGTACAGTAGCTGCTCACTCTCAGTAGCGTAAGTGTCGATATCAATATGCTTGGGATCTATATAATTATAACATCAAATAAATACCGAGAAAACAACTCAAAAACCAAAATGCTCAAAAATGCATGATTTTTCTACAGTAGTTAGGTCATGATTCTAGATGGATTTAGGTAAAAGAATTATTCCATTTGGAGTTATGAATTGGAAGTTATGCTATTTTGAATTTCAGGTTTCATTACCCTAAGTTATGTAATTTAATTATTTGGCCAAAATTTATAGAACAGTGGTGGGGTAGAGGATTACATAGGTAAACAGGTAATATTAATACAAGTCCAGAATAGTTGAGTTTGTCCCATTTGGAGTTCTTATGATTTAGTTATTGATTTGCAAAGTTATCAACCTTTTATAGTGTAAAAATAATAGAGTTAAAGATTACATTCTCCTAAATATGGTTTCTGTGACAGAGGTAGGATGGAGACCATTTTTAGAATTAAGTTTACTGAAAATGAAAATTATCAAAAGTGGTCTCACTGTTTTTGGAGTTTCCAATAATTACTTATGCATTTTTGAAGTTATCAATCATTTTTTTTTCTATTGTACAAATAATGGTTTTAATGGATTAATCTCCAAATAAAGCTCTCTGCTACAGAGAAAGGTTTGAAACAAATTTTAATATAAAGTTTACTAAAAGTGAAAATTTCCAGAAGTGGTTTCATGCGATTTGGAGTTAAAATGATTTAGTTATGGATTTTAGAAGTTATTCATATTTTTCAGTGTATAAATAACTGATCTCGAATTTACTAAAGTGATTATTACTTTTCCCACCGAGCGCTTCCCAGCCAAAGTCACTGACTTGCGGGCCCAGGTCAAAGTTTTGACCCAGTCCACACCCAAGGTTAGCTCGGCCGAATCTCAGAGGAAAACGTATTCCAGAAAATACGTCTCCTAAACACAAAAGCGTAAACTCGTATTTGAACTACCCAGAGTACGTGTTCTGTTAGGGAAAACATAAACTAGCATCTTCGCAACCACTTAAAGGTCCAAAAGGCCCACATGTAAGCGGCTGTTTAACTCGTTAAGACATCATTTAACGCTAATGATTGGAGTTAAACGTCAAATGACATGCTACAGTGTTGGTCCGCGTACGGCACGGCAACAGCGCTCTGCCGCTTGCTTGCCCGGCGGCTCGCCGGCAAACCAGGTCACGGCGGCGCCATCCAAGGGTAGGGATAGCTGCGCAATAGCAATGCACAACTAAGGGCGGTAGTTAGAGTGCCCGTGGTGGACTACACCGGCGGCTAGCCGACGGGGAGTGGCGGCGGGTTATACGGCAAGGGTGCATGTAGCTAAACTGAGTTTCTCAGTACAATCTCGTGGTTGCTTATGCTACCTAAAGGTTTAGGGAGGTCACCTTGAGCTGTGAGAAGCTTGGGGAAGGCCGAGTGTGGCCGGCGATGACGGCCGGAGAAGAAGAGTGGCGCGTGCGGCTGCGAGGAGAGAACACACCGAGCAAAACCAAGACCAGTGAGTGCTTGGATCAGCTCCAGAACTCAAGGTCAAGCTATAAGAGCAAAGAATCGAAGGATAGCTTACCAAAATGAAGTGGGAGATGAAGAGGTTGGGCTACGTGAAAATGAGACAATCCTCAATTCAATAGAAGCTGTCATGCAATCACGAAATTGATTGAGGGTTTAGATCGTGGACTAAAGCATACAAGGTGACGCGGTGGTTTGAGGATAATACCTCTTGACAATGAAGAAAGCTTGAAGATGTCCGCGGTGCGCTCTAGAGCGGCGAGAGCACGATCACGGTCCAGAGCTACAAGCAAAGATAGGAACTGAGATGAGCAAAAATGGAAAGCGACATGGAAGGTGGAAGAGGAGGAACCATGCAGAGGAAGCTCAGGAGTAGAGACCGAGAACAGCTTCCTTCCCTCACCCAAAAGAGGAGAAGTGAGCAGCATTTAGGGTTGGAGGTGTCTTAAGCACGAGAAAGTGACGGAGTGGAGGCGGCGTGAAGAGAGGAAGCTCGGAGTGGCCAACGGACGCGGTGGATTGACGGCGTCGACGGAGGTGCTCGAGCGTCGCGGCGCGTGGCAAAGGATGCCCGAGGGCACCGGGCCAGGAGGTCGAGGACGGGTCGACAAAGACGGCCCCACCGGTCGCTGAGACTAAGCGGCGCGCGAGCGAAGTTAAATGATTTGAGGCGCACCGTTGGATCGCGAATGGACGGACGAGATGAGTGGGGGCATTGGACAGTCGAATAGCGAGAGACCGGGCCGTTGGATGAGGATCTAACGGTTGCATGTGACGGTCGCGTTACGTGGTTTGGCGAGTCGGCTCACGAGTCGACTTCGAGCCCGAGGAACGAGAGCGACCGGTTAGGTTTTCGGTTTGTTGATAATTAAATTAGATTCACTACTTTGACCAGAGCTTTATAAATAGAAATAAATTTCATAAAATCCTCAAATAATTTAGGAGGTTCCTGGGAAGACATAGTTCCCATAAAAAGTATAAAACCCTACTGTTCATAATATATTTTGTGATATTTAAATTCAAACTTAATGTATGTATTTTAAGTTGGTTTGAATTTTCATTAGGTTCAACCTAGTTCCAAAAATTTTGGAAAAATTATATTTATTCATGAAAACTAATGTAGTATTTAATTAAATTGGTTCCAGATGATGATCACAACTTTTTATCACTGATTTGAATTGAAATGTGAATTTTGATGTGTATGTTCACCTCAAATTACATTTTCCAAGTACAATATATTATGGAAATGTTTGAAATCAATAATGCATGCTAATGAAATACATATTAATACATTTTAATTGTTGGGGCTGTGACAGTTTGCCTTTATGTGAGGCCTCCGGGGATCGGATCCGTTTCAAGCTAAGTAATTACGCTAAAAACGCAAAACTTAACGTGAGACGAAAACGATTCCAAGTGCCCGGATATGTGTCGCATGTTAGCTCCCAAGGATCAGTGGCTAACATGCACACATCCTAATACAACATTGCAATCACATCCATACACAATCATACAAGAGAAATAGAAATTTTGATACATCTTCAACATATAGAACCTTATGGTCCCAATTTTACATAAGAGGGCCAATCGGCCAAATCTAAATAACAATAACACAAATAAATCGCAGCGGAAGATAAAATTAAAGTAAAAAGGGAATAACCGAGTTGGCATGCCCATAATCCCACAAGCAACCAACTGGAGTTAAAGCCGTTGCACCCGTCGTCCTTACCTGATCAAATAGACACTTTTCAAGTACAAAGTTGTACTCGCGAGACTTTTCAAGAAAAATAAGGATGCATGTAAGTATCAAAGGAAGGCTACTACACTAGTCAATTTCAACATAAAGCAAGTTTTGCATAGAGATAAACAATATAGATTCAACTTGCCATTTGTAAAACATTTAGAAAATATTTTGTGACAGTAAGTAATGATCAACAATGGCATAATCTCCAAATATAATCAACACACGAACATTCCATTCGTGGCACAATTCATTCCTCAACAAAAATTAACGCGCGAACTACGCATTCATGATAACATTTCAATTCTAAACAAACTAACATAATGACATAACATTCCCAACCATAACCCAAACTTAATTTCCCAAAAGCTAACTGTGCCTGCTTTCACACAAGTGTTGTCCATAACCTAGGACGTGGCTATTCAAATAGATTTAGTTCCTCTACAGAGTTGTACAGCTTTACCCACACGATATGAATACCTTATACCGTCGCCATGCACTCTTCCGAAGGACTGTGACTAAGATATCATAACGAGGCCATTACAATGTCATGTCCTAACCATCAAACCACCCGAGGAAACAACACCATGGTCGAAAGTCGCTTATCGGTGCCATGGGTGTACCCGTTGTGTAAGTAAGTACCTTATAAACAAGAGACCCTTAAGGGCAAGTAAGGCAAAACTTAACATGCCCCCACCAGATTGACAAAAGAAACAATTAAACTATAACAATAACAATTGTCAATCTGATTGTGTTCTGATAGCTAACACACAACAAATTATTAAGCCAAGCCTTCGCCATTATCCCGGCGCGTGGTTGCACGTAAGACTTAGTTCATCACACCACAGACCAGTCCTTAATCACTCAGACGAGGCTACACAATTCCATAACAACAACAACAACAATGTTTCATGATCACCCTACACCTGTCCAAGTTAAGAACATAAAACCCATGCCCAACATGTCCACAAACCTCAGATGCGAAGATCTGGATACATCCCTCAAATCCATCATAATCCAATCCATATAATCCTCAAATTTCATTAGGATTCAATTCAATCCACTGGCCGATGGACTAGCTCCATAAACCGCCTTCGGCTACAACTACTAGCATGGCTAAGCATCGTTCTACAAACTAGCAAACAACCCATATAACATATAACCTTAATTATTCAAGGAAAAAGGCGTAATCAATATTCAAAGGATGGCTAATGCAGCAATTAGGAGATTAACTACTTCTACCCATGAACATACATTTCAAAATAGCATGCAATTGCGATAATAAAACTCACACAAAACTTTTAAAAACCACTGGGAGCAATATGATCAAGAGGAGGGTGCTCGCACCTTTGCTGTACCACTTGTTCAATCTCATGTTATACTCGTAATAATCTCACGAATATATCGTTCTCGTCGAAAACCTAATGAAAGACGATAATGCAATAAATATCAAATAAAGCCAGAAATTCAACATGCTAAAAAATGTATGAAATTTATACAGTAGGTAGATTATCATTTTATATGAATTTATGTGAAACAAATATTCTATTTGGATTTAGTATGTAAAAGTTATAACAATTTGAATCTCAGCTTTCTATAAAATCCAATCTTTCACTATTCACCTAATTTAATTATTTGGTTAAAATCTGTAGAACAAAGATAGATACAAGGATTACATAGGTAAATAGATAATAATATTATAAGACCAAATTAGTTGAGTTTACCTCATTTTTATTTTTCAACATTTAGTTATGAATTTCTAAAGTTAACAGCAATTTATAATGTAAAAGTAATTCATTTTGGGATACATTTCCACAAAATATATCTTCTGTGCTAGAGGTAAGACTGAAATAATTTTTAAAAATAAGTTCATTGAAAATTAAAATTATCAAAAGTGGTTTCACTGTTTTTGGAGTTAAAATGAAATAGTTATGTATTTTTGAAGATAAAATCTTTTTCTTATTGTAAAAATAATAGAGATATGGATCATTTTTACAAAACTATATTCTCTGCTATAGATACATGTTTGAAACCTATTTTAAAATAAATTTCACTTAATATGAAAAATATCAAAACTGGTTTCATTCATTCTGGAGCTAAAATGAATTAGATATGGATTTTTGAAGTTACAAGAATTTTCAGTGTACAAAATAGTGAATTTCAGATTTTATAATTGCATTTATTACTTTTTCTACGGAGAGGAATCTAGCCAAAGTCTATGACAGGTGGGGTCCTACGAATACTGTGCTTTTTTCATTTATCTTCCGAATTAAAGTGTCCTGACAGGTGGGTCCCAACGGTCATACTCTCCTAGTCATTTAGTAACCCAGCCATCCTACGGGTCCACCAGTCAATGACTCTAGCGCAAACCAGTTTAATTAAAAGCCTTGATTTCTGTTCATGGCCCCACTCGACAGTGACTCACCAAAACTGTTGAGATAACCTTTAATTACTGTAATCAATCATTAGCAATTAAAAGTAGTGATTAACCCTAATCTACTTGCTACAGAAACCGTCGGTTGTTCTGACAACGCAGAGGGCACGGCCGTGACATCGCCTCGGCGTCTCGCCGGTGATGTGGTCCTTGGCGGGCGGCAAGGCGAGCGGTCCTCGAGGCCATGCGGAGCTAGGAGTATCGTCGACCGGAGCTGAGACGGCCGGTAGCGGCGGCGCAACGCCGGCGAGCGGAGGTGGCCATACGGCTTAAGTGCATGTGCCAACCCAAGGTCGAATTGAGCAAAATAAAGTGGGCAAGAGCTACCTAGGGACTCCTTGAAGCTTACCGTAAATAAGAAATGGCCGGGGAAAGCTCGAAGAGAGGTGGTCGGCAGCAATGGCTCCGGCGGCGGAAGGCCTCACATGGAGGAGGTTCCCTGGGCAAAAGAAATGACAACAAAGGGTTGAGGAAGCTTGGGGGTGGCTTGTAGATGGTGAAAATGCATGGAATCGAAAAATGGCTCACCAGGATGACAATGTGGTGATGAAAAGTGCTTTCGGTCGTCATTTGGGCAAAGCCAAATTCTCAAGCTCCTGCGAATGCATTGTCGGAATTAGATGAGGAGATCCCTTAATCATGTTCAAAGCTTCAATATGACGCGCAAATTCGAGGAGAAAACTCACCCGATGTGAGGATGACCCAGATGGACAAGGCCCGGAGCTCTGGTTGGCGCTCTGTAAGCCGTGGGAGCACTATCTCGTCCCGGCCCCTACAAGCGGAGGCAAGGGTTGGAATCAGCAAAAACCGAAACGGCGTGCAAGGGCAAGGCTAGAGGATGAGGTGGCTGGAATTTTACCAGAGAATAACGCATCCACGAGCTTCCCTTCCCTCGGCCTCCGAAAGGGAAAGTGAGTGCTGAGGAGAGTAGAAGGGGAAGATAAGGCGTGGCAACAGACATAGAAGAAATGGGGTTAGCGTGCGGTGCTCCAAGACTGGTCGCAACGGGCGGTGGGGAACAGTGTTGACGCAGCGGTTTCAGAGGGCTCTCGGTGCGTGGCGCTCGAGCCCTGCTCTCGCCCGCCCGAGGTGGAAGAGGGACTGACCGCGTGGGACCACCTTGGCAGTGACTGAAAATGAGTGGGCGCAGTGCAGCCCAGTGGCTCGGTTGGTTAGGGTCGTGCGATCACGAGTGGACGGTCTGGATTGCACGTTCATTCAGACTAACCCGAACAGCTACGAGATTAGGCCCGTCGAATGCTAATCGGACGGTCGATCTCGTTTTGGTGCATTTAGTTGATTAAGCCTAGTCAGCTCGCCCGTGTCGGACTCGAGTCGGAGTTTGGTCCGAGCCCGAGGAACAGTGCCGGTTTGACTGGTTTTGAATTATATTGATTCTAGTTTGACTGAGCTACTAAATATAGCAAATAAAATCATAAAAATCTGAAATTAATCAGAGGGGTTCCTGGGATGATCTAGTACCCATAAAAAGACGACGGCTCTGAGATGCGGACGACGCGGCGGTCCTGTAGGTGGGGTCCGGTGGTGACGAGGAAGGCTGGAATGGCGGCGGTGACGGCAGGGTCCTTCGACCGGAATTGGGGACGAAGGTGGCAGCTAGGGCTCTTGGCGGCGCTGTGCTAGTGGCGGCTAGGGTTTTCGGGGGCGGCGAGGCTCGGGGTGCGGGATACGAGGGTCCTCGGCGCCTTAAATAGCCCCGGGAGGCAAGTCCGCGAAAGACACGGCGCGGCGGCGGCGATGGAAAGAGGAGAGTCCGAGTCGGGGATGATGAACAGTAACTCAAGGTGGGTCCCACACGTCAGCGACGGTGGCTCGGGCGCGGGTGCGTGCGAAGCGACGCGGGCGCGGCTGAGAAACGGACTCAAAGATCTGACTGTCCATCCCACATCGAACGGCCCAAAATCAAAGGATCATCCAGACCTCCGAATCGATCACGCGCATCAAGTCGTCCACTTCGATCGAACGGTGGGGAAAGGCTGAGCGCGCGGAGAGAGAGAGAGGCTGACATGCGGGGCCCGCATGTCGATCGAGGCGCAGCGGCGAAGCTGGTCACATGAGTCGGGCCGGCGGCGGAGGGAAATGGGCCGAAGTTTTGGAATTCGGCCTGAAGCAATTTCTGAGATTTTAAATACATTTTCTATTTTAGAAAATACTAGAAATTCAAATAAGCAATAGAAATTAGCAAATGAACTCAGAGAAATTCTAGAAATATCTAGAAAATATATCTGAGCACATAGAACCCAAATAAAATAGTTTTGGCTATTGTTCAAGTTGGGATTATTCACATTAAATATTTTTGATTGTAAAGTCCAATATTAAACTTTTGAATTTAAATTCAAATAAATCCAAATGGTGACTTTTTCCCTACTAACTAATTAAAAGATTTTTAAAGCTCAGAAAATTGGGATGTTACAAACCTCCCCCCCTTAAAGGAATCTCGACCCCGAGATTCAGGCTAGCTAGAGAAAAGGCTAGGAAACTCGGCTTTCATCTCTTCTTCACGTTCCCACGTTGTTTCTCCTCTGAGTGGTTGCTCCACTGAACCTTGCAAAATGAATGCCTTGCTTCGTGTGGCGTTCTGCGACATCCAAAATCTTGACTGGCTGCTCCTTGTAGGTAAGATCCTCCCTTAAATCAATCGATTCCAACGGGGCTTGCTCTTCTAGCACACGAAGACACTTCTTCAATTGCGAGACATGAAAGACATCATGCACTCCTGCTAATGACTGCGGTAGCTCTAACTGATAAGCAACTTCTCCACGGTGTTCCAAAATCTTGAACGGACCAACATACCTAGGGGCAAGCTTCCCTTTGGCATGAAACCTTTTGACACCTCTGAGCGGGGTAACTCGAAGATAAACGAAATCCTCGGGTTCAAAGCTGAGATCACGACGACGATTATCGCGATAGCTCTTCTCGCTGGATCGAGCTATCTTTAATCTTTCTCTTATCATGGCCACTTGCTCTTCTCGCTTCTTGATGATGTCCGACCGACATCGAACGCTCAATTTTTCGACCAATTCAATGGGGTTCGGCAGGCACGACCATACAAAGCTTCAAATGGTGATATTTGCATACTGGCTTGATAACTGTTGTTGTACGAAAATTTAGCATATGGCAAACTTTTATCCCAACGGGCGGCATTAGCTAGCGCACAAGCTCTCAGCATATCTTCCAATATCTGATTAACTCTTTCAGTCTGTTCATCTCTCTGTGGATGATACGCAGTACTGAAATTCACATGGGTACCCAATGCTTCATGCAAACTTTGCCAGAAACGAGAGGTGAACTGAGATCCTTGATCTGATACTATCTTCTTGGGCACACCGTGCAAGCTGACAATTCTAGCCATGTACAACTCCGCAAGGCGATCCCCTGAGTACGTGGTCTTGACTGGCAGGAAATGGGACACCTTGGTCAAACGGTCGACTATTACCCAGATCGAATAGTAACCCGACTGGGTCTTGGGTAAGCCGATAATAAAATCCATTCCGATCTCTTCCCACTTCCACTCTGGGATCTTCAGCGGTTGTAACAAACCTGTTGGTCTCTAGTGCTCTGCCTTTACTTTCTGAGAAACGTCGCATAAGGCAACGAACTCTGCGACTTCTCGCTTCAAATTTGGCCACCAAAATTTATTCTTAACATCCTGATACATCTTGGTACTTCCAGGGTGAATCGAATACTTTGAGTCATGGGCTTCCCTTAAGATTAGCTGTCTTAGACCATCGATATCTGGTACACAGATACGACCATTAATCCAAAGTATGTCTTGATCATCCTTGGTGAAATCTCTGAATTTCCCTTCTGCCATTTTGACCTTGATGTCTGACAACACGGAATCCTTTGGTTGCGCTTCACGAATTTGCTTCTCCAGGGTAGACTGTACCTCCAAATTGGCTACAAATCCTTCGGACACAACTTCTACCCTTAGCTTCTGAAACTCTTCATAAAGTTCGGCAACTCTTCTTTACTTCCAAAGCATTGCAAGAACTCTACGACTTAGAGCATCCAAGAACTACGCTGGCCTTTCCGGATGGTAGTGGATTCCAAGATTATAATCCTTGATCAATTCTAACCATCTCCTCCGTCTCATGTTCAAATTCGATGGTGAAGATGTACTTGTGCTCTTATGATCCGTGTAGACTTCACAATGATTACCAATGAGGTAGTGACGCCAAATCTTTAAAGCATGCACTACGGCAGCTAATTCCAGATCATGAGTAGGGTAATTCTCTTCGTGAGGTCTTAATTGCGTGGACGCATACGCAACACTCTTCCTTCCTGCATCAGGACACATCCTAATCCTTGACGCGAAGCATCACAATAGATATCAAAATCCTTACGAACATCCGCAAAATCAAGATCGGGTCAAGTCAATCGCTTCTTCAATTCTTGAAAACTTTCTTCACAGGCTAGAGTCCAAGTGAACTTTTTCTCCTTCTTCAACAATTGCGTAAGAGGCTTAGCAATCGATGAGAATCCTTCGATGAAACGGCAGTAATATCCTGCCATTCCCAAGAAACTACGAATCTGAGTTACAGTCTTGGGCTGCTCCCAATGTAACACTGCCTTAACTTTACCGGGGTCAACTGCTACTCCCTCGGCTGTCATCATATGACCAAGAAAATCAACTTTCTTCTTCCAGAAATCACACTTACTGAACTTGGCATACAACCGATACTCTCTGAGTTTTTCCAAGACTATCCTTAAATGTTCGGCGTGTTCTTCCTCCGACTTGGAGTACACTAGAATATCATCAATGAACACGACTACGAACTTGTCCAAATATTCCATGAATACTTTATTCATCATGTTCATGAAGTATACCGGGGCATTAGTCGACCAAAAGACATGACTAAGAACTCATAATGTCCATACCGCGCTGAGAAAGCGGTCTTGGTATATCCTTAGGACAAATCTTCACCGATGGTAACCCGATCGCAGTCGATCTTTGAGAATACTCCGCCCTTTCATCCGATCAAACAGATCATCGACCGGTAGTGGTACTTGTTCTTGATGGTAACCTCGTTGAGAGAACGGAATCGATACACATCCTCATGCTTCCATCTTTCTTTTGACAAACAACATCTGGCGCCTCCATGGCGCATTTAACTAGATCTCACGTAAACCTTTCTCAAGAAGTTCTTCTATCTGTTTCTTCATCTCTACCAATTCATCGGCTGGCATCCGACAAGGTCTCTTTGAAATTTGTGCTGTCCCTGGCACTAGATCGATGACAAACTCAATGTCACGGTCCGGTGGCATTCCTGGTAATTCTTCTGGAAAGACATCTGGGTACTCACTAACGACTGGTACTTCTTCCAAGGAAAAGGATCTTCAGGTTGTTTACTAGCAGATGTCCATCACGAACTGAGGTGGCTAGAAATTCCACCTTATTTCCCTTGGTATCCTCGACTGTCACGGCTCTTCGGCCACAATGTAGCACAGCTTTGTGCTTGGTCAACCAATCCATGCCAAGAATGACATCTAGGGTTTGGGTATATAGGACAATTAGGTTGGCTAGAAACTCAACTCCAGCTATGAGTACCTTAGCTCCTAAACATCCCACCCTAGGGCTTAGCTTTGCTCCAGGCGACCAGACTAGCAAAGTATGCTTAAGACGCATAATTTCCAAATTATTCTTGGTCGCAAACATCCCAGAAACAAACAAATGCGAAGCTCCAGAATCAAACAAAACTGATGCAGGTACTGAGTTAACCAGAAACTTACTCAGTACGACGTCCGGTGCTTCTTGGGCTCCTTCCAGAGTGACGTGGTTGACACGGCGTCTGATCACGGACTGCGGTGCTCCTCCAGCTTGACCGGCAACTTGTGAAGCTCTTTGGTTGGTGCCTGGCGTTGGCGTCTTGGATGGCGTAGCTCCAAGGTTGAAACGCATCGAGTGATTGTTCCTTCGCGGCATCGTTGGCAAAATATCCCGGCGACGACATGCGTAATGCACTCTTGGTCACTTTGATGGTTGCTTCCGATTGGGGTTGACAGTGCGTGGTTGCGAAGTTCGGGTAGCCGGACGGGTGAAGTTGGTGCAGTGCTCAACAAAGTGTGGGTGGAAACCGTTGAACTGCGATGGAACCGTTTCTAGCTCTCCTGTGTTTGATGGTTTTGCCGAGCCATCCGCGCTTGCGGTTGTCCTCCGTTCCTTGCATTTGTCCTCTAGAACAAAGGCTTTATTGACCACTCCAAAGTCGTAGGAAAGTATGGGCGATTAGATCGACTTGTACCCAAATGTTCACTCTTTCGTAAAGCGACTCGCGAGCCTTGTCTCGTGGCTACATCTTCACGCATAGCGAGCTAGCTGAGAAAACTTGTTGAGATAGTCAAACACTGACATAGCTCCTTGCTTGAGAGCTCGAAACTCATCCTTCTTCAGATCAATAATGCCTTCGGTACATGATACCGACGTAAATGTCGCAGAAAATTCCTCCCATGTGATATCCTCGTGGCGCCTCATGCGCGACACGTGTTCTCCCACCATTCGGCTATGCCCTCCATCTGGTGAGTGCCATATAGGACCTTCTCACGGTCGCTGCACTGTGTGATCAGCAGCTTTCTTTCGATAACCCTGAGCCCATCATCTGCCTCCACTGGGGAGACGTTTCCAGAGAATGTTGGTGGACGGGTCCTCATAAACTCCGCGAGTTTAGACAGTCCATGGTGACCATGAGCAGCTGGGGCTCCATGCTGTTGATTGTTGTTCGTTGCTCATAGCTTGCATCCGATTCAAGATAGTATTCATCACCGAGTCTATGCCGCCATGAAATCTCCAAAGTTTTGCAAGTCAATTGGGGGTGCTTGTGGCGGAACTACTCCTGCGGCTGGTTGTTCATTGCCCCTCGGCGCTGGGGTGCCGGAACCACTCACAGCAGTCTGACGAGTTTGAACCATCTGTTGAAGCTCCATGGGTTAGATAAGGTAGCAAGCACAAGATAAGTTAAGAACTGCAGGGGTAGGTTAAACCCAACAAAACCCACTCAAGAAACTCGAACGAAATACCTTTATTAATTGGGGTCTTAGCA
Source organism: Ampelocalamus luodianensis (assembly GCA_036346255.1). Lineage (NCBI taxonomy): Eukaryota > Viridiplantae > Streptophyta > Magnoliopsida > Poales > Poaceae > Ampelocalamus > Ampelocalamus luodianensis. Next base: position 34,426,887 of record CM070626.1, on the reverse strand, counting down.
TGGCTGCAACAAGCCTTTGCAGCTCATACTCGCACACAAAAGAAACAACGACCTAAGCACACAAAACTACTGCCTAAAGGGCGACTTACTAACTGAAACTGGCTAAGCCAACAAAGCTGAAACTAAGACCAACTACTGAGAAAGCCTCCACACCTTGGCGACGCTCCCGATGGTCAGACTTAAGTGAGCCGGCATCTTGGCAAACTGATCCTGATGCCCTGGAACTGGTGTAGCAGGAACAGGCATTCCCGGTGCAACTGGCTCAGCTGGCTCCTTTGGCTCTGCTTCTTCCTCTAGCTCGACTAGGCCTTCCTCTGGATCTTCTTCAGGATCCTCCTCGGGATCTTCTTCTATTTTGTCATCCTGGTCATAGAGAATCTCTTGCAGCATGGCGACCTTCTTTTCAGCTCTCTGTAACGCTTCATAAACATGATCCAGCTCTGTGATAGTCCTCTCCAAGGCTTCCTCCTAGGCAGCTGCAAATTGGGCGAGATGCACGATTGTAGCATTGCTCTCTTCTTATGTAGACGGGTAGCGTGCTGGCAAATCTACGCTGCAGCTCTGGGATGGTAACGAAAGACGGTGTCTTGAAGCTCCCGTGCGTAGATGTTGCAGATACGTAGCATGGTCAAGCGCGACGACTCCTGGATGCCTTCCAACCAAGTGATCTTCCTCACGGAGATGTGCGAAGGTTGGCTCGCCTTGTCGTTCCTCCTGGCGTAGATCGTTAGTTGACATATCACTCCACGGTTTTGTCCATTCACGATCCAGTTGTTGCCGACGTACAACGGATGATCAAAGCCTCCAAGAACCTGAAGCAACTTCCAAAGCTCGGCGGCATACCCTCCTGTGCGCTCACCATAGCTCTGGAGGCGAGGCATCCACAAGCACACGAAGGAAGGGTAAGAGCACTTTAAAACAACGGAAAGAGAGAGAGAGATTATAGCAATAGTTGAGTCGAGAGGGATATGAGGAGAGTTAAGCATTTAATTAATCTTACAAGTTAATTTTTCCTTTAAAAAATAATTTGGACACTCTAAAGACGGCTAATCTAACTAAGGTCAAGACCTACAACAAGATGACTCGATACCACCTCTCACAGACCCAAAATTACGATTCTGGAACCCTCTATGTATAATGCACTAGTCCAGGATCACGCTAGTGCACACAGTGTCAATATAGGTGAATACCAATCCACACAAGCGATAAATAAGGTAAACGATTAGTTTGAATAACAAATAAGGGTTTTGACCTTACGGTCGAGTTTACACTTAATACGCCACGTAGGGCTAACAGAGAATAAAACGGCAGCAGAACAGAAATAACTCCAGCGTAGATCCCATCAATTCACCACAGGCAACCGATCGATCCGGACTTACGATCAAGAACCTTCGCAAACTCCTTCTCAAAAGCAAAGAGACTTCTCCTCTTCTGTAGGTTTGGGCGCAAGTTTTACAACAAGCGTGAGTACACAACCGTACTCGCAAATCATACAACAGAATGCAATTTATAGATGTAGGCTTATTCCAAAGAAAAGGCTTCTGTGGTCCTTTTGCATAAATGCAACATTTGCAATTGAAAACAATAATAGGTTGAAATGCAGTTCAAAACAAATAGACAATAATAATTTAATGCTTATTTTCACAAAGACACAAAGCTAAACAGATTATTTCACATAGCCATATGATTGAGGTCACATAGCTCCCATCCCAACATTTTATAAAACTACCCTCGTGAAATCCCGAGCATGTCCATGATCATGACGTGGCTATTCGAATAGATTGATTTAACACTCTGCAGAGGTTGTACACTTTACCCACAAGATACAACTAGTGTAGCAAGCACTAATCGTAACAAAACAGTCAAAAATTCATCTCAAACATTGACATTCCCGATGTGCTTTCCGCTAGACCAGCTCACATAGAACTAGTATAACACACACCACTGCATGGATGGATGCGTGAACCATCCCGCGATGCAACCACTAAGTAGTCACACCTCCACCCCGTCACAAAGCCTAACCTATCCACCAACATCAATCTTTGAGAATCCATAACTTACTAAGTTAGGCCCGTCCCATACTGCATGTGGTCGTACAAGAAGGCTCGAGTTCAATGGCGCACAAAGTTAAGTCCTTAATTGATCAAGGCAAGACTTCTATGTTCTAACTAGATCACAAAGATTATCAATCCCATCACATAGTCCACCATATCACACAAAGATCCACCACTTGCCTCAGCCCAATTCCTTTCCCACCCAGTTGGTTTTAGTGCAACACATGCTATCACGAAGTAATAACATACAACACACAATTTTACACAAAGTTCCATAGTCACTTAGTCATATTTAATATTTGCAACTTACATGAGATGTGAGACTCGTAGCATGGCTAAGCAACTGTATTCGCATCTAACCAACCCACATTGGTGCTACAATATTACCAACTAATAAACCAATCTAGGGTGACAAGGAAATATGACATACAAGGCCAAGGTGCGATAACAATTTGGATAATAACTATGCCCAAAGCATTTAGATAAATAATTAAAGTAGAATGTAATACTTTGAAATAAAGTAATTTGAAAACTGGGTTCAAGATGATCAAAGGTATGACTTGCCTTGGAAAAGGTCTATGTACTCGTCTTGATCTTGGGGTGCTCCTTCTTCTCCAAAATTCCCCGACGAATCGACGTCTACTCGCAAACGAAATGAATAAACAAAACAAATAAATAACAGAGGCAAAACGAGCTCCAAAAATTAAATAAAAATCCCAAATAAATAGAGCTCGAATTTAGATAAATTTAGAAATTTGAATGGGCTCAATCGGAGTTAGGATGCAAAAAGTTATGAGCTCTGGAGGATTGAAAATCTAAAGAATCCCTAATTTGGATTTTCTGGAATTTTCCGAATTATTTCTCTGAAGAAAAATTGGATTATTACGCAATGCTGACGTCAGCCCTTAGGATTTCGAAAAAAGATAAATAAAAGAAAATACCGACATGTGGGACCCACATGTCGTGAAGTGGCTCACCAGAGACCACGCCTACCGAGCCTCGGTTTTGGAGCGGGTGGATCGCCACGCCGACGCCGACCGGGGCCACGCGTGACACGCGACGTCGCCGAGGTGGCTGCCGACGTGGACGGCCACGTTGGCTCGGCAGGCGACGGAGGCTCGGGGACCGAAGGTCCCGGAGAACGGCGACGATTCACCGGCGGTGAGTGGTACCGGGAGGTAGAGGGTGCGACGGCGATCCTATTGAGGTGCTCACTGGTGCTCAAGGGTGACGAGAGTGGCCGACGGCGAGCGATGAGCGGCGGAGGGGCTTCGGGCTCGACGGCGACGGTACTGGAGAGGTCCCCCGGCGAAGGCGACGACGGCTCTGAGATGCGGACGACGCGGCGGTCCCGAAGGTGGTGTCCGGTGGCGACGAGGAAGGCTGGAACGGCGGCGGTGATGGCAGGGTCCTTCGGCCGGAGTTGGGGATGAAGGTGGCGGCTAGGGCTTGTGCTGGTGCTGTGCTAGCGGCGGCTAGGGTTTTTGGGGGCGACGAGGCTCGGGGTGCGGGATACGAGGGTCCTCGGGGCCTTAAATAGCCCCGGGAGGCGAGTCCGCGAAGGACACGGCGCGGCGGCGGCAATGGAGTCGGGGATGATGAATAGTAACTCAAGGTGGGTCCCACACGTCAGCGACGGTGGCTCGGGCGCGGGTGCGTGCGAACCGACGCGGCTGCGGCTGAGAAACAGACTCAATGATCTGACCGTCCATCCCAGATCGAATGGCCCAAAATCAAATGATCATCCGGACCTCCGAATCGATCACGCGCATCCAGCCGTCCATCTTCGATCGAACGGTGGGGAAAAGCTGAGCGCGCGGAGAGAGAGAGAGGCTGACATGCGGGGCCCGCATGTCACGGCGGCGGCGCGGCTGGTCAGCGCATGAGTCGGGCTGGCGACGGAGGGAAATGGGCCGGAGTTTTGGAATTCGGCCCGAAGCAATTTCTAAGATTTTAAATACATTTTCTATTTTAGAAAATACCAGAAATTCAAATAAGCAATAGAAATTAGCAAATGAACTCACAAAAATTCTAGAAAAATCTAGAAAATATATGTGAGCACATAGAACCCAAATAAAATAGTTTTGGCTATTGTTCAAGTTGGGATTATTCACATTAAATGTTTTTTATTGTAAAGTCCAATATTAAGATTTTGAATTTAAATTCAAATAAATCCAAATGGTGACTTTTTCCCTACTAACTAATTAAAAGATTTTTAAAGCTCAGAAAATTGGGATGTTGCATTAATGAGATGCATACTAATTACCATAATTAAGTTGGGGATGTTACACTTTAGGATTCAACTTGAAAACTATGGGTATTAGATTGTACAAAACTACTCATTTGTTGAATAAGACTTTGGTATGAGCTGCTTTCTTGCTGTGATTATACCAGCTGTTTGTATATGATGGATGTCAGATTATTCACATTTCATGGAACTTTTGCTTGAAGGGTTGCTACTAAGTTGATAGTTCAGTTGTTATGTCTACTTCTCCTCCAAGTTATGATATAGTCCTTCTTGCCAATGTCATGCTAACACCTGCAATACAAGAAACTAGCAACCCTTCCTGTGATTATATATGTGTGATTATTTGCCTGTTGTGAATGTCATTGTTGCTTTTGGAATATCCTTTATTATCACTTAATATGTTAACAAAGAAACTTTTATATGAAAATAACCATCGGATATCAACTTGCAAACCATTTTTTTATAAACTTTAAGTTCTAGGCACTTTGCAATTTTAGATCAATTGGTGTGTAACTTCTATATGTTTTTTTTCTTGTTATTATGTTCAGATGTTATATTCTACATTAAAATAACTAGCAGATGTTAACATTTGTACCTTTTCAATTTTCAATTTTCTTTACTAGGTATTCTACATTTACGCTCAATGGGTAACCTCTATTTGTTTATATAGTTAACTCATTTACAACTAAATTTATTTTATGAAACTACCTAATGATGTTAACTTGCATCCATTTTATTTAAAGTTTCAATTATAGGTATTGTGCAATTTTAGTTCATTGGTTGGGTAACATCTATTTTTTCTCAGATAAAATATGTTTCAAGGAAATTATCTTCAAAATACCCAATGGATATCAACTTGTAATCCATTTTATTTAAACTCTTAGCGTTTTGAATTATGAAATTTTAGTTCATTGCGTATGTAACTTATATTTTTATTCTATATTTGATATGTTACCAAGGAGAAATTCTCCATGAAAATACAAACTAACATTTTAGTCATTCCACGCCATTCCACTAAAACTTCTATTTGATTCTATATTTAATGTCTTTCAAAGGAAATTCTTGATGAAAATACAAACTAGGTATCAACTTCCACACCATTCCACTAAAACTTTTAGAGTTTGGAATGCTGCAATTTAAGTTCATTGGATGTGTAACTACTATTTGATTCTACATTTTTATAATGTTTATCACTTGATGAATAGTTCTTATAGCCAAGTTTTAAACTTAGCTTCGTAATATTCCTAGGGGATCACCAATGTTTTTTTTGTGTCAAGGGAGTAGTTACCCTAGTGCAAACGACAAATCGACTGCCGACAGTAGCTCACCACATCCATCTCCTTCATGTTAGCAACAAAAACCCACATTAGTAAACAAGTCAAACTCAAACCCAAAACCTGAAGCAATAGAGAATATAAACAACTCAAACTCAAACGCCAGGGGGAGAGGACGAGGTCGACATCGCCGGTGTCGGTGGTGAGGTAATTGAGGCCGAGGTCGGTGGAGAGGTAACCGGGGGAGGTCGGTGGAGAGGTAGCTGGGGTCACGCACGCCGGGGGGAGTGGATGAAGAGGGGAAGGCAGATCTAGCGGTGAGGAGGTGGATTTGGCCTGGGGGAGGTCAATTGGACCGGCGGCGGTGGCAGTGTCACTGTAGTTGTGGTCGTTGATGTCGGGGGCGACGGCGTCGAGGTCGAGGTCACTCGGGTGTGGAGGGGAACGGGCGAGAGTAAGGGCGCTGGGGGAGTGACGTGTTAGGGCGCAAACCCTAGCGGGCTCCTACTAATAAAGAGATATCACAGACGGTTCTATTATAGAACCGTCAATAATAGAACTGTTTGTGATATGGTCCCATATCATAGATGGTTTAATAATAGAACCATCTGTGATATGGTTGTTCTCAAGTTCTATGTTTTGAGCATATTATCATGTATATACGTTTACATGACACGAAGATATTACATATACGTTATATGTGGGGATGATCATCTTCGATGGTGGATGGTACTTTTTATAAAACAAGGAATAAATTCAACAACGAAGAAACTCAACAGGGAGCTGAAGCGATATTATTATCACATACGAAGATACGCTAATATTCATACATAAATGAAAATTCAGAACATATGACACATTTGCATATATATTAGTAAAGAATTATATGTGACGACGTAGTCGTCCCACCCTTCCACACCGCAGTCGGTGCTCATGCACCGGTGGTCGTCCTCCGATAGCACCCACTCCTGGCCTAGCGGCCTGGCCATCTTCTTCCACGCCACCACCTGGACCATATCCACGACGAGCCTCTAGCACCACCTGCACTCCCGGTTGGTCCTCTTGGCCGTCTCACACCTACCGATAGCCGCTCGCCGATCCGTTGATGTAGTGCTTTCCAACGTCGTGCGTCTCGCCGGCCATGTAGAGGTGGAGGCCGAGCACGTAGGCCGCCCGTTCAAGGACCACGAGGTCGCGCTACATGTAACATCCCAAAATTTGGTTTTTCAAAAATCTTTTGAGTAGTTTAGATCTTTGGAAAATTTCACCAATTTTATTTGAATTAATAAAGCTTAATCGGGATTTTTTCTAAATTAAAAATATTTAATTTGACTAATCTAAACATTAATTAAATAAAAACCTGTGTTATTTGGCTTCCTTGTGTTCTAAGGAATTGTTAGGTATTTTCTAAGATTTTTTCAGATTTGTTTGCTATTTATTTGATCTCATTGATTTTCGGTCTTTTATTTAATTCTGAAAATCCTTTCTTTTCTCTCCTCTCGGCTGCTACAATACTATGCGTGTACTTTTCATCATCATCCTCCCGAACCGAACAGGCAAGTCTAGAGAGCCCTTCTCCTGTACGTTTAACAACCGAACCTTCCAATATTGATATCTCCCTCCACAATGCATATAAAAGCAAACCATTCGCATCCAAATGTCCGTCTTGATCTTCTCTTCCAATCCCTAAATTGGTTTCTCCAAATCGACCTATTTTAATTGTAATCAGAAATACCGAGCTACAACCAAAGGTGCTCTCCGAAGAAGTTGCGCCTTCATCCGACGCCCTCCTACGAACATCTATGGTGTTGAGTTCGCGTCATCGCGTTCTACGCCATGCTTCCTTCCTTCGCTCAAGATCATCGAGCACCGTCGGCCATGTCAAACCATAAAGCCGCAACGTGTTTATCACGTTCCTCACTTCCTCGTGAGTTTTTTCAAAATCCGATCGCGCCATCTCGCGCCCTCGTCGATACCTATTTTTCCAATCTTTTAGTTTTGAGTTTCATCCAACGTGCGCCGAGAATAGAACATTCTCTCTTCTCTTGTCCGTCTCCCTTTTTCGACCAATTACTCCACAACCATTGATCCTCTGTCTTCATCTCCAGCACCGTTGAGTTTGTGTCACCGCGTTCTACGCCGTGCTCCCCTTCTTTTTCGCAAAATATCGTCTGAAGTGGCACATGCTCGTGAGGATGCCTTCACTGTTGTTCTTCGCCCTATCGCTAGTGCATGGAGCCGAATCTTGATGTCTGGACAACGTCATCATCTCTGCCTCATCATTGCCACTCTGTTTTGCCTATTCGCTAAAGCTGGTTCGCCTCCGTTCGCCGTCACCACCTTGCACATGAACCAACCGAGCAGCTCTCTATTCTTTGTGAAATTGCTTCGGTGCTCTCTGTTGTGCTATGTTGATTCCACTCTGTAGTCCAAAACGTGGGTCTCTCTGGCTTGTCCTCTGTGATTACTTTTATTTGAGTCTCTCTATTGTCAGTTATCTTTCTTTTGGCTTGCCAAACTCAGTGCTATCCCATGTCTCTTGCGCCAGGAACAGCCCCAAGAGCCTCTGTTCACTGTCTATCAATTGTATGTTGATTTCTCTGGTTCGGTCTATCCTTGTTAATTCCTTCCATCTATGACAAATGGGCCCCATATGTCATCCAACTAAATTAAGTCATATATATCTCTCACTTACATGTAGATCCCATATGTCATTCTCCCAATTAAAAACCCTATTTATTTCTCTCTTACATGTGGTCCCTCATGTGAGTCAACTCTTGGTCAACCCTAGTTCATGAGCTTGTCCACCGTGGACTAGCATATCTTCGTGGACGTGGTCCATAGACCAGTGGCCCACATGTCAACCCCTTATTCTATTTTCGTAAATTAATTTAATTCTTGAAAATCCTTTTATCTCAAATGTCCCACATGTCGTTCTCTCTACCTTATTTCTGGAATTATTTTAATTCTAGAAATTCATAAATACCAGTTGGTCCAACATGTCATACACTCACCTATTTTCTAATATTTTTGAAATAAAATATTGTGGGAATATTTCGTAGACCCCAATTGTCAGTTTCTCTCTCCCTTTTTGTGGGGACCCCGGGTTATTTCCGTAAGACCGAGACTAAACATGGTCTTAAGGACATAACTCTGGACCTGTAACATCCCCATTTTGGCTTGTGTTTCAAATGTAATAAAATGAGGGTAAATTAAAATTTTTCCTTCATCCTTTTCTCTTGAAACTTTTCTCAAATTTTTGTAAAGGAATTTTGGGAAATTCAAAATCAAAATCCTCATTTATCTCAAGTCAAAACCTTCGGGTGAAATCCTATGTCAAACCCTTGGTAATAAATTTTCCTGGCTCTAGGGTTGCTTGGTAACACCTCTGAATTATTTCATAAATTTTGGAAATTATTTGAAATATTTTAGAGGCAAGTCAAACCTGGTGAAACTCTCCAAATCACCTTCTGAATTTCTGGAGAAAATTCAGCACAAAAATCTCTGAAAATTTTATGGAAGGTTAATCCTTAAGTCAGAAGCTCCACTTAAAATTTCATAAATTTTGGAGTTGATTTGATGCCTCAATTAAATCCTCAAAGTTTCAGTTCAAAAATCAAAACCTAACTGGTTTAGATCGCTCCTCTGCGCGAAGTCGCTCGCTCGAGTCACTTGACTCGACCGAGCCAACTTAATCGCACCGCGCGGCCGAGCGAGCGCGACGCGCCATCACCGTTAGATCTTCATCGGACGGCTCATTCGTAAGCATTCGACAACTCCGCTTGTTCTATGATTTCACCGCTGGATTTCAATCGGGCGGTCGACGCCATCCGATGCCGCTTCAACGCGACGCGACGCTAACCCTTGATGCAATCGATGGTTGGCCGCCGCCGCCTTCCTTCGCCGCTGCGCGCAGCCGCCATGGCGAGCCGGAGCGTGGCGCGCAGCGTCTTGTCCCATCCCGCGCCTCGCAACGTGTGTCTGCAGCGCATTAAATGCCCGCCACCCACCGCCCGCTTAGTCGCTGCTCAATCGCCCTGCCGCCACGGCGACCGCAGCCGCAGCGGAACCCGAGGCGCCAACGGTGCCATCTCGCCTCGTGCCTACTTAAGCCCCCATTGTCCTCCTTGTCCTCCTTACACACCCCTTGAGCTCTCCGCACCCATCGCCTTGTGGAGCTCCCGAAGCGCCAAAATCTCTCGCCGCCATTGCTGCTCGCGGAGTTTCGGTGAACCCAAAGGCTCCAGCTGGTTCTCGCTCCTCCTTGCCTCTGTTTCCTCACCTCGTGGTGCTTAACAACCGCTCCATTTCAAAGTTGTTTCAACGGGAGCACCGGATTTTGGATTTCCACCCGCCGCGAGCATCCTTTCTTCGCCTCAGCCACGGTGAGTGCTCCTTTTCTAATTTCCTTTCGTGAGCTCGATGCTCTCTAGAACCCATCGTGATGACGCGGCATGGTTGATTTTGCCTGTGCCGCCTTCCTCGCATCTTTCTCGGTCCGTCGCGAGCTTCGCCGAGTCGCCCGACCGCCTCGCACTCCGCGCCCGCCGTAGCTCGTAGTCCTTAGATGCTCGTGCACCGCTTGAATGGACCGCGCGGAGCTCTTTTGCCGCTTATCGCCGTTGTCATTTTAACGCGCCGCCTCGCCGCCGCGCCGCCGCTCGTCCACCACCGCTTGGTGGGTGGTACCAGAGGGTGCGCTGGCGCTATTGCGCACCCATTTCTCGCATTCCTCCCGCCGCGCGTTTTGGTCGCCGGGCGCTTGTCGCAAAGCCTTTCGCCGCGTTGCCGGACGCGCCAGCGCTGCGGCGCGACGTGGCCGTTGCTGTGCGCCGTCCGCCCCTAGATTCGCGCCGGGATTTTCGTAGATCCGTGATGTGCACCGGTCGCGTTGCTTGTGAGCCGCCCATCTCACGATCGATGGTCCACGCCAGCCGCTTCTCTCGCGCGAGTTCAAACCGCCGCGTGGTTCAATGTCGTCCGTTGGATTCGAGATCTGCGGCCGTGGGTTAGCCACGCCAACTCTTTCTCGATCTACCTTTCGCTAAGTCCGTAAATCGTATCACATTAAGGTCTTGTCATTTTCATATCTTTGTCATCTGAGCTCCAAATTAGATGATTCTAATTTTGTTAGTTTCTTATACCTTGAACTTAAATAGAAAAATAATTGTAGACCATGATCAAACCTGAAAACCATTTTCAAAAATAGTAAACAATTGAACTTAATATGTTTTCGTAACTTTCAAAGAAACTTGTAAAATGCATATCTTTTTATCTATAACTGATTTTTGTATGAATCCAATTGGATTAGCTTCCACTGATAGTGTGTTTGCTAGGAAAATTGGTTTCACAAATTTTACTGTTTTTAGAAATCATAAGGATCATAATTTAGTTTAATACCCTAAACAATTTAGACAAATCATAACTCTTTCAATATAACTCCAAATGACCTGAAATTTTATATGGTTATCACTACACCAGTGGGTGGCCACCCTAAAATTTCAGCTCCAAAATATTTCTAGAAAATATTTTTGCTACAGATTAATTATGGCCTAAAATAGGTTTTTAGGGATATCTTTGCACCACAAATCCAAATTAGGTTTTTCCAGTTTCTATGTCTAGGTATGTTAGTATTTTACCTTGTGTATAAATTTCACGCATTTGGATAAATTTTGCTTGCTCTTTCGCTAAGTGTTGCTCGCCTTATTGGTTGTTTTCGCTTTCGCTTAGGTTTGACATTTGCGGTAACCCCGAGAACGACCCTCGCAACAAATTGAGCAACAAAGAAGAAGGCAAGCAGTTTGATCATTTCCATTTGATCCCATTACTTTTAAAGTCTAATATTTTGTTTAACTTCTATGTATGCATTGCTAATTTGTTGTTAAATTGATTAGTTAATCCTCTAGTTGCATAATCTGTAGGTAAATAATTATCCTCTACTACCTGAGCCTAGGTTATTTGCTGTGATTAGAGTTCGTTGGATGAGCTCTTGTCACTTAGTAGATCCCGAATAAATATTGCTTAGCCATGCCTAGTATCGGTAGCATTGGGCGATCATCGACTTAGTCGGTGATCTTGATCACACAAATACTATTATTATTCCATTATGTTCAACCCTTGTATTTTACCATTTTGCAAATCAAAAAATTGAAAACAAAAATTATATCTTGGCTTGGGCACAATGGTATGTTGGGTGATCTGTTGGGTGTGATTGAATGGTGCCTAAGTCCCTAAGGACCGAGTTACTTGTGCCATTGATCCAAGTAATTATTGCATAACCACACGAGGGGATATGGAACCTCTCTTGACTAAGTACTTTGGGAGGTGTTAATTATGTGAGGACTGAATATTTAACTAGTAACACTTAACCTCCAAATGGTTCTAGCATTACTAATTAAACATTCTAAGCCTCGATGGACATATGCTCCTGCACTGCAGATATGCACATCATCACAAAATTATACATCAATTCCATACACATACATCACTAAGTTCAACAACGACATAAAGTAAAGTTATTACAAAAGAGAGCCGACCGCCAAATAGAAATAATATACAAGAATGACAAATGAAGCAAAATGTGCCATAAGATGGCTAGAACAAAAGTCGACTGTTAGCCATACACCCACAAGGCAACCGACCGCCGCCTAAGCTAGTCGCCTAAGCTACCACAACACACCACAAAAGTGAGGCCCTTCTGCTCACCTTCCTCCTCCGCAACAAAACAATTAAGATAGCAATCGAGTACAAAGATTGTCTTTGTACCCGCAAGACCGACGTGTGGATTAGCGCACCTATTCATAAACTACATGTGCTCATTTAGGTGGAGGTTGTATGTCTCATTTTGCATGAAGCCAATTTGATTTGCAATAATGTAATACATTTTAAAAGCAAGTTTACAAATCTGTTTAGTTATCAAAGTAACATGAAGTACAGATACATACAAGTAACCACCGAAGTGACTATCCCAATAGTCACCATTAAACATAGCACGAATCCCGATTCGCACTCACCCATCAAGTTTTAATTTAAAAGGTTGTAGTCTAACTCTTGAAAGACCTCCCTGCGTGTCCATAACCTAGACGAGGCTATTCGAATAGTTTTAACCCGCAGGTGTACCAATGTACCACACTTCTGCATCGCTTTAAGCCAAAGCACACTTCCGTAGGTATGCTAAGACGGCTAAGTCCTACGAGACGCTTCCAATATTGTGTATTAACTATGAGCCGTCGTATGGGTAGAAACACCATACGCTACATTGCAAGTCGAAAGACAACAAATCCCATCCCGTGAAGTCTTTCTGACACTACAATGCTCCCAACACCATCCTCCCGCACTCCCGCGACCCGGAGCCAATACACGCCAAAGTACTAAGTCAAGAGAGGTCCCATACCTCTAGTGTGGTTAGCACGCTAAAATGCTTGGTTTAGTGTAACAAGATGTTCGGTCCTTGTTGACTTAGGCACCATTCCGCCACACCCGAGAATCACACCAACATACCATTGTGCCCAAGTCTAAATCATTTTGCTTTTAGTTTTAGTTTTCACAAGTAGACATGGCACAAGGTGGAAATCATAAATCATAATAAGTTTTGTAGATCAAGGTTATCGACAAGTCGATAACCGCCCATTTCTACCGGCTAAGCATGGCTAAGCAATTAATTCGCAACTACTAAGTGACAAGAGCCCATCCACGAACTCTAAATCACAGCAAGTAACCTAGGCTCATGGTAGTAGAGGATAATCATTTGCTAAGGAAATGCATCTACTAGGCCAACTATTAAAACAAAGTAGCAATACATACATAGAATTTGTAATCAACATAAATACTTAAAATACTGGGATTAACATGATCAAACCGCTTGCCTTCTGTCGTTGCTCAATTGGTTATGAGGATCGTTCTCGGATTACCGCAAATGTCGAATCCTAAGCGAAAGGCAAAAGAACCAAGAACAACCAATAAGACGAGCCACAAATAAACAAAAGAGCAAGCAAAACTTAACCAAATGCGACTTAAATTTACACATAAGGTAGAATACGAATATACCTAGACATAGAAACTGAAAACCTAATTTGGATTTGTGGTAAAAGATAATGCATAAAAATACATTTTCTACCATAATTAGCAATCGTAGCAAAAATATTTTCTAGAGAGATTTTGAAGCTGGAATTTTTATGGTAGCTACCTACTGGTATAGAGGTAACCCATATAAAATTTCAGGTCATTTGGAGTTAAAGTGATTTAGTTATGATTTTTCTAAGATGCAAAATTGGCATAATGCACTTTCCAGAGAATAAATATGTTCAAAACTAATTTACAGAGAAGTATACCAACAGAGGGGTTTTCTAGAATTTATCAAATATATTTTGCATTTACAGAGAATTACTTGTGCATTTTATAAGTCTTTCTGTAATTTTCTAAATGCTAAAAATAGGTACTAACTCATTAATCAAGGTTTCACATAATCTTGGACCTACCATCATTTTTATATTAACATTGGGTTAATAACAAATTTATCAAGGTTGGAATCATTCATTTTGGACATACACAGAGCAAGATATGCATTTTCTAAAGTTTTATTCATTTTCCGAATATTCAAATGACAAATCAAGTTATTCCTAGTTATACAATTTTCTCACATCGAACATGCTTAAATCCATTTTTATAATAAGCTAAAGTGATAACATAATTTATTACAGCTTGGAATTAACTAAAAGTAGCTAAATGAATTAGTTATGAGTTTCTAAAGTTTTTACATCATTTTCACGTTAACAAATACTTACCAAATACGTAACAACCCAAAACAAAGAAAACGACGTGACGCTCAGGTCGTAGATTTAAAATCCAATGCCCACGACGCTGGAAATAGCGACGCGCCGCTAAACCTATCGGGTCCACCGCTGGATCAAGATCCAACGCCCAAACGAGTGCATGCAACCGACGAGCGCGGTTGCCTCGTGAACCACGACCGCAGATCTAAAGATGAACGGCTTAGAACCCACATCTAACCGGAAGGTCCGATTGCACACATGATCTCACCCGCAGATCGCGAGATGGACGGTCCCAGATGATGAGGGGAACCTGAGGGTCCGAACGCATACAAGATCTAGGCCGTTGATCAAGGGATCGACGGCTATTGATTGAAGTTCAAGGGATGCCGACACGCGGGACCACCGCCGCCGACCTTGAGGCACACATGCTACCGGTTTAACCCACGCAGACGCGCACCGGGCCCACAAGTCGACTGCGAGCGGTTAAGACCAAATTAATGATTCTAATGATTGACATTAAATAGACTCTAATGATCAGCCGAGATTTGATTTTAAACCCCGCCCACCGGATGCTGACACAACGACGAAGGTTAAGACACAATAATTAGCTAATGATTAGCGATCATCGTGCAATTAATATGTCCTAATTAGATGACGAAACGGAGCTCAGGTAAGCAAAGTCCCGATCGTCTTTGACGGCTAATCGCCGCGATGATCGATAATCGCATGCGGCGTGAACAAGACCCAAAATGGATTCGCAATAGCACAACGAGTCTAATGGTAGCATTCTCACCGCCGCGGCGACGTAACGCCGCTAGCCGAAAATGAAAACGGAGCCTTTATCGCTAAGTGCGAAAATCGCGATGAGCTCCACCGCAAGCCTAGGATGCGGGTTCCAAAGCTTCTAAGGACTAATAAGGAGCTACCTTAGCGAAGGGGCTTCAGGACTACACGAGAAGCTTGACCACGTGGAAGCTCACGACTTGAAGAAGAAAACCCAATATGACACCCGAGCCAAATGAGTGATACTAAAGCTTCAATATAGCTTCATAATGATTCTGAAGCTACATGAGCAAGAAATTGGAAATGGAGCACCATTGAGCCGAGGAAGAAGATGACCAATTTGGCGAATTTGAACAAACCCCAAATTGGACAATTCGAGAATCAAATCCAAAATTAAGTGAGGGAAAATGTTCAAGGTGATAAATAGATGAGGTTAGGGCAAAGAAACGTGAAGGAGGACCACTGGAACACCAAGAACACCAATGGAGCTTCACGGTCAACAATGGTGGATTGTCTGTTTTGAGGTGTTAAGCTCCAAAATTGAAAATGGAGCTCAATGGCAGTAAAGGAACACCAGAGTGTGTTGGGGTGCTTATAAGGCTTTGAAAGCATTAGGGTTTGACAATAATGCTTTTGGGAGACATGGTGCAAAGCACAAGGCATGGCCGAAAGTGAAAAAGGTGGAGATGATGGCATAGGGTATGGCTCGGCCGCATATGTCTCCCATACCCTAAATGTTAACTAGGATGATCAGAGGAGCAAGACTTGACACCTCCATGCTTTGTAATCGCTGCATCACTGGAGGTTGAAGATGACCACAAGAACAAGCTTTCTGCGATTCCCACCCTACGATTTAAATCGGCGGTCACGGAACGCCACGCTCCCGGTTTTAAAACAACGGAGAGGATGCGAACCCTTCGATTAGAATTGAACGGCTCAGATAGCTCCACGCCGCAACTCTTATTTACAACGAGAGTACGCAGCGTTGGATCTTAATCCAACGGCTCGATTCAAAAATGCAACCGAGGGTCCAAGGCTTCGGAAATCTCAACCGTTGGATGGGGATCTATCTACCGATATTCGACTTGCAACCGGAAGGTCCGGTGATACACGCGCGGGCCGTGCGATTTAGATCTAACGGACGAGATCGATTGCGCGTTTTAAAGAGTGGCTCGCGCGCTTAGTTGATCGACCGAATCATGGCTCGAGCCCAGTCCGACTGAACCAAGCAACAAAGAAACCAAGTTTGACTTTGAAAAAGAATAGAGACTCGAAGATTTATTTGAGGTAGCAAAATAACTCCAAAAATTATGAAAATTTTACAGAGCTTGCTAACTCAGATATTAACCTTGTGTAAAGTTTTCAGAGATTTTTATGCTGCGAATAAATCTCCAAAATTCTGCAAGGCTCTGTTTTAATGTTTGATGAGAGTCAAACAGTTTGATCATTTCTAAAATTTTCAAACAATTTCTAAAAATTGTGAGATTTTTCAGGGGTCACATACCATCACAGAGACTTAGGAAAAATATTTCCAGAGGATGATCATAAGATTTGACAAGTTTGTTTTTGGAATAACAAGATTTGGATCAACAAGACTTGTGACAATGTATTTCCGTAATTCCTTGTACAAGAATTTCTTGGCACCACAGGAATTACATGATGTAAGAAAAAGTTTTAATTTCTACTGATTTTCTTACATTTGAAACACAAGCCCAAAATTGGGATGTTACAAATTATGAGCTGGTTGGTGGGTGTGTTCTTGTGTGTGTGTGTTGTGGTGTTGAGGGGAGCATTAGCGTGCCTGTTAGGCTGTCTAATGTGTCTTTCTCCGTGGGTTGCGGCTCTTAATTAGCATCAGACATTGAAAGCGCCTTGTTAGACTTAGCCATGCTCGCATACCAAAGGAAGTGTGCTAACCGTGGTCGGTGGAAAGGCGGTCTATCGTGTGGTACATTGGTACACCCCTAGGTTATGGACACGCTTGGTTATTTCCCACAAGAACTAGACTACAACCTTTAAAAACTTAAACTTGATACGGTGGTATGAAGGGGTACTTCATACTATTGTTGTGGTGACTATGGGTTAGTCATTTCTAGGTTGGTGTTGTTCTATATCTATTGTTATTATTGTCTCGCTTATTTGAACAATAAAAGTTAATTGCAAACTTGCTTTGAATCTATTACCCTATTGCAAATGAAAACTTGCTTTGTGTGAAAATAAGTCCGAGCCTCATCCACTTAAATAAAGCTTGCATGTAGTTAATTATAGTTCTGTTATCTCACACGTCAGTCTTATGCAGTACAAAAACAAGTTTTGTACTCATCCGCTTGCTTAATATTAATTGTTGCAGAGGAAGAAGGTGAGCCCAAGGGCCTCACTTTTGTGAGTTGTGTTGGCGCTGCCTCGGGACGATTAGCTTGGCGGTCCTGTTGGTTGCCTTGTGGGTAAAGGCACACCGATTGGCTTTTGTTTATCGCCATCTTATGGCCATTTTGCTTCACTGTGTATTTACTTCTTTGTATGACTTTTGGCTTGGTCGGCCTCTCTTTGTAATAACTCTTTATATTATCTATGTCTTTCGATTGTAGCTTTTGCTTCGCTCTATGTGTATGAATGGAATTGATGCATGATTTTGTAACGGTGTGTATATTGCAATTGGAAGTATACATATTCGAGGCTTGGTTTATTTGATTTGTATCAAGTTAGGACCAAGTGGATGGTTAAACAAGACAAGCCGAATAAACCTGGGTCCTCACAAAGTTGGTATCGTGAGCCATTCGACCGTAGTAACCCAAGCTTGGTCGTCCTTAGGATATTTTGGAAACCTTATTTTCAAAATATCAAATGATTTATGAAAGCTAAGTAAGTTCTCAGATTTTATTCTTACCTATTTTAGCTTTCTATCTCATCTTACTCTAATTTGAGTTTTAAAAGTTGTTCTCCTTTCCTTCTCTCAAAAGATAGTCATTATCGTTTAAATTGGGTTTTGGGAACCAATGAGTTTGGCAAATTGAAGTGTTAGCCGCCCTCTACAAGATTTTGAAGCTTCGGAGTTGAAGGTTTCGCTAGGAGGCTTGGATGCAAAATCTGGACAGCGAGCATTCAATTTCCGGACAGCAGGCTCAAAGGTTCTAAATAGGGTAGAAAATGAGGGTTAATCAATTAAAACTTGTGGGAACAAAAGGGTAAGATGTGATACTAGTTAGCTAAGTATCTAACACCTATTTCGTTGATTTAACCTTGCTCAAGTAGTGTTAGACTTGTTGTAGTGTGCTGAAATTTTTATCTTCTCAAACCATTGCTCGTTCTTTCAATACGGGTTAATGACATTGAGAAGTTGAGCTTGGTTTGGAGTTTCTTTGCTGTTTTGGAGCTTCTTTGGAAACATTTAAAGTTTGTTTACTTGCTGTTTTGGCTTTCGGTTAGGTGGTATCTCATTCCCTAATCGTTAGCTTTCGCTTTCATCAACTTCTAGTATTAGTGTTTTGGTTTCTAACCTAAATTTCTTGAATCAGATGGTCGAGGTACTCGTGAGCGGCCGTGGTCGCAGAACTGGTTTGATGAGAGCTCCCGCCTCCCAGACCATGGCGAGGTCCTCCTTCGATCGAGCGCAACTGCTCAGAGGACAGGAGGGTCTCGCTGGATGTTATTGCGCCGCAACACCTCCGCCCTTTCCGGTGCCTCGTGATCCCGGCAAGGGGTGGACATCGGCCTCGTGGGGTTTGGCCGAGTTTCTTCAGACTCAACCCCCACGCTCTCCGTGTCCGAGGACCCATTGGACGCGGATAATCGGCCGCGCAAAGTTGAGCATAAGCTCGACGTTGCTCGTGCTGGACCAGACAGGCACTCTTTGCCTCCCATCGCCCGGGGCAAGACTCTCTCGGTGGGAGAACTTCTTGGCCATGCAGCCCGCCGCCACACTGTCTCTTGGGATGAGTTCCGACGGCCCGCCGAGCTCACATCCTGCCGCTTGATGAAGTCAAGAAGAAGGAGTTTCTCGCTCAAGCAAGGGCGTAAGTCGGTGATGGAGTACCTGCACGGTTCAACCACTTGGCTCGTTATGCTCCATCCGGCGGCCACCGATGAGGCGAGCAGAGAAGTTCATGGAGGGTTTGTCTCGAGGAGCCGCAAGACAAGCTTTCCATTGTGGACTTTGCGCATTTTCGTGCCTTGGTGGACAAGGCCATTGTTGCCGAGCACAAGGCCAAGGCGCCGGGCGAGTCCCGCAAGCGCAAGTGGGAGGCCCACGATGTCCGCGTGCGGCCTCTTCCGATCCTCGTGTCGGGCCTACCCTGTGGTCCCGCTCGCGGCTTCACTACCACCGAGGCCGCCAAGACGCCCCGCCTTCGCGCAGCCGTGCCCGGCCACGTGCGCTGCAAACAGCAGGTGGCCCCGCAATCCGGCCGCCGGGTCACTTGTTGCGGCAACCGGGGGCATTATGCCAATAGTTGCCCTAACAGATCGAGCGCCCTCGCCCTAATGGAGGACGCGGGCAGGAGGTGGTCCTCCCAGATCGGTTGTCCCCGCTACCCAAGGCGTGGGTAGTGGCCACAACCTCATCTCCGCGGAGGAGGCACAGAGGCACCGACGTCGTGTTGGGTACCCTTTCGGTTAACTCTTTCCACGCTACGCTTTGTTTGATTCGAGCTCATCTCATTCGTTGTTTCGAGTCTTTTGTCGCTGTGGGAGGTCTTCTTTTGCTCCATTGTTGGTCCCACGCTCATTCGCTCTCCCGCTTGGGAGTTGAGAGTGAGTCCGAGTGTAGGGATGTCCTCATGAGATAGAAGGGTAGGATTCTTGGCAAACCTTATCCTCCTTCGATCGGCGAGCTTAGATGTAATCCTAGGCATGGATTGGTTGTCTCAAAGACATGGGACAAATTGATTGCGCTAGGAGGCTTATCTACCTTACGGTCCTTCGCGTAGGTGTTCGATTTTCATTGGCCGCAGTGGTCCGTGATCTCTTCGCGCTGGCGAAGCCGCTCTAGATATTAGTGAAGTCCCAGTGGTATGTGACTTTGTTGATGTCTTCCCGACGACCTTCCGTGGATGCCACCGATTCGAGACCTCGAGTTTGCCATTGAGTTGGTTCCTGCATCGCCCGATCTCGAAGAGGCCTTACGGATGGACCCAATTGAGTTGGTGGAGTTGAAGAAGCACCTGGTGAGCTTCAAGAGAAGGGTTTCATCCGCCTAGCTCATCTCCTTGGGGATGCTCAGCAATCTTTGTCGAAAAAAGGACAAGACGCTGCGAAGATGTGCGTTGATTACCGTCCACTTAATGAAGTAACGGTAAAGAACAAGTACCCTTTGCCCGTATCGACGATCTCTTCGATCAATTAACTCGAGCTCGAGTTTTCCAAGATTGATTCGAGTGGGATATCATCGTTCGATTCGACCGAGGATATTCAAGACGCTTTTTCTACTCGTATGGCTTGCAACGAGTATACCGTCATGTCATTCGCTTTAACCAATGCTCGGCTTTGTTCATGAACCTCATGAATTCGTGTTCATGGAGTATTTGGATAGGTTCGTTGTGGTCTTCATCGATGATATCCTTATCTACTCCAAGAGCGATGAAGAACACACCGAGCATTTGAGGCTTGTGTTGGGCAAGCTTCGTGAGCACCAATCGTATGCGAAGTTCAGCAAGTGTGCGCTCGTTGAAGGAAGTAGCCTTCTTAGGCCATATTCTTTCGGCAGAGGCGTAGCCGTGGATCCTAGCAAGATTAGCGACGTGCTTTCTCGAGTCGACCCACTTCGGCCACAGAAGTTCGGAGTTTCTTGGTTTAGCGGGATATTATCGCCGCTTTATCGAGAACTTCCAAGATAGCGGCCGGCGACGGAGTTGCTCAAGAAGGACAAGAAGTTCTCGTGGTCCGCTGATTGCGGTGAAAGTTTCAGCGCTTAAGAAGCGATTGACCACCGCTCCCGCTCTTGTTCTCCCCGATGTCCGCCGAAGCTTCGATATCTTTTGTGACGCTTCTCGCCGAGGCCTCGGATGTGTCCTTATGCAAGAAGGCAAGGTAGTGGCCTATGCATCAAGGCAATTGAGACCTCATGAACTTAACTATCATACCCATGACTTGGAGTTGGCGCTGTGATTCATGCACTTAAGATTTGGCGACATTACCTAATCGGTAATCGTTGCGGCGTATTCGATCACAAAGGTTAAAGTATTTGTTCACCCAACCAGATCTGAACCTCGAGGCAAAGGAGATGGTTGGAGCTGATCAAAGACTATGACATGGGTATTCACTACCATCCGGGCAAGGCCAATGTCGTTGCGGATGTGCTTAGTCGCAAGGCGCATTGCAATGCATTGTTGCTCCAAGGCCCTCAGCCCCCTCTTCTGGAGGAATTTCAGCGTCTTAACTTGGGTTTGGTTGAGCATGGTTCCCTCGCTGCCTTGGTTGTACAGCCAACCTTGGTGGATCGGATCAGGTCCGCTCAGCAGTCAGATGTTGGAGTAAACCGCATCAAGGAAAATGTCAAGAATGGAACAGCCAAGTGCTTCTCCGTAGATGAGCTTGGTGTCTTGAGGTTCGGGCAACGCCTCGTGGTTCCAAAGGACATGGAGTTGCGGGATTTGATCCTCCGCGAAGCCCACGATTCTCCGTTATCTATTCATCCCGGGGCCACGAAGATGTACCGTGATCTTCGCCGAGATTTTGGTGGACCCGAATGAAGAGGAGATCGCAAGGTTCGCGTGCGAGTGCGACGTATGTCGTCGTGTCAAGGCCGAGCATCGTCCCGCAGATCGTCACCCTTGCCTATTCCCCGTATGGAAGTGGGATTCTGTCGGGATGGATTTTGTCACCGCTTACCTAGGTCACCAAGGGCAATGATGCCATTTGGGTTATCATTGACCGGTTGACGAAAGTGACACACTTTCTTCCGCCAAGACCAAGATTCGCATTGGTCACCTTGCGAGCTCTATATCGCCAGATCGTGAGCTTGCATGGGGTATCAAGACGATCATTTCGATCGTGGGTCCATCTTCACTTCAGCTCGCATAGCTTGCAAGAAGCTATGGGAACTGTCTTTCTTTCAAAGACAAAGATATCACCCCCAAATGATGGTCGCATCGAGAGGTCAACCAAGTTTTGGAGGACATGCTTCGAGCTTGTGTCCTTTCCTATGGGAAGCATTGGGAGAAGTGCTTGCCATTCGCCGAGTTTTCTTATAACAACAGCTTCCAAGCCGCCTCGCATGGCACCATTTGAGGCCTTATACGGGAAAAGTGTAGAACCCCGTTGAACTGTCTCGAGACCGGTGAAAGACCTTTCTTTGGCGGACTCAATTAATGAGGCCGAGGCAAGTCCACCATTCGTGATCGCTACGCACGCTCAATCCGTGCAAAAGAGCTATGCGGATCGCCGTCGCCGTGAGTTGAGCTTTGAGCCCAATGACTTCGTTTACCAAGGTTTCTCCTCTAAAGGGTCACCAGCGCTTTGGTGTCAAGGGCAGTTAGCTCCTCGATATGTCGGTCCATACCGTATTATCGAGAAGAAGGAGCGTTGCCTACAAGTTGGAGTTGCTGCTCGCACTTGCGGAGTACATGATGTGTTCCATGTGTCCCAGCTAAAGAAGTGCCTCCGTGTTCCAACAGAGGAAGCTCCGTTGGAAACTCTTGATGTTCAGGAGGATTTGACCTATCGCGAGCACCCTGTTCGCATACTCGAGGAGGCTGAGCGAAGAACAAGGAATAAGACCATTAAGTTCCTCAAAGTTCAGTGGTCAAACCATTCCGAGGATGAGGCTACTTGGGAGCGAGAAGATCGCTCTCACGTGCACTACCCTCTTTCTTTTCCGAGTGAACCAAATCTCGGGACGAGATTTTTGTAAGGGGGGGAGGTTTGTAACATCCCCATTTTGGCTTGTGTTTCAAATGTAATAAAATGAGGGTAAATTAAAACTTTTCCTTCATCCTTTTTCTCTTGAAACTTTTCTGAAATTCTTGTAAAGGAATTTTGGGAAATTCAAAATCAAAATCCTCATTTATCTCAAGTCAAAACCTTCCGGTGAAATCCTATGTCAAACCCTTGGTAATAAATTTTCCTGGGCTCTAGGGTTGCTTGGTAACACCTCTGAATTATTTCATAAATTTTGGAAATTATTTGAAATATTTTAGAGGCAAGTCAAACCTTGGTCAAACCTCTCAAATCACCTCTGGAATTTCTGAGAAAAATTCATGCACAAAAATCTCTAAAAATTTTATGTAAGGTTAATCCTTAAGTCGAAGCTCCAGTTAAAATTTCATAAATTTTGGAGTTGATTTGATGCCTCAATAAAATCCTTAAAGTTTCAGTTCAAAAATCAAAACCTAATGGTTTGCACTGTTTCTGTGCGAAGTGCTCGCTCGAGTCACTTGACTCGACCGAGCCAACTTAATCGCACCTGCGGTCGAGCGAGCGCGACGTTGCCATCACCGTTAGATCTCCATCGGACGGCCTCATTCGTAAGCATTCTGACAACTCGCTGCCCTATGATTCTCACCGTTGATTTCAATCGGGCGGTCGACGCCATCCGATGCCGCTTTCAACGCGATCGCGACGCTAACCCTTGGATGCAATCGGACGGTTGGCGTCGCCGCTTTCTCTTCGCCGCGACGGCGCCGCCATGGCGGAGCTGGAGCGTGGCGCGCAGCGTGCCTTGTCCCATCCGGCGCCCGCAACGGTGTGCAGCGCATTAAATGCCCGCTACCCACCGCCCCGCTTAGTCGCCGTCTCAATCGCTCCCGCCGCCACGGCGACCGCAGCAGCAGCTGGAACCCGAGGCGCCAACGGTGCCATCCTCGCCTCGTGCCTACTTAAGCCCCATTGTCCTCCTTTGTCCTCCTTTACACACCCCTTGAGCTCTCCCGTGCACCCATCGCCTCTTGTGGAGCTCCCGAGCGCCAAAATCTCTCGCCGCCATTGTTGCCCGCGGAGCTTCGGTGAACCCGGTGCTCTGGTTCCCTGGCTCCCTCCTTGCTCCTGTTGCTTCCTCACCTCGGTGGTGCTTAACAACCGCTCCATTTCGTGTTGTTTCAACGGAGCACCGGATTTTAGATTTCCCCCCGCCGCGAGCATCCTTCTTCGCAGCGCGGTGAGTGCTCCTTTTCTAATTCCTTTCTCGGGAGCTTCGGTGCTCTCTAGAACCCATCGTGATGACGCGGCATGGTTGATTTTGCCAGGCCGTCTTCCTCGCTCATCTTCCTCGGTCCGCCGCGGAGCCGCCGGAGTCGCTCCGACCGCTCTCGCACCTCAAGGCCCGTCTGTAGCTCCTCAGTAGTCCTTAGATGCTCGTGCACCGCTTGAATGGACCGCCGCGAGCTCTTTGTCGCTTATAAATCGTTGTCATTTTACCGCGCCTCGTCGTCGCCGCGCGCTCGTCCACCACCGCCGGTGTGGGTGGTACCGAGAGGGCGCGTGATGCTATGCGCACTCCATTTCGGCATTCCTCCCGCCGCCGTGCCTTTGGTCGCCGGCGTTTGCGTTTAAAGCCTTGGCGGCGTTGTCGGACGCGCCAGCGCTGCGGCGCGGCGCGGCCTTGTTGCGCCGTCCGTCCCTAGATCTGCGGCCGGGATTTTCGTTAGATCGTGATGTGCACGTGTCGCGTTGCTTGTGAGCCGCCCATCTCACGATCGATGGTCCACGATACCGCCGCCTCCCTCTCGCGCGGAGTTCAAACCGCCGGCGTGGTTCAATGTCGTCCGTTGGATCGAGATCGTGGTGTGGGTTAGCCACGTCGCCTCTTTCTCGATCTACCGGTTTTCGCTAAGTCCGTAATCCGTATCACATTAAGGTCTTGTCATTTTCATATCTTTGTCATCCGAGCTCCAAATTAGATGATTCCAATTTTGTTAGTTTCCTTATACCTTGAACTTAAATAGAAAAATAATTGTAGACCATGATCTGTGATTAGAGTTCGTTGGATGAGCTCTTCTCACTTAGTAGATCCCGAATAAATATTGCTTAGCCATGCCTAGTATCGGTAGCATTGGGCGATCATCGACTTAGTCGGTGATCTTGATCACACAAATACTATTATTATTCCATTATGTCCAACCCTTGTGTTTTACCATTTTGCAAATCAAAAAATTGAAAACAAAAATTATATCTTGGCTTGGGCACAATGGTATGTTGGGTGATCTGTTGGGTGTGATTGGAATGGTGCCTAAGTCCCTAAGGACCGAGTTACTTGTGCCATTGATCCAAGCAATTATTGCGTGCTAACCACACGAGGGGATATGGAACCTCTCTTGACTAAGTACTTTGGGAGGTGTTAATTATGAGCTGGTTGGTGGGTGTGTTCTGTGTGTGTGTGTTGTGGTGTTGGAGGAGCATTAGCGGGCGGTTAGGCTGTCGATGTGTCTTTCTCCCGTGGGTTGCGGCTCTTAATTAGCATCGTCCATTGGAAAGCGTCTTGTTAGACTTAGCCATGCTGCGCAAACCAAAGGAAGTGTGCTAGCGTGGTGGTGGAAAGGCGGTCTATCGTGTGGGTACATTGGTACACCCTGCAGGGTTAAAACTATTCGAATAGCCTCGCCCTAGGTTATGGACACGCTTGGTTATTTCCACAAGAACTAGACTACAACCTTTTAAAAACTTAAACTTGACACGGGTGGTATGAAGGGGTACTTCATACTATTGTTGTGGTGACTATGGGTTAGTCATTTCTAGGTTGGTGTTGTTCTATATCTATTGTTATTATTGTCTCTCGTTTATTTGAACAATAAAAGTTAATTGCAAACTTGCTTTGAATCTATTACCCTATTGCAAATGAAAACTTGCTTTGTGTGAAAATAAGTCCGAGCCTCATCCACTTAAATAAAGCTTGCATGTAGTTAATTATAGTTCATTATCTCACACGTCAGTCTTGCGAGTACAAAAACAAGTTTTGTACTCATCCGCTTGCTTAATATTAATTGTTGCAGAGGAAGAAGGTGAGCCCCAAGGGCCTCACTTTTGTGAGTTGTGTTGCGGCGCCGTCAGGATGATTAGCTTGGCGGTCGGTTGGTTGCCTTGTGGGTAAAGGCACACCGATTGGCTTTGTTTATCGCCATCTTATGGCCATTTTGCTTCCGTGTGTATTTACTTATTTGTATGACTTTTGGCAGTCGGCCTCTCTTTGTAATAACTCTCTTTATATTATCTATGTCTTTCAGTTGTTGCTTTTTGCTTCGGCTCTATGTGTATGAATGGAATTGATACATGATTTTGTAACGGGTGTGTATACTGCACTGGGAAGTATACATATCTCGAGGCTTGGTTTATTTGATTTGTCTCGTTAGGACCAAGTGGATGGTTAAACAATTACAAGCCGAATAAACCGGGGTCCTCACAAAGTTGGTATCAGAGCCATTCCGACCGTAGTAACCCAAGCTTAGTCGTCCTTAGGATATTTTGGAAACCTTATTTTCAAAATATCAAATGATTTATGAAAGCTTAAGTAAGTTCTCAGATTTTATTCCTTACCTATCTTAGCTTTCTATCTCATCTTACTCTAATTTGAGTTTTAAAAGTTGTTCTCCTTTCCTTCTCTCAAAAGATAGTCATTATCGTTTAAATTGGGTTTTGGGAACCAATGAGTTTGGCAAATTGAAGTGTTAGCCGCCCTCTACAAGATTTTGAAGCTTCCGGAGTTGAAGGTTTCGGCTAGGAGGCTTGGATGCAAAAACTGACAGCGGCATTCAATTTCCGGACAGCAGGCTCAAAGGTTCTAAATAGGGTAGAAAATGAGGGGTTAATCAATTAAAACTTGTGGGAACAAAAGGGTAAGATGTGATACTAGTTAGCTAAGTATCTCGTGCACGAAGGCACCATCACTAACCATCACTTGTCCAAACCAAAAGCTCATTTAAAATGACAAAATTTAACTCATAAAACAGATACGAAGATCTGAAACAAAAGTATATAATGAAAGTTGTGTTTATCCCATAATTATCGGGTTATTCCCGACAATCAGCTACCGGTTCTAGACTTGCATGGCTAAGCAAACTTGTAAAACATATTTCACACAATCCTAACTTAATCATGTGGTGCTGGAATAATTTAAGGACAACCTCAATGAATAGGAGATAACTAATATACACATCACAAAAATAACGACATTATCAAAATAGCATGCAAGCAATTATCATTGCACTAACTTAACAAAACTGGGATCAAATATGATGCAAAAGAAAGTTCAAATGATGCTTGCCTTGCTGGTATCTTAGTTGCTTTCCCTCAGTAGCGTATAGGTCAATATCGATAGGCTCAAAATCTATATAAATACAAATACCAAATAAACATCGAGAAATACCCCAAAATTCAAAATGCTAAAAAATGCATGATTGTTCTACATTAGCTAAGTCGTAATTTTAGATGAATTTAGGTGAAATAATTATTCCATATGAATTCAGTATGTGAGAGTTATAGCAGTTTGAATTTCAGATTTCCAGAAAATGCAATATGTTACTGTTCACTTAATTTAATTCTTTAGCTAAAATTTGTAGAGTAGTGGGAATACAAAGGATTACATAGGTAAACAGGGAATAATAAGATAACACCAAAATAGTTGAGTTCACCTCATTTAGAGTTTTTATGATTTACTTATGAATTTCTAAAGTTATCAATATTTTATAGTGCAAAAATAATTAGTTTTGGGATCATTTTCCCCATACTATATCTTCTGTGATAGGGGTAAGATTGAAACCATTTTTAGAAATAAGTTTACTCAAATTGAAGTTTATCAAAAGTGGTTTCACTGTTCTTGGAGGTAAAATGATTTAGTTATGCATTTTCAAAGTTTTCAGCCTTTTTCTATTGTAAAAATAATAGTGCTATGGGTCATTTTTCCAAAGTAATACTCTCTGCTATAGAGAAAAGTTTGAAACCCATTTTATAATAAAATTCATTAAAAATTAAAATTAACCAAACTGGTTCCACCCATTTTGGAGTTAAAATGAATTAGTTATGTATTTTTAAAGTAGTTCACATTTTTAGTGTGCTGATTAATACATCTCGATTTTTCTAAAGTGTTTAATCTTTTTCCTACCGAGGACTGCGCTAGCCTCAGTCTCTGATAGTGGGCCATGCATTGTCACAGAAAAACAACGGCGCAGCGCGCAAGTGGTTTGAATCGGGCCGTTGGATTAGAAAGGATGGTTTAGATTGAAAGAAATGTTGGACCACCCGAAGGTTATGAAATTTGAGCCGTTGATTTTCCATCAAACGGTCCAAATTAGTCCTAGTGATTTTTGGTTGTGCACAATAACAAGGTGCGGGGTTAAGGGCTAGGCCCACTGCGCAGTGACTTATTAATGAGGCTAAGACAACACAAAAACTCGAGTGATTTAATGAGTACGACAACGGGAGTTTTTCCCGCGTGCTTCACCGGCGGCTCGCCGGCGCTACGCGCCACGGCGGCGTGAGCCAAAGGCACGGTTAGATGTGCAATAGTATTGCGCTGCGTTGGTGGTGTTCTCAACGGCGGCACTGGTCCGTACCGGCGGCTAGCCGGCGTTGAGCAGCG
Organism: Ampelocalamus luodianensis; assembly: GCA_036346255.1. Classification (NCBI taxonomy): domain Eukaryota; kingdom Viridiplantae; phylum Streptophyta; class Magnoliopsida; order Poales; family Poaceae; genus Ampelocalamus; species Ampelocalamus luodianensis. The sequence goes on along the minus strand of CM070626.1, from coordinate 34,398,256 downwards.
GCGCTCAAAACGGCAAACATGAAAACAACAATGTGAAGCTCCGCAACGCAAACAAGCGGTGCCAAGGCATTTAGGGACTATATGGGAGCTACGGCGAAGTGTGTGCTCGAAGAAACTTGGGAGCGGTTGGAGCGATGTCGGCGCCGGAGAAGAAGATGGCGACAACACAGCTTCACGTGGAGAGTTTGATCTCGTGAACCAAAGAGGAAGTGCATGGTCGGAATATGCTCGAGACCGAATAAAGATGCTAAGAGCGCAAGGAATCGATGAGAGCTTACGGATTAAGTGGGAGATGAAGAGTTTGTGCTTGATCGAAAGGGTTCAATCCTCAATCACACGAAAACCTATCGTGCATTACACAAATTAGTTTAGGTGTTTTCATAACCATGCTATAAGGCACGATATGGCGCTAAAGAATGTTTAAGGACCTCACCGGAGACGAAGATGACAAAGTGGTGCACTCGGTGTGCGCTCGGACGTGAACCGAGCACGAAGATAAACCGATACTACAAGCAAAGACAAGAGCTAGGATGAGAAAAATGGAAATGGGATCGAACAAGAAAAGAATGGCATCACCGGTTGAAGCTTACCCAAGCGAGGAGCTCTCAAAGCGTCCTCCTCTTCGAAAAGAAGAGAAGTGAGGAAATGAGAGGTGAGGAGGGGGTATTATCCCGGAATTGAGCGGAGATGGAGCGGTGTTAGATGAGGAAGCTCGGAGTGGTTGCATGTGGCGGTGGCTAACGGGGATGATAGCTCGCCAGCGCTCGGAGTAAGCGGCGCGATCGCGTGGCAAAGCGCTCTGCGCGCATATACGCCCGATGTGGAAGACAGGTCCGACAAGTGGTACCCGATGATCAGTGGCTCAGGAGCGGTTGGGTTTGAGTGCGGTGCGGCCCGATGCATTTAGTCGGTCTAGTCAAATCAAATGGCTCGGATGCAATAGATTGGTTCGGTCTGGGTCGTTAGATCACGAATGGAGGGCTCAGATCTAATGAGAAGTTTGGACCAGTCGAATGGTTATAAGATCTGAACCGTTGAACTTTAAATCGAACGGTCCTGGGGCGGTGCAGTTAGGGGGTTGGGCTGAGTCGGTTCACCGAGTCGGACTCGAGCCCAAGGAACAGTGCAACTGGTTTGAGTCTAGAGTTTTGATTGAGATTTAATTTATCCTCTCTACTTTGACTAGGGTGCTAAAAATAGAAATAAATTTCCTAAAAATGTGAAATAAATCACAGAGGTTCTTGGGAAGGTCTAGTGTCCATAAAAATTATTAAACATCACTTTGAGTAATATATTTTGTAATATATAAATTCAAACTTAGGCTAGGTCTTTTAATGGTGTTTGAATTTTCTTAGTGTTTAAATCAGTCCCAAAAATTTGGTAAAAATTATATTTATTCATGATAATTGTTGTAGTATTTTAATAAATTGTTTCCAGAAGATAATTATAAGTTTTTATTGCTGAAAACAATTGGGAATTCAATTTGAAGTGTAGGTTTTTAATTGTTTGAGATTTTCCAAGTGCAATACTTTATGCAATTGCTCAAAAACAATGATGCATGCTAATGACATGCATAGTAATCTTCTTTATTAATTCGAGGATGTGACACTTTTTCTTTTTCATCATTTTATGTGAATTTCAATCTTACGAGAGCTCGTTCTTTCTCATACGAACTCGATTGAACCCATTCAAGTTTCTAAGTTCATCTACATTCAATATCTACCTTCCAATACCATTAAATTTCAATGTGGAGTTTATTTGATTTGTCTTTTTGAATTTTGTTTGGTTTGTGCGTTCTTTCTCGTTAGACATGAAGTCTGGAATCGTCTAAAGGAGTTGAAGTTCAAGGAAGTATAAGATCAAAGATAAATTAGATCATCATTGCTATAGCAAGGCAAGTTGTACCTTTAATCATATTGAACCCAGTTTTCCAAAATTACATTGATTCAAATTATTGCATTTACTTTAAGTATTTATTTAAATGCTTTGGGAATAGCTATGCCAATTTGATTATATCCTCCTTGCCTATTGTATTACCTTGATCTTTTGTCACCGTAGATTGATTATTTATTTAGTTGGTATAATCGTAGCACCAACGTGGATTGATTAGATACGAGTAGCTGCTTAGCGATGCAGCGAGTCATCATTATCACCTAGGTTGCAATTATAAATTTGAATAAGTGATTATGGAACTTGTAATAAAACTGTGTGTTATGTGTTATTACTTTGTGATAGCATGTGTTGCATTGAACCAACAGGGTAGGAAATGATTTAGACTAAGGCAAGTGGTGAATCTTTGTGTGATATGTGGGCTGTGTGGTGGGAATAATAATGTGTGTGGTATAGTTAGAAATTGAAAGTATTGCCTTGGTTAATTAAGGACTTAACTGCGCTTCATTGAACTAGGTCTTATCGTACAACCACATGCACAGTATGGGACGGTTCTAACTTAGTAAGTTACAAAATCTCGACATTGACTACTCAGTCGTAGTTTAGGAGCTCAGTGATGGGCGAAGGTGTGAACTACCATGTAGTCACATCGTGGGTCGATTCGTCACTTCCCTGTCCAACGATGTGTGTTAGACTAACTTACTGTGTGGGTTATATCGGTAGTAAAACACACCAAGGGTGTCAATTGTTGAGATGAAATTTCAGAAAGGTTTTGTTGTGATGAGCTCCGTACAAGTTGATTGCATCTTCTGGGTAAACTGTACAACCTCTGCAGAGTGTAAAACTATTTGAATAGCTACGTCCGCGGTCATGGATATGCTCGAGATTTCACACGAGGGTAGATTTTCATAAAACATTTGGGAAGGGGCAGCTATGTGAATTTATTCATGGTGCTGTGTGAAAGAATTTGATTAGGCTTTGTGTTCTTTGTGAAAATAACTGTTAAATTATTATTATTCATTTATTTTAAGTTATATTTCAATATGTTATTTGTGTTCAATCACAAATATTGTATTTTCTGCAAAAGAACCACAGAAGCCATTTCCTTTGGAACAAGCCATCATCTATATTTGCATTCTGTGGTGCAACTTGTTGAGTACAGTTTTGTACTCATTCTTGTTATACACAATATTCTTCAATTGAGAAGGTTACATCAGATCATCGTCGGTCAACAAGGTCTACTTCAAGGATCTTGAAGAATTAGGTCGCGCTACCCCAACCGATTGCCTCTGGGCATATGGATGGGCTTCACTAAAGTTATCCCGTTACGTTTCGCTGCAGCTTATTCGAGCTATTCGCTCTCTGAGGCATTAATTGTAAGCTTTGACCTTAAGGTCTTTACTCGATAATTATTATTATTTGTCTATTTATTAGTCATCTTTGTATCTGAAATGATATTTCATCGATATTGCCATTGTATGCACTAGCGTGATCTTGGACTAATGCAATATACAGAGGGTCGAATTACATTTTGGGTCCGGCGGAGGTGGTATCGAGCTATATCGATGTAGGTCGTGACCTTAGTTAGACCGACCGTTTTAAGGAAAACTTCAAACTTATTTTACAAATAAAAAATCTTAATGATGTGCTATTTTCGTCTTGTCTAGCTTCTATATTCTTCCATTCTATTCATTTCTCATCTATATTATTCCTCACCATTTTGAGTATTAAATTGGACTCTCTTTTCTCATAACTTCTATAGTTGTCATTATCTTACCAAATGTCTTGGTGGATGCCCAAGAGCTGTTGTTAATAACTCTTTGAAGACCATGCACTGTCCATGTGTTCAAGACAAGTTCGTTGCAATGAATTAAAGACCAAGAAGAAGTTGTACGTCACCCCTATCTCTCTCCAAGATTCACCTACAAGGATCGCAAGCAATCAACATTTCACGAAGACCATGACCAGTTTGAGTTTTCTTTAGACCAGCCACATAAGATATATCAGTGTTGGTTCCTCTCATGTGATGAGCCAAGCCACCCAGTTATTTTTGTTTTTCTTCTTCTATGTGTAGTTTGGCTGTGAGTTTTATGCCTCTTAATAGCTTTCTGGCTATTTGTGTTCCTTGGTGTTCATTGGGTTAAACATGTTTCCCTTAGTAGATTGTCTTTCCTTACCTTACACTTTTCTCTCTCATCTATTAGCCCTTGTCAGCCAGCAAATGAAGAGCCCCAGTGAAGCCAACCTTGTCAATAATCATGAGACAGCCTATGCCAGCTAAGATCTTGTCAATCCCAGTGGGCGGTTGTCGATTACAGGAGTAGCGGATCGGTCATGGAACAATTTTTGGCCGCTCAGACTCAATTCATGAACACAATGCTACAAAACATGAACAACATGATGATACGACATAATCGGACCACGCTACTTTAATCAATTTGTTGAATCGAATAATCAAGCAAGCTACCATGCTATCACGGTGTTAGTACCAGCGGACATTAACCAACGGCTATCACGGTGCTAGTGGTGACACATCGAACCAAGCCTGTCCCCTACCACCCGAATCAGCTCATGCAAGCGGCGATGCAACAATTAAACATTAGTAACTTTTTCAATGTTGCACAACACATTGCCATCCCAGCGGTATGCCCTCGGTTCAAGTTTGTGAAGTTCATGGTGACCAAACCTTTGTCTTTGAAGGATTGACCGCACTCGGGGATGCGAGAATCCTAGATCGCACCATAGAAGAAAAGCTAACTATTGTGCAATGCAACGATAACAAGAAAGTTTTCTATTACGCTCATATATTGGAAGGAGCTGCATTAGATTGGTGGGAAACCTTTTCACTGCCCATTCGGACATGCGTACCATCACTTGGGCGAGTTTGCCACAACTTTTAAGTCAACGATATGCGACATCAAACAAGAGTGATCAAGAGAAACTCGCTATTCAATGTCCTCGTCCAATCTCGCCATTGTCATTTAAAGTCTTGCCAACCGGATAAGTCGGAAGATTGTGCATTTTCTCGTTGTGGAAAAATAGGCCATAGTGCCGATGAGCATAATATCAATTGTTCAAGTTGCAAAGGAAACCATTCCGTTGGACAATGTCCAATGAGCAAGATCACATGTTTCTTGTGTGAAAGCAATGATCATTGTTCGAGCCAATGCTCTATGTACTTAGTGTAGACTTGCAATGCAACGTCGGCAAGAAAATTTCAAGCTCTTTGTCGAGCATTAACAAAGAAGGCAAATTATTGTCAGCGCATGATATGTCAGCTGAAGAATCACAAAAGCAGAATGTTGACCTTGGTAGTCCACCTCAAAAGAGAAGCAAGTCAACATCGTCCATAGAGTGTTTCAAGTGTGGTAAGCAAGACCACTATGCCAAGAGATGCCCTGCAAATCGTCAAGCTTCAACCTTCAAGAAGGATAATCATTCTGCCTTAGTCTTGTTAGAAAAGTCGCAAGGTCCGCCACGTGTATGTTATAGTTGTCGCAAATAAGGTCACTACGTCAGCCAGTGTCCTTAGAAGAACTGGTCACTCACGCCAGATGCAAGAATGCCAGAAATTGTTTTAGTCAAGATTGTAACACTCAGAATAGGTGGTAAAGTTGTAGGATCCGTTTGTCCAAAGAAGAGACATTTGTCTAATGATGTTACCAAGAAAGCCTAAATTGGTGATACCAGATCATGCAGTGTCATGCCTCTACTACTAGTAATAAAGTTAGAGAATCACTATAACCTTTCCTTTTGTTTGAGAGCAAAAGGTGGACATTTTTGTATGCAAGTTATGAAGAAGAAAAAGAATTGTTGGATGCTAAATCATTGGATACCTCTTTAAGCATATGCCTTCGCAAGTCGAGTAATCAGGCGTTGAGTTACGTTGATTGAAGGCCATAGAGCCATAAACATGGAATGTGATGTTGAATTCCAACTCATCACTTTGCATATGCAATGATATAATGATTAAAGGTTGAAGAATGTAATCATGGGATAATATCCATATCCGCAAAAGAGTATGCAATTGTCATTGCAAGTGATCTATCACGACATGCAACCGTATTAGAAGTCAAATTATCTTTGACTTGGTACCGAGATCAACCAATTTTAGAAGGAATTACGTCGAGATGAATTATGGCAAAAGTTGTCAAATAAGTTTGCGAGAAATGATAGAGCGAGTAGATGATTTTCTCATATATAGCAGTGTTAAATCCAATTCGTCAGCTTAGCAAGCACCGGTGTTGATTGCAAAGTAAATTGTTAGCAAGGATGTGTGGGAATTTAAGTTTATCCATGAGTTAATCTTCAGAAGCTCAAAATCAACGTGTGGAGCTTTGAGCAAGAATTTCAGTTTTCCCTGGAATCATCTGTGAACAAGACAGTGTCAATGAAGATAGGTGAGACAGTCGTTTCAAGATAGCCAAGACCCCTCACCCATTGTAAAAGGACCGGTTCGCCTCGATCGCCAGAAGTGAACCAAGTCAGCGAGAATTTCAAAGGAGATTAATCACCACTTCAATGTTCGTATTACTCAATACTTGAAAGCACCTTGACATTGTCTCATCCCAGAATATCTAATAATTCAGTGTGTTAAGAAGTTTCGCGTGCACTTCCTAACAACTAAAGTTTCAAGCAGTGAATTATCCTAGTCATAATTCAAAGTTGCTACCATGGAGCAGCAAAGAATGGTTTTATTGGATTGAGAACCATGGGGTTGAAATCCGTTTTCTCAGGACAGATCAGTGTAGAGGCAGATGCTTTGAATCAGAAGAGCTACTGCAATAACTTGTTGATCAGCGAAGAGTCAGCCAATGTTACATGTGAAATTAAGAAGTGAGTCTTGAGTCAATGCAAGAGTATATGTGTTGAACCCCAGAGTTCGAATCGATGTTAGAAATCAGACTTGACCAGACAGTTATGTCAAGGAAACTAGTCCTCACGTGAAGCAAGGTAAAGCTTTAAGAATCCACTGAAGGCTAGCAAAATGATCCATGAACCATTGAGTATTTGTGTACCTAATCAGAAGAAACTCAAATTGTTGATGCTCAAACTAACATTTGAGTGTAAGCATTCTATTTTCTCTGAAAGGACCAAAGTGTACAAAGACCTTGAAGTTGAATTGTGATGATCCAATATGAGGCAAAAGGTTACGAGAATGGGTTACCATGTGTTGGTATGTCGAGAAAGTCAACCAAAATGTCAAAGGCCAGTCAAAACGAGAACTCGGATATGGGATTTCCTAGACTCAATCGGGATGTAATTTCTAGAAAAGTGATTGTTGATCATTCGATAGAAATTTGCCGCTTCATTCTTGTTAATATCACCCAGTTTGGAGATTGTTTAGCGAGTGGTATACCACGGAGGTTGTATACACCGTAGATGGTATTCGCTAGAATTGGTATAATGTCGGATCAACAAAGATGGTCAACTTGCACAATGTGTCGAGAAGTTAGCGTTAGACCGAGGATCCCAGTTTACCTTGTGTTAGCGATAGGTGTGTATGAAGCCTTGGATGCTCGTTTGATTCGAAGATTTGTATCGCCCGAACCGGTAGATAATTGAAAAAATATGAGTTGTACCTTAACTCATTGCACTAGGTCGAGCAAGTAAGTGTTCTATGTAGAGTTCCCCGACAGCACCAGCTGTCAGCCAGTTCACAGTTGATACCATTTGAAGTTCACAGTGGTTGATTGTGTAAGTCATCGCTCAGCTAAGAGCAGATTAGATCACAAAGTATGTGGATTTTGCTTTAATCATGAAGTAGAAGGCCAAGTGTCTTAAATTCTAAAGGGATTGTAAGTAGCTTAGTTCAAGCAGAAAAGCTACATAGATTATATAGATTATCACCCTCGTAGTTATGTCTATCGTCAGGATACCAGTTGAAGGTCTGTGTTAAGGATTGTATGATAAAGGTGTGTCAGTTAGTTCAGATTCCAAGCTCGAAAGAAGAGATAGTTTGCCAACCCGAGTTACCAGTCAGTAGCGGAATTTCCTCAACTCCAGAAGTGTCTTCAAGCACCAATCAAGAAGTCGCCGTCAGAAGCAATCGAGTTGCTAGAAGCCCTTGCCCGCCAAGAGCCGGTTTGTCAAGCTTTCGTTGAAGCAAGAAGTTGACAAGAAGTAAGACATTTGTTAGTAAGTGTTCTAAGCGGTTCCACGAAGTTAAGCGATTAAAAGCAAGCGAGCACTGATGGCGGGCTCTTTAACCTTTTCCTAATGACCTAAATCTTAGGGGCGAGATTCCTTTAAGGAGAGGTTTGTAACGTCCCAAAATTTATCTTTTCAAAAATCTTTTGAGTAGTTTAGGTCCTTGGAACATTTCACCAATTTTATTTGAATTAATAAAGCTTAATTAGGAATTTTCTAAATTAAAAATATTTAATTCGACTAATCTAAAGATTAATTAAATGAAAACCTCGTTATTTGGCTTCCTCGTGTTCCAAGGAAATTTTGGATATTTTCTATGATTTTTCCAGATTTGTTTGCTATTTATTTGGTCTCCTTGATTTTTGGCCTTTTATTTAATTCCGAAAATCATTTCTTTGCTCTCCTCTCGGTACTCTGATTACCACATGTGTCTTGTTCATCATCATCCTCCCAAACCGAACCGAACAGCCAAGTCCAGAGAGCCCTTCTCTGTATGTTTCATAACCAAACCTTGCAAAATTGAAACCTCCTCCACGGTGCATATAAAAGCAAATTGTTCGCGTCCAAATGTCCATCTTGATCTCCTCTTCTAATCCCCAAATTGGTTTCCTCCAAATCGATCTATTTTTACATAATCTGTAAAATCCGAGCTCCAACCAAAGGTGTTCTTTGGTGAGTTGTGCCTTCATTCGACATTCTCCAGCAGATAAATGCTGCGTTGAGTTTGCGTCGCCACGTTCTACGTCATGCTTCCTTCCCCTTCACCCGAAGATCGCCGGAGCATCATCAGCCATGTCAAGCCATAAAGCCAAAATGTATTCATCACGTTCCTTCCTTCCTTGGTGAGTTTTTGCAAAATTCAATCGCGTCATCTCGTGCCCCTCGTCGATACCTATTTTTTCCATCTTTTATTTTCGAGTTTCATCCACCGTGTGCTGATAGTCAAACATTCTCTCTCCTCTTGTCTGTTTCCCTTTTTTGGCCAATTACTCCACAACCGTTGATCCTCTGCCTTCAACTCCACCACTGTTGAGTTTGCGTCGCCACGTTCTACGCTGTGCTCTCCTTCTTTTTTTTGCGAATATTGCGAAGTGGTACACGCGGTGAAAGCTGCAATCACTGTAGTTCTTTGCCCTACGCTTGCGCATGAGTCGAATCTTGATGCGGACCGCGTCATCATCTACGCCTCGTCGTTGCCATTCCATTTTGCCCATTCGCCAAAGCTAGTTCGCCTCGTTCGCCGTCACCACTGCGCATGAACCAACCAAGCGACTCTTTGTTCTTCGTGAAATTGGTTTGGTGCTCTCTGTTGTGATCGTTGATTCTACTCTGTAGTCCAAAGCGTGGGTCGCTCGGCTTGTCCTCTATGATTACTTTTATTTGATTATCTCGTAAGTCGGTTATATTTCTTTTTGGCTTGCCAACTCAGTGCTATCTCATGCCCCTTGCGCTAGGAACTACCACAAGAGGCTCTGTTCTCTGTCTATCTATTGTATGTTGATTTCTCTGGTTCGGTCTATCCTTGTTAATTCCTTCCATCTATGACAAATGGGCCCCATATGTCATCTAACTAAATTAAGCCATATATATCTCTCTCACTTACATGTAGACCCCACATGTCATTCTCCCAATTAAAAACCCTATTTATTTCTCTCTCTTACATATGGTCCCTCATATCGTCAACTCTTGGTCAACCCTAGTTCATGAGCTTGGTCACTTGTGAACTAGCATATCTCTGTGGGCGTGGTCCATAGACCAGTGACCCACATGTTAACCCTAATTCTATTTTGAAATTAATTTAATTCTTGAAAAATCCTTTTATCTCAGCGGTCCCACATGTCGCTCTCTCTACCTTATTTCTAGAATTATTTTAATTCTAGAAACTCATAAATACAAGTCGGTCCCACATGTCATACACTCACCTATTTTCTAATATTTTAGAAATTGAATATTATGAGAATATTCTATAGACCCTAATTGTCAGTTTCTCTCTCCCTTTTTCTTTTTCATCATTTTATGTGAATTTCAATCTTACGAGGCTCGTTCTTTCTCATCTGAACTCCAATTTTCCCATTCAAGTTTCTAAATTCATATAAATTCAATATCTACCTTTCAGTACCATTAAATTTAAATTTGGAGTTTATTTGATTTACCTTTTTGAATTTTGTTTGGTTTGTGCGTTCTTTCTCGTTAGACGTCGAAGTCCTGGAATGATCTGAATGGATTGAAGTTCAAGGAAGTAGAAGATCAAAGATAAATAAGATCATCATTGCTATAGCAAGATAAGTTGTACCTTCGATCATATTGAACTCAGTTTTCGGCTCGACATTGACTACTCAGGTTGTAGGTTAGGAGCTCAGTGATAGGTGGAGATGTGAACTACAATGTAGTCACATCGCGGGTCAATTCGTCACTTCTCTATCCAACGGTGTGCGTCGGACTAACTTTCTTTGTGGGTTAGATCGCGATAAAACACCTTTGGGAGTGTCAATTGTTGAGATGAAGTTTCGAAAAGATTTTTTGTGATCAGCTCCGTACAAGTTGATTGCATCTTGTGGGTAAAATGTACAACCTCTGCAGTGTGTAAAACTATTCGAATAGCCGTGTCGGCGGTCATGGACATGCTCGGGGATTTCACACGAGGGGTAGATTTTCATAAAACATTTGGGAAAGGACAGCTGTGTGAAAGAATATGATTAGACTTTGTGTTCTTTGTGAAAACAATTATTAAATTATTATTATTTATTTGTTTTAAGTTACATTTCAATCTATTGTTTGTATTCAGTCGCAAATGTTGCATTTTCTACAAAAGAACCATATAAGTCATTTCCTTTAGAACAAGCCATCATCTATATTTGTATTCTATGGTGCAACTTGTTGAGTACGGTTGTGTACTCATTCTTGCTATACGCAATATTCTTCAGTTGAGAAGGCTACATTAGACTATCATCGGTCGACAAGGTCTACTTCAAGGATCGTGGAGAACTAGGTCGCACTACCCCAGCCGATTGCCTGTGGGCATATGGATGGGCTTCACTGAAGTTATTTCGTTACGTTCATTGCGACTTATTTGAGCTATTAAGCATACGGGGCATTAATTGTAGCTTTGACATTAATATCTTTACTCGATAATTATTATTATTTGTCTATTTATTAGTCATCTTTTATATGAAAATGATATTTCACCAATGTTGCCACTTGTGTGCACTAGCGTGATCTGGACTAGTGTAGTATACATAGAGGTCTAGAATTGCATTTTGGGTCCCAACACTACATGTCTTGGGGCGTGAAGACAAGCACAAGGCCGGCGATGAAGCGAGCCTCCGGGTTGCCAGCGCCGGCCAAGTGGTTGGCGACAACGAGTGGCGCTTTTGTCTGTCACTTCATCGTCTCCTCTGCTCCGGCGCTCGCGCCTCCCCAGCGTGCTCCTTGGACACCTTGTACATGGCCTGCAACTAAAATTCAAGGCGACATAATCTTGATACAAGGATTACTCCATAAGAGAAAATTAAAAGACCAAATTAAGATCGTTGTTCTTGGCCAAATTCGGTTTAGAAGCTGGATGTTGGACACAAAACGAAATCAACACGAGTTTTTTTGCGTCGTATCAAGCGAGATCGACTTTTCTATTTTCTCCTTTTATAGATTTTGGAGGAATTACAATCAGGTTCTCTATTGGGACTGGCGAAATAAACACATGAAGCGCTTTACGACAACTAGGATGATACGCTACTGGTCATCTTGACGACTCTAAACAAAAACATAACATATCACGACTACGAAATTTCAGACCTACCAAAAACAAAAGAACAGAATGCATACGTGGCTCTTAGGCTGTAGAGGTCAGCCATGGGCTGAGGAGAGCTCGTGGCTACGAGGCCGACGATGTGAACTACGACATCATGAGGAAGAGCAACGAGGATCGTCGACCTTCGCCTTGGTCCCGCCGTCATGTTCGCGTGCTCACCATGGCGCATGATGATAATTCTTATAAAGCGTTGAAGAGACACATCGTAGCGTCGGTGCGTGAGATGGAGGCGCATCGCCGTCGGCATGTGAGGCGAAGAGGCGCATCGCGTGGGGCGAAACATTGAATTACCACAGATGGTTCTTATTAAAAACCGTATATGAAGCATTGAATTATCACATACATTTATATTTAAAAACCGTCTGTGACGTATGTAATCACAGATGGTTCTGTTAAAAAACTAAATGCGTGATGAGCCTTTGGATGTAAAGATAGGAAAAGGGCGTCAGCCGTATTTATGAAAAACAATTCTTTGAAAAAACGATGATGCTTTGGTTCCATTCGACTTAGTCTTTATTCGTTTAATCTTGCAACAAGTTGTTGGCCTATAAATAAACCATCCGAAAGGCATGCAGAACTAAGATAAAAAATCACTCACAACCCCCGCCATCTTTTCTAGCTTAATTACTTCAATTTCTTATTAAAGTTCTCATCTCTATACCCTTCTAGTAAGACAAAATTCACAGAATAAATTAAATTTTCGACCACCGTGCATGGAAAGAACAAAATCCATTGATGATTGAATGTCGACTATATACTTCAATTTATAGCTAGCTAGGTGGTCGAAAAGTCATCAATTTGGTCCATAGATTTGAAGTGTCTTTAAGAAATTGGTACAAGATTATATTCCTACGATCAGGTGAGCACTTCACACTACAACTAAAACATATATATAGCATCAGAAATCTCGCAACGGAAAGTATAAGCATTGCCAGAGAAAATCTACCCACATCGAAACTTCTTATCGTGACTGTTGAGTCCTGAGAACGCTCCCCATCCCCATTTCATCCCTTCCTCTTCCTCTTCCTCTTCCTCTTCCTCTAAAATAGATCCCTTAGCCAAACCGCCGCACGCCGCCCCCGCCAAACCGCCGCCCCTCCGTCGCCGCCCGCCTCACGCACGCCCCTCGCCAGGCACTACCCTCCCCTCCCTAACCTTCCTTCTGCTGCGCATTCCCCCCGGCGGGATCCTATGCGAGCCCCGCGCGCCCTCAGGATTGTGCCGCCTCCACGTGCGCTGCCCCCGCGTGCACCAAGCACCATCCGGATTCCGCCGCCGTGTGCGTAGCTACCTCCGCGTCGCCGAGCGCCTTCGGGCCCTCGCCGCCTCCGCATGCGCTGAGCGCCCTTCCGGATTCCGCCGCCTCCTGGTCCCATTATTGACTTCAGGTGTAGATAGCACAATTGTGGTGAATTGTTCTATTTCATGGTAACCCTACGATGATATGAATTCCTTTCAATAAATATGCAGATTTGGGGCACAATCGGCTTGGATAGAAGAACTGGTGATGATGGCAACAGCGTCGCAGCGGGCAATGCTGGCGGCGGTGACCCGGCGAGTGGAGCGCACCACGATGGCCGCCGCTGTGCCAGTCGACGACGAACCCTCTGTCAAGGTACAATCCGTGGGCTCAGTAGAGACCCCTTCCTTCCCTGGTGGTTTGAGATCTCTTGAATGTTAATTGCGAGCTTTTCTTGATGTATGCTGGAGCGCGCAGGTCGTGGTGCGAGTGCGGCCAATGGTGGGCCGGTCGGTAGACGGTAAGGATCTGTGGTTCGTGCGCAAGACCTCCCCGGAATCCAAGGCGTAAGGCCCTTCTTGATCTGTTGGTAATAGAAATTTGACTTGATCTGTGAAATCCTTGTTGTCTTACTACTATTCTTTCCTGTGAAGTTGCAAGTGAGCTCACGGGAGAAGCAGACTAGCTACCAATGTCAGTGCTCCTTCCTCGAGGTGTGTAGTAAAATGCTCGTTCTCAACTGTACTGAAAAGTGCATCTAGATGTGGTTTCAGAAGTGAGATTTATTGAACAATGTTTTCAGAACTGAAATGAGAAACGAATTCTATGTTCTTTGCATGCTTATGGACAGTGGATTTAGTTTTTGTATCTGACCGTGCGTTCTTTAGCTGGATTAAGCCATAGTAGTATTATCAAATATCCGAGATGCAATATTCCATGATCAAGTTAGGTAGATATTGGTTGGTCTTTCTACAGCTATTAATTTTTATGCTTGAGCAGAAATGGGAAAGCTTGTGCTTTACTGTTCCTAAGGAGGGTCCAGATGTGAAAATGTTAGGTGTTATGACACTTTCAACTTCCAAAGTGCCAATTGCACATATATCCTTTTGCCAATTTGTATAGATACATCACCAATTGCAGATGAACAAGTAATGTGCTAATTCGATGAGGTAAGACACATAATATTAGTCATTCACTTTTAAATATATACTAAATATTACTGTGCCAGTATATTGAAAGTTTCATTGTTAAAACCAACGTACTCATGTTCTATTTTTGTATTAAACACACATTTAGAATATTGGTACAGCGGTATTCCTTAACAGGTTAAAGAATGAGAAAAGCTGACCTTTAATACTTGATATTTCAGATATCTCAATGACCACAAGAATAGTTTGACAATAGCACCTGATGGAGCAATTTTTGGTATCTTGGTTAATCCCAATCTCTCTTAAATCTCTCTTTATATGTATATATGATGTCTCCTGTAAAAATGTATGTATATTAGCCTAATCCTGATATCGCATTTATACTATGCAAGGATCCTATGTTAGGTCATTTTGCTATTTACCAATGATTTGGCTTATGGAGGTCACTATCCTTGCCATCTTTTACCATGATTCGTCCAGTTGGGGCAGCGAAGGAGGAGCAGCCCCTGAGGAACAGAGGATGCAGGCGGTGACTTGAGATTAGCTCGTGGTCTCTATCAATGGTCAGCTCCCTCTTTCTCTCTCTCTCTCTCTCTCTCTAGCTTTTCCTTTTCTCTTTGCCTTTGTTTGGAGACAATGCATCACATAATACTGACACACTCGTGCTTTTGCATTGTTTAATTAGCCAGGAGAAAAAGTTTGTGTTAGTCGGAGATAGTATCTGAGTTTTACTACCATTGCAACTTTTCTAATTTTCAATTACTTGTGCCTCACTGTCTTTTTAACCAAACTTCCTCACTGTCTTTTAACCAAACTTTTGCCTCACTGTTAAAGGGCTCATTAAAAGATTTTTTTATTTTTCCTGCATTTTCTTTCTAACATTCACTTAAAATAAGCCACTTCCCTCCACTTTTTCAAGAATAGAATTGAAATTTAAACTGACTACTTCAAACCGATTTGATGCATTTGACCAGCCAAAAATGCCATTACCAACTGCTCTGGTTACTGAACTTAGTTGGTCAAAAATATTAAGCTTGATTGGTAGGTGAACTAATAACGTTTTTGTAAGTATGTACATTGACACACATTGTACTTTTGAAAAGTATTATATGTTCTCTAAGTACTAATATATTACAGTTCACTTTTTCTTGTAATCAGCTATGAATAAAGGAGAAAAACAGAAAAGTTGCGATGTGAAGTTGGGCAGCACAATTCTCCTGTGTCTTTGTTCTCTACTGAAAAGAACTTCTGAAGCAAAACTTCGGGTTCCTATTTTTGTCCGACAAAACAGAGCATAAGTTCAGTTCTCTGAATTTCTATGAAATTCAGTAGAGTGTATCTGTCAATTTTTAAATCAAATAGAATAGTGTCAATCATTTCTAATTTTCATTATCTGTCTATTTACTATTTTGTTTGATACTTACATGTAAATGTTGATCTTCGAGTTGAAAGATCAATTGATTTCTTATATTTGGATATTTTCCTCGGAGATGCGGAAGGACAATATGAAGCAAATTTGATAAAAATACAAAGAATTTCTTATATTTGGATATTTTCTGGGAGATGCGGAAGGACAATATGAAGCAAATTTGATAACAATACAAAGAATTTTCTATTTCAAGGCCAAATGATGTATGACGTGGTGTATTGGCAAATTCAAGTTGTACTTATGAATGATGCAAATAATATATTCTCATTTTTTCTAATAATATATTAGAGTTCTTTTCTCTATGCAATGGAATTGTGAAATAATTGTATCATCGAATCTTTTTATTGTGAATAATTAAATTGGAATATTTTTAAGTACCAAATATCCGGCTTGAGAATAATAAATCAGGTCATAGCGCTTAAATATTTTGCAAATACAGAAATTTAATCATTTGCCTAATGCATATACCAACGCATAAATGTATAGCTACAACCTTAACCTATGTGTTGCAAAGTAGCAACGCTTGTTCCTATATGTTACCAACGCTTATATATGTGTTGGGATAGGTCTTTAGCGGCACCAATGGCAACACATAGACAATGCGTTGGTATAGACTCTTGCAACGCTTATTAGGATGTTTACCAACGCATGTATGTATTGCTAAAGGGGTGTTCATGGCGTAGTGTCACTATCTATGATGTGTAAATCGATCGATCATGTGAAGTAATTCATGGATTCTTACATTGATTGGAAGTTACATGTTAAGACAGTGAAGATACACATGAAGATACGTTAAGACAGTGAAGATACAAAGAAGATACACGGAACAAAGGTGCCTTGTGAGACCCCGGTTTATTAAGCTTGTAATACTTAGCCTTCCATTGACTCTAGCATCACAAACCAAATACACCATGTCTCGATGGACATGTGCTTCCCAGAAATTGCAGCACACATACATCATACAAAAGCATGCATCATTTCCATACAACAATATATATATCAAGTCTAGCAAAAGACATACATAATAATAAGTTATTACAGAAACGATCCATGGCCAAATGACAAGTATTAAATAACAGTGGAAGCAAAAGATGCCATAAGATGGCTTAAACCAAAAACGACCGGTTAGCCACATAACTCCACGGGGCAAGCGGCCAGGGCGCCAAGCTAATCGCCCCACACTTGCCACGGCACAACTCACGAAGTGAGGCCTCGGGCTCACCTTCTTCCTCTGCACACAATAAGCAATGCAGGTGAGTACAAAAATGTACTCGCAAGACTTACGAGTAACAAGCCTATACATAGCTACATGAAAGCTGTATCAAAGGAAAGTTGGTTATATGGTTATTTGGACGCATAAAGCAAGTTTCATTTGCAATAATGTAAATAGATTGAAAGCAATTTAACAAATCAGTTTTAATCATTGAAATAACAGCGAGTAGCAATAAGTAGCGAGTAACCACCTAGAAGTGACTATCCCAATAGCCACCACACATAGCATGAATCCCTGATTCATACCACCCATCAAGTTTTAATTTAAAATGTTGTAGTCTAACTCTTGAAAGACTTCCCCAAGCGTGTCCATAACATAGGACGAGGCTATTCGAATAGTTTTAAACCTTGCAGGGGTATACCAATGTACCCACACTTCAGACCACCTTTAAGCCACAAGATTAGCACACTTCCAAAGGTATGCCGGCACGGCTAAGTCCTACGAGATATTTCCAATATTGTGTACCAACTACGAGTCACTCGTATGGATAGAAACCCATACGCTTACATTGTAAAGCCAAAAAGACAACTACCCCTCGGGGTAAAGCTTTTTGGACAACTACAATGCTCCCAACCACAACCAACCCATTTTGCCACAACGCAACCCACACACGCCCTCCTGCGACTCATAGCCAACACACGCCAAAGTACTAAGTCAAGAGAGGTCTCATACCCTCTAGTGTGATTAGCACGCAAGAATGCTTGGTTTAGTGTAACAAGATGTTCGGTCCTTGTTGACTCAGGCACCATTCCAATCACACCCCAAAAGATCACACCATCTTACCAATGTGCCCAAGTCCAAAATGTTTTTATTTTCAGTTTTAGTTTTGCAATTTGAACATAGCACAGAGCTAAAATATAGAGATCATAATAAGTTTGTGTGATCAAGGTTATCGACAAGTCGATAACCGTCCATTTCTACCGATAGCTAAGCATGGCTAAGCAACAAACTCGTAAACTACTAAGTGACAAGGGTTCATCCAACGAACCCAAAATCACAGCAAGATAAACCTAGGCTCAGTAGTAGAGGATAAATATTTGCCTACTGATAATGCATCTACTAGGTTAACTATCGACAATAGTTAAAATAACATAGCAATGCATACATAGAATTTGCAAACAATATATTAGAATTTGAAAATAGTAGGAACAATATGATCAAATGATGCTACATCTGCTTGCCTTGCTGGAGTGTAGGATCTGATGGCTGTGGCTCAGAATCAATATCAATATTATCTTCGGAATCTAACGCGAAAAGGTGATAAACAAATAGAGCGAAGAACACCAAATAACTCCAACAGCAAAAGACATCCAAATCTAATGAAATTTATACAACAGCTGGGGATGATTTTAGACAATTTTAGGAGCAAGAATCATGCAATTTGGATTTAGTATGAAAAAGTTATAGCTAAAATACACTCTCTGACCTATTAATTCACTAAATTAATTCTTGATGCTGCATTCATGGCGAAAATTTCTAGAATGATCTAAGTTCTGAAATTTTTATAGCAGTAGATTATGGCATCCTAATGACAGCAAAGTTGCGTTTACTAAATTTGGAGTTATAATGATTTACTTATGATTTTCTAAGTTGTAAACTTAGTGCATGTCATTTCTGAAACATAACCATGATCAAAACCTATTTTGCATTAAGGTATACTAACAGAGAATTTAACAAAATTGATTTAGTACAAATTGGATTTACACAAAAGAAGATATGCATTTTACAAGTTTTATTTCTATTTACGGAATATCCAACATGGCGAAATCAAGATATTTTAGTTACACAATTTTACATTGAGGAACATACTCAAAAGCATTTTTATACTAAACTTTAGTAGCATAAGAATTTATTACGATTAGAAACACCTAAAAGGAGTTAACAAGAATTAGTTATGAGTTTTTAAAGTTTAACGACAATTTTTAGTTGATAAATAAATGCTTACGAGAAATTAAACCAACAACGAGAAATAAAGCAGCGTGGGCGTTCGTGGGCCATTGATATGAAATCAAGCGGGCCATGCGCATGGAGAAACGGCGCGCGCGCGATTCAAAAGAACCCGCGTTGGATCTAGATCCAGCGACTCACGAGAGAAACATTCGGACGGTGCGGTTGCCTCGGCCATCCACGACGCGAGATCTCAAGATGAGCGGCTCGGGCGCACCTCCGCCGAGTCGAATGCACTCGATCGCGGCGCGGTCGGCGATGGGCGATCGAATGATTAGAGAGCGGGACGGTCGAGCGTTCTCTAGATGCGGGCGTTGATCGCAAGATCGGCGGTCCAAGATTAACAAAGTGCAGCGCACTCACGCCGCGTGAGTTTAAGTGCGCTGGAGGGTTTAATGGTGGGTCCACATGTCGGTGGGACAAGGGACCAGTGGGACGGCGATTAATTGCAAAAATCGATGATTGGAGATGATTAGTAATTAATGTGTCCTAAAGATTTTATCTAGAGGTGGATTTAAGGGGTTGGGGCCCACGGCGGCGACACACTTTGCGGCTTAGGACACGATGGATGCTAACAATGATTAGCATTAATGAGTCTGATTTTAGTCCTAATGACTCGATCCACGTGGTTTAAGGCCTACGGGCCCACATGGCGGTGACTCATGGAGTCATTTCAGCGACCATTAATGCTAAGCACTAAATAACAATTATTGATTATTAATGATGTCTTAACGACAACGGCTCAAAGAGAGTTCCGTCGGCAAAAATCGGCGGCAAAGATGAGCTCATCGCGGCGACTACGGCCGCGCGCGCCCACTAAGTACCAAAATGGATTCACAATAGGCTTGCGGACCCAATGGTGGTGACCTTCGGCGGCGGCGGCCCTAGCGCCGTGGCCGGAAATGAAGATGGGGCTTTCGCCAAAAGTAAAAATAGCAAAAAGCTCATTGCGGTTCAAGGAAGCGAGTGCCACGGCCGCTAGGGACTAATAAGAAGCTACCTCGACCAAGGAGAGCTTCAACGGCAATGGGAAGGTTTGCGAGAGATCCGCGGAGTTGAAGAAGGCGATAAGAAAATAGCAACCTAAGCAAAATGAACACCAGGGTGGTCATAATAGCTTCTAATATAGCCCATGGAAGCTTCACGAGCAAGCAATTAAGAAATGGAGCACTCAGGGTGAGGAAGAAAGGGGATGGTTACGACCGAATTTGAACAAACCCCAAATTTGTCAAATCCTGAAAATAAACCCAAAATTGAGTGAGGGGAAATGATTAGGGCATTAAGGAGTTGAAAAGGGTACAAGAATATTTGAAGAAGAACCACTGGAGGTTCATGATCCTCAGATGAGCTCCACGGTCAACAATGGTGGTTTGGTGTTTTTGGTGTGTTAAGCTCCAAAAATAAAGAAGGAGCTTAGGATGGTGCAAAGGAACACGAGGAAGGGATTTTGAGGCCTTTATATCGCTTGGAAAACTAGGGTTTGGCAAAAGGAGCCTCTTGGGTGAGCTAAATCCATGACACAAACATGGACCGAAAAGCAAAACGATGGAGATTGTGGGGACCCCGGAGTTATCTCCGTAAGACCGAGACTAATCAAGGCCTTAGGGACATAATCCTGGATCTCCAGTAAATGGATCCCAATTTAACTCAGTCTAAATGAGAGGCTTGACTGTAAACTAGAGCCCGAGCGATCATGCGCGCGCTCCCCTGCGAGCACTGCATGATTGTCGGTTCTCCAACAAGCCAAGCACGACACTTAGTGAGTTA
Organism: Ampelocalamus luodianensis; assembly: GCA_036346255.1. Lineage (NCBI taxonomy): Eukaryota > Viridiplantae > Streptophyta > Magnoliopsida > Poales > Poaceae > Ampelocalamus > Ampelocalamus luodianensis. Next base: position 34,377,604 of record CM070626.1, on the reverse strand, counting down.
AATGGGAACCCATGAACAGCGAGCATGACCTATATTGGCTCCCAAGATCAGCGACCAATATATTTATACTCTCATTACAACGTCGATCACATCCATACAACACTCATACATAAATAGTACAAAAGTTATACATCACAGTTCCAAGTGTACAACTACATAAGTGGCGGCCAGCCAAATTAAACAAGTTTATAAGCGAGCGAGTAAATAAACCAAAATACCAGCGATGGTATGCCCACAACCCATAGACAACAGTGGGAGTTAGAAGATAGCATACTACTCGTCGGTGTCACCCAAATCGACACCGACAAACTCATCGGTCTCGATATCATCCTCACTGTAAAGCCAACAAACACTGGTGAGTACCAAGAGTACTCATAAGTCTTACACAAATAAAAATAGTTATGCATAAGGTCATTCAAAGGAAGGGCTCATATTGGCATAGTCTTGCGAAAGAGGCGCAACAATGTACAACCTACACATACTAGTTTTCAAGTGCCATTTCAAAATCAGATTTGAAGTAGAAGTAAAGCATGTGCATAAGTAATGGTGAGTAACAAATAAAGCGTACAAATAGCAAAGTGGCTGCCCACTTTGATACAACAACAAGCATGAACATCCCATTCATGATGATTACGAGTTCACCCACAATTTTAATTCCAAGTCTAACAATAGTAACTCCCGAACTCAAGCGGTTGTCCATAACAGTGGACACGGCTATTCGAATAGATTTATACCCTGCGGGTGTACTACTTTACCCACAGAATCGACTAGCCGTAAGCCTCGGATAATGGCACACTTCCTTTGGTATCTTGGCGGGAGAATTGAGATCTGTCGTTTGACAAGAAAACCCTATTGAGCTAAGTCCCCATGTGAGATGTTTCGATCTTAGTACAAGTAGCGTATAGCACTTGCTAAGGGGCTCACATGTTATATTGGAAATACCGATGTAATGAAAAGGTAATTGGTGCTCCTTGCACACTATAGAACATTGACATCGATTCCTAAGGACAATTGACAAACACACAATTGTCCCTACACCACCGTGAGACTTAACACAATAGGACCTTCCCCTTACTTGGCCGTCTGACACCCATATCTGCGTATGGTATACGAATATACTTGAATCAACGGCGTTACCAAAGTTCGGTCCTTAATTGTCGGACAAGTCAACCATATAATGACCCCAATCTTATCACGGTAATAATCGTATTATGAGCGATGTAGAGCTCTTGTTCATATCATTCATATTCTTAATCTCGATTGGGAGTTCTTTGTTACCAAATAAAACCTTCCTTTTAGCCAAAGTCCAAAAAACTACTTAGAATATTTAAAGGAATACAAGGTAACACTTGTATTATGGTGGGAAGTATTTTTATTAAAGCCTAGATAGATTATCTTGGCTAAAAATATTTTTGTTGCATTTTAGAAATTATTTGGACTTAAAGAAAATTTATGGTCTTTAAATAAATATTTTCGGACTGAAATAGATATTTATGTATTTTATAAAGTGAAAATGTGGTTTATGAAATTTATACGGAAATATATCATCGGTAGCTTACGATAAAAATTTCATGATTTTATAAATTTATTTGCTATTTTAAAGTCCAGTCAAACCTTTTAAATATATGAATAAGGTTTGGTCAACAAACGGTCCAAACCCGACCCTTGCCTTTGTAGCGACCCGGCCTCATGTGTCTCGGTCAACCCAATCAAATTTATGCGGCTCGGTCGCGTTCGGCGCGACGAACTCCACGGCCGACATGGCCGTCGATCTTCCATCGAGCAGGCGAAGCAATAACGCCCGCGGTGTCCACGTGTCACTTAAATCTGCGTTGGATCTTAATCCAACGGCGTGATCGATGTATGCAACGGACAACTCGGATCCATGTTTGATCTCCACCGTTCGTTCTCGATCCAACAACGCGCCCTTTTCGTTTTAAACCTAAAGCGCTTTTATCTCGGCCGTTAGATCCAAATCCTCGGCTTTTCCCTTTCAGCGTGTTATAAAGCGCGCTCCTGCGGACCGTTGGATCTTCATCGTATGGCCCGATTTGTGTATGCATTCGGACGACTCGGATCCCGCTGTCGTGGCCGTCCATCCTGATCGGCGGTATCGCTTATTTCTATTTGAAACCCGAGGCCAGCGTTAATGTGGGCCTTTGGATTTCAATCCTACGGCACTCCATTTTGACCGTGGGCCTTTAAAGCCCAAAATAGGTGGATCGTTGGATTTTAATCGTGCGGACCACATGGGTGTATGCAATCGGACCATCCGGTTCCATTTTACATCCTGGCCGTAGAAATTAAATCCAACGGTACTGAGCCATCGCATCTAAAAAGAGAGACGTGTATGTCTTTTAATTGATCGTTGGATCTTGATCCAACGTCTATCTTTGAAAGTGGAGTTCCGCAGTCCTTCGGGATTGTATGTTAGATCTTGATCGGTCGATCTAGATCGTGCGGTCCATATTAAATGATACCGATTCAAATCATTTAATCTCTCTATTTATCGTAGCCGCCCATTTCCAATCGGACGGCTGACATTTGTTTGAGCTTTCTGAGGAGCGTGCGGCTGAGGATGACAAAAGGGACCCACATGTCAGATGATTCTTATCATCTCCTTCATCTCTGTGCGCAGCTCTCTCTGGAACTCAAGGAGAGGATTATCCCCAAAGTTTTTGTAACTAAATTTTGGGATAATTAGCCCTAAAGGGACACCTCATCAAGCTCTAGACTTTTCCCAATTATCCTGTAGCTAAACTCCCACATATATAAACCTAGCTTTTGGAGCTGCGACCATTGTTGACCACTGGAGCTCACTTTTCTTCCTTCTTTGCCGGTGGGATTTTGCTCCTATCATTTGCTTATCTATCCTTAAGCACTGATGTTACCATTAAAGATTTGGTGTCTTTGCGGGTTAAATCAATTGATCTCTCTGTCGATCAACCTCAAATTTTCGGGGTTCTTGGTATCTTTCCATCTTGGTAAGCCAAAACCCTAGTTTGACATCTTGAGCATCCTAGGAACCTTAGGAGCTCTTGTGAATCCTTCTTTTAAGCATCGGTAGCTTCAGCGGCTTTAAGCGAAAAGTTGATATTATACCTTTTAGGTTTTCATGTCATTTTCAAGGCCTAGGGATTCTTCTGTCAACTTATCACCTTATTTAGGTTTTGACTAAACCTAGCAGACATGACAAGTTGATCTTTCAATTCTTGTCATCATCTATTTTGACTCTTAGCTGAAATTTGCCTCTGTTCTCTTGTCGGCTCAGCAGGCAAAATGAGTTTTGCTTTAGCTTTTGTAATCTAACTAGTTAGGGTTAGACTAAGATTGGTTTGGGATGTTAATTACCTAAAAGATCATGCTAAGATTCATTTATGAACTTTTGCATGATCTATACTTCTCTTTCTAAAAATTGCAATCTGTCCTGTTTTGACTCTTTTCAAATCAAAGCTGGAACTTTGCAATAAACTCTAATTCTGTCTTTTGAAAGCAGTGAGCTAGATAATGGGTTATTATCATTATTATGGGTAGTTATGGCTTGAGCATCTGTAATCATGCATTTCTAGATTGATCATGCATATTTCTTCCATGTTGGACTTATTGTCGAGTTTGGTATTTATTGGATCTTATTGTTTCTTTTAGAATGCGGTTCTATTGAAGCAATTGAATCTTTCGAGCAACGGAACACCTGTGAAGTTTATTATTACCAAGGCAAGCATCCTCTTTGCACCATATTGAACCCAGTTTTGTACAATAGTCTTTACAAATCCAGTGATATCTGTGCATGCTATTTGTCTAAAAATACAAAATGTGACTTGTAATAGATAGCTATGACGACATGGTGGATTACCTTGATTATGACCATACACTCAACTCTAGTGTAGTCTTTGTATAATATATGGTCTATTCTCGATTTGGCTTAGATATGCAGTCTAGAGATTTTAGAGTTTGACAAGCATATCTTGTCAAACATAGAATCTAAGCTGAACTATTGTCATTTTCAAACTCTTTGTCGGTTTCTTTAAATCAGTCTTGTATTTGAAATTCAAATTGATCGGACAAGAGGAAGCTAGTGATGGTGCTTTACGTGCAGATTGGGTTTTGTGGTGGACTTGTCAGGGTTAATTAAGGACCGAACTCGATTATTCAATTCAAGTCCCCACGTACTTCACATGCGATGTATGGTATTTGTTTGGTTAAGTAAAATGTTGAGACTATTGAGTTGGAAACAGAGAGTAAGGATATGTGTATTGGCCTTGCATGGCATAGATGCTTAGGTGCGAGGTGTGTCTTATGCCATGTGAGCTTTGTATGTCGATGTCGGATGTTCTTAGGAGGGTGAGGCGTATATGTGCCTCGTCGCATATCACGATACCTTAATGGTGCCGATAGCATTCTATTATGGGTGGTGAGCCCAATTCGTTTTTAAATTGTTTGGATCGGCATTCTTGACACAACATGTGTGCCACTGTGGTTAGTGGGTGGTGTAGCCTACACTATGGGATTAGTTCACACATGGGGTCCAACTCAATAGTGTTGGCTTGTTGAAAAATACCAAATCTTAGTTTCCCGGTCGGCATACCAAAGGAAGTATGTCATCATTCGGAGGCATCAGAAGGCAACGAGCTAGCTAAGTCATGTGGGTAAAGATGTACACCTAGGGGTATAAAGCATTCGAATAGCCGTGTCACGGTCATGGGCGATAACTTGAATTGATGTCATCGTATAGAAGTTTTGATGTTCAAAAATCTGGTTTTGGTTTATTTTAGGTGGCATGAGGAATCATGCCAGCATCTTGTTACTTTTAAGCCATTTACTTACTGTTTAAGCAAACTTTGATTTATTAAATCGCTTTATCAAAATTTAGCCTTTGTAGGTTAAGATGTATCGCTTTATGCAAATTTGAACCTTTATACCTTCTGTTGTAACCTTATGCATGTAAAACTCTACTCCTTTGGTTAGGCTCTAATCACCACTTTATTTTATTAGTTTGAGTAAGACTTGCTGAGTACCTTCCGTACTCAAGGTGCTACCACCTATTGTTGCGAGTGAGGACGGTTTTACGTATGAAGTACCCGTTAGCGCCGATCGGGGTGGCGCTAACGAGTGCGCTACTTCTTTCCTCCACGCAATTGCTGCGGTGGATGGGGCCATTGGTGGACATTTTCCGTTTATTTTGCTTCCATTGTATACTATTAAAGTGACCAAGTCACTTAATATTGTAGTATTAATGAGAATGATGTAACCTTATGTTTAATTATATCAATGTATGACTTGTATGTGTTTGATGCAATGTTGATGAAGGATATATATGCAATGGTCATTGATCACGGAACCATTGAGAATCATATATATCAGAATCTGTTCTTGGATTTGTCACTAGTTAAATTTATATCTTTAGCTTTGGTATTAATAAAGGAGCGTACTGTTCCTTCATTAATAATTGTGCTCTGATATGAATTTAATTAGTAACATTTCCAATAACAGGGGTCCTCACAAACCACTTTCCCAAAGCTCGTGCACGAAGCACCATCACTAACCAACACTTGTCGGACCAAAAGCTCATTTAAAATGACAAAATTTTAACTCATAAAGCAGAATCTGAAGATCTGAACCAAAAGTATAAAGAGAGTTGTGTTTATCCCATAATTGTGGGTTATTCACGACAATCAAACTCAGGTTCTAGACTTGCATGGCTAAGCGGACTACGCACAATATAAATTCATACATCCTATCTTAAGCATTTCAGTATGGGAATAATTTATGGATAGCCACAATAACAAGATAATAGGATGTGTCTAACTAATCATCACAAAAATAGCGACATTATCAAAATAGCATGCAAGCAATTATCATTGCATCTATCCTAACAAATCTGGGATCAAATATGATGCAAAAGAAAGTTCAAAGGATGCTTGCCTTGCAGGAAAAGTAGTTGTTCACTCTCGGTGGCGTAGGAGTCAATATCAATAGGCTCGGTATCTAGATAAATACAATACCGAATAAACATCGAGAAAAACCTCAAAAATCAAAATGCTAAAAAATACATGATTTTTCTACCGTAGCTAAGTCATGATTTTAGATGATTATTGGTGAAATAATTATTTCATTTTGATTTAGCATAAGAAAGTTATGGTGATTTGATTTTCAGATTTCAATACGCCTTCGTTCGGGTAATTTAATTATGGGATGAAAATTTGTAGAGCAGTGGCGAGCACAAAGTTTACAAGGATAAATAGGCAATATTATTACCAGTCCAGAACAGTTGAGTTTGCTTTATTTGGAGTTTCCAAGATTTAGTTATTGATTTCTAAAGTTATCGGCATTAATAGTGTAAAAATAATCCCTTCTAGGATCATTTTCCTCAAACCATAGTTTTCGTGACAGAGGTAAGTTTGAAAACACTTTTATAATTTAGTTCACTAAAAATGAAAAATATTAAAAGTGGTTTCACTGTTTTAGGAGTTAATATGAAATAGCTATGTATTTTTAAAGTTACAATCCTTTTTCTATTGTGCAAATAATAGAGTTATAGGTTATTCTTTCAAAATAATTCTTTACATTCTGAGGAAATGTTTGAAACCAATTTTAATATAAAGTTCATTCAAAATAAAAATTTCCGGAAGTGGTTTCACTTATTTTGAAGTTGAGATGAATTAGTTATGTATTTTCAAAGTTAAACCTATTTTACAGTACACAGATAATTTGGTTTTCGGATTTTACAAAACATTTACTCCTTTTTCTACTGGCGCGCTAGCGCGATCGTGCAGGCGGGCCCGAAGTCGAGGTTGACTCGGTGCGCCTTGATCGAGCCAGTAGAAAACATGCGAAGGCGCATTTAGAAAATACGTTTTCCCAACCATGAAAGCGTGCTATTAGTTTTCAACCCAAAATATTACGTTTTCCTTTTAACAAACACGTATTCTACAACTACGCATCTACTTAAAATATACCAAGGCCCACAAGTCAGTGATAGATTACTTCTAACCTTAACACTAAACCACGTCATTTACTCTAATCAGTACTCGAGGTTTCTTGGGCGAAGCAGCAACAACGGCTTCGCGTGTGATTTGCGGTGATTTCGTCCATGGGGCGCCGGCCAAGGCTCGAGCGGAACGCAATAGTCTTGCACACCTTAAGGTGGTGGCGATGGCGAAGTGGGTGAATCGGCGGCTAGCGGGAGATGAGCTAAAGCTTGACCAGCGGTGGAGTGCAGCGAACTCGCAAAACCCAAATAAGTGGTGCCTTAGCATCACGAGAGGTCAAGGAAGCTACGAGTTGGAAGAAGGACCGGAGAAGCTGCGGGCTCGTCGGACGTGTGGCCGAGATTCGGCAAGGAGGGTCCCACGATGTCACGACGGCTGGCGGGAAAAACAACAATGGGTGGTTGAAAAAGGTAAGGAGGTTCACAAGATCTTTGCCCTTGGAAGGAATCGGGATATAACTCACGGCTTGGCAAGAAGGGCGGTGAGCAGTGCTTTCGGTCGAAAGAGGAGCTATTCAAATTCACAAGATCTGTGAAAGCATGTCGGAATTACTTGAGGGAAAACTAGGTCATGCTTTAAGGCATGATATGGCGCTTCGATTGAGGATAATACCTCGAAGACAAGGGTTGACACGGAGAGGTCTTGGTGCGTGCTCTAGAGCTTCTAATGGCGCCCTTGTGGTCGGGAGCTACAAGAGAAACAAGGTCCAAAATAAGCAAAAATGGAAATGGTATGGGTCATAGAGATGGGAAACCATGCGGAGGAACTCACAGAAGGCAGCGCGGGAGAGCTTCCTCCTCCTCTGAAAAAAAGGAGAAGTGAGGAAGAAGCGAGTGCAGGTGGTATTATTCGGTCGATGGCGGCAATGGAGCGGCGTGAAGAGTGGCGGCTCGGGTAGCCAGCGGCGTGGCGGATTGTGGCGTGAGCATCGCCATTTCGTGTGGCGTCCGAGCAGCGCGGCGCGTGGGCTCGGCTCTGCGAGGTTGATGGCGGTGACCGGTGGGCCCGCCGTCGAGACACGAGGGGCGCGGCAGTGCGACAAAGTGTTTCAATCGGGACCGTTAGATGGCGAATGGATGGATGAGATTAGCGAGAATGTCGGTGGTCAAAGGATGGCGAAATCGCCGTTGAACCTAGATCAAGCGGTTGCATGAGATGGTGCATTTAGGTGGTTGGGTGAGCCGGTTCACAGGTCGGACTCAAGCCGAGAAACGATATCGACAGTTAGGTTTTTAGGGTTTGGTGAAATTCAAATTATCTCCTCTACTTTGACCGGGCTTAAAAATAGAAATAAAATTCCTAAAATCATGAAATAATTTTTGGGGGTTCTTGGGACAACCTAGTGTCCATAAAAATTATTGAACCCTACTGTTCATTATATATGTTGTAATATATAAATTCAAACGTAGGCTAGGTCTTTCAATGGTGTTTGAATTTTATTAGGGTTCAAGCCAGTCCAAAAAATTTGGGAAAAATTATATTAATTCATGATAATTAATATAGTATTTGAATAAATTATTTCCAGAAGATCTTCAGTAGCATTGATTGCAGTTTTTTGTTTGGAGTTCAAATTAAAGTGTATGTTTTCAATTGTATTTTGAGATTTCCCAAGTACAATATTGAAATAAAAAGTTTCCAAACATGATGCATGCTAATGAGATGCATAATAAGCTCTTTATTAATTTGGGGATGTGACAGAGATGTAGGAGTAGGGCATGCCTCTCGGCTGAAAACACCTGCAAGCACTTAATGCAGGCAGGTGGACATTGCAGGAGGAACACGATTTGACAGCACCATGCCTCTCTCTGTCTTTCTCTGTTCACGCACGGCGTGAGTGTCACATCCCCAAATTAATGAATAGGTTTATTATGCATCTCATTAGCATGCATCATGTTTTGAAACTTTTTAATTACATATTGTATTGGAAAATCTAAAAATACTCATGAAACATCCACTTTAAATTGAACTCAATCTTAAAACTGAAATAAATGCTACTAAAGTATCTATGGAAATAATTTATTCAAATACTATATTAATTATCACGAATTAATATAATTTTCCCAAATTTAAGGACTGGTTTGAACTATAAAAATTCAAACACTATTAAAATACCTAGTCTAAGTTTGAAATTATATATCACAAAATACATCATGAATAGTAGGGTTCAATAATTTTATGGACATTCGGTTATCCAGGAACCTCCACAAAGTATTTCATGATTTTAGAAAATTTATTTCTATTTTTAAGCCCTTGGTCAAAGTGGAGAAACTATTTTAATTCTCGGTCAAACTCGGACCGAACGAGACTCTTTGTTCCTCGGGCTCGAGTCCGACTTCGGCGGCGACTCAGCCCAACCCCTAAGCGCACCATCGCATGCAACCGTCGGATTATGGATCAAGCGGCCTAGATCGCGTACCCGCCGGGCTGTCCGAACACCTCCTAATCTCGGTAGTCTGGCGAGATCAGCGGTGCGCGTCGAATCACTTAACTCACGATCGCGCGCGCCTTCTCGGCCGGCGGCGTGGGCCCAGGCTGTCGGCCGTCACGACCTCGCGCGGAGCTCCACGCCACGGCGGCGGCGCTTCGGATGCGCTCGAGCGAGCTTCGAGCCGTCAATCCGCCATTGCCGTTGGCCACTCGGAGTTTCTTCACCTCACGCGCCTCCATCTCCGTCATTTCTGGGCATAATACCCCTCGGCACCCTTCTTCTTCCCCACTTCTCCTGCTTGGCTTGGGGGGAGGAAGCTCGTACTAACTTCTCACAGGTAAACTCCCACCAGGGGATGCCATTCTTTTCTTTGTTCCATACCTTCTCCATTTTTACTAAGTTCGGCTCTTGTTCTTGCTTGTAGCCTCTGTTCATTTTAGTGCTCTAGCTCACGTCCGAGCGCTCTCGGGGACATCTTCTTGCCATCTTCGCCTCGGTGAGGTACTTGAACTTTCTTTCGCGTCATATAGTGCCTTATAGCATGGTTGTGATAACCCCAAACTTATTTCAACAATGCCGCGTGACGCCGTGGATTTGAAGAAATTAGGCTTTGGTCGAAGAACAAACCTTTCATCTCCCACTTTGATTCGGTAAGGCTTATGTCGATTCCTTGCTATTCTGACATCCTTGCGGATCTTAGAGCCATCACGAGCATTCATTTGTTTTAGTTTGCTTCGATATCTGTCGCGTGAAACCATATCATCACCATTTCCTTCTCGGTGCAGCGCGGCCCGTGATTCGAGCTTCCTCGAGCATCATTCTTCACTCAGGTAACTCACTCATAGTCCTTAGGACCCTGGGCACTAGCTTGTATGTCGTTGCGGAGCTTCTTTTTGCTGCATGCACTTTTGCCGTATCACCGTCGCCGCTTAGCTCGGCTGGCCGCGGTGCGAGCACCGGACCTCGCCACCACTTCTCAAAGACGCGTAGCACTATTGCGAAGCTATCACGGGTCTTAGCCGGCTCCGTCGTGGCGCGTAGCGCCGACGAACCGCCGGGCAATCTCGCGGGCGCATTGTCGTACGCGGGCAGCTACTGTAGCTGTCCGTTTACGGCAAATGACGGTCATTAATGTCTAATGATTGGGTTAGCATTTAATTCTTGTCTTAGTCGTAGTAATGGGTCACTTACGTGGGCCCGAGCACGAGAAAATGGCGGAGTAAATCTTAGCCAAGAGTGGTGACGGTGGGCCTAGTCTTTAAGCGTGCACCGTGCGTGTGTCGGTGAGACCAAGTCTCGTGGATCGAGCCTCGGCGGACGGGACCCACATGTCGATTCGGATTTTAAAATTTGAGTTATTAAGGAAAGGGCCTTTGTTTACGGTCGCATGTCACCACCGCAGCTAGCGCGTGGTCCGGTAGGAAAAGTTGCAAATGCTTTATGAAATTCGAAGAATGTTAATTTGTACACTGAGAATTGGTATTAACTTCTAAAATGCACAACTAAATAATTTTAACTCCAAAACGGGTGAAACCACTTCTGATAATTTTTATTCTTAATGAACTTTATATTAAAATTGGCTTGAAACTTGTCTCTGTAACAGAGAGCATTATTTTGGAAAATGAGCTATAAACACTATTTTTGTTACAAAAGAAAAATGCTGATAACTTTGAAAATCAATAACTAAATCAAGAAAACTCCAATTGAAGCAAACTCAATTGTTTTGCACTTGTAATAATATTGCCCATGTAACCATGTAATCCTTGTACTCACCACTGCTCTACAAAATTTCACCTCATAATTAAATTACATAAATGAAGGCATATTGAAATCTGAAATTCAAACCACCATAACTTTCATATACTAAATCAAAATGAAATAATTCTTTCACTAAAAATCATTTAAAATCATGACTTAGCTACTGTAGAAAAATCATGCATTTTTAAGCATCTTGATTTTGGAGTATTTCTCGATGTTTATTAGGTATTGTATTTATATAGATTCGAGCTCATTGATATTGACTCTTACGCTACTGAGGAGAGCAATTAGCCTACCAGCAAGGCAAGCATCCTTGAACTTTCTTTTTGCATCATATTTGATCCCAATTTTGTTAGGGTAGATGCAATGATAATTGCTTGCATGATAGTTTTATAATGTCGCTATTTTTGTGATGAGTAATAAGACACATCCTATTATCTTGTCATTGTGGCTATCCATGAATTACCCAGTCTGAAATATTTATGATAGGATGTATGAAATAATGTTGTTCGAGTTTGCTTAGCCATGCAAGTCTAGAAGCAGTAGTTTCATTGTAGAATAACCCGACAATTATGGGATAAACACCACTCTCTTTATATACTTTTGTTTCAGATCTTCATATCTGTTTTCTAAGTTAAGTTTTGTCATTTTAAATGAGCTTTTAGTGCGGACAAGTGATGGCTAGTGATGGTGCCTTCGTGCACGAGAATTGGGTATGTGGTTGGACTTATGCGGACAATTAAGGACCGAACTTTGGTGCGTCGTTGATTCAAGTACATTCGTGCTATCACGCGGGTTGGGAGCCGTATGGTTAAGTAGGGAAGGTTTTATTGTGTTGAGTCCACGGTGGTGAAATTGTAAGGGCATGGGACAGTGAAATCCGTGTTCCGTTGGGCGATAGGATGGGGCGTTAACGTCTTGTGTTTCCTAGGATATATGGGATGGAGCGTTAACGTCTTGTGTTTCCTAGGAGCCATGGGTTGAGGACTTGGCTCAATGGGATCTTCTTCTGAAAGCGATCGTATCTTGATTTACCGGCGGCATACCATAGGAAGTATGCTATATTCGGAGGCATCCGGAGGCTTACGGGCTAATCAAGTCGTGTGGGTAAAGTAGTACACCCCTGCGGTATAAATCTATTCGAATAGCGTGTCACGGTTATGGACAACCGCTTGAGTTCGGGAGTTACTATTGTTAGACTTGGAATTAAAAGTGTGGTTATAACTTGGTATCGACATGAATGGGATGTTCATGCTTGTTGTTGTATCAAAGTGGACCGCCACTTTGTTGTTGGTATGATTCATTTGTTATTGAATTCATTACTTATTCACATGCTTTACTTCTACTTCAAATCTGATTTTGAAATGGCACTTGAAAAACTAGTATTGCGTCTCTTTGCGTCTCGAAATTAAGCCAATATGAGCCCTTCCTTTGAATGACCTTATGCACATCTATTTTTGTTTGTGTAAGACTTGCAGTACTCTTTGTACTCGGCCGGTGTTCTTGCTTTTACGGTGAGGAGGATATTGAAACCGGCGAGCTTGTCGGTGTCGATTTAGGCGACACCGACGAGTAGTTTGCTATCATCTAACTCCCAGTTGGTTGCAGATGGGTTATGGGGCATACCATTGCTGGTCTTTTGGTCTATTTATGTGTTTCCGCTGCTACTTAATACTCTCTTTTAAATTGGGCCGGTCGGCCACTTGTATTAGATGTAAACTTGGAACTATGTTGTATGCCTTTTGAATCATTTATGCATGAATGTTGTATGGATGTGAGCAACGTTGTATGAGAGTATGACTATATTGGTCGCTGATCTTGGGAGCCAATATAAGTTTTACTCGCTGTTCATGGCTTCCTATTTAACTCACTAAGTGTAGCGTTTGACTTGTTGGAGAACCGACAATCATGTGGTGCTCGTAGAGGAGCGGCGCGCATGATCGTCGGGGCTCTAGTTTGAGTTAAGCCTCTCATTTAGATGGAGTTAAGTTGGAATCCATTCACGGGAGATCTAGAGTTATGTCCCTAAGGCTTTGATCAGTCTCGGTCTTATGGAGATAACTCCGGGGTCCCCACAGCGTTGGTATCAGAGCCATACTGACTGCAGGTTAGAGATAGCATTGGCGTTAGAGTTAGTAAGCCTTCCTGAGTCAAAATATTTTTAAAATTATCAAATTAATTTCAGGAAGTTTAAGTTAGGAATATCCTTTATTCCTCATCCATCCTAGCATCCTTTCTTACCCTATTTCGGTTTTCAAAGAAGTCTTACCTTGTTGTTCTTGCTTTTAGATGAGTCGCCAATACAGTCAAAGAAACTCAAAGTGAGAGCGTGGATGGATACCCAGCGCTTCTCAGAGAGATGATGTGGAGGCGAACTTTGCTTATCGGCCAACCTCGCCATCTATCGCGACGGGGCCAAGCATGGAGGAATACTTGGCGTGATCAACATTATCGCGAGACGAGTCACGGGAGTATCCCATATTGTTTCGGCACGTGGCACCTCGAAGCCATGGCTCTGAGGAAGTGGCTCGTGTGGCCATGAGCCACCTCGTTATGATCGGCGGAGTTGTCTCGGCCGCCTTACGACCATTTTCTATGAGAGGCGTGGTGCGAGTAGACACCTTTGCGGATTGATTTGGGAAGATCCCGAGTTAGGCGATTGGCAAGGTTGGTTCATATCATGGACCAAATCCATCGATGCTGCTGTGTATGAGTTATGCGAGACTCGTCGTCTCGTGGTGGCCCAGAACACTTGCAACTCATGAGTAGTATGGGGATCATTGACCGCCATGTGGTTTATGGCGCAAATGAGATTTCCCCATATGCTTCACACGCCGATGTACCGTCTTCTAGAAGTGCGGGCATGTACCCAACTATGGGGCGAGGCGCGAGGTTCGCATGTCGGTTGGATTTTGCGTGCTCGTAGAATGGAACCTCTTTGGAGGCCATGTGATAGAGCAAGGCTCCCTTTACGTCTTCTAATTTTGGAGACCCGATGATCGGGATCACGAGGCACATCTTACGGGCGAGTTTCAGGTAAACTTTGATCGGAACAACATTTAGGATGTAGTAGGTGTTAGCTCATGGTTGGGCATGTATCTTTGATTCCTGCAATAGGTTAGTGGTACTTAAACTATTATTGTCCTTCTTGCAAGAACTTTTAATTCCGGCGATTGCTTTTAGCCCACAGGCCTTTACGGATGTAATTGCATTGGAAAAACTATGATTTGAAGTTATGGATCTTGTCTGGCATTAGCGCCTTTATCGCCCATTCGGTGTTATATTTTGGTGCATCTTATATCATTATGCATGCTTAATTAAGAACTTTGTGCTTGCTGTCCAAAGTTTTATTATTTGTACTTTTCGGCAATCTTGGGCTCTTTTTAACATTCCTTGTCACTCCGGGATGTGAGGCCTAACACTCGTGCTAGAGCTCAGCGCGATGGGGATCTCCACCCGGGGCACTCGTTACTGCTCTTTGTGAGAACTTTCATGCCGCGAGGAGAGGGTGAGCCCTCTCAGAGCCGTCATGGGACAGCTCATGCGTGGAAGTGCTTCCTCCGCCACCCACTATGGCGGAAGTCTTGGCCCGGTCGAGAGGGCAGGATGGATCGGACCAGAGATCACAGTGGCTATAGTTCGCAACACTTCTCTTGCTCCTGCGGCGGCGAGGAGAGGACATCAAAGCGGCGTGGGGTCTCGGCGGAGTTTGTGAACAAATCCTCACACCTTTGCGGATCAGGAGACCCTATGGAGGTGAAGATTGGATGAGGATGTGGAGAAGAAACTAGCCATTGCTCGGTGCCGCGGGCATTGAGAGAGTTCTTTTGCCGGCTATCGGTGGAAGCGCTGCTAGTGCGTGGTGGGATAACTATTCCGCCATGCGGCTGAAGAGAGGTTCCATCATGGAGCAATTTGGCGACCTTCGGGAGGCCTATATTCTGATGGGGTCATGTCGATCAAGCGGCGGTTTCTTGCTTTGAAGCAAGGAAGGAAGAGCATCCGAGTATCTTGAGTTCAACTCCTTGGCCGCTATGCCGGATAGCGTCTCCACAGATGCTGCCTTGCGCCGGTTCATGGGCGCTTGGCCGAGGACATCGGTGGCTTTAGGCGTACATGACCGGGAACTTCGGCACATAGTGAACAAGGCCATTGTAGTGGAGCACAAGAGTGTGGCTGTAGAGAGTCGGGAAGAGGAAGAAAGCGCTCGGTTTTCAGCTAGCGGCGATTTTCCTCGGCGGCGCCGGGCGCCTCGGACACCTCGTTCTCGAGCCCAGTGCCACCGAGACCTCTGTGGCACCTCCACGACCTTCTCCACCCACGGTGCAGCGGTACAATGGGGTAAGAACTCCCAAAGCAGTGGTACTTTCAAGCAAAATGTCACTTGCTTTCATTGTGGTCGCCTTGGCCACTATGCCTCTCATTGCCTCGCCAAGCAGCGGGGAATGCCTCAGGTTTATCGTGCTCCTACACCACCAGCTGTGGCACGACCTACACCACCTCGAGGCAGTATCTACCCTCCTCGATTCGGCCGCGTGGCGAGTGAACCACGTCACCGCCGAGGAGGCAAGCGACGCTCCAGATGTCGTTTTGGGTACACTTCTTGTTAATTCTTGTCCAGCATCAGTTTTATTTGATTCAGGAGCATCTCATTCATTCATCAAAGAAGAATATGCTGCACTTAATCAATTTGAAATACATAAACTTCAGCCACCTTATCAAATCCAGTCGCCCGGATCGGTTTTCCAAACCGACCAAGTCTGCCGGGACGTAAAAGTGGAAATTCAACATATCAACTTCTTGACAAACTTAATTGTGATAAAATCAGCGGGTATTGATGTGATTTTGGGAATGGATTGGCTGTCCAAAAATCAGGGAAAGATCGATTGCGCTCTGCGGTCCATTTCTGTCACTAGTGAAGACGGCAGTCATGTCGTTTTTGCACCTTCAGTGGGCAATTCTCATCTCTATGCTTTGGAAGCTTGTACCTCTCTTGAACTTGAGAAAGTGCACGTGGTGTGTGAATATCGGATGTATTCCCGAAGAACTCCCGGGCATGCCTCTGATTGGGAGGTTGAGTTAGATCATCGAGCTTGTACGTCTGCGCCAATCTCAAAGCGGCCATCTTGGATGCCTCCTAATGAGTTAGAAGAATTGAAGAAGCAACTCCAAGAACTTCAAGACAAAGGGGTTTGTTAGGCGAGCTCCTCACCTTGGGGATGCCGGCTATCTTTGTCAAAAGAAAGACAAGAGTTTACGGATGTGTGTGGACTACCGTCAGTTAAATGAAGTCACTATCAAAAATAAATATCCGCTTCCTCGAATTGATGATTTATTCGATCAATTGAGTGGAGCCAAGTATTCTCAAGGTTGATTTGCGCTTAGGCTATCATCAAATTAAGGTTCGAGCGAAGACATTCGAAGACAGCATTCTCTACTCGTTACGGGTTGTGCGACTACTTGTCATGTCCTTTGGTGCAGCGAATGCACCGGCGTACTTCATGAATCTTATGAATTCAATTTTCATGGAGTATTGGATAAGTTTGTTGTTGTATTCATCGATGGCATCCTTATCTACTCAAATTCTGATGAAGAACATGTGAGGACCCCAGTTTATTCGACTTGTAATGCTTAGCCTTCCATTGACCCTAGCATCACAATTCAAATAAACCAAGCCTCAGGATATGTATACTTCCCAGAAATGCAGTATACACACCCCGTTACAAAATCATGTATCAAATCTATACAACACGAGGTTACAATAATAAAATCTCAATATATATACAACAGATTGAAATTACAAGATAAATAACAAACTACAGTGAAGCAAAGCCATAGGATGGCGATAAATAAAGAACCAATTAGTGTGCCTTTACCCACAAGGCAACCAAGCGGGCCATAAGCTAGTCGTCAAACCATGACACATCTCACAAAAGGAAACCCTAGGGCTCACCTTCTTCCTCTGCAACAAAAACATTAAGCAAAGCAACCGAGTACAAAAATTGTTTTTACTACTTAAGACGGCGTGTAAGGGTATGAGAACTATAATTTAACTACATGCAAGCTTTGTTTAAGTGGAGGGGGCTCTGGATAAATTTTTAGCAAAAAGCCAGTTTTCTTTTGCAATAATGTAATAGTTCGAAGGCAGTTTTATCAATTCAAATTTTATTTGCGAAATAATGACGTCTGATAAGTAGTAACAAAAAGACATCCTGGAGATGACCAACCCAATGGCCATCACAACAATAGTATGAACACCCGTTCATACCAACCCATCAAGTTTTAATTAAAAGTTGTAGTCTAGTTCTTGGGGGGCGTATCCGAGCGTGTCCATAACCTAGGACGAGGCTATTCGAATAGTTTTAACCCTGCAGGGGTGTACCAATGTACCCACACTTTAGACCGCCTTTCCACCAGCCACGGTTAGCATACTTCCTTTGGTATGCAGGCACGGCTAAGTCTAACAAGACGTTTTCCAATATTGTGTATTAACTACGAGCCGCTCGTATGGATAGAAATCCATACGCTTACATGGTAAAGCCGAAAAGACAACTACCCACTCAGGATAAAGCTTTTCGGACAACTACCATGCTCCCAACACCATCCCTCCTGCGACCTCCTGCAACCGGGCCAATACACGCCAAAGTACTAAGTCAAGAGAGGTCCCATATACTCTAGTGTGGTTAGCACACAAAATGCTCGATGCGGTGGCGCAAGTAACTCGGTCCTTAATTGACTTGGGCACCTTTCGGTCACACCCAAAGCACACCATCATCTTGTTGTGCCCAAGTCCAAATCATTTTGTTTTCATTTTTAGTTTTCACAAATAAACATAGCACAAAGGCTGAAAATGTAAAGTCATAATAATTTTGTGTGATCAAGGTTATCGACTAAGTCGATAACAGCCCAATCTATCGGTATCTAAGCATGGCTAAGCATCATATCGTAAATACAAATAAAAGGCCTAAATGATTCACGGGCTCTAATTCACGGTGAGAATAATATTCCTAAGGTAGTGGCAGAGGTGAACAATTTCAAGGCAACAATGCAATAGGATTAACTACCTCTAATCGATAAAATTAATCATTGACACAAAAGCATGCATATGTACGAGTAAAACAAAGTATTAGATTTTAAAAGTAATGGGATTGAGTGGATATGATCAAGCGCTTGCCTTTGCCTTGCTAGAGATATTTGACTTCTTTGCGAGAGGATCACTCTCGATATCAACGTCATCTAACGATAAAAACTGCCAAAGCGAAAAACAGTGAATAAACACCAGAATGCCAAAAGTATCCAAAAATCAATAACACCGAAAAATAGATCATGAATTTAGGAACAACAAATTAGTGATTCGAGATTATTTAAATTAGTTAGGATTTCTTACGATTGTTCTTTCCAAACTCACATTTTCCATGATAATCATACTGATCAAAACAATCCTCTTATATGTTCTATTCTATCAATGGACTTTGATGGTGATTGTGTGCACATCTATTATCCATGACATATTATCACATTTTAATTAACTAACTATTCTATGCAACTATTACTGCTATAAGTTCATTTAGACCTACAATTTGCTATAGGAACAACGACTAGCTAATTAGTGATCTAACAAATGTTAAGCAGATTCTAACCAACAATGGAATTAGCTCTACAAATTGACTAGCATAGTCCGACAATACAACTTGTTCATCTTAAGCACTTCCCTGAATATCCATTCCAACAAGAATTGAAACCTAGAGTCACTAGCTCAATAACTTATTTGCTAAACACTGTTTCTGAAGGGATTTAGAAAGTACTAACAAAATCTATAAGCAAATCGCTTCACCTCCTAACAAAGGACTTTCATTTCTTGACAATATGACTCTTGACAAAAGCAGTAAAAAGCTTGAGAGAACTCATATCTAAACTTCTTTCAAACTCAACTTCACATTTGCTAGAACAATTGAGTGAACTAATGGACCATCACAAGGTTGATTAGCGGCACAAGATTGGGCTTGAGGATTGGACCTTTGTTATTTGAGGTTTCAGCGGACAATACAAGGTATTCTTTGAAATGAAGTGCTCTTGCCTAAAAGATTGATTTGTCAATCCAATTGAGTGGTCCAAATAACGTTCTCAAATTTTGTTAGCGTGAGTAGTTTGTTTCACAAGTAGATGCTCTAGCAATTCAAATTCTCACCTATTTGATTAATTGGCTAACAAAGGTTACTAAGCACTTGATGAAACACATAACCACGAATTTAGCTAACATCATCGTGAATCCTTCATTAGTTGTCAACTATACTCACTAATCTTTGGTGAGTCTCTAACCATCTCTTCTATTCATTTGTTAGTGTCTGGGTGATTGGTGGCCAAACAACGAGACTTATTAGCTTACTGTCTACACTTCTCTCCGGTTTCTAACTTGGTGTTAATCAATCCTTTGAGGAACCTAAATAGCATCCACAAGGTTTGTTAGCGGGAAAAGGGTTGGGATTATATGATTGAGTCCCATGGTCACCACGGGAGGAAAAGCAACCGAGAGCGAGAAGGGGCTGGG
Organism: Ampelocalamus luodianensis; assembly: GCA_036346255.1. Lineage (NCBI taxonomy): Eukaryota > Viridiplantae > Streptophyta > Magnoliopsida > Poales > Poaceae > Ampelocalamus > Ampelocalamus luodianensis. The sequence goes on along the minus strand of CM070626.1, from coordinate 34,357,881 downwards.
CCAGGGTGGCTCGAGCTGCTCGGGGTGGTGGTGTCGCCGGCGGACGAGTGGCGGCGAGGCGGCGGCGATGGCCAAAATGGAGTGCCGGGGTTAGTGAGGCTAGAGGAGGCGGAGTTGTGATTTGGGCGGCCTTGTGGTGCGCGGCAAGAGACGGCGGTGGCCGTGGAGGTGAAGAAAGGGCGGGAGCACGGAGAAATGCGATCAAAATGGTGAGCGCCACGAGCACTAGGGGTTAGTGGATCTCACGAGTGATCGCCGAGGATGGAGGATGCGAGGTGAGCGGCGGCGGTGACTTGGTGTGGCATGGCCAGCTCAACGTGGCGGGAGCCACAGGGAAAGCGAGAGAGCAAGTGAGTGCTAGAGGATGATAGGGGCGTCTATTGATGCTCACGAGGAAGGAATTGATCCGGGGCTCTCTGAAGAAGATGCGGTGGCGGTGGAGGCGGATTTGGCGGGCAGGAGGAAGAAGAAGTGTCGCGCGGCTCCTCCGTATATGAAACTCCGAATTGCTTGAGGTTCATCTATTGGAAGCGAAGGGTCACGGCGTGGCGCGGTTTAGGCGCCACGAGGACCACCGGCGGTCGAGCAGCGACGAGTGGCTCGGCGGGTGCGAGGCGGCACTCGAGCTTCATTCGATGTGGAGTTCGGGAAGGAATGGCGGAGATGGGTGGTGGAGAAATGAAGAAGGGGATGCGAGGCATTCGGTGCTTGGCTTAAATAGGGAGGCGGGCGATCGCTAGGAGAGCCGCGGGCAAGGGTGGCAAGCTCGGGTGCGGCAGCGGGAAGGCGGGTAGAGCATGGGCGCGACTTGATGAGTTTTGGCGGCCGCAGTGCAAATGGCGACGCCTTGGCGGTGGCGATTGGCCAGTGGTGATGGATGCTGCGGCGTGGCATCGAGCACTGTGGCGTTAGAGAGAAGCGGCGCTCGGGCGCGTGCGGGAGGAAGAACAACGGCGCGGCGGAGCTTGGCCAGAAGGCGATGCGGCGGTGCAGTCGGTGGAACAAGAAAAAGCGACCGATGGGCCCGGCGGTCGGTGGAAGAGAGGAATGAAGTGGTTCGGGCGAGCTGGTTCGGTTAGACTCGGACTTGGGTCGGAGGAACAGTGCACGAGCGGATTAGAATTTGTGTTTTAGTGTTGACCGAAACAAATACAAGTTTGACCTAGCCGTTTAAATAGAAATAAATTTCTAAAAATTCTGAAAATTTTTGTGAGTATTCTTAGAATCAACTAGGACTTAGGAAAAATAATTGCAAACACTTTGTATATTAAAATTTGTTAGAATTAAATTGTTTTCAAATCTGCATTAGTGATTTGATTTGAATTTTGGTGGAGGTAAAAACACTTCTAAAAATTTGGTAAAAATAGTTATAACTCAGGATAAACAATCTAGTATTTGAATAAATTATTTTTGGAAACTTTCATTCAAACATTTTTCTGGATTTCAAATAGCAATGAATTTTAAGTTTAAAAATTTGAAATTTCAATACAATCTTCAAAATTTTAAAATTGTGCATAAGATTTTGGAAACCATGAGCATGATCAAGAGATACAACCAAAAGTTTTTAAACTTTTAATACTTTTATATATTTAAAATACAAACCCTAATTTGGGGTTGTTCTGAACTGGCGACACTTGAGGCTTGTGTTAGAAAAAAATCAACATCAGTTTATGCCAAATTCAGCAAATGCGATTCGGCTTCATGAAGTTTGTTTCTTGGGCCATGTCCTATCCAAGGCGATATCGCTGTTGATCCTAGCAAAGTGCAAGATGTCCTTGATTGGAGACGACCTAGAAACATCAACGATATTCGCGATTTCTCGGACTTGCGGGTTATTATCGCGAGTTCATCGAACTTCTCCAAAATTGCGAGACCAATGACTCAACTACGAAGAAAGAAAAGAAGTTCGAATGGTCAAATGCGAATGTGAGGAGAGTTTTCAGATCCTAAAGGAATGCTGACCAAAGCTCGGTACTTATCTTGCGGACATTCACAAGAGCTTTGATATTTCTTGTGATGCATCTCGCCATGGGCTCGGTTGTGTACTTATGCAAGAAGGCCAATTGGTGGCTTATGCATCAAGAAATTGAGACCTCATGAGTTGAATTATCCCACTCATGATTTGGAACTTCGTGGTCATTCATGCTCACGAAGATTTGGCGCCATTACCTCATCGGTGTCGTTGCGAAATCTACACCGACCACAAGAGTCTTAAATATATCTTCACCCAAGCGATCTGAATTTGAGGCAAAGAAGATGGCTTGAGTTGATCAAAGATTATGATTTTGGACTCCATTATCATCCAGAAAAGCAAATGTGGTGGCGAGATGCCTAAGCGAGAAAGTCTCGGTCAGCTGTTTATCAGTAACTCCCATTTGGCGGGCTTGTGTGTTGCGATGCAACGTGCACTGGAGATAATTGAAGAAGGTTCTCTCGCTGCCCTTAGTGTGAATTTTACACTCGAGGACCGGATTAGGAAGCGGAAGACTAACTTGGAAGTCGCTCAAATCAGGAAGCATTGAAGAAAGGCAAAGCCAAAGGTTTCAAGGAAGATGCAGGGCACTCTGTTTGTGGAAGCGGTTGGTGGTGCCTTTGACGCGCCTTGAGAGAACTCATTCTCAAAGAGGCTCATGACTCTAAATTTTCTATCCACCTGGTAGCACCAAGATGTACCAAGATCTTAAGAACGGTTATAGTGGAGCCGAATGAAGCGGCAAATCGCTCAATTTGTGGCCAGGTGTGATGTATGCCAAAGAGTCAAAGCTGAGCATTTGAAGCCGGCAGGTACTCTACAACCCCTGCCCATTCCCAAGTGGAAATGGGAAGAAGTTGGCATGGATTTTATCACCGGCCTTCCAAAGACTCAAGTTGGGTCCGATTCTATATGGGTGATTGTTGATCGTCTGACGAAGGTTGCCCATTTTATTCCTGTCAAGACCACTTACACCGGGGCCAAGCTAGCAGAGTTGTACATCTCCAGGATTGTTTGTCTCCATGGTGTACCAAAGTGATCATTTCGATAGGGGTCCCAGTTTACCTCTCATACGGAAGTGCTTACACCAAGCAATGGGAACCAATCTATCTTTCGACTCCATACCACCCTCAAGCAGATGGACAAGCGGAAAGAGTGAATCAAATTTTAGAAGACCTTCTCGAGCATGTGTGTTGTCCTATAGCAAGAAGCGGGAGAAATGTTTACCATTTGCGGAGTTCTCCTACAACAACGACTTCCAATCAAGCATTCAAATGCCCCCTTTGAGGCATTATATGGGAGAGCTTGCAGGACACCTTTGAACTGGTCGAAAGCGGGAGAGGCCATTTATGGTCCAACCTTGGTAGAGGATGCAGAAGAACAAGTTCGTGTCATCCATGACGACTACGGACGGCTCAATCTCGTCGAAGTCCTATCCGACCGCCATCGTCGTGATTTGAGTTTTGAGGTGGGCGATCATGTCTATCTTAAAGTTTCTCCAATGAAAGGAACACATCGTTTCCAAGTCAAAGGCAAATTGGCACCTCGCTACATCGGACCTTTCGAGTTCTAGCAAAGTTGGGACCGGTGGCTTATCAAATAGAATTGCCACCATCACTTGCGGATGTGCACGATGTTTTCCATGTTTCCCAACTAAAGAAGTGTCTTCGTGTCCCAGCTGAAGCCAGCGAGCTAGAAGAACTTGACCTACAGCCGGATCTTTCTTATCGGAGCACCGATTCGCATTCTTGAAGAAAAGGAGCGCAAGGCGAAATCGCAATATCAAATTCATCAAGGTTCAATGGAGTAACCATACTAAAGATGAAGCATCATGGGAGCGTGAAGATCAAGTGCGAGCTAACTATCGGATCTTTTCCGTTCTACTTAAAATATCTTGAATCAAGAAAGGAAGGTTTAAACAAACCAATGGGAAGAAACAATGTAATAGCCATTCCTTGTAACCTTACCAAGATATCATAGTACTATCTTTGAAGGAAATCAAGACAACGGATGTGATGTCTTCTTGTAAAACTTTTCTATCCAACTTTTCCCTATCGATCTCGGGGTGAGATCTTTTGTAAGAGGAGGTTTGTCACATCCCCAAATTAATGAAGAGGTTTATTATGCATCTCATTAGCATGCATCATGTTTTGAAACTTTTAATTACATATTGTACTTGGAAAATCTAAAAATACTCATGAAACATCCACTTTAAATTGAACTCCAATCTTAAAATTGAAATAAATGCTACTAAAGTATCTATGGAAATAATTTATTCAAATACTATATTAATTATCATGAATTAATATAATTTTTCCCAAATTTTGGGACTGGTTTGAACCTTAAGAAAATTCAAACACTATTAAAATACCTAGTCTAAGTTTGAAATTATATATCACAAAATATGTCATGAACAGTAGGGTTCAATAATTTTTATCGACATTAGGTTATCCCAGGAACCTCCACAAATTATTTCATGATTTTAGGAAATTTATTTCTATTTTTAAGCCCTTGGTCAAAGTGGAGAAACTATTTTAATTCTCGGTCAAACTCGGTGAAACAGACTCTGTTCCTCGGGCTCGAGTCAGGCTCGGCGAGCAGACTCATTAAACCCTAAGCGCACCATCGCATGCAACGTCGGATTATGGATCAACGGCCTAGATCGCGTACCCTTCCGACTGTCCGAACACCTCCTAATCTCGGCCGTCTGGCGAGATCCAGCGGTGCGCATCGAATCACTTAACTCACGATCGCGCGCGCCTTGTCTCGGGCGACGCGTGGGCCCAAGCTGTCGGCCGTCCACGACCTCGTGGGAGCTCCACGCCACGCGGCGCGGCGCTCCGAGGCGCTCGAGCAGGCTTCGGCGCCGTCAATCCGCATTGCCGTTGGCCACTCGGGAGTTTCTTCACCTCACGCCGCCTCCATCTCCGTCATTTCTGGGCATAATACCCCTCGGCACCTTCTTCTTCCCCCTTCTCCTGCTTGGCCAGGGGAGGAAGCTCGTACTAACTTCTCACGTAGGTAAACTCCCAGGGGATGCCATTCTTTTCTTGGTTCCATGCCTTCTCCATTTTACTAAGTTCAACTCTTGTTCTTGCTTGTAGCCTCCGGTTCATTTTAGTGCTCTAGCTCACGTCCGAGGCGCGCTCGGGGACATCTTCTTGCCATCTTCGCCTCCGGTGAGGTATTTGAACTTTCTTTCGCGTCATATAGTGCCTTATAGCATGGTTGTGATAACCCCAAACTTATTTCAACAATGCAGCGACGCCGTGGATTTGAAGAAATTAGGCTTTCGGTCGAAGAACAAACCATTCATCTCCACTTTGATTCGGTAAGGCTTATGTCGATTCCTTGCTATTACTGCATCCTTGTAGGATCTTAGAGCCATCCAGAGCATTCATTTGTTTTAGTTTTGCTTCCGTATCTGTCGCGTGAAACCATATCATCACCATTTCCTTCTCGGATGCCGCGCGACCCGGTGATTCGAGCTTCCTCGAGCATCATTCTTCGCTCGGGTAACTCACTCATAGTCCTTAGGACCACAGGCACTCGCTTGTATGTCATTGCGGAGCTTCTTTTCTTGCATGCACTTTTGCGCGTGCGCCGCCGCTTAACCGGCTGGCCGGCGGTGCGGGGCACCCGGACCTCGCCACCACCTCTCAAAGCGCGTAGCACTATTGCGAAGCTATCACGGTCTTAGCGGCTCCGCAGTGGCGCGTAGCGCCGCGAGCTAACCGAGCAACCTCGCGGCGCATTGTCAAATGCGCGGCGACTCTCGATAGCGTCCGTTCACGGCAAATGGCGGTCATTAATGTCTAATGATTGGGTTAGCATTTAATTCTTGTCTTAGCGTAGTAATGGGTCACTTACACGTGGGCCGAGCACGAGAAAATGGCGAGTAAATCTTAGCAAAGAGTGACCGACCGGTGGGCCTAGTCTTTAAGCGTGCACGTGCGCGTGTGTCGGTAGACCAAGTCTCGTGGGCCGAGCCTCGACGGACGGGACCCACATGTCGATTCGGATTTTAAAATCTGAGTTATTAAGGAAAGGCAGCATTTACGGTCCCGCATGTCACCACCGCAGCTAAGCGCGTGGTCCGGTAGGAAAAGTTGCAAATGCTTTATGAAATTCGAAGAATGTTAATTTGTACTGCGAGAATTGGTATTAACTTCTAAAATGCACAACTAAATAATTTTAACTCCAAAGCGGGTGAAACCATACGATAATTTTATTCTTAATGAACTTTATATTAAAATTGGCTTGAAACTTGTCTCTGTAACAGAGAGCATTATTTTGGAAAATGAGCTATAAACACTATTTTTGTTACAAAAGAAAAAGTGATAACTTTGAAAATCAATAACTAAATCAAGAAAACTCCAATTGAAGCAAACTCAATTGTTTTGCACTTAATAATATTGCCCATGTAACCATGTAATCCTTGTACTCACCACTGCTCTACAAAATTTCACCTCATAATTAAATTACATAAATGAAGGCATATTGAAATCTGAAATTCAAACCACCATAACTTTCATATACTAAATCAAAATGAAATAATTCTTTCACTAAAAATCATTTAAAATCATGACTTAGCTACTGTAGAAAAATCATGCATTTTTAAGCATCTTGATTTTGGAGTATTTCTCGATGTTTATTCGGTATTGTATTTATATAGATTCGAGCTCATTGATATTGACTCTTACGCTCTGAGGGAGAGCAATTAGCCTACCAACAAGGCAAGCATCCTTGAACTTTCTTTTGCATCATATTTGATCCCAATTTTGTTAGGGTAGATGCAATGATAATTGCTTGCATGATAGTTTTATAATGTCGCTATTTTTGTGATGAGTAATAAGACACATCCTATTATCTTGTCATTGTGGCTATCCATGAATTACCCCAGTACTGAAATATTTATGATAGTATGTATGAAATAATGTTGTTCGAGTTTGCTTAGCCATGCAAGTCTAGAAACGGTAGTTTCATTGTCGGGAATAACCCGACAATTATGGGATAAACACCACTCTCTTTATATACTTTTGTTTCAGATCTTCATATCTGTTTTCTAAGTTAAGTTTTGTCATTTTAAATGAGCTTTTGGTCTGGACAAGTGATGGCTAGTGATGGTGCCTTCGTGCACGAGAATTGGGTATGTGGTTGGACTTGTCTGGACAATTAAGGACCGAACTTTGGTAACGTCGTTGATTCAAGTACATTCGTGCTATCACACGCAGGTTGGGAGCCGTATGGTTAAGTAGGGGGAAGGTTTTATTGTGTTGAGTCCCACGGTGGTGAAATTGTAAGGGCATGGGACTGTGAAATCCCGTGTTCCGTTGGGCCGATAGGATGGGGCGTTAACGTCTTGTGTTTCCTAGGATATATGGGATGGGCGTTAACGTCTTGTGTTTCCTAGGAGCCATGGGTTGAGGACTTGGCTCAATGGGATCTTCTTGCTGAAAAGCGACCGTATCTTGATTTACCCGGCCGGCATACCATAGGAAGTATGCTATATTCGGAGGCATCCGGAGGCTTACGGGCTAATCAAGTCGTGTGGGTAAGTAGTACACCTGCGGGTATAAATCTATTCGAATAGCGTGTCCACGGTTATGGACAACCGCTTGAGTTCGGGAGTTACTATTGTTAGACTTGGAATTAAAATTGTGGTTATAACTTGGTATCAACATGAATGGGATGTTCATGCTTGTTGTTGTATCAAAGTGGACCGCCACTTTGTTGTTGGTATGATTCATTTGTTATTGAATTCATTACTTATTCACATGCTTTACTTCTACTTCAAATCTGATTTTGAAATGGCACTTGAAAAACTAGTATGTGTAGGTAGTTCAGTATTGCGTCTCTTTCGCGAAATTAAGCCAATATGAGCCCTTCCTTTGAATGACCTTATGCATAACTATTTTTATTTGTGTAAGACTTGCGAGTACTCTTTGTACTCAGCCGGTGTTTTGGCTTTACGGTGAGGAGGATATTGAAACCGACGAGCTTGTCGATGTCGATTTAGCGACAGATGAGTAGTTGCTATCATCTAACTCCCGGTTGGTTGCCGATGGGTTATGGGGCATACCATTGCTGGTCTTTTGGTCTATTTATGTGTTTCGCTGCTACTTAATACTCTCTTTTAAATTGGGCGATTGGCCACTTGTATTAGATGTAAACTTGGAACTATATTGTATGCCTTTTGAATCATTTATGTATGAATGTTGTATGGATGTGAGCAACGTTGTATGAGTATGACTATATTGGTCGCTGATCTTGGGAGCCAATATAAGTTGTACTCGCTATTCATAACTTCCTATTTAACTTACTAAGTGTAGCGTTTGACTTGTTGGAGAACCGACAATCATGTGGTGCTTTCAGAGGAGCGGCGCATGATCGTCGGGGCTCTAGTTTGAGTTAAGCCTCTCATTTAGATGGAGTTAAGTTGGAATCCATTCACGGGAGATCTAGAGTTATGTCCCTAAGGCTTTGATCAGTCTCGGTCTTATGGAGATAACTCAGGGTCTCCTGATGAGGTTGAAGATGACCGAGAGAAGGCTCGACGATTTTGATTCATTGGATTTTATCGGTAGCGATATCGCGCCACGGTTACGAGGTTTAAAACAAAGGGAGAGATCGTGAGCGTTGGATTTTAATCCAACGGCTAGGGCTCGCCCAAGGCTTCAGAAGTTTAAAACAACCGAGAAGATCGAGAGCCCTTGGATTAGAAATGAACGGCCACGATGAGAGATTGCATTCGGACGTCCGAATGTTCACGCGAACCTGGGCCGATCGATAAGGATCCAACGGCCGAGATTTGGTGCGCGCTTTTAAAAGGAGACCCGGTGCAATTAGTTGACTGGACCAAGACAAATGGCTCGAGCCCGAGTCTGACTCGCACCCAACGAACAGTGAAACTAGATTTTGGTTTTAAAGCGGTGGGACTTTGAGGATTCATTTGAGATAGCAAAACAACTCCAAAAATTCTAAAATTTTTACTGGAGCTTGCTAACTCAGACATTAATCTTGTGTAAACTTTTCATAGTTTTTATGCTGTGCATTTTCCACCAAAAATTCTGCAAGACTACGGTTTAGGTTTGGTGAAAGTCAAACAGGTTTAACACCTTCTAAAAATATTCAAAAATTTCTAAAAATTGTGAAATTTTTCAGAGAGGGTCACACACCATCCCAGGAACTTAGAAAAAATATCTCCAAAGGATGATCAAAAGATTTGACAAGAATGTTTTTGGAAGACAAGGTTTTGGATCAAAAGACTTGTGACTTTGTATTTCCATAATTCTTATGCAGAATTGTTTAGAACATACAGAAATACATGATGTAAGAAAAGTTTTAATTTCTACTCATTTTCTTACATTTGAAACACAAGTCCAAAATTGGGATGCTACATGTCTACGGATTACATATCTTACGCTTTCTTACATTGGAGAAATCAACTTCAATTCGACCACTTTAAAAGATCAATCCGACCCGATCAGGAGTGGTAGTCGGAATCGGCTATAATCAGTTGTTTCTAATTACAGACGGTTTAATAAATATCCGTATGTGAATTTAGTAGTATCACAGCCGTTCGTAATACTTCACAGACGGTCTTTAATATGAACTGTTTGTGATATTACCTCTTCACAGATTATTTTTAATGCAGTCGGTAACACAGACGGTCTCTAAACCAAAGCTGTCTGTGATTGCATGTAATATAGACGATTTTGGTCAACCGTTTGTGATGAGGCATCCCATATTAGCCTTTTGTAGTAGTGATTATTTTATCTACATAAAATTACTACTATTTGTACTTCTCCCTAAAAATCCCTTTCACACCTTGCGGAGAAACACCAACCGGCTCATGGAACGCAACCTAGAAAAAAAAATGATACCATCTGATCAAACTACACAGACTCTTCCAACTAACAGATTCGCCCCCTGTATCACTTCTCTCACAGGTGCCATCCACCCAAAACTGTACTCTGGTGGTCTAATACTTGCGCTTCATTTTATGTACACAGCATATGAATAGATGCTATGCTAATTAGTCCTGAAGACATGCTCTTCTATTATATATACGCTCCTCTGTTTAGACGCCCTATGTCTTTTGACACCACATTTCCGTTGTTGTAGCACATGCTTTCTTATACTTCAGTTTTCGAGCTCTCCCTATTTTCATAGCGTCAGTGCTTCTCGATCACCAGCATTCCATGGTATCGTTGTCATATGCTATAGACTATAGCAGTTCAGTCTACAATAGAATTCCTCAGAAACTCAACACACCAATCAATGTGCACTCAAAGACTGTCGATGACCAACACTATTTTTTTTCCTCGCTAACTTTTTATCAGCATTACCCACAAAATAGGAAACCTAGCTCTTTATGATCGTGATAGATTTATGTTCTATTACATTAGTAATAAGCAAGGATCTCCTTTCATTAATAAAAAAAACATATAGATTTATGTTCTATTAGTCTACCCCTGTAAGTGATCATGCATAATCTCATGTCTGGTCAACTATCTCTTCTGCAATAGATAGTGCTACCATTTCTAAGTCATTACATATCTTGGAGGCGATAATTACTTGTGTGTGTGTGTTTTGTTTCTTGGCAGATGAAGCAAATCTGGGAGGAACTTGGTCCTAAAATTAACGAGTTGCTTCAGCTAGGTAAAACAGGAGTGGTAGCTTCCATTTTAGCAGCATGTCAGCGGCTTGAAACAAATTACCTTGAGGTATTCTATCACCTTGAAATCTATGCATTGATATTTGAGAACTATCTTTAATTTCATTATATGTGATTCCTCTGCTCTGAACTGGAGAGCTCTCAAGCTCTTTCTGTGGCAATAGGTTCAGATTCTTAGTCACCTGATAGCATTGTTGCACATATACTTTTCTTTCAATTTCCTCTGGGAGAAATCTTCGTGCAAATGGGCGGTCAGTGCAAAGATGAGCATCCTTTCTTCTTTTCCCAGTGCAAATGTTTCTTTGCTTCTTATTTAATAAATATGTACAGTAGGACCATCTCGGTCTTACTGTTTTACTACTAAAAAGAAGACCTCCTTGGTTGCCTCATGCTGCAATCAATTTTCAATACCCTATGTTAAAGTTGTCGTATTCTTTTAAATTTCCTTTTTGCATGGTCTCACTGTTCCAGCTTTACGACATATGATCCAGTTTTAATCTTATGCTGACGAGCATTTCATCAACTTCTCTGATGTATTGCAAATTGTTTTGTGGTCTACAACAAACTCATTTTGTCACTGTTATTTTGCTAGCTTGTAGATATATTCTACTGTGTGATCTTCACCTGTCAACCATGTTAACTTTGTTCTCTTAGGCTGTTACACTATGTTGTTAAATTTATTTCTTGAACAATAATATTTACAAAAAATATGTATAGTCTTACCTGTTGTCGATCCAGTCTCATTGACGTAGATTAAAAACTATTTGTTCCATAGATTTGGTTCAAGAAATTATACTTCTTCTTATTCCATAGTTTGAATTACTTCTTTTACGGGGAAAAAAAAAGAGAATACTACAGATAAGACTATATACCTTACTTTTAGTTTACAAAGGTTTTTTTTTCGCCTCATTTTCCCTTCCTTTCGAAGCTCAAGACTAGCGGACTCACCTTTACACAAATAATCTGTTTACAAAGATGATCCATTAGTGAACCTCCCGACAGACAACGTTTCACAGAAAAATTATAGCGACCTCCTCAACCCTGTGGACAGTCACATCCGCGCCAATTGGGCGCTGGTTAACTTCTAGTATGATATGAGTTGAGCATGGCATTGGTAAGTTGGAGATGGAAAGAAAAATTATCGCTAAGAACTCTCACGGTATCGGACCGGTTTCTAATCCGAATCCTTTGTGAATATCTGTGCTATTCCTGGATCGATGATAGCACTCACGATACATTGCTAAACCATTTCATACATGGCGTAGAACCATACCATTCATTAAATTACGAAAGAGTTCACATAGACCGCGTCGGGTCGGGGTTTCTGATGCGGGCGAGCAGGCTAAATTTATTACATTACAAAGAAGCGGCGGTAGTTATAGCGGAAGCAAAGGGGTGAGCTCATCTCTTCACGAGGCAAGCGGCCGGGCAACTTTGTGTACAAGCGATATTAACGAAGGACTGGATAATATCGGATATGCGCAAGTACCAATGAGTCCGCTAGGCGGGGCGAGACCTAGACTATAGAACCTAGACTATTCTTCATCGACTCCATGCCCATGGACTTACGGTTCCTCGTAGTAGGCATAGTCTCCTTCATCTACGTTATCCGAAGGGTTTGGGAGAGCGAGAATGAGCACAACCCGTGCTCACGAGCCAACACACAATGCAATAATATACATGCAAGGCTTAACAAGGATGGCTCGGGTTATTTTATTTGCTAAAGCAATGTTTTCAATTATCATAACTACAAATTCCTATTACTTAGCATTTTAACAAATTGCATTTGGTTAAAGAGAATAATTGTGCAATATTTGTATCGTGAGGTTACCTCCACCTTCATGCTTATTTTGATTGTGGTTACATCCACCACTAAGCGACACTGGGTACAAAGACCGAGAATAACCAATCTCGGGGCTAGGTGAGCCATACAATTTTCATACCACCCAACAAGGTTTTGAAATAGAACTAACTCAAGTTAAGTTCCATGTCCGCTTTGACCGTAGAGCACGGTTTTTTAAGCAGTTTATAACTCTGCAGAGATTGTACACTTTACCCACAAGAGACAATTAACTCGTTGCCCTACGATTCCGTAGTCGTGTAGTCGAGAGGTTGTCACAATAACTTTTCTAAATATCTCGTCCTTTCCATCATCTCACCCATATGGGGTTCGCCCATATGTTGCGCGGATGTCCACCTCGTGGCCATTGGCGTGGCGTGGCTACACCTCGGCGGTGAACTTCACCCTTGACTCGGTGTCCCATCCACCCGACATACCAGAGCTTTGCTCCTTTGTCCCTCCGGTGAGGTGACTTTGAGATTTGATAAATGTACTAAGCCAAGTCGCGGTTTGTTGCAGACTTGTGGTTGTACTTGTTATACAGGAGGTCGTGACAAGATTAGGTCCTTAGGGTTGTGCGGGCGGTTCAACCACATTCCCGCCATTCTCGTGCTCCATCCGCACCCACCATCTTACCATACGCCGGGAGCAGGTATTAGCGATTTAGGGTTTTGAGATGTAAATACAACAATTCAACCAACTCGATCATTTACCCTCAATGATGCCCAAATCATTTATGTTTGAAATGATGATGATTAGGACATTTTAGTGTCCCGGTACTTAAGCAAGCCTAGCATGTCGCTTAAGTACAACCTATAGCTAGTATTGCCATATAGTTACTAGGGTGACAACGGAATTAAGGGATTCAAATTATCAAGGATGACATATTAATTAGTTATTCCACAACCTGGTATTTATCTACCTTAAACTTTAACATACATTGATTATGAAATTAAAGCATGCATTTTGCTATTTTTTTAAAAGAACATAATTTACATGAAATGTAGGCTCAATATGATCAAAGTATTGACTCGCCTTGGGTGAAGGCAAGAGGGTCTTGATAGTATTGGTCTTGATCAACTTGAGGATCACCGGCGTCTTCGAACTCTATGCGGAAGGAGTACCGGAAAAATAAACAACAAGCAAACAAGAGCAAATAAATACCAAAGGGACAACAAAAAGAACTCTAAATAAAACAAGACCTATGCCATTGGCAAGATCTTGATTTTACAAAATTTTAGAAACTAGTTTCATAATTTTTGGAGCTAGAATGAGGGAGCTATGAATTTCCGAAGATTAAAATGAAATTTGAGAGAGAGGAGCATTTGGTGCACTGACGGTACTGAGACTAGGTTCACGCGCAAGGCGCTTAGTCCACGAAAGCAGTGAGGGGACCACTGTCATTGAGAGGAAGGGAATCCGGCGATTCTTGTCTTGCGGGGCCCAAGAGGCATTGAAGACAAAAACAAAGAGGGGTTAAAACACAAATTAAAAGCTAATGATTAGTTAACAATTAAGAATGTCATTAGGGCACTAATGATTGGGAGCAGCGCGGTCGGGACATGCCACCTTGGGGCGGCTCGCGGCGGCGGTGGGAGCTTGCCGCGCGGCGCGGGCTCGGCGGCGGCCAAGCACCAAAGGGATGCCCTAGGGAGAGGAAGCTGGTGATGGGGCGGCGTGGCGAAGATGGCCGGGCGGCGGTGCGGAGAGATGAGAGGCGGTGGCGGTTGGCTTCAAAGCCAGCGGCGCTCGGTGGTCCTGGCGAAAATGGGTGCGAGCACGAGCAAGAGGAGCTCGAGAACTCACCAAGCTAAGAAATAGGGAGGAGGTGGTGGAGGAGGAGGTCGCGGTGGTGAAGGTGGCGGCGGAGGCGGGAAGATGGCGAAATCCGCGGCGGGGTGGGCGATCACCAAAGGGCTTGAGAAGTGGTCCTTGGCCCGGTGCTCACGGTGGCGGGGTGGCGGCGCGGAAGGTGGCGGGCGGCGGCTCGGCGGCGTGGCGGCGGCGAAAATGGGCAAACGGTGGTGCTCTTTGGTGGGCTTACGGGGCGAAGGGTGCGGCGTGAGATAGCTCAATGGGGCACGGGAGGAGCTTTATAGGCCAGGAAGGGGGCTTGGAGCCGTTGGTGAGGAGGTGGCCGCGGTGTTCCGAGGCGGCATGGGCGGCTGCGCGCGGAGGTGACAAGGCAGCAGGGCGGTGAAGCGCGAGCGGCGGCGAGACAGGCGGTGGAAGAGGTGACACGGCGTGCGTCGCGCGCGCGCACGCGAGCTCTGGTTGGACCGGGCATTGAGGTGTGGTACTCGGCGCGGCGGGGTGAGTGGCGGCGAGGCGAACGCGGCGGGCGGCGGGTCAAGGAGTGGGTGGCTCGGCGGCCATGCGGCGCGGTGGCACCGCTTAGACCGGGTGCTCGAGGGCGCGAGGGCGGCGGTGGCGTCCACGGTTGCGCCGGCCGAGTGACAAAGCGGCGAGCCGAGTCTTGGTGGTGGCGGGAGTTGGTGGAGGCGCCGAGAGCAGCGCGAGTCGGTGGCGGCGAGCGGCCGAGGAGGTGGCGTGCGGGCTTAGCGCGCTCACGGGAGAGAGGAGATCTGCAGCGGCTTGGCCGGGAAAGAAGGAAGGAGATGACCGGAGGAGGCTGGGCCAAGGAAGAAGAAGGCCGGAGAGGCAGCCGGGCCAAGAAGGTGGGCGAGCCCAAACAAGAACGGGCTGAGCCCAAGAAAAGGAAAGCGAATTTGGAAAGAGGCCCAAATCCGATAAAAGAAGAATTCAAACACGAATTTGAATTTAAGGGTGCGGGGCGTTTGAAACACAAACCGAGCAAGGAAGCTAGAAGAGAATTTTGAAATTACTTTGGTAATTTTGACATACTGCGGAAGAGCAAGCAGCGGTAATTACTATTGCCGTTCGACAAACCAGCAGGAATGTTACACACGGGGTGTAGCGGTGGGTGCAAAAGTGGTGCGAACCTACCCACTCATGTTCGAGTCTCACTCCCCTGTTGAGTGAGTTCTAGAGATATCCTACTTAATTTTGAAACGAAAAAATCTCACTAACCGTCAATACTACAAATGGGAATGCTTGAACCCATTACCGGTAGATTGATTTGCATCTTGCAGCTAGCTAGTGTTTGATGGTTGTTTCAATAAGGCAATCCTTTGTTTGCTGCTAATCAGTATGCCTTCCACCATCAGCGTCGCATCTTCCCAAGCGCGCCATCGCGTCCCGTAAGACATGGGCAGGACAATTATTCTGCAGGCTAATAGTCTAGCGGAATTCGATCGACCTCAACAAAATATAGCAACAACGACGTCGAAAATGTAATGCTACCACATTATTAATTACCAAGAAGTTTTCACCAACACAAACCAGTTAAGTAAATCAACAACACAGAAGTCCCAACACCAACAAAAACGAAACTTCAGTACATGCAAAGTACACAGTACATAGATCGATCTCTCTGTATGCAAACACGCACGCACGCATGCAGGCAACCTCTCGTTAGGTGAAATTCTACGCCTCGAGCTGCTTGCAGACGACGGTGGCGTGCTTGAGGATCTGGTTGCTGAACTGGCCGGGCTTCTCGGTGGTGTCGATCCTGTCCTGTCCCGGCGGCGGCAGCAGCTGGAAGCTCTGCACGAGGCGGCCGAGCGTGATGCCGATGATGGGCAGCGCCAGGATGATCCCCGGGCAGCTCCGCCGGCCGACGCCGAACGGCACGAACCGGAAGTCGTTGCCGTGTGCCTCGACGGCTTTCTCCTCATCCAGGAACCGCTCCGGCCGGAACTCGTCGGGCCGCACCCACCGCTTGGGGTCGTTGGCGAGGAACCAGGCGTTGACGAGGATCTTGGACTCGGCGGGGATGTCGTATCCGGCGAGCTTGGCCTCCTTGAGGTTCATGTGGGGACGAGGAGCGGATCGCCATCCGGAGGCGGAGCGTCTCCTTCACCACCGCCTGCAGGTAGGGAGGCGCTCCAGGTCCGGCTCCGTCACCGCCGCGCCAGGGCCCAGCACGGCCGTGAGCTCGTCGCGGAGCTTCGACTGGACGGCCGGGTGGTTAACCAGCTCCGCGATGCCCCACTCGATCGACCACAGCGTCGTCTCGATGGCTGCAGAGAATTAATCCAAGATTTCCTTTAACATTTGTGCTAGTTTTTTTAAATAGCTTTTCTACCACTTGATTATTTGCTTCTACATGCAAAATAAAAAAGGGTATAGCAATTTTTGCGTCAACATGTAGACTAAAGCTAGAAAACGAAATTTGATGCGAGATCACGTGGCCGCATGCAGTCCTGTCTATCATTTCATATATGTACTCTGTACTCCTAGCACGTTGAAGGAATAGAAGTCGTATGCTAGCTCATCTCACAGACATTAACGTTGTATACGTACTTATTGCCTGTTAATTTAAGAATAAAAGTTAGGTGACGGTCGCTTTGATTAGGACGTGCCTTGTCGTGTCTACTAGTATGTTTTTAACCAAGGAAAGGTTCTCAAGAGAAAAAAAAATTACATGAGTAATATGTCATCGAAACTACCGTATCATTATATTTTTTATAATTTTTTTGTAACATATATTTTGAAAAAAGTAATGGTTAAAGTCGTGCATTCGTGACTGTGTCGGTATCCAAAATGATAAGTAAAAAATAAGAGAAATTTTATAGTATATTCTACCAGTAGTATACGATGGTATAAATCAAATCTGACATTTGTTAAAGACATAATAGACTTTTCTTTGTATTTATAATTTTTTAGTGGGGCTATTATGGACTTTTCCGACTAGGGTTCAAAATATTACTCTTGTGCTATGTGATCTCCACATAAACAATTACAATTCTACCTCTCTTCGGATTCTACTACTCAAACTATCAGGTATAATATGTCTAATTCCTAACTAATCTGAACTATTGAATCAAAAAATAAACGGCATATATTAAATTATGTGTACCGTAAAAGAGCTAAAAAAGAAACGGTTGTAATAAGTCTAAGTGTATACTTAACCATAACCTACTATGAAAACTTTATGTATGATAGATTTTGTTTTTGGACACTAACATAATGATGCAAGCCGCAGCATAACCATGTGATGTGTTGGTACAATATATTTTTCCATTTTGGGCATGGGCGCTTTGTTCTGAATCTTCAGATTTCTGAAAACCTACGTTTTTCAGCAAGTGCAGAGCATACCCAGTTCCCTTTATCAAGTAAAACTTGGCTTCTCAAAACCAGATTGGATTGAGTACAAAATTCAGAAGTACGAGGAGAAAGCGCAGCTAAGTTTGATTTACGTCATGAATTTTACCTGCGACGTTGATGTTCTCGACGATGTAGAGGACGTTGTCGTGGTTGATCTCGCCCTTCCTCTCGGCCTCGAGGATGTGGTCCATGGCGCACCTGATCTCACCTGTCTGTGCCATCACCTCCCTGCACACACATTCATATACAAGTTAACTTCTGAATTGAATAAACTGATCAGAAGCTTCCCGTGCAGTTACCAAGTCAACTAGTCTACCATCACCATTGGGTCGCTGCACCCAAATTCGGCCTTGTTGCCATGTTGGTGGTTGGCATGATCGATCGATCCAATTCGATCAGGGGATTAAACTGACTAGTCAATTATGTACTTCCTTTGGTACCAGCCCCACCGGGGCCGGGCGGCAATGTGCAACAGTGCAACACAAATGGAATGCTTCGATTAGACGCTTTTTATTAGCTTGTAATTTGCTATGCATGTTACTAGGACTCCATTTCCTATATTGCCCTTCTATTTTCTCTCTCTCTCTCTGGTTTCTGGGATAGTAGAAACGGTGCAGTTCAAGAAGAGTCATATGGGCTAGTAGAAAAAGATGTTTGTAAAATTGAAATCTATTTTCAGGTTACCAACTCCTCTAAGCCTGAAGGTTTTTCATCATCGCTTACGAAGCAGATAGGGATCTGGTAAACCTGCTCGATCTGTTGAGAAGAAAAGCGTATAGTTCGAATAATAAGTTTACTTTTACAGTTTCTGTCCTTTCGGCTGACGTAGAAAGCGAATTAAAGGCTCAACTTTGAAAAAGGATAATCTATCATACCATTCAGATGATTGTGCGCGCGGTTCACCAACCTACTGACCAAATTTTTGCATGCCCGGAAGCAAAATTTCCAAAGAGAAAGACAAGCACGATGGACTAAGGAACTACGCAACTGACAAATGGACAAATCCTGTGTTCCTTTCATGCTCTCGTACAAACAATAAGTACAATCTTTTTTTGTACTTTATTTATAATGACCCGTTAAATTCTGAACCCGTGCGTTTCGTACTAGTTGGATGGCCTGGATACATAACATGCGTATTCTATTCCTATGCAGATTAGTCTCAACGACAGTGACGTGATGTTTGAAAGCTTACTTTGTCCTGCAGTTGGGCTTGAAACCAAGAAGAAGTCAAGTTTAGGTGCACAAATTCTTTCGAGAAATTTGACTTTGCTATTCGTCGATGTTATCAACATCTCTAGCATTGGTCTCTGAAGCGAGCAGATCTGCGTCACATCTGCCACCGCTTCAAGGAAAAACAGAACTCGCCTACCATGCGCACGTACCAATCTTTCTTGAGGCTTCCAGCTCACCGATGCAATGCAACTAGTCAACTACCACCACCGATATGCTGCTAATGCAGCGTGACGACGTGAGTAAAGAAATCGAAGCTGACGTGTCAAATCGAGAAGCAGTCGATCTACCAAATCCCTCGATTTTGCTAATTAAGTTCACGAAATCAACAAGTAAGCTACATTAACGTTAGCATTACCTAGCTAAATGAGTAGTGATTGTGCTACTTACTTGCGCTCCTGGACGAAGTGGTCCTCGAAGACCTTCATCCTCCTGGTCTTGAGCTGGTGGCAGCGGTTGAGGTAGCGGCGGAGGAAGGGGCGGAGGACGGGGATGAAGTCGCCGTAGTTGTACTCGAAGCTCTGCGAGAGGCGGCTGCGCTCCGCGTTGAGCGCCTTGAGCTTGTTGAAGAGCGGATCGTCCTCGCTCTCGAACCGCCGGTCGAACATGATCCGGAACATGTCGTTGTACATCATCAGCTGCAGCCTGCGCCGGATCACCACTCCTCCGTCGCCGCCGCCGGGTTGCGCCGCAGGTCCTCCACGACGAGACGGGCCTCCTCCTCCCACCCGGCGCGGTTCTGCGCCACCACCTTGGTCGTGAAGAAGGGTACCGTCATGATCCGACGCATCTTGCGCCAGTGGTCACCGTACACCGTGAACACCATGTCCTGTTGCATAGCATGCCGCGCTTCGCCGTTATTAGAGACAGATTCGAGCACGTATCAGGCCTGCGAGAAAGCAGGTGATTTTGATGGCCGATGATTTTACCTGGCCTTTGCCGGTGAAGATGTCGAAGACGACGTTGCGGGTGCGCGAGCCGAACTCGACGCCCTGGGAGTGGAGGACCTCCTTGGCGAGCTCGGGGTTGGAGACGACGACCAGGTTGCGGACGCCCATGCGGAGGAGGAAGATGTCGCCGAACCGCTTAGCCAGGGCCATCAGGTTCCGGTGGTTCAGGTCGTCGCCGACCTGGAGCCAGTTGCCCACGATGGGGACGCCGGAGGGGCCGGGAGGGAGACGGAACCGCCTGCCGGTGAGCTTCGCGACGGCGATGGCAAGCACCGCCGCCGCGAAGAGGCCTAGGAGGGCCTTCTCCACGAGGACGAGGTCCATTGGGGGTAGGTGTGCTCTGCTGTGGTTGTGCTGGCTGCAGAGGAGGCGGAGGCGATGGACTGCGAGGTGAGGAATGGTGGGGATTTTATAGCGACGGAGCGAACAAAGACGAGTCGGATTTCAGTACGCAAGTTTGGGAGTGGTAATATGGTATCGGTGATGTGGTCCAACAAAGCTGCAAAAGTGGGTCCTTTCTTAGTACAGTTTGTTTCGATAAAAAGAGATTAAAACTAATCCTCTCGGGTTATAACGAATTTTAATTTAAATTCTGAGTCAAGTTGGAGCAAAACACAATGTATCCAAAAGTCCTAATAGGAAAAGGGCGCTGGTGTTTCTTGATAGGTGAGCCAAAGGTCACACAAATGAAACACATAAACGTTAGGAATATTGAATAATTGGTGTTGTAGCTGATTAATACAACTAGAAAGCCACAATAATATAGACAATTAGCAAAAGCAAAAGCAAATAAACAATGGTCAAAGGTACAAGAGAAAGCAATCATGCTGTCTTCTTTATTGATGAATAGATGTGTACAAAATTGTCGGACTTTAAATTTGTAACTTGGGATCCATCGTGTAAATTTGTATCATTCCTTGGATAGTTGGATAAGTAGGTAGTGCACACAGTTACATCACTGGATATCAAACATATATCATGAAAATGTAAAGCTATTGCATAATAATAAACAAAGCGTAAATATATTTTGTAACGTTTGACTTGCAGTAATGGTCGAACGGACCAAATATCTTTCAAAGATTAGCAATGAAGCGGATAATCAATATAACACATGGAAGCCTCACGATATACCCACAGCAATCGACTAGGGCCCACGATCTAGTTCTTGACCTTCTTGGTCTTCAGTTTTGACCAATACTCATAATTGTCCATGTAACCTTCTTTTATACTTACTGACTAAAAGAATATAAAAAGCGAGCATGAGTACACAATCGTACTCGCGAGCCAACACACAAAACAATTATTATATATGAAAGGCTAAGCAAGGGAGGTTCATGATTCTTTTAGCTGCACAAACCTAAGTTTGAATTAGTTTATGTAGTAGAAAGTTCCTGAGACTAAGCTTTTTAACTAACACAAGTTTTCATAAACTAAGTTTTGTTGTAAAGTACTAGTGGAGGTTCCAACCTCTTATACCATTGAGTGGCTCCGTCCACTCAATGCTCATATTTATTTCTCGAGATACATCATGTACTTTTCACTGGTCCTCAACCAGACCATCTTGATTCTTAGGGCTTCATCCCTAACTTTTTTTTTACCCACAAATTATTTTATAAAACTGAAAGCTAGTTCAAGCAAGTGTCCGACACTGGTCTTGACCGTGAGCACGGCTATCTAGATAGTTTTCTTACACTGTAGAGTTTGTACACTTTACCCACAAGAGACAATCAACTCATAATGTCCATGACACACTTCTATAGGTGCGTGACTAAGTTGATATAACACTCCAGCCTAACATAGAGCCTAGGATGCTACTAAACCACCTTACGAAACACTTTTTAATTTAATGATATAAATCCAGAAGACATACACAATGAATGATTTAGTTATAATCATAAAAACTAGCACAAGTTAGAGTATAATCAAGTTAAATAATACTACCTATCAATTAATAATAATCTAGGCATGAATCTTGCTATTTCTCAATCAAAACTAAAACAAACGACTATGCTACACAATGAGAGCGCTTCTTTATGATTAAGTCTAAATCATCAATATTCATCCGAAATCACGAAGATGTAGGACTAATCAAAATATTCAATTTATTCTATCAAATTGAACTAAATGAATCAATAATCGAGTCTTAAAAGCATAATAGAAACATCCACGATAAACCTTGGCTACCACGATTACAAGTGAATCAACCACCACGAAGTATAGACACGATGCGAAGCTAAAGGAAATAGCACGAACATGAGGTTTTAGATAAATAAGGTAATTTATTTTCCATGAGTAGTTAAGTGTGAAGTGCATAAAAACTACCTCTTCCTATGCATGTCGCTGCCTCGAGAGGTACCTAGAAAGGACAACAACAAGAAGCGTGAGTCCACGACTCAGCAAAGTACAACAGTGACAATAAACAAAACTTCATGACCAGCCAACGAAGATATCAAAACCTCATATGAACATCAGCAAGGAACCATAAATAAATCTCTTATGCTTGTATGCAATGCACATGTCAAGAATGCTTTTTCTTCCTTCTTTGCAATTACCAGTAATGCGGAGTAGTGCATCCGTCGATGCATAGTCAAGCCTGTGCCCCCAGGCACAGGGACCTCAAGCCCACACTCCACGAGTGTGGGGACCCATGCCCGTCCAATACATGACGGGGATCTTATGCCCGTCCAATGTATGACGGGAACCTCAAAAGAAACAATGCTTGGCTACCACATAGTCCAAGATTCAGGAATGATTGTCATGATGCAAAGAACTTCATATTCTCAATTCAATATGAAAGAATAATAATCATCAACAATATCATACATATACTTTTATAAGTAAACCATGACAATTATCATGAATATAGCATCACAATTCACCCTACACTGCTTGCACTTGCCTCAACCGTGAGACGGATGACGACGACAGGAAGTGTCAGACCCGGATTTCATAATTCAGAATTCTCTGTGAAACACTGTGCTATTCCCTAGATCAATAACTAGCACTCACAGATACATCACTGAATCAAGTCATACATGGCATAAAACCATACCATTCATTAATTTAACACATCAGAGTTTACATAGACCACGTCGGGTCAGGTTTTACAATAAGGGCCGAAAAGGCCAAACAGATTACATTACAAAAGCGGAAGCGACAACAGAAGCAAAAGGGGTGAGAGCACATCTCTCCACAGGCAAGCGACTGGGGAAACCCGTGTGCGTCCGATATTACCCGAAAACTCAGATAATATAGGATGCACGCAAGCCTTGACGGAGTCGGCTAGACTGAGGCGAGACTAGAACAGCTAAAGACTACACTATGCTTCATCATCTCCTGGGCCTCCAACTTCTAGATCCTCGTAGTAGTCGTAATCTCCAAGATTTCCTGCTTCTGAGGGTTTTGGGGGAGAGAGCGAGGATGAGCACAACTTCCGTGCCCGCGAGCCAACACATAATGCAATTATATACATGCAAGGCTAAACAAGGATGGCTCGGGTTCTTTTATTTGCTAAAACAATGTTTTCAATTATCATAATTATAAATTCCTATCACTTAGCATTTGAACCTAACTGCATTTTGATAAAGAGAGTAATTGTGTAATATTTAATAACAGCAGAGGTTCCTCCACCTTATGCTTAATTTGATTGGGGTTACCCCACATATTAACATCATCGAGTCCAAAACTCGTGGGAAATCCAACCAGAGCTAGGTGAGCCCACCACAATTTTCATACCACGTACAAAAGTTTTTGAAATAGAACTATCTCAAGTTAAGTTCACATGTTCACCTTTGACCAGTGAGGCACTACTGCTTAAACAATTTAATACTGTAGAGGTTGTACACTTTACTCACAAGAAATAATCGTCTTGATATGTACACACGCTTCAGAGACATGTGAATCAAAGGAAGATCATCACAAGGCCTTTACAATGCATCACTCAATGTTAATTACACTTCGCTAAGGTTTCGCCCACGAAGGGTTACACTCTTTTTGGATCCGTTAACCTTACTCGCACCCTCTTGGGCGTCAAACGACTTACATCGTTCACCCCGACACCCTTCGCCACAAAGGCTTACGGCGTCGCGGATCATCTATCCGATGCAACTGCATCGATGGATACAAATTATTTAGCCAGTTGTACTTTTACGGACTTGTGGTTGTACTTGTTTTACACAGGAGGGCATGACAAGATTAAGTCCTTAGGGTTGTCCAGGCGGCTCATTCCACATGACACTCCACAAAACAACGATCCTTGGGCTACATTAGCACCCACTTGTCATACCATCCATCTTATCGCCCACCCGGATAGGGTAATAGAAATTTAGGATTTTGAGGGTAAAACCAATTTATCTCATTTTCTTGATTATGGATCACCAATGACCGCCCAAAACCGTTTCATGTTTGAAGAGATGATGATTGGAACATTTTAATGTCTTGGTACTCAAGCAAGACTAGCATGTCACTTAAGTACAACCTATAGCTAGTATTATCACATAGTTACTAGGGTGACAAGGATTAAGTGATTCAAATTGTCAATGATGGCATAATAATTAATTAATCAACAAATAGGTATTTAACTACCTTAAGCTTTAACATACATTTGCTTAAAGAAGTCAAGCATGCAACGTTGGTAATTTAAATGAATATAATTTGCATAAAATGTATGCTCAATATGATCAAAGTGTTGACTCGACTTGGTTATAGGCAAGAGGATCCTAATAATCTTGTGCTCGATCAACTTGGAGGTCGTCCGTGTCTTCAAATCATAATTAGACGAGCGCACCGGAAAAAGGCACAGACAAGCAAAAAGAGCAAATAAATACAAATGAACAACAAATGAACTTCAAAATAAACAAGACCTATGCCATTAGTAAGATCTTGAATTTACAAAATTTACAAAATTTAATTCATAATTTTAGGAGCTACGACGAGGGAGAAATGAACTTTTGAAGCCTCTCTTTTGAATTAAAATAGAAAAGAAAAAGGAAACAAAAAGAAAAATCGGTGGCGGCCCACGGCGACCTTTCGGCCCAGCCCACTACTCGGGCGAAAATGGCGACGCACATGGGCGCGCCCATGGCACGGGGGTGCTGGCCTGCCCTAAGGAAAGAAAGGGGGAGGGCGAAGCAGAGGGGAGAAGGAGGGGTGGGGTGGCGGTGCGAGGGAGAAGAGGGCTTGGGGGTGCGCGGCGGCAGCGGCGACCGGAGGGAGCGACGGTGGCGCGTTCGAAGGAAGCGACGGTGACGACAGGAGGGAGCGGCGGTGCACGGAGGTTCGGAAGAAGGCTCGGGGGCGCACGGCGGCGGTGGACCACGAGGCGATGACGGCGACGAGGCTCACCAGGCCGGCGAAGAGGGCACCGAAGCGACGACTGCGTGGCTAAGGTGAGTTCTTCCTCGGTTTTCTCTGCTTGGGGGAGAAGGGAGGGGGAGATCCATGGGGCATCGGGGATCCTTTTAAAGGCGTCGGGGAAGGGAGGGGGCTGTTGGGGGGCTTGGGCGAGCACATGGGTGAGCAGGTGCGGGCGCGTGTGCGCTGCGCACGGCTCAGACTGACTGAGGACGGGCGTGGGGGCGGCGGCGGTATGAGGCGACGACTTGCGCGGGTGATGGGGCCAGCCGAGGACGCAGCTTGGACTGCGCAAAGCGAGGGCGCGACGACGACAGGCAAGGACGACAAGTGGGCACCCGAGGGAGAGAGAGGGAGGGGGTTTAAGCCAATGGCAGGTGGGTGCGGCTGAGAAGAAAGAGGGAGGCATGGGTGCTGGTGTTGACCGAGGAAGAAGATGACCGGGTGAGGGAGCTGGGCTGGGAGAGGATTCGAAATTTGAAATTTTTGATTTTGAGTTGAGGTTTGAAGATGAACTTTTGAAATACAACTGCACTTTACTTCAAATTTTGAAACCCTAAAAAGGAACAAAAATGGGATGTTACAAATCCCACCCACGTTAAATGGAATCTTGACCCCGTGATTCGCTACTCGGAGAACAGGACGGTAATCTCGCTCAGCTGATCTTCGCGCTCCTAGGTGGCTCATTTTGCTGAGTGGTGGCTCCACTCGACTTTGCTGGTGTGGCTCGCAAGCTGAAAGGTACGGAGGTGACTCGGCGTCGAGGGCACCTCTTGGCAAAGTGTCCTTTTTCTTGGGACGCAGGGTTGTGACTGGAGCGGGAGTTGGAATTGGAATTGGACAGCTGCAGTGGTGGCTCCAACTTGGTAAACCTGATGTCAATGGTTCATAACCATGTATGGAGTGCCAACTAAAAGCTACCAACTTTGGTCTTCCAAATGGTGGATCCAAGTCTCATTATTATTGAAATCCACCATTCGAGCATAACATAAAGTCACCTTAATAAAAGAAATTCATGCATTTAATTAACCTCACATTCTATTGATACAATAACATAATTCCCAATCTTTCTCAGGCATAGACTTAAATAATCCAATAGATTCACCACTTTGATTGCATGATTTATTCTCTGCTCAAATCCATAAAAATCTTGTAGCAAAAATCACATCTTCCAATCCGATAATCTCCAAGATCATGCTAGATTTCATTCTATCCCTTCTTGGAACGAAATTCTCCAAAGATTATAATTGTGCAATGGTTTTCCCCAAATTCTTAACTATATCCACGACATCATTCACTTAATTCCTCGAGCATATTTATCAATTGCAACTTTCCAGAATGTCTTTATGTAAATATAATATCTTCCTTATAGAATCTTCCGAAAGACTGTGTGTAATCCATAAATTCAAATTTAATCCGTCAATTTATTGTATCATTATCTATCCAACAATTATTTAGTCCAACTTCAATACCAGTAAGATATCCATCAATATAAGAATCGTACTTCAGTATCCAACAATCCAATAGTTAATAATCATGTATTTCGAATATCCAACTCTCAGTGATGATCTATTTTCTATAATTCAATCATCAACGATTATATGTCTATAATCCGTCTTCAACCATAGCTTATCCCTATGATTCAACCTTCAATAATCAACAATTGTATAGTCCTATAATCATTCTCCAGGAATCACACCTTCCTAAAATCCAAATAATTCACCAATCAGGTATTGCTATAATCCATTAGTAAGGTATTCTTATAATCAAATATCCAGTAACTATACAATTCTATAATCTGGTTCAAACATATCTCTATAATCCAACCGCAATTCCTTTCAAATCCCAACTTCTCTATTCAATCATATTCCACTTGAATCTAATGTTACCAATATTCCCAATTAATTCCAAATTTTCTTGGTTCAACATAATCCACCAAAATCAATATCATGAATTGGTAATCCTATACTCCAATCTTCAAAAATTATCTTTCCATAGCCCAATAATCATGTATTTCTACAGTCCAACCAAAAATTAACCAACTCTACCAAATTAACATCATAAGTCGATAAGAAAAATCCAATTAATTTTGCATTTTACCCTCCACCTTTAATGCATACATATCTCAATTCCAAGCTTACAACCAATATCATAATCAACTTAAGATTCGATGAAATCCAATCTCCTAATAATCAAATTGGTACTTCATATTCCTATATCCTTCATGATTAATCAAATTTTTTCCTCCATGATTATAATCTATATAATCCATTAATCTGCTATTCTTCAAACCATTCATAATCACGGCTTATTCATCATCATACTCCAGTGTTCACAAGAACTCCTTAAAACATCGGCAAATCTTCAAATTTCCAATTCCCAAAACTATCTAGCTTGGCATCTAACACATTAGTTAACTCCAACAAGAATAGCTTCCATGCGACTTTACTTATTTGAACAATATTCAACAATTCTTCACATGTTTTATAGATGAGAGAGAGAAAGCACGATAGGCGAGAGGGAAAAGGACACTGGACGAGAGAGAACGAGGAAGGAAGAAGTATCCCTGGCGACTGGTACTACTTCCTTGGGATGCTGCTCTCTTTGGTGCCATCTGAGGGAACAGAAAGGGTTAAGAATTAGAGGGGATATATGAGGGTTTTCTGGCCCTCTAGAGCACAACAGAAGAACTTCAAACCAATGAGGAGAAAGAATCAAGAACCATACAAAGCCTAGAGTGGTTGCATTATATTAAGGGGGTTAGGTGTTACATGACTCCTAAAGCATAGCGTATAGGCTAGGCTAAGCCACGACACAAGATACAAACACGTCTACTGACTGGGGTAAAAGAAAGAAAAAGGTGCTTGCAGACCAAAACACTGCATAACAAGCACTGCTAGATAACCTAGACTAGCCTGACTACTCCAACGGGGCAGGCCACTAGAAGCGTGCGATTGCTCGGGAGCGGAGCGCGAACGGTGGCGATCAAGTCGGCGAGAACAAGAGAACGAGAAAGGCTGCGTCCTCAATCAAGTCTTTGATGTTGATGACAGGCGATTTAACTAGGATGTCGCACACTCTTGCGTGCAGTCACCCTCGTGTGGGGTCCAAGATGTCTCGTTGGCACTAGGTTGTTGAGGATGATGGCGGGTGCAGGAGGAGCTGGAGCGTGCATCGTGACGGCTACTACAACGGCGGTGTTCTTCTCCTGAAGAGACGAGAAGGAACAGAAAGACGACCTCAACAAGAGATCCTTGTGCACCCGGCACAAGTGAGTCGAGGCGAAGTGCGCTACGTCCTGAATGATATCGAAACAGCGGCTCCTGGGTTGCTTGATCCGGAAGGTGTGAGCGATGGAAGGAGACTCTCGATCCATAACTTAGGTCTTTCGGCCTCTGAAAATGGGCTGGTGGCAAACCAAGGTACTACTTAAGTTCGCGAAGGATACCGACAAACTTGTCATCGTTCTCGTCGTGAGAGGAGAAATCCCACAGGCCATCGGACGACGATACGGTCATCTAAAATTTTAAAACAAAAGAGAGAGCCTAGCAACGGAGTAGACTCACAAAAGGAGGTAAGTAAAGAACCAGGAGGGATGAGTACGAGCAATAAATATGCTATATTTTGATAAAAGCCTTTTCTTAGTTTTCAAAAATAAGACTCAAGTCCTTAGGCTCGACCGTCTAGCTAAGGCTCCTACTGATCGTATGCTTTGATACACTCTGTTTGACTTGATTTCATAATCCGTAATCCTATGAAACATCGTGTTATTCCACTGGATCGTAGCTAGCACTCATAGATACATCATCAATCAAGTCATACATGGCGAAACCATACCATTCATCAATTTAACATATCGAGTTTACATAGACCGCTGGTCGTTTTACAATAAGGGCGAACAGCCAAACCGATTACATTACAAAAGCGAGCGACAACAATGATAAAAGGGGTGAGAGCACATCTCTCCACAGGCAAGCTACTGGGTAAACTCGTGTGCGTCCGATATTACCCAGAAACTCAGATAATATAGGATGCACGCAAGCACCGACGGAGTTGGCTAGACTGAGGCGAGACTAGAACAGCTAAATACTACACTATGCTTCATCATCTCGTGGGCCTCCAACTTCTGGATCCTCGTAGTACTCGTAATCTCTAAGATTTCCTGCTTCTGAGGGTTTTGGGGGAGAGAGCGAGGATGAGCATAACTTCCGTGCTCGTGAGCCAACACACAATGCAATAATATACATACAAGGCTAAACAAGGATGGTTCGGGTTCTTTTATTTGCTAAAGCAATGTTTTCAATTATCATTACAAATTCCTATCACTTAGCATTTGAACCTAACTGCATTTTGATAAAGAGAGTAATTGTGCAATATTTAATAACAACAGAGGTTCCTCCACCTTATGCTTAATTTGATTGGGGTTACCCCACATATTAACATCATCGAGTCTGAAAACTCAGGGAAATCCAACCTGAGCTAGGTGAGCCCACCACAATTTTCATACCACCCACAAAAGTTTTTGAAATAGAACTATCTCAAGTTAAGTTCCCATGTCCGCCTTTGACCGTAGAGGCACGATTGTTTAAACAGTTTAATACTCGCAGAGGTTGTACACTTTACCCACAAGAGATAATCGTCTTGATATGTACACACGCTTCAGAGACATGTGAATCAAGGGAGGTCATCACAAGACCTTTACAATACATCCTCAAGATTAATTACACTTCGCTAAGGTTTCATCCACGAAGGTTACGCTTTTTAGATCCGTTAACCCTTACTGCACTCGTTGCGCCGTCGAACGACTTGCATCATACACCCCAACACCCTTCGCCACAAAGGCTTACGGCGCCGCGGATCATTTATCTCGATGCAACTCATACCGATGGATACAAATTATTTAGCCAGTTGTACTTATGACTTGTGGTTGCATTTGTTTTACACGGAGGTCATGACAAGATTAAGTCCTTAGGGTTGTTCAGGCTATTCATTCTACATTCCAATCCACAAAACAACTGCCCTTGTAATAGCAATTTAGGGTTTTGAGGGTAAAACCAACTTATCTCATTTTCTTTAGTCATGGACCACTAATGACCGCCCAAAACCGCTTCATGTTTGAAGAGATGTTGATTGGGATATTTTAATGTCCCAGACTCAAGTAAGACTAGCATATCGCTTAAGTACAACCTATAGCTAGTATTATCACATAGTTACTAGGGTGACAAGGATTAAGTGATTCAAATTGTCAAGGATGGCATAATAATTAATTAATCAACAAATAGGTATTTAATTACGTTAAGCTTTAACATACATTTTCTTAAAGAAGTAAAGCATGCAACTATGGTAATTTAAATGAATATAATTTGCATAAAATGTAGACTCAATATGATCAAAGTGTTGACTCGCCTTGGTTATAGGCAAGAGGATCCTGATAATCTTGTGCTCGATCAACTTGGAGGTCGTCTGCGTCTTCAAATCCTAATGAGACGAGCGCACCGGAAAAAGGTACAGACAAGCAAAAAGAGCAAATAAATACACATGAACAACAAATGAACTTCAAAATAAACAAGACCTATGCCATTAGCAAGATCTTGAATTTACAAAATTTTAGAAATTTAATTCATAATTTTAGGAGCTACGACCAGGGAGAAATGAACTTTTGAGGCCTCTCTTTTGAATTAAAACAGAAAAGAAAAGAGAAAGGAAACAAAAAGAAAAATCAGCGGCAGCCCACGGCAACCTTTCGTCCCAGCCCACTACTCGTGCCGAAATGGCGCACGCACACGGGGCGCGACACACGGCACGGGGGCGCTGGCCTGCCCTAACGAAAGAAAGGGGGGAGGACGAAGCAGAGGGGAGATGGAGGGGTGGGGTGGCGGCGCGAGGGAGGAGAGGGCTTGGGGGTGTGCGGTGGCGGCGACGATCGGAGGGTGCGACGGTGGCGTGCTCGAAGGAAGCGACGGCTACGACAGGAGGGAGCGGCGGTGCAGGAAGCGACGGCTACGACAGGAGGGAGCGGCGGTGCACAGAGGTGGGGAAGAAGGCTCGGGGGCGCATGGCAGCGGCGGACCATGAGGCGATGATGGCGAAGAGGCTCAACGGGCCAGCGAAGAGGGCACCAAAGCGGCGGCAATGGGGCTAAGGTGAGTTCTTCCTCGGTTTTCTCTGCTTGGGGAAGAAGGGAGGGGGGAGATCCATGGGGCACCGGGATCCTATTAAAGGCGCTGGGAAGGAGGGGCCGTTGGGGCTCGGCGAGCACGTGGGTGAGCAGCGGCGCGTGCGCCGCGCGACGCGCGCCTGACCGACCGAGGACGGGCGTGGGGGCGGCGGCGGTACGAGGCGACGACTTGCGTGGGTGATGGGAGCAGCCGAGGACGGTGCGCATCTTGGACCGGGCAAAGCGAGGGTGCGACGAGGACAGGCAAGGATGGCAAGTGGGCACCCAAGAGAGAAAGAGGGAAGGGGTGTAAGCCAATGGCAGGTGGGGTGTGGCTGAGAAGAAAGAGGGAGGCGCGGGTGCTGGTGTTGACTGAGGAAGAAGATGACTGGGTGAGCGAGCTGGGCCGGGAGAGGATCCGAAATTTGAAAATTTTGATTTTGAGTTGAGGTTTGAAGATGAACTTTTGAAATACAACCGATCTTTACTTCAAATTTTGAAACCCTAAAAGGAACAAAACGGATGTTACAGAAGACTCTAACCTGGTTCTCACCACCACTGCAACCGTAATGTATACTAAGAATACCATTAAAAGTACTCAGATAGCATTGAAACAAATGAAATCAATCACTCCTATTTGCAACACTAAACTTTACCGATACACTCCAAATACCACCATCCAAACAGATAGTCATCAAAGAAAACCATAACTTTTGAGTGCAAACTCCAAAAGTCATGAACCCAAATTCCCTGGAATCTACACACGCATATCTACAACTCCTCAGGTGACCAAAAGATCAAATTATTCCATCTAAGTCTTTGTTTT
Source organism: Ampelocalamus luodianensis (assembly GCA_036346255.1). NCBI lineage: Eukaryota > Viridiplantae > Streptophyta > Magnoliopsida > Poales > Poaceae > Ampelocalamus > Ampelocalamus luodianensis. The sequence continues at coordinate 34,325,684 of CM070626.1, read as the reverse complement.
TAACTCCGAAGACAATTCTATCATCTTCGGTACTACCGACTTAGGAATTTCGTATCTTTTAATTGGTACATCCAAAGCCACTGTTCTAAGACAATCTAGAAACTAAAGTGAACTAGCTTCCTCAATAAATTTATTACAATTTTCTCCATTTTGCAACAAAGGTTGCTAAAAGACTAGTTTTTCTCTATTGTCCATAACAGAGGGACATGCTACAATATTAACTTCAAAAATTCATATCTTTAGTTCTAAATGTCCAAAAATTATGAACTTGATCTCCCTCGAAACTTCATAAAGTTATCTACATAACTCATGAAGATCTATTGACCAAATTCATCCTTCTATAGACCCTAATTCCCATAACTACGCTCGCTGCCTGAATCTAGAGACTGAATAAGCACCTAGACTTGCAAAAATCATAACTAAATCATTATCCAACCAAAAATTATGAATTAATACTTTCCCAAAATCTATCACAATGCCCCACATAATCTAGGAGGCCCAAAACTTTAATTGCGCAATGAACAAGACCTAATATGCCGGACAAGACGACTATAGAATACTGACTCAATCTCAGCAGGATCAACAAATCACTAAACAACACCCTCTCCTTGAAAATACTTAAACTAACAGCAAGGATTAGAAATATTACCCTAGAAGACATGAATGACTTGCTGGAGATCCCCCACGAAGAACTCCTTCCTCTTCCTTCTCTCTTCTTCCCTCTCCTTCCTCTTCCTTATGGCCGACAACAATGGAGAAGCACCAAAGGAGAGGGGGCACCACCATGGAAGAGAGGGATGTGCTACGATAGCGCCATGCTATAGTGACGGCGATGCTACAGTACCCCTGGGCATGCTAAAGTACATGGGGGTGCTAGGGTTTAGTTCCCCCCACATGGGCCCAAAGAACTATGGGTCAAAGGCCCGAGTTCTAAAACTCCTCCAAAATTTTGAATTTTTCCTTTCTAATTATATTTAATTTCAGTACTAGTCACTTATATGTTTTATATTTTAACAGGATATTACAGTTGATTATCAGAAGGCCTTTACAATGTCCCACCTCAACGCAATCCCATGTCGCTAGTGTCACCTCCTTGGGCCTTGCCCCTGGAGGTCTCTTATTTGCGCCGTGCAGATCGATGACTCCCTTACCCTTAATTCACTCCACACACCCACCAATGGTGAAGTTACGAGGCGGACAAATTAGTTAGCTAGGTTGTACCCATTATAGACTTTATGGTTGTACTATTTTTACATGAGAGGTCATCATAAGAACTCGGTCCTTTATTGAAAAAGTGTTTCTTTAAGGTTTCAAAATTGCCTGAATTTCAAGAAGAATTTCAAAAATTAAAGCTAGATGTTGTAGCCGAAGGATTTGTGGCGGCCTAGAAGTAACGTCTACATTGGAAAAGCGATTCGTGCAACCCAACCGGATGATCCCGTGATCAAGGATATTAAGCTTAAGATGGAAGAAGAAAAGTTCAAAGATTTCATCAAGGATGATCATGATCCACTTAGGATCAATGGATGTATTTGTGTGCCCGACGTTGATGGTTTGAGATAGTGATTTTAAAGGAGGCCCATGATTTGAAGTATTCTATTTATCCCGAAAGCACTAAGATGTATCAGATGTTAAAATAAATTTTGGTGGCCAAATCAAAAGAGAGAAGTCGAGAGATTGTTGCCCCGTGTGATGTGTGTTAGAGAGTAAAGGCCGAACATCAAAGACCAGTAGGTTTGTTGCAGCCCTTGAAAATTCTTAAGTGGAAATAGGAAGAAATCATCATGGATTTTATCACCGGTTTACCCAAGACTCAATCAAGTTATGATTCTATTTGGATAATAGTGGATCGTTTGACAAAGGTTGCACATTTCTTACTAGTCAAAACCACTTACTCAGAAGATCGCCTTATAGAATTGTACGTGTCAAGGACTATCGCTTGCATGGTGTGCCTAAGAAGATAGTGTCGATCGAGGATCCCACCACCTCGCTTCGATGAGTTTCCATGAAGCTTTGAGGACTCGTTAAAATTTTAGTATTGCTTATCACCTTTAGATGGATGAACAGACTGAAAGTGTAAATCAATTGTTAGAAGATACATTGAGAGCTTGTGCTTTAGCTCATGCTACTAGTTGGGACAAAAGTTTGTCGTATGCAGAATTCTCATACAACAATAGTTACCAAGCCAGTCTGCAAATATCACCATTTGAAGCTTTGTATGGTCGTGCCTACAGAACCCCTTTGAATTGGAAACTGACAGCTGGGCGTTTGGTGTTCGGACCAGATATTATTCAAAAGGCAGAGGACCAAGTGTCTATGATCAAAGAAGGATTGAAGATAACTCAGTCTAGACATAAGAGCTATGCTGATAATCGTCGTCGTGATTTAAGTTTTGAACCCAAAGATTTTGTTTATATTTGGGTTACTCCTCCTAAAGCTGTCAAAATGTTTCATGCCAAAGGGAAGCTTGCCCCTAGGTATGTCGGCCCTTTCGGGATTGTTAAGCGCCAAGGAGAACTTTCTTACCAGCTTGAGTGGTCATGTAACATCCCATTATTGGACTTGTGTTTCGAATGTAAGAAAATGGCTAAGAATTAAAACTTTTTCTTACATCATGTATTTCCTGTTGTACCAAACAATTATTGTACAAAGAAGTATGGAAATACAATGTCACAAGTCTATTTGATCCAAACTTTGATATTCCAAAACGATCTTGTCAAATATTGTGATCATCATTGGGAAATATTTTTCCTATGTTTCGTGATGGTATGTGGCCCTCTGAAAAATTTCACAATTTTAGAAATTGTTTGAATATTTTTAGGGGCAATCAAACTTATTTGACTTTCACCAAACTGAAATCAGAGCCTTGCAGAATTTTTGGAGATTTATTCACAGTATAAAAACCTCTGAAAATTTTACACAAGGTTAATATCCGAGGTAGCAAGCTCCTGTAAAAATTTCATAATTTTTGGAGTTGTTTTGCTATCTCAAATAAATCCTCCAAAGTCTCTGTTCTAATTGGAAAGTCAAAACCTAAATTCATCGTGCTTTGGGTTCGAGTCCGACTGCTCGAGCCAATCGACTCGGTCCCATCAACTAATCGCACCGAGCCCTCTTTAAAATCGCGCGCCCATTCTCGTCTGTTGATCTTGATCGCGCGCCGTTGTTCTTTAAACATTCGACCTTCCGCTGCTTATTTGAATTTCAACCGTTGATCCCCATCCAACCGCCCGATTCATCAAACGATCGGACTCTCCGTTGTTGGTTTGAATCGAGCCGCTGGATTAAAATCCAACGCCGCTTGTCCTCTCATGTAAACCACGTCGCGACGCGGGGCAATCTGAGCCGCTCATTTCTAATCCTAGGCTTGCGATCTCCTTTGTTGTGTTTTAAACCTCGAGGCGTGGCGCAATCTCACCGGCCCAATTTTAATCGTAGGGCTTAGGATCGCCCGAGCTTCTCCTCCGTCATCTTCAACCTCTAGCCGCATGAACAGAGGGTAGTGATGGCGTGTCAATCGTGCTTCCTACGCCGCCTAGTCAACAAGAAGAGTCGTGGGAGACACATTCGCCGTGCCATGCCCTAATGCACATCTACTAACTTTTTCCTTGTCGGCCGCTGTTCGTGCTTTGTGCTTTGCCGCCAAAAGCTTTAGGTCCAAACCCTAATGCCTTCAAAGCTTTTAAGCACCTAGCACACTTCCTCGCTCTCTTTACACCACCCTCAAGCTCATTTCAATTGGGAGCTCAACACCTAAAAATGGCAGCCGCCATTATTGACCCAAGAGCTCCATTTGTGTTCTTGGTGTTCCAGTGGTTCTCCTTAACGCTTCTTTACCCTATCTTTATCTCCTTACTATCTTGAACATTTCCTCACTTTATGTTGGATTTGATTCTCAGAATTTTCCAATTTGGGGTTTGTTCAAATTCTACTAAATTGGTCATCTTCTTTCTCACTGTGAGTGCTCCATTTTAAATTACTTGCTCATGTAGCTTCAGGGACCATAATGAAGCTATATTGATGCTTTGGAATCACTCATTTGGCCTCAGGTGCCATTTTCAACCTTTCTTCTCCAAGTCCGCGAGCCTCCACCGTGGACCACCTTCTCCGCCATCTTTGAAGCTTCTCTTCATCAAGGTAGCTTCTTATTAGTCCCTAGAGGCTCGCACCCACTTCTTTGACCTGCAATAAGCTTTTGTCGCTTTCGTGCTTAGCAGTAGAGCTCCATTTTAGCTTTTCCGGCTAGCCGACGTTCTGGTCCCTCACCGCCGGCGAGGTTGCCACCATTAGGTTCTAGGCGCTATTGCGATTCCATTTTAGTTCTTAGTTACGCCGCCACGCCGTGGTCGCGGTGACAAGCCGCTGAAGTTCTCGTGTTTGCCGCAGAAACTCTCATTTTCGTCATTTGGTTAAGGCACAGGAATTGTTCTGTGATTGCTAATCATTGGTCCATTAATGGTGTCTTAATTTATGTCGTTGAGCCACTGACCAGTGGGCCCAACATCCTTAAATCATCCATCGCATAATCTCGTGCGTGTTCGGACATCATTAATGACTAATTATTAGTTATTAATGTGTCTGAGGTTATCGTCGCGGAAATTCACTTTTGAGTCTCTAACGTATGGCCCTCCATTCTCTTAAATCACATCTCAGATTACCATTAGGACACATTAATCACTAATCATTACCAATCATTGGTGTTTAGTAGTTAATCGTCGTCTTAATTGCCCTCTGTCTCACCGACATGTGGGCCTCCCCATTAAAGTCCTCTCCGCGCACTTAAACCCCGTGCGTAGCGCTTGGTTGATCGTGGACCGTCGATCCGTGATCAACGCCCGCATCTAGAGTGCATTCGACCTCCGCTGTTTCTATCATTCTTGACCGCCGATCTTGAGATCAACGGCCGAGATCCGTATGCATTCGACCATCCGGCGTAAGGTGTGCTTTGGACCGCCCATCCGCAGATCGCGGCCGTGATTGGCCCAAGCAACCGCACCGTCCGGATGCCTTCCTCGCGTGAGCCGCTGGATCTTGATCCAACGGTGGGCTTCGTTAGGTGTTGCGCGCGCGCGCTATTCTCGCTGCGTGAGCCGTAGGATTTTAGATCGAGGTTGATAAGTGTCCACGCCTTATTCTCGTGGATTAGGTTTGTCTCGTATTTCTGTAAGTAATTATTTCACAATCAAAATGGTATAAAAACTTTAGAAATTCATAACAAATTCATTTAAAACCCTTTTAGATGATTCCAATCAGTAATAAATTCTGTTATCACTTAAGTTTATTATGAAAATGGAATTAGGCATATTTCAAGAGCGTAAAATTGGGTAACTAGAAATAACTTGATTTTGCCACTTTGAATATTCCAAATAGTTTTAAACTTGAAAATGCATATCTTTTCTCAGATAAATCCAATTTGTGCAAAATCAATTTTGTTAATTTCTCTGTTAGTGTACTTTAATATGAAATAGGTTTTTAGCATAATTAAAGCTCAGAAAGTAACTTGCATTAGATTTACAATTTAGAAAAATCATAAGTAAATGTGTATAACTCCAAATTTAGTAAATTCAACTTTGTTGTTATTAGGATGTCATAATCTACCCGCTATAAAAATTTCAGACCTTAGATCATTCTGGAAAATTTCGCCATGAACAGTATCAGTAATTAATTAGGTTGATTTTAGGCTGAGAAAGAGTATTTTGTCTATATCTTTTGCATGTTAAGTCCAAATTGTATGATTTTTGTTCCTAAAATTATCTAAAATCATTCTCTAGCTGCTGTATAAATTTCATTAGATTTGGATGTCTTTGCTATTGGAGTTTATTTGGTGTTCTTCGTGCTTATTGGTTTATCGCTTTTCGCGTTAGGTTCCAAGACAATATTGTTATTGATTCTGAGCCACACCATCGATCCTCTGCACTCAAAGAAGGCAAGCAGATGTAGCATTCATTTGATCATATTGTTCCTACTATTTTCAAATTCTAATATATTGTTTGCAAATTCTATGTATGCATTGCTATGTTGTTTTAAACTATTGTCGATAGTTGGCCCAAAGAGTTGCATTATCGTGAGGAAATGTTGATTCCTCTACTACCGAGCCTAGGTTACTTGTTGTGATTTTGGGTTTGCTGGATGGACCCTTGTCACTTAGTAGTTACGTGTCATTATGCTTAGCCATGCTTAGCTATCTAGAAATGGGCTGTTATCGACTTGTCGATAACCTTGATCACACAAACCGTTATAATCAGATATTTCAGCCTTGTGCTATGTCTAAATTGCAAAACTAAAACTGAAAATGAAAACAATTTAGACTTGGACACAATGGTAAGATGGTGTGATCTTTTGGGTGCGAATGGAATGGTGCCCGGTCAATTAAGGACCGAACTACTTGTGAGTATCTCATATCCGAGCATTCTGCATGCTAACCACACTAGAGGGATATGGGACCTCTTAGTTGAGTACTTTGGGTGTGTTAATTAATGAGTCGCGTGGTGGGTTGCATATTTAATTATATGCAACATGGACACGCTTGTGGGGAGAGGAGCACCGCCGAGGCCGATGTATCCCGCTCCACGTATGGGTCCTTGTGATCCATATTTCGCCGACAGATCACTAAGGATTAACCCCATACGTATGCCTCTTGATTAGCATATTCCATTGGAAAGGGTTTGAGGACTTAGCCGTGCTCAGCATACCAAAGGTAGTGTGCTTAATAGCTTGGCATAAAGGCGGTCCAAGTGTGGGTACATTGGTACACCCCGCAGGATTACAAACTATTCGAATAGCCTCGCCCTAGGTTATGGACATGCTTGGATAATCTTTTCAAGAGTTAGACTACAACCTTTTAAATTAATACTTGATGGGTGGTATGAATCGTGATTCATGCTATTTGTGGTGGCTATTGGGTTAGTCACTTCTAGGTGGTTGCTTTTAATATTGTTACTGTTGTTATTTCAATGCTTAAAACTGATTTGTCAAATTGCCTTCAATCTATCACATTATTGCAAATGAAACTTGCTTTGTGCGCCCAAAGAACCATATAACCATATTCCTTTGATACACTTTCATGTAGCTATGTATAGGCTTGTTACTGTAAGTCTTATGAGTACATTATTGTACTCACCGCATTGCTTGTTGTGTGCAGAGGAAGGGAATGAGTCCGATGGACCTCATTTCGTGAGTTGTGCCGTGGCGTTGTTTGGGGCGATTAGCTTGGCGCCCGGCCGCTGCCCTGTGGTGTTATGTGGCTAACCTGGCGTTTTTTGTTTAAGCCATCTTATGGCAAACTGTTGTTTCCACTGTTACTTTTGATACTCTTGTCATTTGGCCGGGCTACCGTGTTGTAATAACTTATATTATGTATGTCTTTGGTAGACTTGTTATATTCTGTATGGAATTGATGCACGCTTTGGTATGATGTATGTGTGCTGCATTTTTGGGAAGCACATATCCATCGAGACACGGTTATTCTATTTGTGATACTAGAACCAGTGGAAGGTTAAGTATTACAAGTTTAATAAACCTGGTCTCACAAGTCATAGTCATTAGCAGGAGTGCATGATGTCTTTTATGTCTCGGTTGAGAAAATGTCTTCGTGTGCCAATAGATCGACTTTGGATTCAATCGAATTGAAGAAGGATCTCACTTACATGGAACAATCGCTTAAGATTTTGGATATGAGAGAGCATTTAACCGTAAGCAAGACTATTCAAGGGACCAATCACTCATAGAGCGAAGCAACTTGAGAGCGTGAAGAAGAGTCAAGGCTAAGTTTGCTAGCCTTTCTCTAGCTAGCCTTTTCTCTTATTTCTAGAAAACCTAATTTAAATCTCAGAAAATCCTTCGCCGAATTATTTTTCCCCGGCATATTTCTCCCGCTTAGCCCATTTCCGCGCTTGGCCTCACTTGTCACCTCCCACGTGTCGCTTCGACACAACCGCACAAGCAACCATCGCCGACGTGGGCCCTACGACGCGCTGCTCATCGCCTTTGCGATCGTCTCGCCACGGACTCGACGCCGCCGGTTTCTTTGAGGGATCGCGCAAGGCTACGATAGCACAAACAAAAAAATACCGCGCAACCAAGGAACCACCGCAAGTCATAGATCACGAGATTACCACTAGACGCGCCGACTCGTAGCTAAGTACGACGATGTAGCGAGTTGATGCGCAAGAGTCGCATTTGTCGCGCGCCTTTCCTCCTACTCCGATGAACGCCGTGAGTCGCGGATCGCCCTAGTGCCGATGCTTCGCAACAAAGACTCCAAGGTATCCACACGCACGGGCAGGACACCACGCGCAGAGTGCTAGCGCCGCGGCGTGGTTGAGGAGAGCGTGGCTATTAGGGTTTCGGATTTCTTCCAAAGATTTGATCAATCATCACCCCATGCCACCGCCTCTATATATAGACATCCATAATGGGTCCCACCAGAGGCCCATTAGGAACTCGAGGCCTATAAGAATTCGGATCACCATCCAAATCAAATCCTAGTCCTTAAGTGTGTGACCCTATAGGTTCGTGGTAATCGGTTGTGACTCTAAACACTTTCCGATCACGAGTCGTCACGGTACCTAGCATCACATAACGATTCCCGAACATACACGTAATATATCTGACGAACTTTAACGCAATATGATCTACGACTGTGTCCTTATCACTTACGACCACTGCATTTAGTCACGCCGTTCATAATTAGTTATAATCAGTTCAGAACTCCTCACGACCGCTAGTATCTAACTACGACCAGCTTGCAACTCCTCACGACCAGTTGGTGATTATGTTCGAGTAGTCTTCGATCAGGTCGCATCTCCATACGACTTCACCAGCCTACGACCCGCAACCGAACGACCGCTTATGTATTCTCCCTTTGCCTCACGACATCCGGTTGAACTCTGTGAGATAATATGTCATCCATGGACTGTTCAATACTTTCGATCAAGTGTCGATAACTTCATGTGGTCGACACTTCGACCACTAGTGGCATGGCCATGCACTTTCTTTATTCGACCACAACGAGGCCCAGACATCTCTCCCGTTATGTTAGGAGGGGCAAATCCCGTATCCGACCACCACATTCCTCCGCATGTTTCATAGCATACCCAAAAGCTACCTTTATAACTACCAAGCATTGAGTAGCGCTTGGCAACCCTTAGAGTGCTATTACACATGTAGGAAACCATGCCGATCTCGTGTCCGAGGATTATACATCATCATTGCTTGAGACCAACTAACGACACATAGAATCATAACAATCTCAATAGTGTCTCAAGGTGGGTCTTATCCAACACTATGTTCTCTAACATGTGTCCACATTATTGATTCGATATTCTATATCCATGACCGTGAAACATGGTCATCAATCAATACATGTACTAGTCGAGAGTCACCGTGTTCCGCCAAGGACATTCGACTGTGGATACTTTTAAGAACGATATCATATAAGATAAAGAGTTTCACCAACAAGTCACATACTCATTGATCTATATAACTGATGATTCATTCAAGGAACAAGATAACATATTATCAAATGTTATGAACATACTGAAATACAATCATCTCTATGATTGCCTCTAGGGCATATTTCCAACAGTCTCCCACTTGCACTAGAGTCAATAATTTAAGTATCTAATACCGATAGCTCTTGTGTGCGCCTCATGCTTTGGCTGTGTGAGAGGCTTTGTCAACGGATCAGCAACATTTAAACTGTATGAATTTTGCGATCTTAACATCTCCTCTATCCACCAATTCGCGAATAAGGTGAAAACGCTCGAGTATATGCTTGACTGATGGGATCTAGGCTCTTAGCTCGCACAATGGCTCCATTATTGTCACAATAGAGATCCATTGGGCCCGAGGCACTGGAACCATGCCCAATTCAAGAATGAAATTCCTTATCCAAACACCTTCCTTCGCAGCTTCGTAAGTCGAATGTACTCGGCCTCCGTCAGAGAATCAAGAACCGCCCTTGCTTGAACTTTTCCACTCACCGCTCCTCCATTCAAAATGAATACATAACCAGATTAAGTAACGATAATCATCTTTGTCGGCTTGGAAGCTTGCATCGTGTAACCATTTACAACGAGCTCTTCATCACCGCCATAAACTAGAACGATCCTTAGTCCTTCTCAAGTACTTAAGAATGTTTTTCACACTGTCCAAATGACCTTCACCGGATCACTTGGTATCTACTCGTAACACTTAGAGTATATGATACATCCGTCGAGTACATATCATGGCATACATGATGGATCCAATAGCCAAGCATATGTAATACCATTCATACGGTCTCGCCATCGCTTGTCGAAGGACACCGACTTGCTAAGACTTATGCCATGTGACATAGGCAAGAACCCTTTTTGGCATCCCGCATGTCGAATCAATCAACATCTTGTCAATATAAGTACTTTGGCATAATCCAATTAGCCTTCTTGATCTATCTCTATAGATCTTTATCTCTAAGATATATGTCGCTCTCCTAGGTCCTTCATAGAAAACTATTTTTCAATGATACCTTAATGATTCCAAGATTGGAATGTCATTCCCATCAATAATATGTCATCTACATATAAGATCGTAATAACGAAAGGCCCCACTAACCTTCATGTAAACACAAGGTTCTTCTTTGTTCTTGACGAAACCAAACCTTTTGATCTCTTCATCAAAACGTATGTTCCAACTCCGAGATGCTTGCTTCAACCCATAAATGGACTTTTGAAGTTTGCATACTGTAGCATTCTTTGGATCGACAAACCTTCAGTCGTGTCATGTACACATCCTCACTTAGGTTTCCATTAAGGAAAGCCGCTTTGACATCCATTTGCCATATCTCATAGTCGAAATATGCAAGAATAGCTAGAATGATCCGTATAGACTTAAGCATCGCTACGGTGAGAAAGTCTCATCGTAGTCAACCCTTGAACTTGTCGAAACCCTTTGCGACTAGTCGAGCTTTATGAATGTGAATATTTCCATCCATATCAATGTTTTTCTTATAGATCCATTTGCACTCAATGGTTTTAACACCATCAAGAGGATCGACTGATTCCAAACCCGATTGTCACTCATGGAGTCTATCTCGATTTCATGGCTTCAAGCCATTTCTCGTAGTCCGGTCCATCATCGCTCTCATACGACTTAGGCTCATCATTATTCAACAATAATACATCATGCCCATACCTTATAGGCAATTGACGTGGCCTTTAGATCTACGTGGGTCGATGCCTCATCTACAGGTTCAACAACAATTTGTCCATCCTGTAGAGGTTCAGTAGGAGTTGAAACACTTTCAGATGTTTCCCGAATTTCTTCGAGCTGCACCTTTCTCCCACTGACTTCTTTTAAAAGAAACTCTTTCTCCAAAAGACACCATTTCTGCAACAATAACTTTGCCCTCTTCCCTGTTGTAGAAGTAATATCCTTTGGTTTCCTAGGATATCCTATAAAGAAGCATTTATCGACTTGGGTGTGAGTTTATCGACGTCAAACGCTTAACATAGACATCACATCCCCAAATCCTTAGAAAAGACAAACCGACTCTTCCCACCATATCTCATATGGTGTCTTATCTACTGATTTTGATGGTAATTTATTTAAAGTGAAAGCGATAGCTTCAAGAGCGTAACCCAAAAATACAATGGCGATCGATTGGCTCATCATCGATCGAGCCATGTCCAACAAGGTCCGACATACCGCTGACACCCCATTCCATTGTGGAGTGCCCGTGGTGTAAGCGTGGAACAATTCCACATTGCTTCAAATGATCACCAAATTCATGGCTCAAAATTCACCTCCACGATCGATCGTAAAGATTTGATTGTCTTGCCAAGTTGATTCTGCACTTCATTCGAACTCCTTAAACTTTTCAAAGGATTCCGACTTGTGCCTCATTAAGTAGACATATCCATATCTACTATAGTCATCGGTGAAGGTAATGAAGTACTAAAACCACCTCTAGTCGTCGTGCTCATTGGTCCACGACATCAAGATGTACGAGTGCCAACAGCCTGACGCCTCTCGCCCGACCGCTGAAATGAGTCTTGGTCATCTTTTCGAGTAGGCAAGATTCGCACGCTTCAAATGATTCTAAATCAAATGAGTTTAGAATTCCATCATCATGGAGCTTCTTCACACGCTTCTCACTTATGTGACCCAAACGACAATGCTAAATAAAAGTGGAATTCATATTATTAGGCCTAAGCCTTTTCACATTAATATTATAGACGGTGCAACATCAAGATTCAAAATAAAAAATCCATTCAAAACAGTGCATAGCCATAAAACACTTCATTCAAAAATATAGAACAACCATTGTTCTCAATAATGAATTTATAACCTTCTCGCCATCAAACATGAGGCGTAGATAATGTTTCTACTCATGGTCGAGCGTAATAACAATTATTTAATTCCATAATAAATCTCAAGGCAAAAGTAATGGCAAGGTCCCGACGGCTAATGCAAGAACCCTTGCTTTATTCCCGACGCGAAGTTCCATCTCGCTCTTGCAACTCTCCTAATCCTTGTTAGACTCTGATCGAATTGCAAATATGACCAACCGATCCGGTATCAAATACCCATGAGTTAATGTAAGAATCACCAAGAAAAACATCTATAACATTAATACCTGAAGTGGAAGGTTTAGTCCTCCATTCTTTTCGATCACCTGTATTTCTTGCGCCTCTTCCAATGGCCTAGCTCTTTGCAAAGAAAAGCATTCATTCTCTTGAGTCGGGCTGACTTAGTCTTGGGCTTAGGCTTATTGGTTTGGATCCTATCCAAGCTTTAGCCTTACCTTTCCATTGACCTTAGTCTTAGCCTTTTCTTGAAGCTCGACTTTTGCACCATCATCACATGACTATTGCTTTTCTTAATGTCGTCTTCGCAGCCTTGAGCATCATATGCGCTCGTGAGATTCTTATCTAAACTGCTCATATGGAAGTTCGTAATGAACGCCCATAGCTTGCAGTGAAGCGAAGCAAGAATCAAATCAGAGCCAACTCTTGACTAAGTGGAAAACCAAGTTTTTCCAAGCTCGTGTGTAACCAACCATCTTGATCACATGTGGGCTCACCTGACTACCCTCACTAGCTTACACCCAAACAAGTTCTTTGAGATCTCATATCTCTGTTCTTGCTTGTGTCTCAAACATGCCTTTGAGCGCCACGATCATATCATAGGCCTCAATGTTCTCAAACCGCTTCAAGGTCTGAGTTCATAGCAGCAAGCATGAGACAGCCTAACATCAAGGGACTCATCACATGCCTTTTATAGGCACTTTTAAGGGCAAGAGTAAGATTTTCAGCAGTACATCCGGAATTGGTTCCTCTAAAACATGTTCCTTTTATCTTGCCTAAGAACAATTCTTAGGTTGCGGGACCAATCCGCAAAATTTGTTCCATTCAGCTTTTTCCTTATCAAGTATCGAACGCAAAGCAAAATCGATGTAGGTACAAGCAGCTTGGTGCCATGATCTACAACATAAAATATGCAAAACTAAGATATATGTTCAAAAGTAACTTGTATTAAACAATTTAATAAAGATACTCACTAAATACCATATCCTCTTATGACATTCTAGTGATTCAAGACCCATAATTAATTAATCTCCTAGTGAGCTTTGGCATCACCGCTAGAAGATTAGTGAATATGGTAAGCAACCCTTTGCTAATCACATCTCTATATGACTCTTGTTGTTGGGCAGAACTCTATGCTCAAGACTCCAACCCTATGCCCCAAGGTCCATAACCGTTATGATAACCTTGTCAAGTTAGACCAATGCTAAGCGTGTAAGTGTCCGACACAAACCCATCTAGTCAAGGAGAGTTAATGTCACTCGCTTGGCAAGACCTACCATTAAAATACAAGACTTTGGATGGTGCAGAAATTGGGAGGGCATCAATTTTAACTCAATATTTAAGTGAGGGAATTTTACTTCTACCATGTCAAGAGCATTCAAAGCAATTAAATAACATGCATAGAAATAAAAGACAGAGAAGAAAGGTATTCACAGACAATCATATTGTATTGTGATATAGTATGACCCTTCCACAAGGTGATCTCCATCGCCTGCAGCTCCTGTGCGCCTTGTCTCCAAGTACTCCCACTAAACTATTACCGCTAATAGCACTAGTGATAAAATACAAAGGGTGAAAAGGCATCACAAGTCCACACGCAGTCGTTATACAAATATAGACAGCCTTGGTTGCAATAAGCATGACACGCAGTCATGAACATTACACACATACATGCATCTCATACACAACGGGTCATACTATTCACAAAATCCCGCAAGAACAAGTTAGGCATAGAATCGCATTCTATCTAACGATGGCATGAATTAGCAAAACCAAAAACCAAGTTTAGGTCCTAATCCACAGGAGTGGCAACCCGCTCCAAAAGGGCGGAAGCCCTATCTATATTCTAAGGTCCTGCTCGGCGGTTCCATATAATGTAGATCCAATCTACTGCTCCGTCCATATAAATCGCATTGGATTAATCACATTAACCCTTTCCGATCGGAACTCGATTCGATCAACCAGATTGATCTTCACGTGCTCCATGGATTTACGATCACCGCTCATTCCGATGGTGGAAACCCGACCGGTAGAGGCAAGTCGTGATACGACCATGTATACACGATCATAGAACAACGATCATCAATCACCTTACGACCACCGCGCATGGACGATCATATCGACCATCGTCAAGAACGATCTATCACACGTAATCCACCAACGTAAATAGAAATAGATCACATCTACGACTTCCGCATATCACCATATGCATCTAATCTGAATCTAAAACTAAGCGGGATGGCTCGATACCATCGAGGATCGCGCAAGGCTACGATAGCACAAACAAAAAAATACCGCGCAACCAAGGACCACCGCAAGTCATAGATCACGAGATTACCACTAGACGCGCCGACTCAGAGCGAAGTAGAGTCGATGTAGCGAGTTGATGCATCGTAGTCGCATTTGCCGCGGCGCCTTCTCCTCCTACTCCGATGAACGCCGTGAGTCGCGATCGCCCTAGTGCCGATGCTTCGCAACAAAGACCTCCAAGGTATCCACACGCACGGGCAGGGACACCACGCGCAGAGTGCTAGCACCGGCGGCGTGGTTGAGGAGAGCGTGGCTATTAGGGTTTCGGATTTCTTCCGTAAAGATTTGATCAATCATCACCCCATGCCACCGCCTCTATATATAGGCATCCATAATGGGTCCCACCAGAGGCCCATTAGGAACTCGAGGCCTATAAGAATTCGGATCACCATCCAAATCAAATCCTAGCCCTTTAAGTGTGTGACCCTATAGGTTCGTGTGTAATCGGTTGTGACTCTAAACACTTTCCCGATCACGAGTCGTCAACTGTACCTAGCAAAGACATAACGATTCCCGAACATACACGTAATATATCTGACGAACTTTAACGCAATATGATCTACGACTGTGTCCTTATCACTTACGACCACTCGCATTTAGTCACGCTAGTTCATAATTAGTTATAATCGCTCAGAACTCCTCACGACTAGTTAGTATCTAACTACGACCAGTTTGCAACTCCTCACGACCAGCTGGTGATTATGTTCGAGTAGTCTTCGACTCAGGTCGCATCTCCATACGACTTCACCAGCCTACGACCTCGCAACCGAACGACCGCTTATGTATTCTCCCTTTGCCTCACGACATCCGGTTGAACTCGAGGTGAGATAATATGTCATCCATGGACTGCTCAATACTTTCGATCAAGTGTCGAAGAACTTCATGTGGTCGACACTTCACCACTAGTGGCATGGCCATGCACTTTCTTTATTCGACCACAACGAGGGGCCCAGACATCTCTCCCGTTATGTTAGGAGGGGCAAATCCCATATCCGACCAGCCACATTCCTCCGCATGTTTCATAGCATACCCAAAAGCTACCTTTATAACTACCCAGCCATTTGAGTAGCGCTTGGCAACCCCTAAGAGTGCTATTACACATGTAGGAAACCATGTCGATCTCTGTGTCCGAGGATTATACATCATCATTGCTTGAGACCAACTAACGACACATAGAATCATAACAATCTCAATAGTGTCTCAAGGTGGGTCTTATCCAACACTATGTTCTCTAACATGTGTCCACATTATTGATTCGATATTCTATATCCATGACCGTGAAACATGGTCATCAATCAATACATGTACTAGTCGAGAGTCACCGTGTTCACCAAAGGACATTCGACTGTGGATACTTTTAAGAACGATATCATATAAGATAAAGAGTTTCACCAACAAGTCACATACTCATTGATCTATATAATCGATGATTCATTCAAGGAACAAGATAACATATTATCAAATGTTATGAACATATCAAATACAATCATCTCTATGATTGCCTCTAGGCATATTTCCAACATTCTTACCATTCACGCTGTGGACTCTCTACGCCACACTATAAAGGAGGGGTAGCCTCGCCTTATGCATCCCATCCGCACTACCGCCACTCAAAACCCTAACCCTTGCCACCGGAATCGCTCAAGAAGAAAAGCCGCCATTGAAACCTTCATCACTGTGTTCCTCCACCGTTAGTACACCTCAAGCCTCATCTTGACCACCGTTGGGATCGCAAGGACTAGATCTACAGCGCCATCACCTCGAAGTCGCTGGAGCATCACCAGAACCCTACTCGCTGATTTAACGCGGCGCTCGCCACTTTGGCCAACTCCGTCATCCCCTTGCATCCGTGAGTGCACCGCTGAGCTCGGGTCGCACTCCGCTACCTATTGCAAACCTCCATTTGCTCGCCATTACCCGCAACATTGGTGACCATTGGAACCCGAGCCATGCCACCATCGCACGACGTGATATCATGTGTCAACCATGTGTTGGCCACATCAGTGCCACCTCAGCTTCGGGTACACGTGTCCACCACGTTAGTGCCGCCACCTCACTCGCAATCGCCTCGTAGTCACCCATGTGGACTTGGTCCATAGTAAACCCACCCATTGGCATGTGGACCCCACATGTCGTCCACTATTCCATGCACCCGTGAGCCATAGACCAAGACACCAAAGCCATGAACCTAGTCCATAGACCGTGGTCCCACTGCCACCTCTATTCCCTATTTTTGGATTCTCTTTAATTCCAAAATTCATTATTGACGCATGTGATGCAATATTTTAGAATTTCCTTTAGAAAGAAAATTCTAAAATTCAAAATAGTGTTTTCTTTCTCTTTTTCTTAGATTTAAATCTTTCGAGAGCCCTTTCTTCCTCATATGAACTTCGATGAGCCCATTCAACTTTCTAAATTTGTCTAAATTCAAGCCTTATCTTTCCGAGATTTTTATTTAATTTTTGGAGTTTATTTGTTTCTTTGTTTTGTATTTTTTTGGTTTTTAGTTTTGTTTATAGTAGACGTTTTTACTTCGGAGCTTTTGAGGAAGGAGGAGTTGATCAAGCCCAAGACCAAGACGGACTTGTTTCAAGGCAAGTTGTACCTTTGACCATGTTGAACCTAATTTTTAAAAATTACTTTGATTCAAAATATTGCATGTTATTTCAAGTATTTAATTCTTTAAATGCTTTGGAATTAGCTATACAACTACTTGATTATATCCACCTTGCTCATTTTATTACCATGATCTTTGTCACCCTAGTTGGTATCATTATAGCATCAACGTGGGTTGACTATGCATTTAATAGTCCGCTTAGCCATTGCAACGGGTTATTGAGATCATTTTGAGTTACAAATCTAAACTTAATTAGGTGAATATGGAATACTTTATGAAAAGTTGTGTGTAGTTTGTTGTTACTCATTGATGGCATGTGTTGCACTTAACCAATAAGGTGGGAAAAGATTTAGACCGAGGTAAGTAGATGGAATTGTAATATGGTGGAGCTGTGCGCCGTAAAAATATGAATGTGATAGTTGGTAGTAATTGGCGCCTCGCTTTAGTCAATTAAGGACTTAACTTTGTACACCATTGAATCGAGCCATAAATGTATGACCACATACCGTATGGGACATGCCTAACTTAGCAAGTTACGTAGTCTTGACATTGAATGCTCACGCAGATAGGTTGTCGTGGTGCCAAGGTGGATGTGTGATTCTGTCGTGTGGCTATTCAGATTTATGAGCGCTTGTCGTGTCCACGCCCAACAAGCAGCGATGGGCCAACAACCTGTGGGGTTTTGGTACCACGTGATTCACAACTTGAGGATCAATTGTTAAGATGAAGATTTGAAAAAGTTTTGTTATGATTATTGTTAGCTACCCCGTAATATCTTGTGGGTAAAATGTACAACCTCTACATAGTGTTCACAAATCTATTCGAATAGTCAGATCTCATGGTCATGGACATGCTCGAGATTTCACACAAGGTGTAGATTTTCATAAAAACACTTGAGATGGGACAATTGTGTGCTTAAAATTATATGGTCAGGTGAAAGAATTTGATTAGGCTTTGTGTCTTTGTGAAAATAATTGCTAAACTACTAATGTTTATTTGTTTTAAATTTTGTTTTTAATCTATTATTTGTATTCAATTGAAGTGTTATTTTTTTGTAAAATAATCATAGAATCTATTTCGTTTGGAATAAGCTGTCATCTATAATTGCATTATTGGTACAACTTGTTGAGGACTCGGAGTATTCATTCTTGCTGCAATAATTCAGTTGAAGTGGATGAGTCTTCGCCTGGTTTTGAGGAGTTTTACGAAGAGGGTGATCACTAGGTCTTGATCCCAGTCGGTTGCCTGTGGCAACTTGATGGGTTCCCGCTAAAGTTGTTTCCGTTTCGCTACCATCTCTTTATTTAGTGTCAGCCCTGCATGGCTTATTAAGTGTGAACTCGACCTTAGGTCACAAACCGCTATTTACTAATCAAATTAGTCGCTTATTCTTATATTCGCCTTGTATAGAATGATATTCATCTATGTTGATACTGTGTGTACTAGCGTGATTTTGCATCCACTTCAACTCAATTTGTAAAAAACATTTGCCAATTTACGCGTGATGCAAAGAAGGAATGAAAGTAAGATTTTTAACAAGTTGTAAAACACATTTATCGAATTTTAGAATTATGCCGCAAGGATTAGATACATGGACTCAAACCGTTTGCAAAATGTATTTGTAAACTAAAGTCACATGCTACAAGGACATTGCATTAGCCTCAACTATTTGCAAAACATATTCATAAATATCGCAACATGCCATGGAGAGATGAAGCAATCATAATGAGCTATCAACACATCATACACTAAGCTACTAGTTAAGATCCCTCTTAATAGTACGATAATCTATACTAGCAATCTGATTTCCACACCAAATATTGAGACCGGTAAAATGACTAAGAAACATATCCTTAGCCTATGCCAGATATATACCTTTGCCTTATGCATTCCCTTGGAGCTTTAGGATGATGATCTGCATCTTTTCTCCAAGAGTGGGTTCTCGACTTGCGTCAACACATAACGTCACTCACTTGATTTCATGGCATTTTCACTTGATTACATCGCGCGACAGGGTAACCCAACATGACATTTCCTCCATCCATCAATGGTTAGCATGTGGAATGAGGGTGAGATTCAGTGATGATTCTAATTTGTTTTCTTCCGAATTGCTTTTCATTTATCGGTGATTATCGCTTAACTTATGTACGATTTTATCTCTTATGCACGGTTGAGGCTATGTAACAATATTCCAAACTTTCAATATTTTACAAAAAAAATATGTACAAGGAGCATATAGAGAAAATATGAACTCAAAAATTCTAAATAGCACCTAAAAATGAACTAAGAATATGTACAAAAATTGTTGAAAATTTGAGCAATAAGTGAACCAGGAAAATGTTCAAAATTTGACCAACAAATGAAACGAGAATATGTACCAGAATAATGAACCGAGAATATGTACCAAAAAATGCTCAAAATAGGTTTGAATAAAGGAATTGAGGAAATGTTCAACATTTGACTGAAAAAATGAAAACTAAAATTTGAACAACAGATGAACCCAAAAAAATGTTCAAAATTTGAACAAAAATGAACCGCAAATTGTTCAAAATTTTAACAAAAAATGTTCAATACTCAACCGGTCAAATGAGACTGAAAAATTGACCAAAATAGTGATTTGCAAAAATGTTGAAAATTTGAACAAAAAAGTGATTTTTTTTAAAAAAAAGTGACTGGAAAATGAAGTGGCAAAGTGTTCAAAATTTGACCAAAACACCAAACCAAAAATTAGAAAGAAGAAATGAACCAAGAAAATGTTCAAGTTTTGATGAAAAATGAAACCAAAATTTGGGCTAAAATGAACTCGCAAGAATGTTTAAATTATTTCCCGCTCCAAATTATTTGAAATTCAAACATCATCTCCTCCGTCCAAGAATGTCTAGTTCTCTCAAATACATGATTTGCATTTCCTATTCACTCAAGTAACCTGAATTATTTTTTTGACTATATATGCACAAGTATACTTGTCTCTCTCCCCCCGAAGCAACACGAATGCCGGAGGACAAATGGGTGGCCATGATAGCGCTTATAGTTGCAAGCGCTTGTAGCCCTTGCATTTTCATAGCTTAACCCAACGTTCTATAAGTTGCAACCGGTCAGATTGTACCAGGACAGTGATCCTCTGTAATTGTCAATTGTTTGTTCTGCTTTCACAATATTTGTTCAAACCCATCATGGGAATAGAACATAAGCACTAAATATAAGAAAAAGTTGATGAAAAATGTACATACCCCTATTGAATGACAAACTACAACTATTTAACCTCTCTCAAACTATTTTCTCAATGAACAAATATTGTGAAATAAGGCTTTCAATACAACGGATAAATGTTGTGATACAAGAGGAATACATGTGACATGCGAGAATTAGTATTCCTCTCAGATTATTCGCTTGGCATGTGAGAATCGGCCTAACCAATGTGTGGACGGTGAGACATCGACCAAACGCTCGACGCCCGTTGGACCATTTCTTTCTTGTTTCGTTGAGGAACCGTCGCTAGCGAGTCTAGTCCGAGCGACACTCGTAGACAAACTCGTAATAGTAAGAACAATGCAAGAACACAAGAATGTAATAATAGATGAACACAGAGATATGAGGGGACTATGTGCTTCTCTTTATTGCTCTTCTCAATGATTGCGTCTACAATGGTTGGGGTCCCCTCCTATATATAGGCTACATGTGGATGAGGTACCCACACGGCCAGACTCCCGGTCGGCCCTGCTTAACACTCCCTCTGGGCTCTCATCCTTCATGTCCATGCCTCGTCAAAATTCCATAAAAACCTGTAAGATAATGTGGCATGCCACGAGAAGTCTAGAAGACAATTGAAGTCCAAAATTTTAGGACGGAAACTATCATCATCTAATATACTATCACTCGTGATTATGCACATCTCTAGTCATAGGGTCCAAATACATGATTATGGATGTTGTCTCATAACCAATGTATATCCTAGACTTTCTGAGAAGACCCATTGTAGTTCACTGTGGTGGTGGTATAGATACAAAACCTTGCAACCAAACCTGCAAGATGAGAAGTTTTCGGTCGACCCTTGCGCTAGTTGCATAGGTGGATGAATGTTATAGGTCGACGGTCCAAATTGATGAGAGTGTCATGAGCAGATCATGAGTCCCCAACATGTAGTTGGTAAATTACAATTCTTCAAAGATCTACTAGTCCATTCGGGTGTGGACATGCGTTCGAATGTTCAACTTTAATTCTCATTTTCATGCAATAATCATCAAATGTCTTTGAAGTAAATTTTCCGACATTGTCCATTCTAATGGACTTCACATGATGATCGTGGAAAATATTTCTACTTTTAATTATCTATGAGATTTAGCTCTGCAAAAGCGTGGTTTCTCGTAGGCAATAAACATATGTTCGCCATTCCGAGGAAGCATTGATGAGCACCATAAAATACCTAAATGGCCCTTACAAGGGCTGTATAGGACCACAAAAATCTCACTGGATGCGGTCCAGGAATGCAGGGACTTCATCCTTCACTTTCAGAGCAGAAGGTGTACTAATTAATTTCTCGGTGGCACATGCAGAGCACACAAAATCTTCCTGATTCGGGAAAGTTTTTTTTACATTCATATTATGTCTCTGTGAATTGTTAATTATGTCTCTCATTATCCTAAGACCTAGGCGGCATAATCTATCATGCTAGAGATAGAAAAGTTCAGAGCTTCTAAATACGATTTTTAGGGCAGTACAGGCTGTAGGTGCCTTAATATTAGTGTAGTATAGCCCAGTTTCATATGAAGGAAGTCGTTCGAATACTATTTTTCACTTTCTTCACGCTATGCAATGAGCAGTATTCCTTGCCATACTCTTTCTTCGCCTACGTGAAAACCGTTAGCTAATATCCTTGAGAGTTCTAGTCGATTCTGGTACAACAAGTCTTCTTCAATGACCAAAGTTGTGCCCATTGAAAGTATAATTATGGCCCTTCCCGAGCCTATTATACAAGTATCGCTGTTCGCGATTGTCATGAGACTACCAACATTCTTGCCGATCAACCGATAAAATTTCTGCTTCTCTCAAGATGGTATTCGCAGCCGCCACCGCTAAGCACACTTCCTCCATAGGACGCCACACGTGTTCTAATATAATATACATTATTAATATGTAGTAGAAAGTAAGCAACACATAAATAAAATACTTCGATATCGTAACGTAACTTGTTATTATAAAACGGAAAATAAGTCTTGCAGACTCATCATAAGAATTTAATACTTTGCTCTCCTAGAGCTTGCAACCATTATTCAATAATTCAAAATTTCGCTTCAATTACAAACAACAAAATTCTATAAAAGATCCAAGTGCAATGCGCACACTAGATCGAATCGCAAGTATTCGTGAACTTCGCTCAATCGCCTATGGCGATCATCTCCTCTTGGGAAACTACGCCATACCATCGCGATGTCCAAATGAGGGATGATGTGTCGCATCGGGCTGTCCACATTCATAAGTGCAACTAATGGATGTGGATCCTCTGTGCCTGCAATGGCGAGGTGTGCCTCATGCTATCATTTGCCCTTCTTCTTAGACTGGAAAGCATCAATAATATGCGATCCACGACCTTACCCTTCTTGCCCCTCTCCTTCGTGAGAGGATTCATCACCTTGTAGCTACTAGCATTGGCTTCATGGCCAATATTGCTATTAGGTGAC
Organism: Ampelocalamus luodianensis; assembly: GCA_036346255.1. Lineage (NCBI taxonomy): Eukaryota > Viridiplantae > Streptophyta > Magnoliopsida > Poales > Poaceae > Ampelocalamus > Ampelocalamus luodianensis. The sequence goes on along the minus strand of CM070626.1, from coordinate 34,302,513 downwards.
TGTGAGATGTCTAACATCCCAAGTTTCAGACTTGTGTTTCAAATGTAAGAAAATGAGTAGAAATTAAAACTTTTTCTTAAATCATGTATTTCCTGTGTGTACTAAACAATTCTTGTACAAGAGTTATAGAAATATCAACCGTTGGATTTAAATCGCACGGCCTGTGTTCGCAGGAACATCCGACCTCCACGATCATTCCATCCATCGTGCCCGCTCGCTTTTTATCGATCGCCTGATTGCTTGGAGTATTAGGAACCTCACCGATCCTTTAACTCGATCGCCCATTTTCAATCCAACGTCACCGCTTTTCTGCTCTTCCTCCTCCTCTGCCTCCTTGTGCATGCGCAAGGCCAATGGCAGAAGAGAGAGAGAGAGGGCGGTTTGCTTTGTCAATTCGAGCTCGCCTCGCCAACATCTCTCTGGGCATTAAATGCGCCTGTGCTTTCGCTCTTCCATCCCGACTCTCACTTGCCCCCATCATTTCTTGGTCCATGATCGTACATGAACCGAGCCCACCATGGACTCTTGTTCTTGCTCAAACCCTAATCCTTCCTCTATATATTGCCCCCTTAGCCCCTCTTGGTGTTCCTTTACACCACCCCTAGCTCTTCATTGTGTTTTGAGCTCAAAACCACTTCAAAAACAGCAATGCACCATTGTTGACCCGAGAAGCTCCATTGGTGATCTTGGTGTCTAGTTGTAACAGCCCTAACTTAGGGTTTGTATTTCAAATGTAAAATTTTGAGGAGAAATAAAAACTTTTGTTATCTCTTCAAATCATTTGAAAGTTTCTACATTTTTCCCTAGCAATTTCCAATTTTCTAGAAGTTGATTCTTGTGATTGGGAATTGTTGTCATCAAATTATTAGCCTTCAAACTTGTGATCATCCTCTGAAATTATTTTTCCTAGCATCTTGATCATCCTATCTACCTCCCTGAATTATCTCACAATTTTTAGATTTTATTTGCTATTTCAAATGGCCAAGTCAACCTAGTTTGAAATCTGGTCAAACTTCTGTTCAGCAGTTTGTGAATTTTATTGAAGAAATCTGGTGCATGAAAACTCCTGGAAAAATTTCACAAGGTGGTCCTCTGTTCCAGTTAGCTTCCATAAAAATTTCTAAATTTTTGGAGCCCTGAGCTATCTCTAAAAATTTCCCAAAACCTCTCTGTCTTTTAAATCGAATTGAAACACCGCTTGTCGGGCCCAACCACACTCGAGCTCGAGTCCGACCGCACTAATGGACTCGGTCGCACAACTAATCGCACCGCCGAGTCCAATCAATCGTGACCGTCCGATGAAGATCAACGATCCATGTCGCGGCGCAACCGACCGTCCGAATGCATACACCAATCCCACCGCCCATTTCGTGATCCAACGGGCGGCGTTGTCGATCAAATCAAACCACCGGTTCGCACCGCTGTTCGTCGCCGCCGGTGTGGACCCTACCGCCGATTCGCCTCGCCTTTCTCCACACTCACCGGAGCTCGCGCCGCTCGCGCATGGGTGCCACGCACTCTCGCCGCCACCTATTTGCCCTCGTGTCCGCTGGCGGAGCATCGCCGAGCTTTATAACCTCACCGCACTCATTCATTCATCGCTTCTTCGCTTCTCACTTTCTCCGCCCGCTCGCTTTCGACCGCGAAGAGGACGAAGGTAGCGCCACCGTGTTAGCGCCGCTTGATTCTCGCAACCACGCCACCGTGATCCACGCCGACGCCGCCCATTTTGCCCAACCCGGTCCTGGCGCCCAGGATCACCAGGCGGTATCGCCGCCCCGCCTCCCGCAATCTCGCCCCGCAAGCTCGCTTGTGATCCGTGAGTTTCTAGCTCCGCCAACTAGTCCTTAGATTGCACCGATGCACCGAATCTAACGGTGGGCTTGAGCCGCTTTGTGCATCGCGCGCGCGTGCGACCCATTCTTCTCCAAGCTCGCTTTTCCGCCACCGTGAAATTCCGCCACCTCAAAGCTTTCTTCGGCGTTATCGTGCTTCTTGCTCCCGTGTTGGGGCGAAGCTTGGCGCACCTTCCGAGTCTTCTAGAAGCTTGTCGCGCCCTCTCCGCGAAGCCGCATCTTCTTCTCCGCCTCGCTCGCCGCCGCCGCCGCCGCATCCCCGTGGTCCGCTGGGTCACCGCCATCGAAGTTCGTGAGATCTTCGCAAACCCAAGGTATCACCACCCCGTAAACCCGCCGTTAGCAAGTTCGCTGCGCGCCGCGCCGCTGCCTCGCGGCGCGCGCGTGAGCCGCCGTGGAGTTAGTTTAGCGCTAATCTTGTTTAGCCCGAGTCTCGATTTGTGGGCCCTCTCATAAATCGCGCTAGAAGTCCTTTAATCCAGCCCGTTATTTGTTCTCCGAGTCACCGCCATGTGGGTCCATGCCGCCGCTAGGGCTGTAGCTCGTTATACGCTTTTCCGCCGGAAGTGTATTTTTCAGGTGTATATGTTAGAAGTACATTTGATAAGTCAAAGGCGATTTAGAATACGCCTTCGACGCCACTTTCGCGCAACTGCTCGTCAAGACTTTTACCGCCCATTGCCGCGTGGGCTAGCTGGTCAGGTGCGAAATGGAATTAGTGCATTATAGATTTTGAAATGATTTAGTATTTCGGTTTATGTTTTCTGTTGAGTCGATAATTCAATTAAACTTGTAAAATGCATAACTAATTCAATTTTTATCCAAATCGCATGAAACCAAGTATTGTTCATTTTCATTTTAATTGTGCTATTTATTAAAATTAGTCTCAACCTTGTCTCTGTAGCAAAAATCTGTTAATTAATTAAATGGTGTTTTATGTATTTTTTCCAAGTTAGAAAATTCATATCTTTTCAATAATTGTCCAAATCCAAAGAAACCAACTCAGAAATTTTCATTTTTAGTGTGCTAATTATCAGGTTAGGTTTTAGATACTGTTTTTGTTCATGAAAATTTGTTAAGTAATTAGCTAGTGTTTTCATGTGTATTGTTAGCTTGGAAAATTCTTAGAAAATTCATAATCACTTAAAATGAATTGTTCTCTGCTTCTAAAATTTTGTTATATCATGCTTAAGCTGCTGTGTGAGTTTTAGTATGTTTGTTTGTTGTTGCATATTTGATTTTTGCCGGTGTTATTCGCTCTTATTCTGCTTTGTTCAATCGTTAGATTCGATATTTGCGCAACCCCGAGAACGACTCCTCCGCAACAAATTGAGCAACAAAGAGCATGCAAGCAGCTTGATCATGATAATCCCAGATTTTAAAGTCTAATATTTTGTTTCAATGTATGTATGCATCGCTAATTTGTGTTAAATTGATTAGTTAAACTGTAGTCGCATATCCTCGTAGACAAAATATTGACCTCTACTACCTAAGCCTAGGTTATTTGTCGTGATTAGAGGTCACTGGATGATCTCTTGTCACTTAGTAGATCCGGTCAAATTGCTTAGACATGCTTAGTATCGGTAGAAATGGGCTGTTATCGACTTAGTCAGAACCTTGATCACACAAAATTTTCTATAACTTTATATTTCAAAGATTCCCGCTATGTCTAATTGCAAACTAAAAATGAAAACAAAATGATTTAGACGCGCACAATGGTAAGATTGTGTGATCTTTGGGTGTGATCGAAAGGTGCCCGGTCAATTAAGGACCAACATCTTGTGAGTGAATTTTTATCCAGCATTTCGCGCATAACCACACTAGAGTATATGGGACTCTCTTGACCTAGTACTTTGGCGTGTATTGGCTCCGGTCGCAGGAGGTCGCAGGAGGGATGGAGGTGGGAGCATGGTAGTTGTCCAAAAGCTTTATCCCGAGTGGGTAGTTGTCTTTTCGGCTTTACCATGTAAGCGTATGGGTTTCTATCCATACGAGCGCTCGTAGTTAATACACAATATTGGAAAAAGTCTCAGAGGACTTAGTCACAAAGATACCTTCTAAGTGTGCTTTGGCTTAAAGGCGGTCCAAGTGTGGGTACATTGGTACACCCTCGCAGGTTAAAACTATTCGAATAGCCTCGCCCTAGGTGATGGACACGCTTGGGTAAGCTTTTCAAGAGTTAGACTACAACATTTAAATTAAAACTTGATGGGTGGTACGAACTGGGATTCGTGTTATTGTTGTGGTGACTATTGGGATAGTCACTTCTAGGTGGTTTATCTTTCGCTTGTTATTAATATCCTTACAGCTTATTTCAACAAGAAAATGAATTGCAAACTTGCCTTTAAAATCAGATACCTTATTGCAAATGAAAATTGGCTTTATGCAAATGAAACATATGGCCTCCACCAAATAAGCCCGCATGTAGCTTATGAATAGGTCCGCTAGTTCACACGCTGCCTTAAGGGTACAAAGACAATCTTTGTACTGTGTGCTTTGCTTAATGTTTTGTTGCAGAGGAAGAAGGTGAGCCCCAAGGGCCTCACTCGTGAGTCAGGTTGCCGCTTCGTGGACGACTAGACTTGGCGGTCCTGGCCGATGCCTTGTGGGTTGGAGGCACGCGATTGGCTTTGTTTATAGCCATCTTATGGCAATTTTGCTTCACTGCCGCTCTTGTTTATTTGTGTATCTTGTGGCCCGCGGCCTTTGTCCTGTAATAACTCTACTATTTGTTTATCTTCCGCTTGGTGGTGTGGTGTTTGGACTCTATGTTTGGAATGGAGTTGATGTCTAATTTTGTACCGAGGTGTGTATACCGTCGAAGTATACATATCTCGAGGATCAGCTTTATTTGATTTGTGATGCTAGGACCGTGGTTGGTTACATTATAAGCCAAATAAACTGGGTCCTCACAAAGTTGGTATCGAGCCATTCTCGACCGTAGTAACCAAGCATAGTCGCCCTTAGGGTATTTTGAAAAAGCTTAATTTCAAAGTGTAAAAGGGTTTATGAAAACCTAGCAGATTCTCGTGTTTTACTCTTACCTATCTTAGCCTTCTACTCTCATCTTACTCTAATTTGAGTTTAAAACTTGGTTTCTCTCTTCCTTTCAAAAGATAGTTACTACCTGTAGAATCACCCTGGGAGAACCATAGAGAATTAAGTCTAAGTAAAATTTGTGGGGTATAAGGGTAAGGTATATGTGAGTTTGCTAAGTGTCCGATTTTTGTCAATTGGTTTTGTAACTTAAAAGTCTTGTGTTTGTTTTGTGTCATAGTGTTATTTGCATGAGGTTGTCGACTTCTTGTTTTCCGCTATTGTTAACTTGTCTTAGTGAAACAGATGGCCGGAGAACGCGTGGCGCCAAGAAGTCGGTCATGATGAGGAGCTTCCTCCTCCGACCATGGTCGAGGTGCTCGCCGATCGAGCGAACCGCATGGACCGATGCGCGATCTTGGAGGTTATTGCTAGGAATACCTCCACTCCCGCCGGTGGTGGTGGCCACCGACTCGCGGGGACTTGCAGAGTTCCTCCGCACGCAGCCACCGACTTTCTCCCGCCCGAGGATCCTCTCGATGCGGATGATTGGTCGCGCATGGTTGAGCGAAGCTCAACATAGCTCGTCGTGCACAGGATAAGGCACTCTTTCGGCCCCACCACCGAGGGCGCAGACTCATGGTGGGAGAACTATTCGCCATGCACCCGCGCCATGTGGTCGCGTGGGAGGAGTTCAGTCGCCTTTCGTCTGCCCACATTCCCGATGGCCTGATGAAGTCAAGAAGAAAGAATTCTCGCGCCAAGCAAGGGCGCAAATCGGTAACTGAGTACCTGCACGAGTTCAATCATTTGGCTCGTTATGCCCAGGAGGTGGCCTCGATGAGGCTAGGTGAGAAGTTTATGGATGGCTTGTCCGAGGAGCCGCAGACAAGCTATCTATTGTGGACTTCTTCGACTTTCGTGCCTTGGTAGATAAGGCCATTGTTGCCGAGCATAAGGCAAAGGCGCTGGTGAGTCCCGCAAGCGCAAATGGGAGGCGACGCCTACTCACACCAGCCTCACTCGCCCGGGCCGGGTCGCACTGGTCCGATCTTTTGCTCCACCGGTGCCGAGGCCATCCGCACCAGCTCTCGCCCACCGCAGCCGTGGTTCAGCCACGGCGCCGCGATCCAAGACAGAGCGCCTCCGCAATCCGGCGGCCGAGGTTACTTGAGCCACGCCACAACAAGGGCCACTACGCCAACGCTTGCCCTCGAGTGTGCAGCAGCCGCCCTAATGGAGGACGCGGCAGGGAGTGGTCACCCACCGACCATAAGGTTATTCAAGACCCTGGTGCGAGCAATGGTCGAGTCAACCACCTTTCACCGAGGAGGCTCAGAGGCGCCGATGTCGTGATTGGTACACTTTTGTTAACTCGCCCCGTCGCAGATATTTGATTCTCGAGCATCGCATTCTTTTATTTCAAGATCATTTGCTGCCGCTAGTGGTCTTCATCGTGGTCCTTTGGGAGTTCCTTTGCTCATCCGCCTCCGGGTCGGAAATGAGAGCTGATCTTCAGTGTCGGGATGTTCCTATCATAGTCGAGGAGTGGGTTTTTGGCAAACCTTATTCTCGCCGGGCCAGCGAGTCCGATGTGATTCTTGGCATGGATTGGTTGTCCCAACACTTGGGGCAAATCGACAGCCAGAAGATTGTCTATCTCACCACTCTTCAAAGTAGCAGTCGGATTTTCGCGCAGCCTTGTGGGCCACATCTATGTGTATTAGAGGCAAAGCCACCTTGCGCATTCGTGGATGTTCCCATAGTATCTCGACTTTGGGGATGTCTTTCCTAAAGACTTGCCCGGATGCCTCCGGCTCGAGACTCGAGTTTGTCATCGAAGTTGCTGCCCTGCATCGCCCGATTTCAAGGCGCCAGATCGAATGCCTCCCAATGAGCTAGAAGAATTGAAGAAGCAGCCTTGGTGAGCTCCAAGCAAAGGGTTTCATCCGTCCCGCCATCTCCTTGGGGCTGTCCGTGATCTTTGTGAAGAAGAAGGACAAGACTTTGCGCATGTGTGTTGATTACCGCCCTCTCAATGAGGTGACGGTGAAGAACAAATATCCTTTGCCCCGCATTGATGATCTGCTTGATCGCTTGATCGAGCCTGTGTTCTCAAAGATTGATTTGAGAATGGGGTATCATCGTGTCAGATCAGATTCGAGGATATTCAAGACGGCCACTACTCGTTATGGGTCAGACGAGTACACCGTCATGTCCTTTGGCTTAACCAATGCTCCACTTTGTTCATGAACTTAATGAATTCAGATTCATGGAGTATTTGGATAAATTTGTGGTGGTCTTTATTGATGATATTCTTATCTATTCCAAGATCAAGCAGAGTATGCCGAGCATCCAAGATTGTTTTGGGCAAATTATGGAGCACCACCAGATGCTAAGTTCAAGAAATGCGAAGTTCGTTGAAGGAAGTGGCATTCTTGGGCCATGTTCTTTCACCGAGGCATAGCCGTGGATCCCAAAGAAGGTCACGACGTTCTATCTTGGGGCAGCCAAGTCACACCGATGTGCGGAGTTTTCTGGCTTAGCGGCTACTACCGCCGCTTTATCGAGAACTTCTCCAAAATCGCAGCCAATGACTGAATTGCTCAAGAAGGACAAGAAGTTTGTGTGGACCTCGCTTGTGATGAGAGCTTTAGGAGCTCAAACAATGTTGACTTCAATTTCAGCCCTCACTCTTCCCGATATCCACAAGAGCTTCGATATTTATTGCGATGCCTCTCGCCGTGACTTGATGTGTTCTTATGCAGAAGGCAAGGCGCTTGCCTATGCATCCAGTGCAGCTTGAGACCTCACGAGCTCAATTATCCCACCCATGATTTAGAGTTGGTCTGTGGTGCATGCACTCAAGATTTGGCGCATTATCTCGATCAGAATCATCGTGGAGGTGTATTCCGATCACAAGAGTTTGAAATACTTGTTCACTCACCAGATCTGAACCTCAAAGCAGAGGAGATGGCTAGAATTAATCAAAGATTATGACATGGGTATTCAAGATCATCCGGCAAAGCCAATGTGGTTGCCGATGCACTTAGCCTAAAAGTGTATTGCAATACTTTGATGATCCAAGAGCAAAGAACTCGCACTTCTTGCACTTCGCCTCAACTTGGGTTTGGTTGAACATGGTTCCTTTGTCGCCTTGGTTGTGCGACCGACCTTGGTGGATCAAATCAAGGCAGCACAACAATCGATGATGGTGTGGGAAAATCAAGCGTAATATCGTGAATGGATCACCAAGTGTTTCACGTAAGATGAGCACGGTGTTGTGTGGTTTGGGCAGCGCCTTGTGGTCCCAAAGGTCCCAGAGTTGCGGGATTTGATTCTTCAGAGGCCCATGATTCGCCTTTGTCCATCCATCCCGGCCACTAAAATGTACCAAGATCTCGCGCGAGATTTCGTGGACTCGCATGAAGCGCGAGATTGCCGTGTTCGTGGCCGATGTGACATATGTTGTCGCCACAAGGCCGAGCATCGCCCAAGAGGTCTCTCCAGCCCTTGCCTATACCAGAGTGGAAGTGGATTCAGAGGCATGGATTTTATCACCGGTCTACCCCTGCACTTCTTCGTGGAAGGATGCTATCCGGGTTGTTATCGATCGATCGACGGTTGTAGCGACTTCCCGCCAAGATTTACCACTCTCGTCGCCGATTGGCGATCTCTATATCTCCCGCATTGTGAGCTTGCATGGTGTGCCACGAACGATTGTGTCGATCGTGGCTCTCTTTTCACTTCTGGCTATGGTACGCTTTACAGAAGCCATGGGGACCGTCTTTCTTTCAAATTTCACCTATCATCCTCGTGATCGATGGTCGACGGAGCGAGTCAACCAAGTTCTTGAAGATATGCTCCGTGCTTGTGTTCTTTCCTATGGGAAAATTGGGAGAAGTGCCTACCGCTTGCCGAAGTTCTCCTACAACAACAGCTTCCAGCTAGTCTCAGATGGCACCGCTTGAGGCTTTGTATGGAGGCGATGCGTAACCCCATTGAACCGGTCGAGACGGGAGAGATAGTTCTTGGCCCTGATTCCATCAATGAGGCCGAAAGTCAAGTGCGCTTGATTCGTGAGCACTTGCGTGTGGCTCACCCAGCGTAAGAGCTATGCAGATCGTCGCCGCCGTGAGTTGAGTTTCCAGCCCAATGACTTTGTGTATCTCAAAGTCTCTCCTCCGGGGACATCGCTGCCGTGTCAAGGGCAATCGCTCTCGATATGCTCCGCCATATCGCATCATCAAGAAAGTGGGAGCCGTTGCATACAAGTTGGAGTTGCCACTACACTTGAAGGGGTGCATGATGTTTTCCATGTGTCACAATTGAAGAAGTGCCTCCGTATTCCGCTTGAGGAAACACCATTGGAAAATATCGATGTGCGTGAAGATCTGCCTTATCGTGAGCGCCCGCTCGATCCTCGAAGAAGTCGAACGAAGAACGAGGAACCGTGTGATCAAGTTCTCAAAGTTCTGGTCAAACCACTCCGAGGATGAAGCCACTTGGGAGCGGGAAGATCGTCTCCGAGCAGACACCCGCCCTTCTTCTCCTCAGTTGATCGTAATCTCGGGCGAGATTCCTGTAAGGGGGGGAGATTTGTAACAGCCCTAACTTAGGGTTTGTATTTCAAATGTAAAATTTTGAGGAGAAATAAAAACTTTTGTTGTCTCTTCAAATCATTTGAAAGTTTCTACATTTTTCCCTAGCAATTTCCAATTTTCTAGAAGTTGATTCTTGTGATTGGGAATTGTTGTCATCAAATTATTAGCCTTCAAACTTGTGATCATCCTCTGAAATTATTTTTCCTAGCATCTTGATCATCCTATCTACCTCCCTGAATTATCTCACAATTTTTAGATTTTATTTGCTATTTCAAATGGCCAAGTCAACCTAGTTTGAAATCTGGTCAAACTTCTGTTCAGCAGCTTGTGAATTTTATTGGGAGAAATCTGTTGCATGAAAACTCCTGGAAAAATTTCACAAGGTGGTCCTCTGTTCCAGTTAGCTTCCATAAAAATTTCGAAATTTTTGGAGCCCTGGAGCTATCTCTAAAAATTTCCCAAAACCTCTTTGTCTTTTAAATCGAATTCGAACATCGCTTGTCGGGCCCAACCACACTTAGGCTCGAGTCCGATCGCACTAATGGACTCGGTCGCCAACTAATCGCACCGCCTCTAGTCCAATCAATCGTGACCGTCCGATGAAGATCGAACGATCCATGTCGCGCGGCGCAACCGACCAGTCCGAATGCATACACCAATCCCACCCGCCCATTTCAGATCTAACGGCCGGCGTTGTCGATCAAATCAAACCACCGTTCGCACCGCTGTTCGTCGCCGATGTGTAGACCCTACCGCCGATTCGCCTCGCCTTTCTCCGTGACTCACCGAGCTCACGCCGCTCACGCATGGGTGCCACGCACTCGCCACGCCACCTATTTGCCCTCGTGTCCGTCCGCGGAGCATCGCCGAGCTTTATAACCTCACCGCACTCATTCATTCATCGCTTCTTCGCTCTTCACTTTCTCCGCCCGCTCGCTTTTGGACGGCGAAGAGGACGAAGGTAGCGCCATTGCGTGTTAGCGCCGCTTGATTCTCGCAACCACGCCACCGTGATCCACGCCGACGCCGCTCCATTTTGCCCAACCCGGGTCCTTGGCGCCCAAAGGATCACCAGGCGGTATCGCCGCCCCGCCTCCGCAATCTCGCCCCGCAAGCTCGCTTGTAACCGTGAGTTTCTAGCTCCGCCAACTAGTCCTTAGGATCGCATCGATGCAATCAATCTAACGGTGGGCTTGTTTCGCTTTTGTGCATCAAGCGCGCGTGCACCCATTCTTCTCCAAGCTCGGTTTTCCGCCACCGGAAATTCCGCCACCTCGTGCTTCGCCGGGCGTTATCGTGGTGCTTGCCGGTGTTGGGGCGGCTTAGCGCACCTTCCGAGTCTTCTAGAAGCTTGTCGCGCCCTCTCCGCGAAGCCGCATCTTCTTCTCCGCCTCCGCTCACGCCACCGCCGCATCCCCGTGGTCCGCTGCCACCGCCATCGAAGTTCGTGAGATCTTCGCGAACCCGGAAGGTATCACTCACTCGCCCTAAACCCGCCGTTAGCAAGTTCTGCGCGCGCGCCGCCGCCTCGCGGCGCGCCGGTGAGCGCGGTGGAGTTAGTTTAGCGCTAATCTTGTTTAGCCCGAGTCTCGATTTGTGGGCCTCTCTCTAAATCGCTAGAAGTCCTTTAATCCGCACTGCTATTTGTTCTCCGAAGTCACCGCCATGTGGGTCCATGCCGCCGCTAGGGTCGTAGCTCGTTATACGCTTTTCCGTCGGAAGCGATTTTTTGTGTATATGTTAGAAGTACACTTGATAAGTCAAAGGCGATTTAGAATACGCCTTCGACGCCACTTTCGCGCAACTGCTCGTCAACACCTTTCACGCCCGCTGTCCGTGGTGGGCTAGTGGTCGTGGGTGCGAAATGGAATTAGTGCATTATAGATTTCGAAATGATTTAGTATTTCGTTTATGTTTTCGTTGAGTCGATAATTCAATTAAACTTGTAAAATGCATAACTAATTCAATTTTTATCCAAATCGCATGAAACCAGTGTTGTTCATTTTCATTTTAATTGTGCTATTTATTAAAATTAGTCTCAACCTTGTCTCAGAGCAAAAATCTGTTAATTAATTAAATGGTGTTTTATGTATTTTTTCCAAGTTAGAAAATTCATATCTTTTCAATAATTGTCCAAATCCAAAGAAACCAACTCAGTAAATTTTCATTTTTAGTGTGCTAATTATCAGGTTAGGTTTTAGATACTGTTTTTGTTCATGAAAATTTGTTAAGTAATTAGCTAGTGTTTTCATGTGTATTGTTAGCTTGAAAATTCTTAGAAAATTCATAACCACTTAAAATGAATTGTTCTCTGCTTTCTAAAATTTTGTTATATCATGCTTAAGCTGCTGTGTGAGTTTTAGTATGTTTGTTTGCTGTTGCATATTTGATTTTTGCCGGTGTTATTCGCTCTTATTCACTGCTTTGTTCAATCGTTAGATTCGATATTTGCGCAACCCCGAGAACGATTCTCCGCAACAAATTGAGCAAATGCAGAAAGTGCAAGCGCTTGATCATGATAATCCCAGATTTTAAAGTCTAATATTTTGTTTCAATTGTATGTATGCATCGCTTAATTTGTGTTAAATTGATTAGTTAAATCCGTAGTCGCATATCCTCGTAGACAAAATATTGACCTCTACTACCCGAGCCTAGGTTATTTGTCGTGATTAGAGGTCTGGATGATCTCTTGTCACTTAGTAGATCCGGTCAAATTGCTTAGACATGCTTAGTATCTAGAAATGGGCGGTTATCGACTTAGTCAGAACCTTGATCACACAAAATTTTCTATAACTTTATATTTCAAAGATTCCCGCTATGTCTAATTGCAAAACTAAAAATGAAAACAAAAATGATTTAGACGCGCACAATGGTAAGATTGGTGTGATCTTTGGGTGTGATCGAAAGGTGCCCGGTCAATTAAGGACCGAACATCTTGTGAGTGAATTTTTATCCAGCATTTCGCGCATAACCACACTAGAGTATATGGACCTCTCTTGACCTAGTACTTTGGCGTGTATTGGCTCCGGTCGCAGGAGGTCGCAGGAGGGATGGAGGTGGGAGCATGGTAGTTGTCCAAAAGCTTTATCCCGAGTGGGTAGTTGTCTTTCGGCTTTACCATGTAAGCGTATGGGTTTCTATCCATACGAGCGGCTCGTAGTTAATACACAATATTGGAAAAGTCTCAGAGGACTTAGTGTGCAAAGATACCTTCTAAGTGTGCTTTGGCTTAAAGGCGGCCTCAAGTGTGGGTACATTGGTACACCCCGCAGGTTAAAACTATTCGAATAGCCTCGCCCTAGGTGATGGACACGCTTGGGTAAGCTTTTCAAGAGTTAGACTACAACATTTAAATTAAAACTTGATGGGTGGTACGAACTGGGATTCGTGTTATTGTTGTGGTGACTATTGGGATAGTCACTTCTAGGTGGTTTATCTTTCGCTTTTGTTATTAATATCCTTACAGCTTATTTCAATAGTAAAAATGAATTGCAAACTTGCCTTTAAAATCAGATACCTTATTGCAAATGAAAATTGGCTTTATGCAAATGAAAATTGGCTTTATGCAAATGAAACATATGGCCTCCACCAAATAAGCTCGCATGTAGCTTATGAATAGGTCCGCTAGTTCACACGTCTGCCTTTAAGGGTACAAAGACAATCTTTGTACTCGTGTGCTTTGCTTAATGTTTTGTTGCAGAGGAAGAAGGTGAGCCCAAGGGCCTCACTTCGTGAGTCAGGTTGCCGCTTCGTGACGACTCAGACTTGGCGGTCCGGCCGATGCCTTGTGGGTTGGAGGCACGCCGATTGGCTTTGTTTATAGCCATCTTATGGCAATTTTGCTTCGCTGTCGCTTTGTTTATTTTGTATCTTGTGGCCCGTCGGCCTTTGTCCGTAATAACTCTACTATTTGTTTATCTTCCGCTTGTGGTGTGGTGTTTGGACTCTATGTTTGGAACGGAGTTGATGTCTAATTTTGTACCGAGGTGTGTATACCGCTCGAAGTATACATATTCGAGGATCGCTTTATTTGATTTGTGATGCTAGGACCGTGTGGTTGGTTAAGCATTACAAGCCAAAAACGGGTCCTCCACCGGCGAGGTCATCACCATTGGGTCCGCAACACTATTGCGAACCCATTTTGGTATTTTGTGGCGCCACACGATCGAGTCGCCACGACAAGCCGGGTTGCGCCGATTTTGTCGGGAGCTCCGCTTCCATCATTTAATTGGGACATAGTTAATACCCAATCATTGCCAATCATTAGAAGTATTAATTGTGTCCTAATTTGGCCTAATGTCTCACTAACATGTGGCCCGACTCAGAATCACCCGCCGTCGCATTTCCGCGTCGCCCGACATCATTAATGCTTAATCATAGGTTAATTAAGTGTCGGCATTAATGGTCGCTTGAGATAACCCTCGTACATCGCGTGGGCCCGTAGACCTTAACCGCAGCCTAGTAATCATTTGGGCAAACCCGGTCGCATCACTAATCGCCATTAGCGACACTGGTCTTAAGCCGACCAACCGTGTTGTCGCTCGTGGGCCCTTGCCCACTTAAACCCTCTCTGTGAAAGTCTTTAGGACACAATTAATGCTAATGATTAGTTTAGGAATTAATTGCTGTCCTAAAAGTCCCCTTTGTCTCACCGCCTTGTGGGCCTCTCATTTAATCCTCCCGCGCACTTAAGTCCCGTGCGTTGTTCTTCGTTGGTTGTGGGCCGCCGATCTCGTGATCAACGCCCGATCTCGAAAACATTCGACCCTCCGCTTCTTTTTCATTCTCGATCGCCCATCCCACGATCCGCGGCCGAGATCGGTGTGCAATCTGACTTCCAAGAGGAGGTGTGTTCGAGCCGCTCATCTTAGATCTCGCGGCCGTGGTCGCCGAGGCAACCGTGATCGCCCGAATGTATACCTCCTCGCCACCGTTGGATCAAGGTGGGCCTTTAGAGATCGCGCGCATGCATCGCTCCCTGCGCGCGGGGCCGTGAGGATGTTAGATCGAGGGCTCTCGCACGCCCACGCTGCTTATTTCCGCTTGGGTTGATTTCATTTGTAAGTATTTATTCATTAACTAAAAATCGTATCAAAACTTTAGAAACTCATAACTAATTCATATTAAATCCTTTTAGATGTTTCAACGGTAATAAATTTTTATGCCATCAAGTTTAACATAAAATGCATTTGGGCATGTTTCACACAGAAAATTGTGTAACTCAAATAACTTGATTGCTGCCAATTTTGAATATCCCAAAAATAGAATTGAACTAGTCAAATGCATATCTTTTTCTGTATAACTCCAAATTGTGCAAAATCAATTTTGTTAGATTCCTCTGTTAGTGTACTTTAATATGAAATAGGTTTTGGACATGTTTATGTTTCTGGAAAATGTAATGTGCTAGGTTTACAACTTAGAAAAATCATAAGTAAATCATTATAACTTCAAATTTAGTAAACTCAACTTTGTTGTCATTAGGATGTCATAATCTACTTGCTATAAAAATTTCAGAGCTTAGATCATTTTAGAAAATTTCACCATGAACAGTACCAATAATTAATTTAGTGATTTAATAGGCTGAGAAAGTGTATTTTGGTCAGAACTTTGCATCCTAAATCCAAATTGCATGATTCTTGTTCCTAAAATTATCTAAAATCACCTCCTAGCTGTTGTATATGTTTCATTAGTTTTGGATGTCTTTGTTGTTGAGTTTTATTTGGTGTTCTTCGCTCTATTGGTTTTATTGTATTTTCGCGTTAGGTTCCAAGAGTTTAGTGAACTCCGAGAATCCTCCCCGCAAAGAAGAGCAATTCCAGCAAGGCAAGCAGTTTGATCATGTTAATCCTTGTATTTTCAAGTATTTATGTTGTTTACAAATTCTATGTATGCATTGCTAGTTTGTGTTAAACTATTGTCGTTAGTTGACCTAGTAGATGCATCTCCTTAGACAAATGATTATCCTTTACTACCATGAGCCTAGGTTATTGCTGTGATTTAGCGTTCGGGGATGAGCTCTTGTCTCTTAGTAGTTTTACGGATTAATTGCTTAGCCATGCTTAGCTTCCGGTAGAAATGGGCGGTTATCGACTTGTCGATAACCTTGATCACACAAATATTTACTATGTATCCGTAATTCGGCTTGATGCTATGTTCAAATTGCAAAAACCAAAAACTAAAAGCAAAAGGATTTGGACTTGGGCACAATGGTAAGATGGTGTGATCTTGGGTGTGACTGGATTGGTGCCCAAGTCAATTAAGGACCCACCATCTTGTGAGTACCTATTATCCAGTAATTTGTGCGTATAACCACACTAGAGGGTATGGGACCTCTTGACTTAGTACTTTGGCATGTATTGGCTTCGGTCGCAGGAGTCGCAGGAGGGATGGTGTTGGGAGACAGTGTCCAAAGACTTCACCCGTGATGGGATTTGTTGTCTTCGCTTGCAATGTAAGCGTATGGGTTTCTATCCATACGAGCGGCTCGTAGTTAATACACAAGATTGGAAATGTCTCGTAGGACTTAGCCGTGCCGGCATACAATCGGAAGTGTGCTTTTGTGGCTTAAAAGCGGTCTGAAGTGTGGGTACATTGGTACACCCCTGCAGGGTTAAAACTATTCGAATAGCCTCATCCTAGGTTATGGACACGCTTGGGTAAGCTTTTCAAGAGTTAGACTACAACCTTTTAATTAAAACTTGATGGGTGGTACGAATCGGGGATTCGTGCTATGTTGTGGTGGCTATTGGGATAGTCACTTCCAGGTGGTTACTTGTATTTATCATTATTTCGCTGTTATTTCGACAACAAAACAGATTTACGAACTTGCTTTTAAATGTATTACATTATTGTAAATAAAGTTGGCTTTGTGCAAAATGAGACATACAACCTCCACTTAAATAAGCCTGCATGTAGCATATGAATAGGTCTGCTATTCCACACGTCAGTCTTGCGAGTACCTTGGGTACTCATTGTTCTTGCTTAAATGTAAATCGTTGTAGAGGAAGAAGTTGATCTCGAAGGGCCTTACTTTTGTGAGCTGTGTTGCGGTAGCATTCGGGACGACTAACTTGGCGGCTCGGTTGGTTGCCTTGTGGGTTGTGTTGGCTAACCGGTCGACTTTTGTTCTTAGCCATCTTATGGCATTTTTGCTTCCGCTGTCATTCTTGTATATTGGTTATTTGGCCGGTCGGCTCTTTTGTAATAACTTTACTTTATGTATGTCGTTGTTGAACTTAGTGTTAAATGTTGTATGGAAATGATGTATAATTTTGTGATGATGAGCATGTGCTGCAATTCTGGGAAGCACATGTCCATCGAGGCTTAGGATGTTTAATTAGTAATGCTAGAACCATATGGAGGTTAAGTATTACTAGTTAAATACCCCGGGTCCTCACAGAGTTGGTATCAGAGCCATACTGACCGTAGAAACCCCTAGCTTCGTCGCTTTTAGGATATTTTGAAAACTTACTTTCAAATGGTTCATGAAGGTTTAAGTAAGTTCTCAGATTTTACTTCTTACCTATCTTAGCTTACTCATCTCACCTTGCTCTCGATTAAGTTTTGAAAAAGTTGTTGCTCTCTTCGTTTCAAAAACTAGCTATTTATCGTTTAAATTTGGTTTTGGGAAAACCATGAGTGTTGAAATTTGAAGGGTTGGCTGTCCATTAATGAAATCTGTGACTGAGTACCATGAGTTTATCCATCTTGCGAGGTACGCTCCTACTGAGGTGGCCACTGATGAGGCCAAGCAGGAGAAGTTCATGGAGGGTTTCTCTGAGGAGCTTCAGGACAAGCTCTCCATTGTTGACTTTGCAGACTTCCAGACCTTGGTGGACAAGGCCATCGTCGCCGAGCACAAGGCGAGAGCGCTGAGCGAGTCCCGCAATGGCAAGTGGGAGACCCATCAGTCGGCCCAGGCCGGCCTTGTTTGTCCTCGCGTTGGGCCAGCACCAGGGGCCCATCCTCAGGCTGCACCACCACCGAGGCCTTCGGCACTAGCTCCACGTCCTCCGCAGCCGTGATTCACCACGCGGCGCTGCGATCCAAAGCAGCCAGGTGTTCCCGCAACCCCGCCGCCGACGCAGAGGACTCCCAATTTATTTGACTTGTAATGCTTAACCAACCACCGGTCCTAGCATCACAAATCAAATAATTGATCTCGAGGTATGTATACTTCCTAAAGCAAGATACACACCCTGCTACAAAATTAGACATCAATTCCATTCCAAACATAGAGTCCAAACACCACACTACCAAACGGAAGATAAACAAATAGTAGAGTTATTACGCATAAAGGCCGATGTGCCACAAGATACAAAAATAAACAAGAACGATAATGAAGCAAAGTGCCATAAGATGGCTATAAACAAAGCCAATCTGTGCCTTCAACCCACAAGGTATCCGACCGACCGCCAAGTCTAGTCGCCCACTTAAACGGCAACACAAACTCACGTATGAGGCCCTTGGGGCTCACCTTCTTCCTCTGCAACAAAAACATTAAGCAAAGCACCGAGTACAAAGATTGTCTTTGTACCCGCAAGACCGACGTGAACTAGCGCACCTATTCATATGCTACATGCAAAGCTTGTTTAGTGGAGGCCATATGTTTCATTTGCATAAAGCCAATTTTCATTTGCAATAATATAATACGCTTTGAAGGTGTTTGCAATTCATTTTTATCGTTGAAATAATCACAAATAAAGATAGATACAAGTAACCACCTAGAAGTGACTATCCCAATAGTCACCATTAACATAGCACTAATCCCCGTATTCGCACTCACCCATCAAGTTTTAATTTAAATGTTGTAGTCTAGTTCTGGGGCGATCCGAGCGTGTCCATAACCTAGGACGAGGCTATTCGAATAGTTTTAACCCCGCAGGTGTACCAATGTACCCACACTTCGATCGCCTTTAAGCCAAAGCACACTCCGAAGGTATGTCGGCACAACTAAGTCCTACGAGACTTTTTCCAATATTGTGTATTAACTACGAGCCGCTCGTATGGATAGAAATCCATACGCTTACATGGTAAAGCCGAAAGACAACTACCCACTCAGATAAAGCTTTTCGACAACTACCATGCTCCCACCTCCATCCTCCCGCGACCTCCCGCGACCCTGAGCCAATACACGCCAAAGTACTAGGTCAAGAGAGGTCCCATATACTCTAGTGTGGTTAGCACGCGAAATGCTCAAGACGGTGGCGCAAGTAACTCGGTCCTTAATCGACTCTGCACCTTTCCACCACACTCAACAAATCACACCGCCTTACCATTGTGCCCAAGTCTAAATCATTTTTGTTTTCATTTTTAATTTTGCAATTAAACATAGCAGAAATGCTAAAACATAAAGTTGTAGTAAATTTTGTGTGATCAAGGTTACCAACTAAGTCGATAACCGCCCATTTCTACCGATACTAAGCATGTCTAAGCAATTTGACCTGATCTACTAAGTGACAAGAGATCATCCAGCGACTCTAATCACAAAGAAATAACCTAGGCTCTGTAGTAGAGATCAATATTTTGTCTACAGGATATGCAGCCACGATTTAACTAATCAATTTAACACAAATTAAGCAATGCATACATACAATTGAAACAAAATATTAGACTTTAAAATACCGGGATTATCATGATCAAACCGCTTGTTCGGGCCGCTTTGCTCAATTTGTTGCGAGGGTCGTTTCGGGTTACCGCAAATATCGGCCTCAACGATAGAACAAGAACAAATAATAAGAACTAATAACACCGACAAAACTCAAACAACACAACAAATAAACATACCAAAACTCACACAACAACCTAAGCATGATATAACAAAATTTTAGAAACAGAGAACAAATCATTTTAGGTTATTAAGAATTTTCCATGAATTTTCTAAGCTAAAACACATCAAAACACTAGTTAATTGCTTAACAAATTTTCATGAACAGAATAAGATCTAAGACCTATCCCGATAATTAGTATACTAAAAATGAAATTTTACTGCACTGGGTCTATTGAGTTTGGACAATTATTGAAAGAGATATACATTTTCTAATTTGGAGATTACATTCTACAACATTAAATTAATTAATGATTTTTGATACAGTGGACAAGGTTGACACTAATTTTAGCAAATAGAACATTTAAAATGAAAATTAACAAGACTGTTTCACGAATGAGGATAAAAATTGAATTAGTTATGCATTTTCTAAGTTTTAATTGAATTAACAAGGCAATGTAAAAGCATTTCAGAAATACTAAAGCATTTATACCTTTTCTACCCACACTATCTAGCCCCGCATGATCGACAATGGGCCCAAATAAAGGTGCCGACTCAGACAGATCGCTCACGAAGGTGACGTCGAAGGCGATTCTCGAGAATACGCTTCGCTTACTAAAGTGCAAACCTAACATACTCTCGCAGAAATACGCCACCATGAGAAAACGACATTACAGAGCTACACAACCCTAATCGACAAAGACGGACCCACATGGCAATGACTGAGAACAAATAACGGGCTGGATTAAAGATTTTCTAAACGTGATTAGCCAATAGGCCTACAAGTCGAGACTCAAACTAGACATGATTAGAGTTAAACTAATCATCACCGGCGCTCACCGCGCACAAGACAGGACGCGCCGGCCGCAGTGATCTAGCTAACCAGTGGGTTTCTGGGCGAGTGAGTGATACCTTCGGGTTCGCGAAGATCTCGCGAACACGATGGCGGTGACGCGGACCCACGGGATGCCGCGGCGAAATGGCAAGCGCGAACTGAGGCGGAGAAGAAGACACGGTGCTCGCGGAGAAGACGCTGCGAGCTTCGAGAAGACCCCGGAAGGTGTGCTTAAGCTTCGCCTCAACACCAGGAGCAAGAAGCACACGATAACGCCGACGAAGAAGGCCCGAAACGGCCGGAATTTCCACGGCGGCGGAAAACCGAGCTTGGAGAAGAATTGGTCGCATGCCCACAACGATGCACAAAAGGCGTAAACAATCCCGCCGTTAGACTCGGGCATCGCGATCCTAAGGGACCAAGTGACGAGGCTAGAGACTCACCGATCGCAAACGAGCTCACGGACCGATCGCCGGAGGCGGAGACGACGATATCGCCTCGTGATTCACCGACGCCAAGGACCGGGTTGGGCAAAATGGAGGCGGCGCCGAGCGTGGATCACGGTGGTGCGATCGCGGCTCAAGGCGGCGCTAATTTGCGGCGCTATTTTCGTTCTTTCTCCTACCAAACAGAGAGCGGCGGAGAAAGCGAGAGAGCGAAGGAAACGAAGAATGGATGAGTGCGTGAGGTTATAAAGCTCGCGATGCCGAGAGGGACACGCGCCCCGACGTGGCGGCGACGAGCAGCAGCGGGCAAGCATGCGAGCGCGCCACGAGCTCCGTGAGGTGCGGAGAAGACGAGGGCGACATCGACAGTGGGGTCCACTTGCCGCCAAAGAAACAAAGCGGTGCAAACAAACCGCTTAGACTCGATCAAGAATGTTTCACCGCTGGATCTAAGATGGACGGTCGAGATTGATGTATGCATTCTGACAGTCGACGAGACAAGCAACGTGGACCGCTCGATCTCCATCGGACGGCCGACAGCCATCGGCTCACGCGTGCAGCTAGGCGGTGCGACGAGTCCATTAGTGCGGTCGGACTCGAGTCTAAGTTAGGTCCGAGCCGAGGAACAAGTGTTTCCATGTTTGATTTCAAAAGGCTGATAAGGTTTGAGGAATTTTAGACATAGCTCCTGAGCTCCAAAATTTGAAATTTTTATGGTAGCTAACTGGAACAGAGTACTCCCTTGTGTAATTTTTCCAGGAGTTCTCATGCATTAGATTTCTCCCAAGAAAATTCACAAGCTGCTGCCTAAGGGTTTGACCAGATTTCTAAACTGGTTTGACTTGGGCATTCAAATAGCAACTAAAATCTAAAAATTGTGAAATAATTCAGGAGGTAGATAGGATGATCAAGATGATAGGAAAATAATTTCAGAGGATGATCACAAGTTTGAAAGCTAAGAATTTATTGACAACAATTTCCATTCACAAGAATTTAATTCTAGAAATGGAAATTGCTAGGAAAATTTGGAAAACTTCCAAATGATTTGATGAGACAACAAAAGTTTTTATTTCTCCCAAAATTTTACATTTGAAATACAAACCCTAAGTTAGGGCTGTTACAAATCTCCCTCACAGAATCTCACCGAGATTCGATCATCGGGAGAAGAAGGATGGGTAATCTGCTCGAGACGATCTTCCCGCTCCCAAGTGGCTTCATCCTCTGAGTGGTTCGACCACCGAACTTTAAGGAACTTGATCACACGGTTCCTTGTTCTCGCTCAGCTTCTTCGAGGATACGAACGGACGCCACGATAAGACAGATCTTCCCGCACATCGATATTTTCCAATGGTGTCTCTCAACCGAACACGGAGGCACTTCTTCAATTGCGACACATGGAAAACATCATGCACCCCCTCAAGTGTAGCTGGCAACTCTAACTTGTATGCAACAGCTCCCACTTTCTTGATGACGCGATAAAGCCCGACATACCGAGGAGCCAATTTCCCTTGACACCGAAACGACGATGCCCCTTCAAAGGTGAGACTTTGAGATACACAAAGTCATTGGGCTGGAAACTCAACTCACGGCGACGCCGACCGCATAGCTCTTCCGCTCGATCGAAGCACGCGCAAGTGCTCACGAATCAATCGCACTTGGTTTTCCGCCTCATTGATCGGACCGACCAAAGAACCGCTTTCACCGCCGACCGGTTCAACGGTATCTCGCATCACCGTCCATACAAGGCCTCAAATGGTGCCATGCCGAGACTAGCCTGGAAGCTGTTGTTGTAGGAGAACTCGACAAGCGGTAGGCACTTCTCCCAATTCTTCCCATATGAAAGAACACAAGCACGGAGCATATCTTCAAGCACCTGATTGACGCGCTCCGTCGACCATCACACCGAGGATGATAGGTCGAAATAACGAAAGACGGGTCCCCATGGCTTCCTCGCAGACTATGCCAAAACCGAGAGGTGAACAGAGAACCACGATTCGACACAATTGTTCGTGGCACACCATGCGAGACTCACAATGCGGGATATGTAAAGATCCGCTAATCGATTCACATCAATCTTCGATCGCGACCGAAGGAAATGAGCCACCTTCGCCAATCGATCGATGATAACCCATAATGCATCCTTCCTCGCAGAGTACGGGTAGACCAGGACGAAGTCCATGCCTGCTAATCCCACTTCCATTCCGTACTCGCAAAGGTCAAGGAGACTCGCCGACGCCGATGCTCGCCTTGACGCGACAACATATGTCACATCCGCCACGAACCCGCAATCTCGCGCTTCATGCGAGTCCACCGAATCTCGACGCAGATCTTGGTACATTTTAGTGGCCCCGGATGGATGGACAAGGGGAATCATGGGCCTCTTGAGAATCAAATCCCGCAACTCTGGGACCTTTGGGACCACAACGCTGCCCAAACCACACAACACCGTGCTCATCTTCTCAGAAACATTTGGCTGATCCATTCTTGATGTTTCGCTTGATTTTACCCATACCAACATCCGATGTCGTGGTCGACTTGATTTGATCCACCAAGGTTGGTTGCACAACTAAGGCAGCAAGGGAACCATGCTCAACCAATCCCAAGTTGAGACGCTGAAATTTCCGCAAGAAGTGCAGTCGTTGCTCTTGGATCATCGTGAGTATTGCAATACACCTTTCGCTAAGTGCATCAAGAACTACATTGGCCTTGCCTGTGGTGATATCGAATACCCATGTCATAATCTTTGATCAATTCCAACCATCTCCTTTGCTCGAGGTTCAGATCCGGTGGGTGAACAGTATTTCAAGCTCTTGTGATCGAATACACCTCACGAGTTACACGATCGATAATGCCACCACATCTTGAGTGCATGAACCACAGCAAGAAGCTCTAGATCATGGGTGGATAGTTGAGCTCATGAGGTCTCAATCGCTCGATGCATAAGCAATCGCTGCCTGCCTTCCGTATAAGAACACATCCAAGTCCCCGACGAGAGGCATCGCAAAGAAATATCAAGCTCTTGTGGACATCGGGAAGAGTAAGGATGGGTGAAGTCAATCGCCGCTTGAGCTCCCAAAGCTCTCATCACAAGCAGAGGACCACACAAACTTCTTGTCCTTCTTGAGCAATTCAGTCATTGGCTTTGCGATCTTGGAGAAGTTCTCGATAAACGGCGGTAGTAGCCCGCTAAACCGAGAAAACTCCGCACATCGGTGACTGACTTAGGCTGCCCCCAAGATAGAACATCGCTGACCTTGCTGGGATCCACAGCTATGCCTCCAGCTGAAAGAACATGGCCCAAGAATGCCACTTCCTTCAACCGTAACTCAGATTTATTGAACTTTGCATATAGCCGATGCTCCCGCACTTGCCCAAAACAATCTTCGATGCTCAAGATGCTCGCTTCATCTTGGAATAGATAAGAATATCATCAATAAAGACCACCACAAATTTATCCAAAACTCCATGAATATCGAATTCATTAAGTTCATGAACAAGGTCGAGCATTGGTTAAACCGAAAGACATGACGGTGTACTGCATAACCCATAACGAGTAGTGAAAGCCGCTTCGAATATCTCTCGATCCGATCCGACTGATGATACTCCATTCTCAAATCAATCTTTGAGAACACTGGCTCCACCAATCGATCAAACAGATCATCGATGCGGGCAGAGGATACTTGTTCTTCACCACACCTCATTGAGAGGACGGTAGTCAACACACATGCGCAAAGTCTTGTCCTTCTTCTTCACAAAGATCACCTGACAACCCCAAGGAGATGAACCGATGGATGAAACCCTTTGCTTGGAGCTCACCAAGCTGCTTCTTCAATTCTTCTAGCTCATTGGGAGGCATCCGATACGGCGCCTTCGAGATAGGGGTAGTACCGGGCAGCAACTCAATGACAAACTCAAGGTCTCGAACCGGAGGCATCCCGGGCAAGTCTTCAGGAAAGACATCCAGAAAGTCAGATACTATGGGAACATCCTGAATTTGCAAGGTCGGCTCCGCTTCTAATGCACATAGATGCGCCCTGCCGCGCGAAAATCCGACCGCCGCCTCAAGGGTGGTGAGATAGACAATCTTCCCGCACAATCGATTTGTCCCAAGTGTTGGGACAACCAATCCATGCCAAGAATCACATCCGTGCTCGCGGAACTTAGCGTAATAAGGTTTGCCAAAACCCCACTCCTTTGACTATGATAGGAACATCCCGACATCAGAATCGCCTCTCATTTCCATTCCGAGAGCGGATGAGCAAAGGAACTTCCAAAGGAACACAGTGAAGACCACTAGCAGCAGCAAATGATCTTGAAATAAAGAATGCGATGCTCCGTAATCAAATAATACCGCAGCAGGACGAATTAACAAGAAGTGTATCCATCACGACATCCGCGCCCCGAGCCTCCTCACCGAAAGGTGGTTGACTCGAACGCTGCCGCACTCGGTCTTCAATAATCTTCGTCGTGGTGACCACTCGCGCCGCGCCCTCCACTAGGACGAGGGGCGATCGCAACACTCGAGGGCAAGCGTTGGCGAGTGGCCCTTGTTGTGGCAATAAAACAAGTAACCTCGCCGCCGGATTGCGGAGGCCGCCGTGCTGGATCGCAGCGCACGTGGTCGAAACACGCCCGCGGTGGGCGAGAGCTGGTGCACGGCCTCGGCGCCGGTGGAGCAAAAGAACGGGCCATCGTGTTGGCCCACCGAGGACGAGTGAGGCCGGTGTGAGTAGACCGATGTACCTCCCATTTGCGCTACGGACTCACCCGCCGCTTTGCCTTGTGCTCAAGAACAATGGCCTTATCAACCAAGGCCCAAAGTCGGGAAGTCCACAATAGACGGCTCGTCCCGCAGCCTCCTGACAAACCATCCATAAACTTCTCCGCTTAGCCTCATCCGAGGCCACCTCCCGAGCATAACGAGCCGATGATTAAACTCGATAGATACTTCGTCACAGATTTGCGCCTCTGCTTGAGCGCGAGGAATTCTTTCTTCTTCACTTCATCAAAGCCATCGGGATGTGGGCCCGACGAAAGTCGACTGAACTCCTCCCATGCGACTACACATGGCCCGCGGCCGCATGGCTAGATAGTTCTCCCACCATGAGAGTGTCGCGTCATTGCCGGGTGGGACGCAAAGAGCGCCTTATCCTGTGCTCGCATCGAGCTATGTTGAGCTCGCCAACCATGCGCAGCCAATCATCCGCATCGAGGGTCCTCGAGAGCGGGCGAAAGTCGGTGGTCTGCGACGGAGGAACTCGCAAGTCCCCGCGAGTCCAGTGGCCACCACCACGCAGGAGTGGAGGTATTCCTAGCAATAACCTCCAAGATGCGCTGTCTGTCCATGCGGTTTCGCTCGATCCGAGCGAGCACCTCACCATGGTCTGAGGAGGGAAGCTCCTCATCATGACCAGCTCATTGCCTGCCACGCTGCTCTCCGCCATCCTGTTTCACTAAGACAAGTTAACAATAGCGGAAAACACGAAGTCGACAACCCACCGCAAATAACTTACTAATAGCACAAAACAAACACAAGACTTTTAAGTTACAAAACCAATCGACAAAAATCGACATTTAGCAAACTCATATCTTACCCTTATGCCCCCACAAATTTTAATTAGACTAATTCTCTATGGTTCTCCCAAAGACTGATTCTACCGGTAGTAACTATCTTTTGAAAGGAAAGAGAGAAACCAAGTTTTAAAACTCAAATTAGAGCAAGATGAGAGTAGAAGGCTAAGATAGGTAAGGAGTAAAATCTGAGGATCTGCCTAGGTTTTCATAAACCTTTTTATAATTTGAACATAAGCCTTCCCAAAATATCCTAAGGACGACTATGCTTGGGTTGCTACGGTCGTAATGGCTCGATACCAACTTTGTGAGGATTCAATTTATTTGACTTGTAATGCTTAACCAACCACCGGTCCTAGCATCACAAATCAAATAAATTGATCCTCGAGGTATGTATACTTCCTGCAGCAAAGATACACACCCTGCTACAAAATTAGACATCAATTCCATTCCAAACATAGAGTCCAAACACCACACTACCAAACGGAAGATAAACAAATAGTAGAGTTATTACGCATAAAGGCCGATGTGCCACAAGATACAAAAATAAACAAGAACGACAATGAAGCAAAAGTGCCATAAGATGGCTATAAACAAATCCAATCGGTGTGCCTTCAACCCACAAGGCATCCGACCGACCGCCAAGTCTAGTCGCCCACGAACGGCAACACACTCACGTAGTGAGGCCCTTGGGGCTCACCTTCTTCCTCTCGCAACAAAAACATTAAGCAAAGCACCGAGTACAAAGATTGTCTTTGTACCCGCAAGACCGACGTGTGAACTAGCGCACCTATTCATATGCTACATGCAGCTTGTTTAGTGGAGGCCATATGTTTCATTTGCATAAAGCCAATTTTCAATTGCAATAATATAATACAGCTTTGAAGGCAGGTTTGCAATTCATTTTCTTGTTGAAATAATCATAAATAAAGATAGATACAAGTAACCACCTAGAAGTGACTATCCCAATAGTCACTATTAACATAGCACTAATCCCTGATTCGCATAACCCATCAAGTTTTAATTTAAATGTTGTAGTCTAGTTCTTGTGGGGCATATCCGAGCGTGTCCATAACCTAGACGAGGCTATTCGAATAGTTTTAACCCCGCAGGTGTACCAATGTACCCACACTTGCATCGCTTTAAGCCAAAGCACACTCCAAGGTATGTCGCACAACTAAG
Source organism: Ampelocalamus luodianensis (assembly GCA_036346255.1). Lineage (NCBI taxonomy): Eukaryota > Viridiplantae > Streptophyta > Magnoliopsida > Poales > Poaceae > Ampelocalamus > Ampelocalamus luodianensis. The sequence continues at coordinate 34,275,217 of CM070626.1, read as the reverse complement.
TCCTACGAGACTTTTTCCAACATTGTGTATTAACTACGAGCCGCTCGTATGGATAGAAATCCATACGCTTGCATGGTAAAGCCTGAAAGACAACTACCCACTCGGGATAAAGCTTTTGGACAACTACCATGCTCCCACCTCCATCCTCCCGCGACCTCCTCGCACCCGAGCCAATACACGCCAAAGTACTAGGTCAAGAGAGGTCCCATATACTCTAGTGTGGTTAGCACGCAAAATGCTCAAGACGGTGGCGCAAGTAACTCGGTCCTTAATCGACTTTGCACCTTTCCAAATACACTCAACAGATCACACCGCCTTACCATTGTGCCCAAGTCTAAATCATTTTGTTTTCATTTTTAATTTTGCAATTAAACATAGCGAAATGCTAAAACATAAAGTTGTAGTAAATTTTGTGTGATCAAGGTTACCGACTAAGTCGATAACCGCCAATTTCTTCCGATACTAAGCATGTCTAAGCAATTTGACCCGGATCTACTAAGTGACAAGAGATCATCCAATGACCTCTAATCACAAAGAAATAACCTAGGCTCGGGTAGTAGAGATCAATATTTTGTCTACAGGATATGCAGCTACGGATTTAACTAATCAATTTAACACAAATTAAGCAATGCATACATACAGATGAAACAAAATATTAGACTTTAAAATACTGGGATTATCATGATCAAACTGCTTGCACGGTCATTGTTGCTCATTTTGTTGCGGAGGGTCGTTTCTGGTTACCGCAAATATCGAAGCCTAACGATAGAACAAGAACAGCGAATAAGAACGAATAACACCGACAAAACTCAAACAACACAACAGCGAAACATACCAAAACTCACACAGAACCTAAGCATGATATAACAAAATTTTAGAAACAGAGAACAAATCATTTTAGGTTATTAAGAATTTTCCATGAATTTTCTAAGCTAAAAACACATCAAAACACTAGTTAATTGCTTAACAAATTTTCATGAACAGGAACAGTATCTAAGACCTATCCTGATAATTAGTATACTAAAAATGAAATTTTACAGAATTGGGTTCATTGAGTTTGGACAATTATTGAAAGAGATATACATTTTCTAATTTGGAGATTACATTCTACAACATTAAATTAATTAATGATTTTTGATACAGGACAAGGTTGACACTAATTTTAGCAAATAGAACATTTAAAATAAAAATTAACAAAGACCGGTTTCACGAATGAGGATAAAAATTGAATTAGTTATGCATTTTCTAAGTTTTAATTGAATTAATAAAGGCAAATGAAAAGCATTTCGAAATACTAAAGCATTTATACCTTTTCTACCCACACTATCTAGCCCCAGACATCGACAAATGGGCCCAATAAAGGTGCCGACCAGACAGATCGCTCGAAGGTGACGTCGAAGGCGTATTCTGAGAATACGTCTTCGGCTTACTAAAGTGCAAACCTAACATACTCTCACAGAGAAATACGCTTACCGACAGAGAAAACCCATTACCAGAGCTACACAACCCTAACTGACAGCACGGACCCACATGGCAGCGACTCAGAGAACAAATAACGGGCTGGATTAAAGATTTTCTAAACGTGATTAGCCAATAGGGCCCACAAGTCAGAGACTCAAACTAGACATGATTAGAGTTAAACTAATCATCACCGGCGGCTCACCGGCGCGCACGGGGACGGCGGCCCGGCCGCGCAGGTGATCTAGCTAACCAGTGGGTTTCTGGGCGAGTGAGTGATACCTTCGGGTTCGCGAAGATCTCGCGAACACGATGGCGGTGACGCGACCCACGGGATGCCGCGCGAACGGAGGCGGAGAAGAAGACACGGTGCTCGCGGAGAAGACGCCGCGAGCTTCGAAGACCGGAAGGTGTGCTTAAGTCGCCAACACCGAGAGCAAGAAGCACACGATAACGCCGACGAAGAAGGCCCGAAATGGCCGGAATTTCCACGGCGGCGGAAAACCGAGCTTGGAGAAGAATTGGTCGCATGCCCACAACGATGCACAAAAGGCAGAAACAATCCCGCCGTTAGACTCAGTGCATCAGTGCGATCCTAAGGACCCGGGTTGGGCAAAATGGAGGCGGCGTCGAGCGTGGATCACGGTGGTGCGGTCGCTGGCTCAAGGGCGGCGCTAATTTGGCGGCGCTACCTTCGTTCTCTTCTCCGGCCGAAACAGAGAAGCGGGCGGAGAAAGCGAGAGAGTGAAGGAAACGAAGAATGGATGAGTGCGGTGAGGTTATAAAGCTCTGGCGATGCTTCGGAGAGGGACACGCGTCCCCGACGTGGTAGCGACGAGCAGCGTGGCAAGCATGCGAGTGCGGCCACGAGCTCCGGTGAGGTGCGGAGAAGACGAGGGCGATACTGACAGGTGGGTTCCACTTGCCAGCGAAAGAAACAAAGCGGTGCGAACAGCTGCTTAGACTCGATCAAGAATGTTTCGACCGTTGGATCTAAGATGGACGGTCGAGATTGATGTATGCATTCGGACAGGTCGACGAGACAAGCAACGTGGACCGCTCGATCTCCATCGGACGGCTGACAGCCATCGGGCTCACGCGGTGCAGCTAGGCGGTGCGACCGAGTCCATTAGTGCGGTCGGACTCGAGTCTAAGTTAGGTCCGAGCGAGAGGAACCAGTGTTTCCATGTTTGATTTCAAAAGGCTGATAAGGTTTGAGGAATTTTTAGACGTAGCTCCTGAGCTCCAAAAATTCTGAAATTTTTATGGTAGCTAACTGGAACAGAGGACTCCCTTGTGTAATTTTTCCAGGAGTTCTCATGTATTAGATTTCTCCCAAGAAAATTCACAAGCTGCTGCCTAAGGGTTTGACCAGATTTCTAAACTGGTTTGACTTGGGCATTCGAAATAGCAACTAAAATCTAAAAATTGTGAAATAATTCAGGGAGGTAGATAGGATGATCAAGATGATAGGAAAAATAATTTCAGAGGATGATCACAAGTTTGAAAGCTAAGAATTTGCTGACAATAATTTCCATTCACAAGAATTTAATTCTAGAAAATGGAAATTGTTAGGGAAAATTTGGAAAACTTCCAAATGATTTGATGAGACAACAAAAGTTTTTATTTCTCCCCAAAATTTTACATTTGAAATACAAACCCTAAGTTAGGGCTGTTACACGACGTCACCTGCTTCTACTGCCACAACAAGGGCCACTATGTGAGTAGTTGCCCTAAGAAGATTGGAGCGGCCCCTCGTCCTAATGGAGGACGCGGGGAAGGGAGTGGTCACCCACCTGACCAGAAGACCCAGAGCATGGGGACCGGCCGAGTCAACCACATCTCTACCGAGGAGGCACAGGAGGCGCCGACGAGTGTTGGGTACGCTTCTTGTCAATTTGCGCCCCGCTACGCTTTATTTGACTGAGCTTCGCATTCTTTATTTCGAGATCGCTTACTATTGATAGTGGTCTCCTTTGTGTTCCTTTGGGGTTCCACTTATTCGCCTCCGGTTCGAAATGAGCGCCACCAAGGATGCCAGACGCTCCTATCCACATCGAAGGAGTGGGATTCTTGGCGAATCTTATCCTACTCGACTCGGCGCGCCTGGATGTGATTCTTGGTATGGATTGGTTGTCCCAACACTTGGGGCAAATTGATTATGCGAGGAAGGTTGTCTACCTCACCAGCCCTTCAGGTGAACAGGTTGGGTTTTCACCGCAGTTGCGAGGGCCCCTTCTTTGTGCACTTGAAGTGAAGCCAGCCTTGGAGATCTAGGATGTTCCCACCATATGTGAGTTTGTGGACGTTTTTCCCGAAGACTTGCCCGGGATGTCTCCCGTTCGAGACCTGGAGTTTGTTATTGAGTTGCTGCCCGGTACCGTCCCTATTTCAAAGAGGCCGTATCGCATGCCTCCTAATGAGTTGGAGGAGCTGAAGAAGCAACTAGGTGAGCTGTAAGAGAAGGGTTTTATCCGTCCTAGCTCATCTCCTTGGGGCTGTCCAGTCATTTTTGTGAAGAAGAAGGACAAGACCTTGCGCATGTGTGTTGATTACCGTCCGCTTAATGAGGTGACGGTGAAGAACAAGTATCCTTTGCCCCGTATTGATGATCTTTTTGATCAGTTGACCGGAGCACGGGTCTTCTCCAAGATTGACTTGAGATTGGGCTATCATCAAGTCAGGATCAGGGCCGAGGACATTCCTAAGATGGCCTTTGCTACTCGTTATGGTCTTTACGAGTACACCGTCATGTCTTTTGGCTTGACCAATGCTCCTACTTTATTCATGAACCTTATGAACTCGGTATTCATGGAGTATTTGGATAGGTTTGTGGTGGTATTCATCGATGATATCCTTATCTACTCCAAGAGTGAAGAAGAGCATGCCGAGCATCTTAAGCTTGTGTTGGGCAAGTCAGCGCGAGCACCACCGTATGCAAAATTCAGCAAGTGTGAGTTCCGTTGAAGGAAGTGGCATTCTTGGGCCATGTTCTTTCAAAGCAGAGGTGGTGGTGGATCCTAGCAAGGTCGGTGATGTGCTATCTTGGGGTCACCAAGTCACCACCGATGTGCGGAGTTTTCTTGGTTTGGCCGGCTACTATCGCCGCTTTATCGAGAATTTCGCAAGATTGCGGCCTATGACCGAGTTGCTCAAGAAAGACAAGAGGTTTGCGTGGTCTCGCTTGTGATGTGAGCTTTCAAGAACTCAAGAAGTGGTTGACCTCACCCTTGCTGCTTGTTCTTCCGATATCCACAAGAGTTTTGATATCTTTTGTGATGCTTCTCGTCAGGGTCTTGGTTGTGTTCTTATGCAGGAGGGCAAGGTTGTGGCCTATGCATCACGGCAGTTGAGGCCTCATGAACTCAACTATCCTACTCATGACTTGGAGTTAGCTGCTGTGGTTCATGCACTCAAGATTTGGCGGCATAATATGATTGGTTACCGTTGTGAGGTGTATTCTGACCACAAGAGCTTGAAGTACTTGTTCACCCAACAGATCCAACCTCGTGCAAAGAAGATGCTTGGAATTGATCAAGGACTATGACATGGGCATCCAAAGATCATCCGGTAAGGCCAATGTCGCTATGGATGCACTCACGGAAAGTGTATTGCAACATGTTAATGCTCCAAGAGCAGACCTACCCTCATTTCGAGTTTCAATACTCAATTTGGGTTTGATCGAGCACGGTTCTCTTGCTACCTTGGTTGTGCAACCAACCTTGGTGGACGAATCAAGGTCGCATGCAAGCATGATGTTGGTGTGAGCCAAATCAAGCGTAACATCAAGGATGGGACAGCCAAGTGCTTTTCGAGGATGAGCACGGAGTTGTGTGGTTTGGGCAAAGCGCCTCGTGGTTCCTAAGGTCATGGAATTGCGGATTTGATTCTCTCGAAGCCCATGATTCTCCATTGTCTATCCACCCGGGCTACCAAGATGTATCAGACCTTCGCCGAGATTCCGTGGACTCGAATGAAGCGTGAAATTGCCAAGTTCATTGCCGAGTGCGACGTGTCTTTGCCATGTGAAGGCCGAGCATCGCCCAAGCAGTCTTCTTCAACCTCTGCGCTGCTCGAGTGGAAGTGGGATTCCGCTGGCATGGACTTCATCACCGGGTTGCCCCGTACTTCTTCTAGGAAGGATGTCATCTGGGTTGTCATTGATCGGTTGACAAAGGTAGCACATTTCCTGCCGGTGCGTACCAACCTCAGTGTTAGTCAGTTGGCGGATCTCTACATATCCCGCGTTGTGTGCCTACATGGTGTGCCACGAACGATTGTGTCGGATCGTGGTTCTCTTTTTACCTCTCGGTTTTGGCATCAGTTGCAAGAGGCCATGGGGTCACGTCTTTCTTTCAGTTCAGCTTACCATCCCCAGACTAATGGTCATATGGAGAGAGTCAACCAAGTGTTGGAAGATATGCTCCGTGCTTGTGTTCTTTCCTATGGGAAGAATTGGGAGAAATGCTTGTCGCTTTCTTCGAAGTTCTCCTACAACAACAACTTTCAGGCTAGTCTTAGCATGGCACCATTTGAGGCCTTGTATGGGAGGTGATGCAGAACCCCATTGAACTGGTCGAAATCGTGAGAGCGCTTCTTCGCCTGCATTCGATCAACGAGGCCGAAGTCGAGTTCGATTGATCCGCGAGCATTTGCGCACGGCCCAGTCCAGGCAGAAGAGCTATGCGGATCGCTGTCGCCGTGAGTTGAGCTTTGAGCCCCATGACTTTGTGTATCTCAAAGTCTCACCTTTGAAGGGCCATCAGTGTTTTAGCATCAAGGGCAAATTAGCTCCTCGGTATATTGGGTCTTATCGCATCGTCGAGAGAGTTGGGGCTGTGGCATACAGATTGGAGCTGCCAGCTACACTTGAGGGTGTGCATGATGTGTTCCATGTATCCCACCTGAAGAAGTGCCTCCGTGTCCCAACTGAGGAAACTCCGTTGAAGGTTCTCGATGTGCAAAAAAATTTGACCTACCGCGAGCATCCTGTTCATATTCTCGAGGAATCTGAACGAAGGACAAGGAACCGCGTCATCAAGTTCCTTAAAGTTCAGTGGTCAAATCATTATGAAGATGAAGCAACTTGGGAGCGAGAAGATCGCCTTCGTGCAGATTATCCATCCTTCTTCTCCGAGTAAACGGAATCTCGGGACGAGATTCTTGTAAGGGGGGGAGTTGTAACATCCCAAGTTTCAGACTTGTGTTTCAAATGTAAGAAAATGAGTAGAAATTAAAACTTTTTCTTAAATCATGTATTTCCTCTGTGTACTAAACAATTCTTGTACAAGAGTTATGGAAATACAAAGTCACAAGTCTTTTGATCCAAATCTTGATCCTTCTAAAACAATCTTATCAAATCTTTCGATCATCTCCTGGAAACATTTTTTTCCTAAGTTCTTGGGATGGTATGTGGCTTCTCTGAAAAAATTCATAATTTTTACAAATTGTTTGAATATTTTTGAGGGCAGTCAAACCTGTTTGACTTTCAGTCAAACCTTGAACCAGTACCTTACAGAATTTTTGGGGAAAAATGCACTACATAAAAACCTCTGAAAATTTTACACAAGTTCAATATCTAAGTCAGCAAGCTCCTGTAAAATTTCAGAATTTTTGGAGTTATTTTGCTACCCCTAATAAATCCTCAAAAGTCTCTGTCTATTTAAAACCTAAAACCTGGTTCCACTGTTCCTTGGGTTCGAGCCACTTGACTGGGTCGAACCACCTAACTGCACCGGGCTCACTCATAGCTCGCGATTGATATCAACCGTTGGATTTAAATCGCACGGCCCGTGTTCGCAGGAACATTCGGACCGCCCTGATTGCTTGGAGTATTAGGAACCCTCAGCCGGATTCTTTTAATCCTGATCGTCCATTTTCAATCCAACGGTCACCGTTTTCTTTTCTATTCTTCTTCCTCCTCTGCTCTCTCGCACGCTGCAAGGCCAATGGCGTGGAGAGAGAGAGAGAGAGAGGGTGGTTTTGTTTTGTCAATTCGAGCTCGCTCTCATCAACATCTCTCTGTGGGGCATTAAATGCGCCCCATGCTTTCGGCTCTTCCATCCCAAGTCTCACTTGCCCCCATCATTTCTTGGTCCATGACCGTGCCATGAACCGAGCCCACCATGGACTCTTGATCTTGCTCGAAACCCTAATCCTTCCTCTATATATTGCCCCCTTAGCCCCTCCTGGTGTTCCTTTACACCACCCCTAGCTCTTCTCTGTGTTTGGAGCTCAAAACCACTTCAAAAACAGCAATGCACCATTGTTGACCCGAGAAGCTCCATTGGTGATCTTGGTGTCCAGTGGTTCATCTTCAATCTTTCTCGTAATCTTTTGAGCTCCTCAACTTCCTTTACATTTCCTCTAACTTGATTTTGCGTTGCATTCACAGGAATCACTCAATTTTAAGTTTGGAGATTTTTTGGCCAATTTCACCCTCTTTCTTCTCCAACTCCGGTAAGTGGATCTTTTTGCAATTACTTACTTGTGGAGCTTTTGGAAACCATAATGGAGCTATTTTGATCACCCATCGGTGTTCATTTTGCTCAGGTTATCATTTTCATATCATCTTCCTCGGCTCCGGTGAGCTTCATCGTGTTCAGTCTTCCCCGGCCATCTTTGAAGCTCCTCTCGGTTAAGGTAGCCTCTTATTAGTCCCTAGAAGTCGTGCCACTCGCTTTCGTGGACCACAGCGGAGCATTTTGCTGTTTTCTTGTTTTGCCGAAAAAGCTCCATTTGTGTTTTCCGGCTCGTCGGCGTTCTAGACCTCCACCGCCGGCGAGGTCATCACCATTGGGTCCGGAACACTATTGCGAACCCATTTTGGTATTTTGTGGGCGCCACCGCGACCGGAGTCGCCGGCGACAAACCGTGGGTTGCGCTCGGGATTTTGTCAGCGCGGAGCTCCCATTTTTGTTATTTAATTGGGACACAGTTAATACCCAATCATTACCAATCATTAGAAGTATTAATTGTGTCCTAATTTGGCCTAATGTCTCACTGACATGTGGGCCTGACCCCCTGTAATCACCCGCTGTCGCATTTCTGTGCTGTTTCAACATCATTAATGCTTAATCATAGGTTAATTAAGTGTCGGCATTAATGGCTGTCGGAGATAACCCCTGTGCCACTGGCAGGTGGGCCCGTAGACCTTTAACCGCAGTCTAGTACTCATTTGGGCAAACCCGGGGTCATTAATTGCTAATCGCTGATTAGCGATTAATTGCTCTTAAGCCGACCAACTGTGTTGCTGCCTGGTGGGCCCTTGCCCACTTAAACCCTCTCTGTGAAAAGTCTTTAGGACACAATTAATGCTAATGATTAGTTTAGGAATTAATTGCTGTCCTAAAAGTCCCCTTTGTCTCACTGTCTTGTGGGCCCTCTCATTTAATCCCTCCCGGCGCACTTAAGTCCCGTGCGTTGTTCTTCGTTGGTTGTGGGCCGTCGATCTCGTGATCAACGGCCCAGATCTGAAAAACATTCGGACCCTCCGGTTCTCTTTTCATTCTGGATCGTCCATCCCACGATCTGCGGCTGAGATCGTGTGTGCAATCGGACTCTCCGAGAGGTGTGTTCTGAGCCGTTCATCTTTAGATCTACGGTCGTGGTTGGCCGAGGCAACCGCACTGTCCGAATGTATACCTCCTCGTCAGCCGTTGGATCTTGATCCAACGGTGGGCTCCTTTTAGAGATCGCGCGTCGCGCGCTGTTCCGGCGTGCGTGGGGCGTAGGATGTTAGATCGAGGGCTCTCGTGGCCCACGCTGCTTATTTCCGCTTGGGTTGGATTTCATTTCGTAAGTATTTATTTATTAACTAAAAATTGTATCAAAACTTTAGAAACTCATAACTAATTCATATTAAATCCCTTTTAGATGTTTTCAATCTGTAATAAATTTTTATGCCATCAAGTTTAACATAAAAATGCATTTGGGCATGTTTCATCACGTAAAATTGTGTAACTCAAATAACTTGATTGTCGCCAATTTTGAATATCCCAAAATAGAATTAAACTGTCAAATGCATATCTTTTCAGATAACTCCAAATTGTGCAAAATCAATTTTATTAGATTCCTCTGTTAGTGTACTTTAATATGAAATAGGTTTTGGACATGTTTATGTTTCTGGAAAATGTAATGTGCTAGGTTTGCAACTTAGAAAAATCATAAGTAAATCATTATAACTTCAAATTTCGTAAACTCAACTTTGCTGTCATTAGAATGTCATAATCTACTTGCTATAAAAATTTCAGAGCTTAGATCATTCTAGAAAATTTCGCCATGAACAGTATTAATAATTAATTTAGTGATTTAATAGGTTGAGAAAGTGTATTTTGGCTGTAACTTTTGCATCCTAAATCCAAATTGCATGATTCTTGTTCCTAAAATTGTCTAAAATCACCCCCTACCTGGTGTATGTGTTTCATTGGTTTTGGATGTCTTTTGCTGTTAAGTTTTATTTGGTGTTCTTCGCTCTTATTGGTTTTATCGTATTTTAGCGTTAGGTTCAAGAGTTTAGTGAACCTGAGAATCCTCCCCTGCAGCAAGAGCAATTCCAGCAAGGCAAGCAGTTTGATCATGTTAATCCCTGTATTTTCAAGTATTTATGTTGTTTACAAATTCTATGTATGCATTGCTAGTTTGTGTTAAACTATTGCCGTTAGTTGACCTAGTAGATGCATCTCCTTAGACAAATGATTATCCTTTACTACCATGAGCCTAGGTTATTGCTGTGATTTAGAGTTCGGGGATGAGCTCTTGTCTCTTAGTAGTTTTACAGATTAATTGCTTAGCCATGCTTAGCTTCCGGTAGAAATGGGCGGTTATCGACTTGTCGATAACCTTGATCACACAAATATTTACTATGTATCTGTAATTCGCTTGATGCTATGTTCAAATTGCAAAAACCAAAAACTAAAAGCAAAAGGATTTGGACTTGGGCACAATGGTAAGATGGTGTGATCTTGGGTGTGACTGGATTGGTGCCCAAGTCAATTAAGGACCGAACATCTTGTGAGTACCTATTATCTAGGCAATTTGTGCGTGCTAACCACACTAGAGGGTATGGGGCCTCTCTTGACTTAGTACTTTGGCGTGTATTGGCTTCAGTCGCAGAGAGTCGAGGAGGGATGGTGTTGGGAGACAGTGTCCGAAAGACTTCACCCGTGATGGGATTTGTTGTCTTTCGGCTTGCAATGTAAGCGTATGGGTTTCTATCCATACGAGCGGCTCGTAGTTAATACACAAGATTGGAAATGTCTCGTAGGACTTAGCCGTGCCGGCATACCTTCGGAAGTGTGCTTTTGTGGCTTAAAGGTGGTCTGAAGTGTGGGTACATTGGTACACCCCTGCAGGGTTAAAACTATTCGAATAGCCTCGTCCTAGGTTATGTACACGCTTGGGTAAGGTTTTCAAGAGTTAGACTACAACCTTTTAATTAAAACTTGATGGGTGGTACGAATCGGGGATTCGTGCTATGTTGTGGTGGCTATTGGGATAGTCACTTCTAGGTGGTTACTTGTATTTATCATTATTTCGCTGTTATTTCGACAACAAAACAGATTTGCGAACTTGCTTTTAAATGTATTACATTATTGCAAATAAAGTTGGCTTTGTGCAAAATGAGACATACAACCTCCACTTAAATAAGCCTGCATGTAGCATATGAATAGGTCTGCTATTCCACACGTCAGTCTTGCGAGTACCTTGTGTACTCATTGTGCTTGCTTAAATGTAAATCGTTGCAGAGGAAGAAGGTGAGCTCGAAGGGCCTCACTTTTGTGAGCTGTGTTGTGGTAGCATTCGGGGCGACTAGCTTGGCGGCCCGGTCGGTTGCCTTGTGGGTTGTGTTGGCTAACCGGTCGACTTTTGTTCTTAGCCATCTTATGGCATTTTTGCTTCCGCTGTCATTCTTGTATATTGGTTATTTGGCCGGTCGGCTCTTTTGTAATAACTTTACTTTATGTATGTCGTTGTTGAACTTAGTGTTAAATGTTGTATGGAAATGATGTATAATTTTATGATGATGAGCATATGCTGGAATTCTGGGAAGCACATGTCCATCGAGGCTTAGGATGTTTAATTAGTAATGCTAGAACCATATGGAGGTTAAGTATTACTAGTTAAATACCCCGGGTCCTCACAAGATGTCAATTAATTCGGCATACTTCATGTAGCCATCTTGACGATAATTGCGTGCGGAATGTACCGTATTCGGGTGAAAGTTAGAGAGTTTTCTCACTCTTCTACTCACCCGTGATTACATTATCACAGAGCTGAAGACTTGTACAAATTCTGGCCATGCTGGGTCAATTCGTCGAATTCATGATTTGTGATGCCAGTCATCTTCATATTCATGCAAAATTCATAAGATTATTGCTAGTAATCTGCATAAAATGGTTGCAAAATTCTCATAATGCTCTTCGAACTCCCGGTTCGTGATCCCGTATTTTTCTATGCATTTTTCATGATTTACTGGTATTTTCAGTGATTAAAACCCTTTTTCTGTTGGAAAAATTACTTTCTGCAAATTCTGCAATTTTCAGGGGTTAACATGCAAAATTTCAGTATAGAGAAAAATTTGTGTGTAATTTTCAAATTTCTAAGGGGTTATTTTGCAAGAATATACATAATCCTGTAAATTTCCCAATTCCAGTGAGTTTTTCGCAAAATTTCCAAATCCGCGAAGAATTCTCGTAATTTGCAGAACTACGAGGGCCTTCCTGCAAAATTACATTAGCCGCGTAATTGTCCTCGTAATTTTTAGAATTCTGAGGGGTTTTTGCGCAAAATTCATGATTTCTTTTCTTTCTTCCTTTTTTTCACTCGACCGGGCCCTTTTCTTTTCGGCCTACAACTGAATGCGCCGAGCCGGCCCGTTACTTAATCCGGCCGCTCTACCTCCTACAAAGTAGGGAGCTAGGGTTTCCCTAGCTCTTTGTTCGGTGTCGGCGGCGCACAAGTGCTCGTGCGGGGCGCTCGAAAGAGCTTGTGCGGCGGTGCTCAAAGGGGCGTGCAGCGGAGACCATGCGAGTTGGGAGGGCCGGCGGCGCATTTGATGCGGCCGTTGCTCGCAGCAACAGTGCGAGGGCATGCGGCGCCCATCCGGTGCCACTTCAAGGCGGCGATGGCTGCTCGAAAGAGCCTGTGCGGGGCTTCAGGAGGCAGCCGGTGGTGGGCGACGCCTTCGAGGCGGCAGGGGGCGGGGCGCGCGTCCAGAGGAGCAGTGCCGTGCGGGACATGGGGAAGCGGGCGGCGCCTTCGAGGCGGCGACAGGCGCGCGCGCGCGCGTGGCGGCGTAAGGCGCGAGGAGTCGGCCGTCGCGGGCGAGGCGCTCCTTCCTCCATCCCTCTTTTTTTTCCGGAGGTATGTGGCCAGCTTCTAGCAGCGCGAGGTGGCCGTCTGTGCGGCTTGCGTGAGTTCCATGCGCGGGCAGAGGCGCCGTGCGGGGCAGGAAGCTCCGGTTCCGGTGGCGGCGGCTCCCTCCATGGGAGCCATGTCGGCCGACGGTGCACAACGGCCATCTGGCGGCGGCGCACGCGGCGACTGGTAGCGACGTGCACATGGCCTGCACGGCCATGGCTTCAAGCGCGCAATACGGCGTTCGGCGGTGCGCAACGGGCGCGGCCTCTGACGATGCGTGCGGCAGTGCTCCCGTGTGGTGCCGGCGTCACTTCTCTCCCTACCCTTTTCTTTATCTGCTTCGTGCGATGTGAAACAATGGCTTCAAGCCGGTGTTTGCTGTATGCTTAGGGTAGGCTAGGTGGCCGACTTCAAGCCGGTGGAGTGGCGTGCCGGTGCCGTGGGTGGTGCGGCAAGCACGCGGAAGCCACTGGCTGGAGTGCGGGGCCTTATGGCGTGTGAGGTAAGCTCGTGCGAGGGCATCGCAACTTTGGGTGGTCGGCGGCAATGCGACATCCGGTGCACCGAGGGGAGCCCATACGGAGGCAATTTTTTTTTGAGTACTATTCATGCGATTTATTATTCATGCAACAATCTACAGAGCAATCAACATCCGTTCTTTCATGTAATCTACCGATCGACATTGTGTCGGCGACTTCAAGTCTGCTCGCGGTAGATTATTACAAATTTGCACCGTATAAAACTAATCTAGAAAGCAAATTTGCATAATTTAAAGCGATCTAGAAAATACGATTCAATCTACGAGTGTCGTTCATCGACGGTTATCTTTTCGATGCGAGGAGAGTCGATCGTGCTGATAACGTGTTGAGAAACCGTCGCTGGCGAGTCCAGTCCGAGCGATTACCTCATAGACAAACTCAGAATCGTAAGAACAATGCAAAAACACAAGAACAGAATAATATATGAACACAGAAATATAAGGGGACTGCAGACTTCTCTTTATTGCTCTTCTCAATGATTGCATCTAAATAGTTGGGGGTCCCCCTCCTATATATAGGCTATAGGTGGATGAGGTGCCCACACGGGGCAGCACTCCTCGTCGTGGACCCGGTTTCTTAACAGTTTCGACCGTCTTTTTGAGTTTTGTGACATTGGTCAGCAATTTATTTTGGATCATAGTACCAGTATTTCCCTTAAACAGTTTGCAAATCCGATATCAATTTATATAGGAAAAGCATAAAATCTCCAAGTTCCTGGGGAGTTAGCATCTGGAATTAGTTGGAACCATCCCTATCAAAATATGGAGAGCTGGAGGAACCAAGACAGAGTTCACTATGCAGTTTATTCAACCTGTCCCTCTCTAGCTTAGAAATCAATTTTTGCAGGGCTACTTACTGTTAAGAATCACATATGAGCTCAACAACTACAGTTTACATCCCCCCCCCCCCCCCAAGGAAATCTTTAAAGTTAGTCTACCTAAGGAATTTTTTGGAAAGTGGGAATTTTCCGAAATTCTTACCAGAATTGAACGGTTTCATACAAAACTCTTGCAAATTTTATGTGTTCTAAGCATGCTCTAAATCCAAAACTCACCGCTACAGGAGTCCATGTTCTTCACGAACGACGAGTGCTCACTAGTATACTGAGTACAAAGTGGAGTACTAGACTAGTAGTGTAGTTAACCTCAAAGTCACTACGATAGGAGCTAATCATGTGACTCCACAAGCAACGAACCAGTAGTCTTAACAATTAACAATTGATATGTTTGCATAATTCAAAAGGGGAGTAGTAGTTAATCATATCATTGGATGGTGCGATGTAGCAATGAGGTCAAAAGTGGTAGTTGTTGAAGAATGTGTAATCTCCTTAGCCGACGGCCCGGCCCAGCGCCAAGTGACATCCGCACAGAGGTCTGAAGAGGGATGAGTCGATTGCTCCGTACACGACATGCGCAAGTAACACGTCGCCACCAACCGTGGCCGGTAAACTTGCGACTTCCCATTAATTCGCCACATTTTGCCTTGGTCAAACTTATATATATTCTTCAACTTAAAAATTTTGCAAGTTGCGTACACCTGTCGTGCCATCGTATATTCATTCACTACTTAAAAAAAAAAGCTAATATTGAACACTTCATCACAGACAGTTAACCAAAACCGTCAGTATTAAATACAATTACAGATGATTTTGGTTTAGCGACCGTCTGTGTTACTGGCTGTGCTAAAAATCGTCTATGAAGAGATAATATCACAGACGGTTCATGTTGAAAACCGTCTATGATATTACTAAATATCACAATCGGTTTTTTGTTTGAAACCGTCTGTAATTCGCAGTGCAAGAGGGTTGTTCTTATATATCATAGCCACAACCGCCTTATCTTCCATTAGTCTCTCCCTCTCCTCTCCCCACGCCAAGCTCTCGCGACCGCCCTCGATTCCCCGACGCGGTTTGGCAAGGAGACGCAGCCGACGAGGAGGAGGAGGAGAGACGCACAGGAGCTCCATGTCTGCAGCAGGAGGCCGACACACATCCGTAGCCTGCTATTTCACAGCACCTATGGTGAGCGGGGTCGCTACGGCTCGACCAATACCACTAGATCTGGTCGCCCCTCATCTTCGCCTTAGGTGAGAATGAAGTTTTGCCCCTAAATCCACATCCAGATTTCCTTCTCACTCTGATTTCGCCCCCCCCCCATCCTGTTAGATTTTGTTCTCAGTGAGGATCCCTATCTGTGGTAAACAAGGGAGGCCGATTCGGTTCAAGATGGATACCTCTACTCGACCTTGTCCTCGTCAGAGAGTGAGCCATTGATTGAGAAAGAAAGAGAGAGAGAGAGAGTATCTTTTAATTACCTATTTACAAACTATCGAAAGAGCATATGGAAACTACTGTCTAGTAATTGATTGGTTTAGCTCAGAATTTGAAAAAAAAATTAAATAGAAAAAACTATTATAGACAATTTTACTAAAAACCCGTGTGTGATGGTCTAATTTCACAGACGATTCTAAACAAGAACCGCATGTGATAATTGATTATCACAGACAGTTATTGTTCAGAATTGTTTGTGGTAACTTTTTTCATAGACATTTTTTGCGATGGTTCAAAAACTGTCTGTGATGAACTCATATTATCACAGACCCATAAAGTCAGACGGTTCAGAAAACCGTCTATGATGACGATTTTAGTTCAGAAAATGGTTTTGAACCATCTGTGATGACGATTTTGAACCGTCTATGATGATCTTTTCTGTAGTATTGATTTGTAATAACCTAGCACTATCTACTTGACAATATCTAGGGGCAATAGCTTTGTTTGAAACACAAAGGTTTTATAGAAAGTTTATCGGAAGTGGAATGATTTTTTTGCAAAGCATTCGAATTTCTAACCTTGTGGTTTGCTTGGAGATACGTGTTTCGGACAGCGAGGTCATCTTCCCCAACGACGGCGATAGCGAGTTAGGGCGGGGTTCATCGGATTAGGGCTCGGGTTCACTGAATGAGGGCTCGGGTTCACAAGGCCTTGGATTTAGGAGGCTGTAGTGGCGAGAGGGGGAAGGCGGCAAGGGCGACGAGAACTAACAGGCATTAGGAGGCGGTTGGCGACGGTGGCGGATGTAACATCTCGAAGATCCATAAATGCAAAAATATGAAATTTTTAAAACTTTTTATGTGATAACTATTGTCGTTCTTCTGGGTTGCATTTTCGAGACTTATTTGGATTGCATCTTATTTTCTTGCCATCATGAGTGGTATAAGAATCGAAGAATCACCAAAGGAAAATACCAGAACTGGGTACAACTCTAAGATCCTGCCCTAGTTATTTTTCCTATTCGCCCTAGCCTATCCCTCCCTTTCCTGTTCCTCTGACCGGCTGTTGTCTGAATTCAGTGTAGCCAGGCTAACCTCCTTGGCTGTGAACCAGTGGCAGCGGAGCCTCCGTTTTCCTCGCCTGGTGTCAACGACCGCACAGCTAGGGCGCCACATTTCGACTAGGTTCGGGTGCACTAGCGGAAGTTGTCTCTCAGCCATTAAACACCGTCGCTCAACCCGTCACATTGTCTACACTATACCACCGATCCGGTTGAAATTAACAGCTACTCCCCCACTTTTGAGCCATGTCGAATGCATTGCAGGCTCTCGAACATTTCTGTCCTATTGCTTATGTATAACAACCCCGAGCCCCTCACTGCCTTTCTTCGCCACACCAGTTCTAGCCCCGCCTTTTCTCTCTCTCTCAACAAGCAAGAGCTCCAGGTTCGGTTTGAGCGCTCATCTCAGCCGAGTGCCACCACAACGCCGCCTTCGTCGTTGGCACCCATCAGAGCCGCCTTTGACCTCGCTCTTCCTCCCTTCCGACCAGAATAGCCATAACAGTTGAATCCACCTCACTGACGTGGAATACCCCAAGGCATTCCTCCAGGACCATCTACCTACTCCCTTGGAGCTATCCTAAGGGTTGAAGACTACTCTCCTTCCTCAGGCCACCATAGTCGCTTGGAGCTTCCTTGGTCGTCGCTATCTACCGTCGTCGGACCAGCTCCGACTAGCTCATCCCCTATGTGTCACAGCAGTACGTTTCTAGTGACCACCAGATACTCGTGCTCTCTCTAGTTGCGTGGACGTATTGTCGGACCAATGGATGCGCTGTAAATCGGGTAGCCTCCGTAGGTAGTCGTATCCTTTCTACAACCACGTTGAGTAGTCGTATCCTTCCTACGACCACGTTGAGTAGTCGTATCCTTCTTACGATCACCTTAGGTGGTCGAGAACCCTTCCGACCAGGTGGTCGAGAACCCTTTCGACCAAGTGGTCGAATAACCCTTCTGACCAGATGAAGCAATGTACAGTACCCGAAACGATGTATAGTACACGAAACGATGTACAGTACTTGAAGCGATGTACAGTACTCAAAACGATGTACAGTACTCGAAACCTTTTCTAACAAGGTAGCTGAAACCCCTTTCGACTAGGTGATCGAAACATTGTACAGTACTCAAAACCCCATCCGACTGTAGTCGACTTTAACAAAGACTCAAAACCAAGGACTTGTATACATATTAGCATCCGACTTGGAAACCACTTACTTCCTCTACTCGGAATCTATGTCCAACACTGAACATGGTAGAGAAAGGACTTAATCTAACAAAATCTACTCAACTAAACCAAAATACCCAATTTGGAGTTCATTTGAATGTTTCATTGCAATTTGAGTTCCTCTGCGCTTATTTGAGTTCTGGTTGTTCTTACATATGTAGAAGCCAAAGCGACCGAAGAACCTCCGGTTGATCCAGAACAAGATCAGCAGAACCTCGACCAAGGCGAGTCAATATTTTGATCATATTGTACATACTCTTTGCAAACTATGTTGCTTTAAAGTATGAAATTGCATTACTATGATTTATACAATTATATTGGTTTAGTTCATAACTAATGCCTTAACAATAATTGTGTATAAACTTTCAATCCTTCAACTTGGACACTATCCCTTGTCACCCTAGACTTAATGGATTACATACTAGTTAATAAGTTTGTATCTAAGTGTCATGCTTAGCCTTGCTTAGATACATTGTCACACGGGCATTAAATTGTCTGACAACACTCACTCCAAACGTGAAAACTGGATTTGGAAAGCCGAGGCTGGGATCTTCATTGGTATATTGGACTAAAGGTTATTTTAAAAACAAAGGAAAACTTAAAAAATAGATTTTGACTTGGGCGGCTAGCAAGAGGGGCTGGTGCCGGGGGCACAACAGTGGGGTATGTGGATGTACCACCCAAATCAATAAAGGATCGAGTTCTTGTGATAACCTCTCATGTAAAAATAGTATGACCACAAGTCTATAATGGGTACGATCTGGCCAACTAATTTGTTTGCCTCAGCATGGCTTCGCCACTGATGGGTGTTTGGCATGAGTAAGGGTAGAAGCCATAAGAAAACCACATGCCGCAAGAGGGGGCCTCCTGGGAGCATGGCTTCGGGCGGTGGAAACCTTAGCGGGTGGGGTTGCATCGAGGTTGAGCATTGTAAAGGCCTTGTGGTAATCTCACCTTGATTCACATGTCTAAGAAAATGTGTGTATATATCAAGATAATTATCTCTTGTGGGTAAAGTGTATGAACTCTACAGAGTAAGAAAACTATCTAGATAGTCATGCTCACGGTCAATAGCGGTGCCAAGAACTCGCTTGAACTAGCTTTCAGTTTTATAAAACAAATTATAGATGGAATGGAAAGATGGGGTAGGACCCAGGGATTTGAAAAGGCCTGGTCGGGGACCAGTGGTAAATACGGGATAGCTCAGGCATTGGGTGGATGGATCCACTCGATGGTATAGGAGATGGGATCTCCACTAGTACTCTACCAACAAAAACTCAGTTATAAAAACATGTTTGTTGAAAAATGCTATGTCCCAGAATGTTCTACTACTTAATCTATTTCAAACTCAGCTTTGTGCAAACAAAAGAACTCTGAACCTTCCTTGATCAGTCTTGCACATATAAAAAACTGCATTGTGTGTTGGCTCGCGAGTACGGTTGTGTACTCAGGCTCGTCCAATATAATCTTTCATACCACTCGGTCAAGACCCCTACTACTACTATTCGTAGGTTGGACCTGATGATGGAGAAGATGGTGAAGCCTAGGCCGAGACCCCCAGTCGCTTGCCTGTGAGCAAAAGAACTCAGACCTTATGGCTTGGTGATCCATCCATGTTAGTCATCCAAATTTCATGGGTAATGATCTGGTTAACCATGTTTTGATCTTAGATTAATGTTTATTCAAGGTTAGATTAGTTTGGTCGCAGGAATTGGATGTTTTGGGGTGCCCTAGTTCAGTTAATTGTACTGCAGAACATTGTAGGGGGAGGTTTAGGGTATCTTTGTCCATATTCATGATTTTACGTTGTTATGAAAGTTGTAGATAATTTTGTAAGCTCTCGAGAGATTACAATATCATTATATTTGGATAAGCGGTTGAAAAGTTATGGCCTTGAGAGTACTGATGTACATATTTCCATTGCTGTTAATAACAGTCGTGTAAATTGCTTTATTATGTGTAATAGATGGTAGAATTAAATTATGGTCACAACTAGGTTCAGCTAGATAATTCTGTATAGTATCCAGAAGTGGTATGGTTTACTATTTTCTAAGTTGTAGAAAAATAGTCATAAAATTGTGAACTCGATTGTTCCGTGAAGTTCTTGAATAACATTCATTGCTCAAAACGGAAACTAGATAGAAAAATCAGATTATTTGCATGACTAAGAAATTGTAAAAAAATCATGTAGATTCAACAAAGTATAGAGTCTTCTATATTTGGAGTTAAGAAGTAAAAGTTAGGGATGTTTGATCACTAGGACAATAGGTATGTTGTCAGGTGAAACTAGGTTAGTTGTGTTGGGTTTGCAGAGGAGTGAAATTGAGTTGATTGATACTTGTGTACTGTTGTGGTATATTTTGAGATGTATTATTGATTATTATATAGGAGTGTTGCTTAAATTTCGTGTCGCTTTCCATCATTTTGATTCCGTGGTTAAAAGACAGTACATGGTAGAGCATTAGACATCAGTTTGGTTACCTATGTCTTTACAATTAACTTTCTATGACATTTATTTATTCTTTATTATACTTGTTTTAAATACCATGATAATAATGATATGACATGATGATGACATAACCATGAGGAAGACATGGTAATGATGCTAATGGATAACATTGATGATTTATGAACATTATTGCAACATTTGCATTGCATAGAGCCAGGGTCGTGAGTACAGCCATGTATATGGCTATTCCAGCATGCTCTTGATAAAATCCTACTGAGGTAGTGACTCTACAGGATGGAGGATAGAATGTGTCATCTATGGGTGAATACTCCGCTATACTAGTATCAGTTGATAAAGTTTGCATTGAGCATTTGCATACATAAAAAGATAATGATGAGAATTGATTACATGGAGGTTCATAATGACATTTGGATATGATTATGATGATGATAATGATTTAATTGAATGATAAGTTGTTTATTTATTGTTTTGTTCACTGCACCATGCAATAGTATTAAGGGCAATAATCTACCGGAAAAAAATTGTATTAGTGGCAAAGCATGTGCCGGCAATATCTAAGATATTAAGGGTCATGTTATCTGCCAGAAATAATTATTGTCTAGAATAATTTATCTGTTGGTAATGTTTTTATGTTAGCTACAATACATTTGTTCTAGAAAAAATCAACTAGGTCAACCAAACTGCCGGGGATAAGAGGCAACCCTTTGGGCGCGAATATGAAAAAAAAAGATGGCTCACGCGCGAAGACCACACTACCACTAAAACCTTATACCCAAATTCCTCCCATCGGCTCCTCCTTTCCCTCGACCACCCACCTCCCAGCGCCTCCTCCTTTCCCCGACCACCCAACTTTCCGGATGCCCCACCTCCCAGCGCCGCCATCCTCCCCAGCCGCCCCTTCCTCCCAGAGCTGCCCCACCTCCTCGGCCACCCCACCTCCCAACGCCGCCCCTTCCTCCCAGCACCGCCATCCTCCCAGCGCCACCCTCCTCCCTGAGCCGCCCTTCCTCCCAGCGCCGCCCTTCCTCCCAATGCTGCCCCACCACCCAGCGCCGCCCTAAAAGTAGTTGTCTTTGGAACGGTAAAGATGCTTTCTTTTGCCGATTTGTGCAAATGCTTTACCTTATTAATTTCGAGGGAAATGGTTTTGATCTTTAATTGGTTCTGCGATTCTTCCTTGACACCTCTTGTTTTCTTTTGTTATAAATCAATCTTTTGAGGGAACGTTGAGTCATTTCTGCGAAACACATATCACATGGAGCTCCAGTTTTGCGTGTGATTCCTGTTGTTATCTTGAACTTCCGGAAGCCATCACCCAAATAACCGTATACAAATGCTACGATCAATATACAAATGCTACGATCAAGACGGTAGAAATTTGCTCTCTCTCTCTCTCTCTCTATTCTGTTTTGAATGTGGGAGGTTGCTAGTCTTCTAATTGCTGGGTTTTGTCGGTGTAGCTTGAGAGTATCAGGGAACTCGAGAGGTTTATAGTGAAGCTTAGGAAGGACTATATGGACTTGCATCGCACCACAGAGTAAGAGGGGGACACCATTGAGCATGAAGTAAGTTGCAACCCGTCTATGTGTTTGTTCATTGATTTGCCTTTTCTTTTTGTATGAGGATGCATGTCAGTAATCTAAACAAAGCTAGTTACTGGGAAATCTGTGTTAAAACATAGTTCACAACATGGTGGATAATTTATTTGAAAATTTGAGATTGTGGTTTGGTTTACCTTGCATTAGTTCTCCAGCATTTGCAATGCTACAAAACGATTTCTGGTGATGTATCATAGTGTCTTCCTTTTGTATTGTGATAGTTCTTTCTCAGTTCTTCCTTGATAATTGTAGTAGTCTAGGATTAAAATTGTTAAAGAGCATAGGAAAGCATAATTATTTATCATTTTATCCTCTTTGTTGCACACCTGTAAATACATGCAATTTGTATAGGTTGTTTATCTTTCTGTTCTTGCTAGTAATCTATATTTGAATGTAATAATGAAGTATATTCTTGTTATGTTGTATCGACTATTGAGTTGACAATGTATATCCATACAGGTAAAGATTATGTGTATTCTTGTAAATTTAGGCTATTGCTCAAGTTATTTTCTCAATTTCTAATTACTGAAAGTATATTGGGTTGGTGTTTTTGTAAAAGCACGCAAGGAACAGATAGACATCCTAACAAACAGGATCCATGAAGAAGAGGAGACTAGAAGTGCGAAGACATGGCTTTGGCACAAGGGATGAGAGTTCCCCGTTGGACTTGATAGCTCACCAGCATGGCATGGTATGGCTATTATCCTTACTATGAATCAACTACTGCCAATTATTAACATTGGAACACAGCAGTGCTCTAATATTACTATTTTTGTGTGTGTGTGTTACGATAGGATGTAGTAGCGAGTTCTTACTGTCATGGTTATGTGTTTTCACCCTTTATGCCAGTGCAGATCCTTCTCAAAATGATGTTGTCATGTTTGTTAGACTAATTTAGTATTTAAGGGAGAATATGATAACGCAAAAGGTAGAGGAAGAATAAATTTTCAAGTAGAATTGACAATTTTGCTTGCTACCAAAAAACATATATTAGAATGCTATCATTCCCTTCTCTCTCTGTTTTTGTGAAGTTGCGCATATATTTGCTTCTTCTTTCTTTGTCAACACAGAAGTTCATAGCATTCTTTGTACATTCATTACTGAGCTTGTATCTGTATTTTTTATATATATATATATATATATATATATATATATATATATATATATATATATATATATACATATATATTCAATGCATTGATTAAGTGATTCCTTGGGGATACTTGTCGGGACCCAGAATTACAATTCTGAAACCCTCTGCGTATACTGCACTAGTCCAGGATCACACTAGTGCACACAGTGTTAACATAGGTAAATATCGATCCACACAAACGATAAATAAAGTAAACGATTAGTTTGAATAACAAATAAGGGTTTTGACCTTATGGTCGAGTTTACACTTATTAAGCCACACAGGGCTAACAGAGAATAAAGCAGCAGTGACACGGAAATAACTCCAGCGTAGATCCCATTAATTCACCACAGGCAACCGACTGAGATCCAGACCTTAATGATCAGCAACCTTCGGCGAACTCCTCCTCGAGCGGCGTGACTCCTCCTCTTTCAGAGGTTTGGCGCAAGTTTTACAACAAGCGTAAGTACACAACCGCATACTGCAAATCATACCACGAATGCAATTTATAGATACAAAGCTTATTCCAAAGAAAAGGCTTCGTGGTTCTTTTGCATAAAAGCAACTTTTGCAATTGAATACGAATAATAGATTGAAATCATAATTCAAAACAAATAGACAATATTAATTTAACAGTTGTTTCCACAAAGACACACAACTAAACAGATTATTTCACATAGCCATATGAATGAGGTCACACACTCCATCCCAAACATTTTATGAAAACTACCCTCGTGTGAAATCCCGAGCATGTCCATGATCATGACGCGCTATTCTAATAGATTGATTTAACACTCTGCAGATGTTGTACACTTTACCCACAAGATACAACTAGTGTAGCAAGCACTAATCATAACAAAACAGTTCGGAAACTTCATCTCAAACATTGACATTCCCGATGTGCTTTCCCGCTATACCAGCTCACATAGAATTAGTATAACACACACCGCTGGACAGGGAAGCGGCGAACCGTCCCGCGATGCAACCATCAAGTAGTCACACCTCCACCCTGTCACACAGCCTAACCTATCCACCTGCACTACTACAAAACAAGGATATAGTAACACCAAATTGTGTTACTATAGGTTGGAAAAAGTGTTACTAGCGCTCTTAGTAACACATTTTTTTTTGTGTTCCAATTGGCCATGTTACTATAGACTGGTTGATTGTAACACATTTTTTTTGTCTACAGGAACATTTGTCTAGTGCTACAATGATTTTTTGCTGTAACACGTTTTTTGCTCTAGTAACACTTCACATTATGGTAGAATGCATAGTTTGTAACACATTAACTAATCTATCGGAACATTTGTCTAGTGTTACGTTGATTGTCTCTTTGTAACATTGTTTTTATTTCTAGTAACACTTCTACATTGTGGTAGAGCACGGTATGGAACAAAGGAACACATGGTTTGTAACACTTGTTTATATCTATTGTAACATTCATATTATGAAACAAATATTTATTTTGCTTATACATGTGGCACATGATTATTATAGAATCACACAAACATGACACATTGCAAAATCACATAAACCACAAATTTCAATAATCATAGCAAGATCCACATATCGTAGTACGATTTCAAACATAGTGCTTGTTCATATCAAATCATAGTATATGTACATGAGGATATGGCTCTAGAGAGCAAACACACATTGTCCATACTAGAAAGAAAAATTCAAGAACTAGTATTCATAAATTCCATTGCTTCTTCTTCTTCCATTCTTTGTACACATCGATGTAGGACTTTAACCATTAATCATTTCAACCTGCAAAGAAAATGTAAGTTGTAACATTACAAATTAGGCCAAATATGTACATTGACGTAGAGTTAAGAAAGCTGCTAGTTTGAACATACAAACATCGAAGGCCAAGCTGAACATCAATGCCGAGAATCCATAACTTACTAAGTTAGGCTCGTCCCATACCAGGCATGTGGTCGTACAACAAGGCTCAGTTCAATGACGCACAAAGTTAAGTCCTTAATTGAGGCAAGACTTCCATTTTCTAACTAGATCACAAAGATTATCAAACCCATGCACACAGCTTCCACCATATCACACAGCTTCCACCACTTGCCCCAGTCTAAATCATTTACCACCCAGTTGGTTTTAGTGCAACACATGCTATCACGAAGTAATAACACGTAGCACACAGTTTTACATAAAGTTCCATAGTCACTTAGTCACATTTAATATTTGCAACTTTCATGTGATGTGAGACTCGTAGCATGGCTAAGCAATTGTACTCGCATCTAACCAACCCACGTTGGTGCTTAAATAATACCAACTAATAAACCAATCTAGGGTGACAAGGAATTATGGCATACAAAGTCAAGGGGTGATAATAAATTGGATAATAACTATGCCCAAAGCATTTAAATACATAATTAACATAAAATGCAATACTTTAACACAAAGTAATTTGAAAACTGGGTTCAAGATGATCAAATGTATGACTTGCCTTGGAAAAGGTCTATGTGCTGGTCTTGATCTTGGGGTGCTCCTTCTTCAATGAAATTCCCCGACGAATCGACGTCTACTCGCAAACGAAACAAATAAACAAAACAAATAAATAACAGAGGCAAAACAAGCTCCAAAAATTAAATAAAAATCTCAGATAAATAGAGCTTGAATTTAGATAAATTTAGAAATTTGAATGGGCTCAATCGGAGTTAGGATGCAAAAGTTATGGCATTTGAAAGTTTTAAATCTAAAAGAAACCCTAATTTGGATTTTTCGAATTTCAATTATTTTCTAAAGAAAATCGGATTATTGCGCAATATCGACGCCAGCAAGGAATTTCGGAAATAAAAGAAATAAAGAATTTCATCGACATGGGACCCACATGTCAGAGACACGGCTCACGGTGGACTAAGCCCACCGAGCCTCGGGATCTGGAGACCGTGGACTGCCACGTGGATCTGATCTGGACCAATCTTGGCGCGACACGTCAACGGCGACTGCTGACCGAGATGCTGACTCGGGCGTACACGTGCGGCTGACGGGGATGCAACGCGAGACGACACGTCGGCACCGGAGCTAAGGTGGCGAGCCACGCGGCGTGACATGTCAGACCGGCAGGCGGCGGCGCTCGGGAACCGATGACAACGGCGAACGGCGGCGATCCACCGGCGGTGAGTGGTACCGGCGTGTAGCTGAGGTTATTGTGAACCTGATGGTACAATGCCGGGTGCTTGGGGTGGATGGTGGTGACCGGCGGCGAGCTCAGAACGACAGAGAGGTTCGGCTTTTGTCGGACGGGGGTTCCGGCGAGAGCTCCCGGAGGTAGAGGCTGTCATAAGGAACACGTCGGTGTGCTCCACGACGGCACGGCGACGACGACGGCGGCGCAATTCGACGGCGACGAAACGCGCCCGAAAACCCTGGATCTCCGATTACGGCGGCGCTAGGGCTCGGGAGGAGGTGAGGTGGCGGCTCAGGTTGCGTTGAGAGGGCGAACCGGGGTGCCTTTATAGGTGCGGGAGGGCTAGGTGGCGACTGGCGACGAACCCTAAAAGAGTCCGAGATGAACTCGCGGGAAAAACGGAGTTAGAGACGGAAACGGGATAAGATTTTGATCCGGAAGGATGCGGGGAGATAGAGGATAAGATTCTACGCGTTTTCTAGAAGGGGTTCTGTTAGAAATCTCGCGTTGTCGTACAAGACTCAGAGATCGGCAATGGCGGACAGGCGCGGCCGTTCGCGAGGAAGAAGCCGGGCGCGGGGACGAAGACCTGACGTGTGGGGCCCACACGTCAGCGGCACGGAGGCGGCGCGCACGCGGGAGCTGGGCCTTGCACGGGATTGGGCCGGAAAGAAAGAAAACGGGCCGGAGGAAAGGGATTCGGCCTGAGATGATTTTCTGAGATTTTAATAGCTTTTCTATTTTAGAAAATACCAGAAATTCAAATAAGCAATAGAAAATAGCAAATGAACTCAGAAAAATTCTAGAAAAATCTAGAAAATATAACTGAGCACATAGAACGCAAATAAAATAGTTTTGGATAATGTTCATGTTGGGATTATTCACATTAAGGTTTTTAATTGTAAAGTCCAATATTAAGCTTTTGAATTTAAAATCAAATAAATCCAAATGGTGAATTTTCTCCCTACTAACTATTAAAAGATTTTTAATTCAGAAAATTGGGATGTTACAATACTTGATATACTTACGATGAGCAATGATTCCCTTTTACAAGATCCAAGGTCTTTAATACACAGATCAAAGTGAATAAGTATTATCCTATCAAGGATTGATAGGTCCAACAATTATTTTCTAGACGTTTAATTCGGATGTATGCTATACCTAGTAGGTAGCAGGATATTCATGCTTTCATTGGTTGATATCATTAAGTGGGACAAAAAAATTATGTTGCATACTTTTGGAGGACATTGTCTAGTCAAAATAGGTGGATTTCAACAATATCAAATTTTGTTTTCTAGTTCAGAGCTGCATCAAGTAAGCATCATGTAGGAAATACATGGCAGTGTGTGTTCTTACTAGCATTTTCTCTATATCCAAATTGTAGTAACAATTAAGTTATATTTTATGAACTATCCTGTTTGCAAATAATTTATGGATTTTTCTTGAGCTCAGTGCCAATAATCTGTGTGTTGTTCATATAATTTTACCAGGTTTTGATTTTGAGCGAGCGTCTCCACTCAGTAACTGCACAATTTGATCGCCTTCGGTCCAAGCGTTTTCAAGATGCTATTAACAGAGCAATGCCAAGAAAGAAGATTCAGAAGGAACCAGAAATAAAACCTGCTGAACCATCCATGTCAAACCTAATATTAAAATCTGATGTATCAAAGGTAGAAGATCAGGAGGTATCTACTGCACCCATAAAAGTTCAAGAACGTACAACTCTTGGATGATGAAACACAATCTCTCCAGGTAATATTTGGATGGGATATATATTATGCATTAGTGAAAGTTTGGTTATTTTACTGGAACAATCGTGCATGATTAAATTCTTTGCATCCTATAAATTGGCATGTATATTGTGATAATTGTACCAACCTCATTATTATGCTTGGAATACTAAAATAAATTGTTGTTTTTCATTTCTTCCCTTTGACACCAATCACTAAACTTAGTGTTGTTACCACTTACCGAGCAAAGCCGAAAAGATGATTTGGAGTCCATTGATACGTTCTTTGTATTTTCTCGGGGAAGGTAGGATTCTTCGTGTTAGCAAACTATGCATACAATGTATTTTTTTCTTCTCATTGTATGAGCAATGAAAGATAACTGCAAATGCAATGTTCATTATTTTAAGCAACAAATTTTCATGTACTGGATTAGTCCTCAAAATTACAATTTTTAACTCCAGCTAGGCCTATGGCTTGAATTAGTATTTTGGGAATAAATGCACAGTTTTTTAGTTATTTCTTGACATAATTGGTTCCATTTGAAAAATTAAAAGTTTGAATGGACCATATACAAAGCATAAGGAGCAAAAAAAAAAAAAAGACTAATCCTAACATAAGTAGTGCACCACAATCACCCCTATTTCAATCTAGAATGTTCCTATGGAAGGAGTGAGATAACTACAACTTATCTTGTTTACCTATTTGACGCTTATATATTGTTTGGGCTTATATATGGTTTGTGGTTATTGACTTTCCGAATTTCTTTTCAGGTCCAAAACATAAGAGCTGTTCAAGTTATTGTTTGCTGATGGAGTGGTCGTGCTTATTTTGCAAATGGTGATAGCATGATGATTTCATTATGTGGACATCTACATTGTCGACTTCTTTTGCGTGGATGTTTTATACATACCAAGGCTAGACTAGTATTGTAGTAGAAGGGATTAGAGTATTTGTTTAGGTTGAGTATACTTCATATTGTTGTGTCGTCGTGGCTATATTTGAATGCTTAGAATTCTGAAATTGCATGTACTATGTATGTACTGCACATGTACTGTTGTGCATATTAGAACTTTTATATTTCATGTTTATGTATTTTGCAAAATCTGAATTTGATCTATGTGTTGCAATAGTATTTGATTGTTGATATGACATGTTTTTTTGTGTCGTATGATTACCAAAATTGTATATTTTCTAAATTATGGTTAAATGGTGCAAAAAAACAATCGAGAGCAATTAACTGCTGGCAATACATCTAACTACTAGGGAAAAATAGACAATCGAGGCGCTTAATCGCCGACAATACATCTAATCGCTGGGAAAAATAGATAATCGAGGCGTTAATCACGACAATTAATACATCTAATCGACAGAAATAACTAATTGCCGGGGAAACACTTATTGCTAGGGAAAAACAACTTATCTAGGGTAGTTAACTGCCAGGAACCCAGATATCTGCCGGGAAACACATTCCCGGTAGATAATTTGCTTTTCAAAGCGCTTTTCTCGATGATTTGTTGCCCTTAATACTATGCTATGGTATAGTGGTTATGCATGTAGTTGCTAAGTCGTGAACTCACCCTTACTTTGTTGTTATTTTCAGGTGAACATTGAAGGTGGCATGCATGGGATGGAGTAGAACATGTGCATCACATTCAATTATCACACATATTATTTATTTTAGATGTTTTCACTAAATCTAGAGACATGATTATTCCCTTAGGATTTATTATCTGGGTTGGTTATTATTTAGTTTAAATGATTAGAACTTTGGTTGATTTAATAATAGTTTGATTTATTATTACTTATTACCATCCTATGTACCGAGTACAGCCCGACGTTTCTTGGGAGTGTGTGTGACAAGCGTTTCTGGTGCGTGTATCTCAAGCGTTTCTTAGCCGCATGTGACCAAACTATGAAACTTAATTTTTTATGTATTTACATTGTTTAGTTGTTGTTCTGAGACCCTTCGTGGGGTTTTTCTTCTATGCATACCTTGCTGGAATTATTGTTAAATAAGGTTTAAATTAGTAGTAAGAATGATTTAAGTAACATTCTGTGCTTAGTGTTGATCCAAGGTGTTACAATTGAGTTAATGGTCAATTGATGCCTATAATATTCCAGCAGCGACCGTCTTAGTTTTCTCAGCATATGATTAAATCATCGCAGTCTCAGCATATACAACTCTCTTTTACTTACTCTCTCGGATTGATTACAAATATAAACCGTCTTACTTTTCGACACAGGGATCAAGGATAAACATAAAATGATCTTGATGCCCTTTACTTATTCCTAAATTTTACCAACTTTTCTCTTAAATATGTGTGGGAATCAGAGAGATTGAGAAAGAGGCCTCGTTTACTAATGAGAAAATGAACACCATTTAACCGTGTTCTCGAGAAAACATCATTGAACAAGAGTATATATAATAGGAAGGAAGATAAATACAGTTGGGCTCGCCGGCCACTGGCGAGCACGCCCCACCGCTCCTTGCCTCGCTGGCCTCCGAGCTCGACCACATTTCCGTCGACTATGTACAACTCAACTCCATAATCTGTTAATTATTCTCTCACAGCACATCAATCAGAGCCTCTCATTACAAGTTCTTGATCTGTGTCGCATCCAGATTAGGGATGGGAATGGGGCTATTCCTTACGTGGAATGCCCTTGCATCTCCACTCCTATATAGCTATCGAGGATGATTTTCCTCATGTCTCAATCCCACCACGGAATTGGTGAGGAATGGGACAATAAGAATCTAAATTCGAAAGGTATTGAGCTCATTTAATAAATTTATCGTATGGTTATGTAGACATAAATTTACTAACACATGAAATGGTAGAATGATACAGACTAAGTGATATACTATAGATTATGCAAAAATATATTATGCTAGAGACAAAATATCTATGTTTTAGATATATATATATATATGTACCAATCTACATGTATATGAGGGTATAGCATGGGGCGCAACATGGGGAGGCATTCCCTTACGTCCCCATGTCTCCTAATAGGAGTATTCCCTACGGTTTGCCAAGGAAGCCCCATTGCCATCCCTATTTCAGATGTCCAAGAATGTTGCAGCTCGTGCTCTGGAAGCTGTCCACTTGGCAACGTGATTTCGCCTTGGTGTTCGGCGGCAGCCGCGGGCGGGCCATTTACATGTGGACGGGTGCACCTGAAGATAGAGAGGTCAACTTAACTTTGATCTTGCGCTGGTATTCCCCATCACATCGGTGAGGTGGTGGAGGCCTCTGGAACCCTAGGCGAACGGCGGTGGTGGGGTTGGCATGGGGCAGTGGGGAGTATGGGGGATTGGTGGAGGGTGAGAGATTGGATCAGTGCTGCGGTTGGTGGAGAGAGAGGAGGAAGATACGGGTCTTAGTACGACATGTGGGGGACAGAGAGTTTTATATTTGTGCTAAGTGAGCTTTGCGGGGTCAGCGACACTCGCCCATGTGGATGCTGTGTGAAACATGTACACACGTGAATGTCACCTTAGGCAAAACCACGGTGGTTTCAGTCCAAGGGGTATTTTGCATCGGTATTAAGATTTCAAGGATGAAAAATGAACAGTTTTAGAGTTGGGGTTGTTATCCGACGTAGTCAATTGTTGAAGGTTGCAAATGAACCTTTGCTGTTGGTGAACTCGAAGCTGGGCTAGCTCCACCAATGTATTCCGAACCACATATTCGTTGGGTCTGCAGGACACATTCGGTTATTTTGACATAGCGCTCCAATGTTTATATGTAAGCGACGTCAGCCAAAACAATGGTGATTTTAGTTCCAGGGGGTATTTTGCACCAGTTTTTTGAGTTCAAGAGTTAAAAGTGAATAGCTCGGAAGTTAGGGGTTGTTTCTGGACTCATCAGTCAATTGTTGAAGGTTGCAAACTGTACTTTTTCCTATCGGTGAAGTGGAGGCTGGGTTTAGGGGTGAAAACAGATCGAATAGTTTCCGATCGATTCGGACGGAAACATATTCGGATTGTCTTGGATTGGATTTTTCTTGGATCGGAAACGAATTCGGATTTTTTTGCCGGAAACGGAAATGAATACGGTAGGCATGCTATCCGGCAGATACGAATACGGATTATCCAGTAAGATGAAGGCCCAATATCTGGATTTCAGCCCAAAAGAGGATTTCGGCATAAAAGAGAAAGAAGATTTTAATTGATTTCCGAATTTCAGAAAATGCAACAAATCAAATAGCCTTTTAGAAAATAGCAAATAGAGCTCAAAAATTCTAGAAAAATCATATAAATTCCTTGAATTATTTCGAACCTAATAAAATTAATTTCAACTTAAAGTTGGTTTTATTTTTGCACATAAATTATTTTAAATCTCTGAAAATATTAATAACCTCTTTAAAATCCAGAAAATTCAAGAAATTAATTAAAATTTGGTTTCACTTTAAATCCCATAAAACTCAATAAATTTTATTTTTGACATTAAAAACTAGGAAATTAAATAATTGACTTTATTTTATTATTATTTTCTTTTAACCAAGAAAACTCTTATAAATCTCGAAAATCTAATAAAATAATAACTTTATTAATTTTATTTTTAGTAGCATACTTTGGGATGTTATAGTCATTTGTGTATAGATTAACCATCCAGCCTGATCGATGTTATTGTGAATTAAGTTTTATGTATATGATGAACTAGGTGTGAATGCGTGATGACTTATGACTTTGCGAGTTATAACTTATGAGCTAAATATGGTAAACTAAGTGTTATTTTTTTGATAAAATAGTTAACACAGCTTGCTAGTGCTAATCTTATATGTGGTTGCTGAAAATATGAACAGTTCATGAATGTTTGCATCAAATAAAATATATTCATGAAAATGTTTTCGTTAATTTGTGGCATATAATTTAAGGGGTTTTTATGTTCCAAAAAATATCCGCGACTATATTCATTTCGATTCGTATTCGCTCCGTATTCGTATTCAATATTATTCGTATCCGGGGTATTCGTATTCGAATCCCGAAAAAAATATGAAAACAAATATAGCAAATCCATTATCTGTCTGTATTCAATCTATTTTCACCCCTAGCTGGGCTAGATCCACCGATGTATCCCAGTCCACATATTAGTTCGGGGCTGCACGGACACCCCGATCCACATATTCATTGGGGATGCACGGACACATGCTGTAAATTTGACATAGCGCTTAAGTATGATCCTGTTTGTTTAGGTTTTTCTTTGGCTTATAAGCAAAAAAAGTTTAAATCTAAACAAAGAGGTGACTTTTTTTATACGGCTTATAAAAACTATAAGTTATTTGAAGCCTAAAAGGCATAAGCCATATATAGGAGATGTGTTTTTTTTTTTTTTTTTGCTTTTGCGGAATGATATAACCCTTTGCGACTGAAGTTTGCTAAAATTATCCATAAAATACCATTATATATAAGTGCAACTCGTTTCGTATTTTTTGCCCTTCCTATCCCTCTCCCCCTATTTTCCCGTTTCCCTTCGGTTCTCGTAGTCGCCGCCTCGCCTCACCTCCCCTCCCCTCCCCTCCCCAACGTCTGGATGCGAACTTTTTGTTTCAAAGCAAGTGTTCATATATACCATTTCCTGGAGTACAGTCCTGCAAAGTTAACTCCTCTACCGCATTAGAGACAACTTTTTCTCCAAGCTAGGAAGACGTCTGCCTTAAAAAAAACTAGGAAGACGTGGCTGGTAGGTAATGAGATCGAGTATGGTTGCGGGTAGCTCGATCCATTAGGTGAGCACCTACAATTTTGTTTACGATTTTGTTTACGATTTTGTTCATCACAGACATAGCGACGGGTTACATTTTATACCAAATCATGTGAAGTTGTTGCCGTATAAATGTGTAATTCCGGCTAACATGGACCATTAATTGGACTGCAGGACAGCTTGTCAAAAGTCTGCTCCTTGAGCCACTTTGTGGGACTCGACTAAGTTCCAACTACTTGTTGTATACCGTTGCACTTTTAAGAAGTAACGTTGAATCTACGTAGCAACTGTCGGGGCTTGAACTCTAGAACCCAGTGTATTCTAAACTTGTCATATGATCAGTAACTAGTTTATACAGTGATAATATCGATAGAATCATATCCAAATCACGAATATTATAGGAAGAAGGCAAATTATTATTACTTAGTAGTAATGGATCTTATGGTCAAGGTTTACAAAGTTTGCCATGCAGGTTTTAACGATAAATAAATAAACTTGCAGCAGAAAAAAACAACATAAATAAATAAACTTGTAGCAGAAGAAAATAACTTATGGTAGCCATCCGACGTGCCCGCAGGAAATCACTACTACAAAACATGCAATAGTAGACACCTCATCACAGACGGTTAAAATGGAACCGTCTGTGTTGGGTCTGTCGGGCCTACCACAGACAGTTTGTAATACAAACCGTTTGTGATACTCAGTATCATAGACGGTTCTATTAAAGAACCGTCTCTGATAGTATCACAGACGGTTCTATTAAAAAACCGTCTGTGATAATCTGCAGTATCATAGACGGTTCTATTAAAGAACCGTCTCTGATAGTATCATAGACGGTTCTATTAAAAAACCGTCTGTGATAATCTGCCGTATCACAGGCGGTTTTTTAATAGAATCGTCTGTGATACTATCAGAGACGGTTCTTTAATAGAACCGTCTATGATACTGCAGATTATCACAGACGGTTTTTTAATAGAACCGTCTGTGATAAGTACCTCATCACAGACGGTTGGTAATACGAGCCGTCTATGATATGTGATTCACAACGCGGGAGTTCAAAAATTTTGAATGCGCAAAGCGGAGTAGCGTGAGTACTCTTTATATATTAATAAGGACTCGCTGAGGGCACTTGCTTCCCGAGGAGTACTCCCAAGGTGACATCCTCTCACCACCTCGTGCCCTCGCCTCCTTGCTTCCCGAGGAGCCCTCTCCGCCGCAAACCCTACTCCCAGCACGCCTCGCGCCTCGCCGGCTCGTTTGATCCAGTCTCCTCTCCTCTCGTCTTGGGATCCGTGAGAAGCGCTGCGTCTTATTCTTGCAGGTGGTGAAGTGGCCCATTTGGTTCGATTCGGAATCTTTGAGGTCACGGTGACTTGTCGTTAGTTTCATTGCAAAAGTTTGGGTGTTGGTGAGTGCAATGCGGTGCTTGGGTGAACTGGGCTTTGGGGAGTTTGTGCGGGTGGATGGAAGGGAGGATGCGGGGAAGGCGCAATGTCGGATTCCAACGGCGCATCATGGAGGCCGATCGCGCCGCTGCGCGTGTGTACCAGCCCGGAAAGGGAGCAATGTAATGACTTCTTGCTTCTGCTTGGTTTGTGATTCGCAATACTAGTAGGATCGTGAAATTAGGAACAAAATCCGTGCTTTCTGTAACTCGTTAACTAGTGTTAATACATAGTGCCATGAGTTGTTGGAATCTTAGTGTTAATACATAGTACCATGCGTGCGCGGAGTAGCAGGAGAAGCCACCTTGGGAGTACTCCTCCTCCCGCCGCCGCCCTCCCCGGTCGGCCGGCCGTCTCCCCATCGGCCCTCCTCCCCGGCGAGAGGCGGACAGCCAAGGGAATACATTTAGTATTTTTTGCAGTTGAAAAACTATCACGACGGTTACGAACAAGAACCGCTCGTGATAGTAATATCACGACGGTTCTTGTTCAGCGAACCGCTCGTGGAAAATATACTATCACGCATTTCGAAGTAGAACCGTCGTGATAACTACTATCACGACGGTTCTACTTTCGAACCGCTCGTGATATTCGTATCACGACGGTTTTTGAACCGCTCGTGATAATGTCTATTATCACAGACGAACTTTTTCAGACGGTTCGGAAAACCGTCTGTGATGACGGTTCCGAACCGTCTGTGATGACGTTTTTTGTAGTAGTGAATCGAGTGGGGAGTACACCTAATTCGCATAGTCTTCAAAATACTCTTTGTAGAACTTTGGAACACTGATCAACAATAGCATAAAACCGTGAGTACGTAAAGTACTCAATAAGTCGTAGGGAATGGTATGTAAATAGTATTCATGTATGGCTTGAACAAGGAATAGCTATATGATTATTTTGCAGTAAGAAGTATTGACGATAAATACAATAAATAGATTGAATAGCATAATAAAAAAGAATAATAAATAAATAGACAATTGTTTTGAAACAACCAGTGAACTACCCGTTCACTTCCCAACCAATCCACCAGAACTAACTACTCAAATCCCAACCAAACCACCATTCCAATATTTTTAAGAAAATTCTATCCCTTGTATGAAATCACTGGACATTGTTCAGATCCGGGGACATGATTATTCAAATAGTTTTTAACACTCTATAGAGGTTGTACAGCTTGACCCACAAGAAATAATCAATTTATAATGTCAGTCTGGCACACTTCCGAAGGTGTGTGACTAAACGATTATCATAAAGTTTTTACAAAACTCTGTTTTGACCCAATTCTATTCGCTAAGGTTTCACCACCGACTAGTTCTATAAACTCACAATATTTCATCTCACAAAACAACACCCTAGTCGAGGCCCCATCTTGCGCCAAACACTTCAATCCAAACAGAACCAAATCAAAATATTATTAATTAATTAGCCAGATTCATCCCATACTGGACATGTGGTTGTATGGTAAGGCCCAAATCAATGCCGCACAAGGTTAAATCCTTAGTGAGTACTCAAGCGAGGCAACCACGTCCCAAATTTTATTCCCTTTACTGCACGATCATTCACCTGAGTATGATACCATTTTTGTTCAACCCGGCCAAATGACAACCCTTGTCATGGCACAATAATTTTTAATAACAGTGGTCATGCAAAAACTATATATTTTATTAAGTCAAATTTTTATGATTAATCATTGTGAAGGAACCCATAGTGCAACTAAAGCATGACTAAGCATATATATATTTTTCCAATGTTGGCAATAAAGTATGTCCAACTAACATTATCTATTTCTAGGGTTTCAAAGGAAACATGGCATTCACAAATTATCAAGATGTCATACTGCCGATAGGTATTTAGCTACTCTCGAAAACAGTTAATACAAAATTAGCAATACATTTTGATATAAAACAATATAATTTTAAAAAAATGAGTACAACATGATCAAAAGTATATGACTTGCCTTCATTGAAGGTTGGAGTTAATTCTGCAGACTGGTCCACGAAAGCTTCAGAAACACCAGATTCTATACGCGCAAAATGAGACAAATAAATACAATAAATCCACATAAAATCCTAAAATTATAAAATTAGTACTATTAGAGATATTATGAATTTACATGAATTTAGGAATGAGAATCGACGGAATCGCAGTTCGTATGAAGGAGAACAAACATCCAGAAGGGTTGCTGGAAAGGAAAATCCTGGAAAAAGAGAAGGGGGAA
The DNA here is from genome assembly GCA_036346255.1 of Ampelocalamus luodianensis. Taxonomy (NCBI): domain Eukaryota; kingdom Viridiplantae; phylum Streptophyta; class Magnoliopsida; order Poales; family Poaceae; genus Ampelocalamus; species Ampelocalamus luodianensis. The sequence goes on along the minus strand of CM070626.1, from coordinate 34,237,850 downwards.
TATTCCCTGGAATATTCCATTTGAAAAGTAAGGGATTAAAAGAGAATACTGACTTGTGGACCCCATATGTAAGTGACTCAAAGAATAGAAAGAAGAAGAAGAAACAGAGCATCAGCACAGAGCATGGAAGGCGCACGGGCAAGGGGCGGCGCCGGCAAGGGGTGGCGCGGTGGCCAGCAACGACACCCAAAATGGATCTCCCACCTTGAGAGGATTCCATAGGAGGTGGCAGGGTGGCAGGAGGTAGCCGGTGGTGGCGCGGGCAGTGCAGGCTGCGCGGGGCGGTGGTGTGAGCATGGGCTCTGTGGAGGCAAGAGGAAGGTGGAGGAGGGGTCGCGGTGGCCAGAGGTGGTCCGAGGAGGCACGACAACAGTGACCGATGGCGCAAAAGGAGGTGCGACGATGACGACATGCTCCGACGATGGGAAACATCAAATTGAGGTGGGGGATGGTGATGCAGACGGGGTGCCCGATCTTTCGATGAGATTGATAACTATCGATTTTAGTGAAGGTGACTCTCGCGATCCGACTACAACCGTACGACGACGCCTGCACCTTAGCAATCGTTGAACCAACTTCAAGACGTTATTGACCTTGCTAGAAGCGCGATCAACCTGACCACGAAGGTATATTCCTGCATGCAATCAAAGAACATGCAGAAAAAGATAAAACACAATCTGATGTATTGTAAATATTTATGAAATACTGATAAGATGGGATTCCAAATGCTGTCTTGACAGGTGATCGTCTGACACAATAGAAGAACAAAAGTTTGCACAATGGCTAAACCTTAACTAACAAAATCTAAGGAAACTAGAGGGGTGCAGCCTCCTTAAATAGGGAAGGGGAGCCGCACATAACTAAGAGATAGGGGATGGTACTATTCATAGTATGGCCATGAACAATATGGGCTAAGAGAGGGGGCGCCTTCCCCTTGTACCCAAGCATTACAAGGCCTAATTTGGTCCAAATAGGTGATGTAGCACTTTTTTTAACCATTACAGCACGCACAGATGGAATTTGGAGGTGAGACCAGATCCATTTGAAAGAGGATGAGATAAGCTTTCAATCAAGTACTCGTGGACCTCAAACGGGGTCGGTTTGTGAAAGTTATGCACATTTTAAGTCAGGGTTGTCTCCGGAGGCCGAATTGGATTCCAAAACGGGTCCAACTCGAACTCTTGCTCGTCTTGGACCAAAAGTGATGTAGTGCTGTACAAATATACATTTTTATCATTAAGTAGCATCATATAGTTCATATAATAAAAAGACACCTAAAAACGAGCTCACCTAGTAACTTAAGTGAAGTGTACGAGCTCTTATAATTGGAACAAGAAGCATAGCGAATATGGTTATATCCATAGGAGTCATGTCCTCATCAGATGGCAACAAGATGACCAGGAACACGTAGTGACGCGGTCAAAATGGGAGAAAACCCACTAGAGAGGGTGATCGGTGAGGAAGGTGCGCGACCGGCGACGATGAAGACGCATTTAATTTCGGCGATGTGTTATGGAAATCGTGAAATTGATTTGAGGGGAAATGAATATGGGGCTTGGGAACACAATGTGACATGGTGGGTTGGGCAAGATCCTCACCAGGGCAGCGGGAACGGCGGCACTTGATGGCGGCCAGCGCTCGGGAAGATGATGTCCATAGCGGCAACGGAGCTATGGAGATAGAGGGAGTTCAAAGGGGTATGAACTGGTAGAGGAGGTGCATGGTGTTGGTGATATGCCCTAGAGGCAATCATAGAGATGATTGTATCACGTCTATGTTTATGAGTTATTGAATAAATGTTATTCTATTCCTTGAATGAATCGTTAGTTCAAAAGATTAACGAGTATGTGAATTGTTGGTGAAACTCTTTAACTTATATGATGTTGTTCTAAAAGTATCCCTGGTCGAATGTCACTGGTCGGAACACCAGTAACTCTACGACCAGCACATGTATTGATTAATGACCATGTTTCACCGGTCATGGATATTGGGATATCGAATCAATAATGTGAACACATGTTAGAGAACATGGGGTTGGATTGACCCACCTTGAGATACTATCGAGATTGTTATGATTCTATGTGTTATTAGTTGGTCTCAAGCAATGATGATGTATAATCCTTAGACCTGAAATCAACATGGTTTCCTACATGTGTAGTAGTACGCTTAGGAGTTGCCAAACATTACTCGTAACTGGGTAGTTATAAAGGTAGTTTTCGGGTATGTTATGAAACATGCGGAGGGATGTGACTGGTCGGATATGGGATTTACTCCTCCTAACATAACAGGAGAGATGTCTCTGGGCCCCTCGAAGTGGCCGGATAAAGAAAGTGCATGGTCATGCCACTAGTGCTCGACCACATAAGGTTATCCGACAACTCGGTCGAGAAAGTATTGAACAGCCCATGGATGACATAATATCTCACCTGGAGTTTAAACAGATATCGTGAGGCAAAAGGAGAATAGTAGAGTAGGTCGCTTAGCTCGATCAGTTACAGATTAGTCATATAGAGATACGAGGTAGTTGTAGACTGATCGAACGAAATCACAGAGTGGTCTAGACCTGGTCGTAAGGAGTTACGAACTGGTCGTGACCAAATGTGAACTGGTCGTATAGAGATAGGACTTGGTCGTAAGTGATGAGGACCTAGTCGTAGATCATATTGCATTAAGGTTTGTCCGATATAATTTGTGTGTATTCGGGAATCGTTATGTCCTGCTAGGTACCGCTATGACTCGTGGCCAGAAAGGGTTTATGAATCACAATCGATTACACATAAACCTAATGGACCACACACTTAACGAGTTAGAACAAACCAGTACGAATACGATTCATCAAACGTGTTCGGATAGGATCCAACATGGGGCACTATATAAAAAGATGCTTGAGGCTATCGTAAAGAGCGAGGAAGGAGACACGTGAGTTGTTCCATCGAAACCCTAGCCGCCATCTTCTTGAGAGAGCCTTCTCGTGCGACTTGGTGCTAGCACACCGGCATACGGTTGTTCCTTCTTTGGACGTGTGGATACCGTAGAGGCGCTACTGCGGTTGCTGTTGCTCTGAGGACAATCTGCGATCTTCAGAAGGAACTGCGGAGGTTGCTGGAAGAGACGATCGACTACGAGGATGTTAGACGATCATCTACGACCACTACATCGGCACGTTCTTCATCCGACCAGGCTGCTCGACTCTTCTTCCGCTGCACTGCTTGTCTGGTGGTAATGATCTGTGATCATCTGACTTGCTTGGCATCCTGGTTTACGTGGTAGAAATTTTGAATTGTTGCTAGCGTAGCCTACATGTATCCCTTCACATGGGCCTCCTTTTATACACACAGCCGGGGATGGAGTGGAACGATTAGCGATCGAGACGCAACGAAAGGCGCGACACGAGGTGTGTGGGCGTGCGGTGCAGCGTGGATGGCGTGGGCGTACGGCGCAGCGCAGTTGGCACGGGGCAGCATGACCTGAGTAGAGGGAAGGCGCGGGCATGAGTAGCGGCGATGCAAGCGCGGGCACGGGACGCACGGTCGAGAGCGGGAAGGCGGTGCAAATGGCGCAAGTGGCTCGGGAACGCATGGTGCGTAGGGGCGGCCAGAGAGCAGAGGGGTGGCGTGGCCGGGACAAGGCGCTTAGGGCGTAGCTAGTGTGGATGTGGCGGCGGGGGCGGCGCAGCCGGGACATTGTGGGGGCAGAGGAGCCAGGAGAAAGAAGGAAAAGAGAAAGAGGAAGAGAAAAAGAAAGAAAGAAAAGAAAGAGAGGAAAAAGGAGAAAGAAAAGGAAAAAAGATTTTCAGCCAAGAAAAATAAAATAAAATTTTGAGATTTAGATTTTAGAGAAAATTCAAATTTGAATTTTTGAGTTTGAAAATCAGATGATATTTGAATTTGAAATTAATTCAAATAGAGAATTTGAATTAAAAATGGCCGAGAAAATGAATTAATTTAGGAACAGAGATTTGAATTGAGACTCAGAATTTGGATGTTGATTTGGAGTTGAACTGAGATTTGGGGTTTGATTTGAATGATATTTATATAAGCAAGAACTCCAAATTAAGTGCCAACACTTTGAAATAATTAATTTAAATTATACAAGAAAGAAAAGAATTTTTTGGGAAAACAGAAAAGAAATTAAATAAACTAAAAATCCAAGAAATAACAAAAGAACTTGGAGAAATCCAAGAAAACCCAGAAAATCAAATAAACCAAATTTGGAATTAATTGAAGTTTGATTTATTCATATTAAATTATTTTAATTTGTAAAATTTCAAATTAAGATTTAACAAATGAAAAAAAATCAAATGGTTGTTTTTATTTTGAAAATTTTCAAAAAGTCCCAAGAATTGGGATGTTACAGCATCAATATTAAATCATTTAAACACAGTACTATTTTTTAGTGTAAAATTTATCCTAACACAATTACAATTATGACGCATCCTCCTCCTCTCTTCCTCCTCACGTCCTACCCTAGGAGCTGCTCCCTGTTCATATTCGGTTAGAACGAATTGCTGCGAGCAGAAAGTCGGTTCTGTCCAGTTTGTTGCGTGGACTTTTTCGTGATGTTAGAGGCCGAATCTGAGTTGTCCATCTCCTAGAGATATGTAGGTTTTGTTCTTAGCTTTGGTGGCTGCCAAGAACACTGAATTCCGACATGCGAATCAAAAGTTATGGTAGTTTTCGTCTCTGCTGTCCAGAATCCTGACGAGATTAGACTGTCAGTTTGTCTTTCAATTTTGGGCTGTGTTATTGGCAAATTCAGGCTTCCACCCAACTAAGTTATTGTAGGCCTGGGTCTTAGCTTTTGATATTGATAAAGAACTCCCAATTCGGAGTTGTAGATTAAAAGTTATGGCCGTTTCATTTCTGCTGTTCTAAATGCTTAGTCAGATTCTGTTCTGCTGATTCGTTGGTAGTTAGCAATTTAATTTGGCCGAATTGGATTGTCTCGTCAACTACAAAGTTGTATATATATGTGTTAAGATCGTGTAGGATCTGGGCTCACCTCGTTTGGAGTCTCAGGTCATTAGATTTGGCACTTTCCGTGCTGCTGTCCAGAAATTGTCGAAGTACGGACAGACAGGGTTTGTTGGTCTTGGGAGTTTGATACATTTAGAATTTGAGATTTCCATCAACTAGGTTGTTGTAGATAATTGTATTACCTTTCATTCAAGCCTGAGAGCATCCCTTTCGAGTTGTAGATCGAAAGTTATGCTATTTTACCGCTGCTGTCCGTTTATGCTTTTGCTAGAATGTGGGTTAATTCAAGCGCGGGTATCATCTAGATGGTGGAATTGGGAATTATAAGTTAGTGCGATGCGAGTAGTTTCTTGATGACTTAGTTCTTATTGAGTAACTTTGGTGTAGGGGGTGAGGCACCAAGGTTAGCGGCTTATTCATTGCCTTCAACGCACCACACGCTAAAGGCAACACAATGACTTATGTGGTTTAAAAATCCCGGATGCTTGTTGATTGATTTAGTATTTTGTTGATTATGAGAAGCTTAAACATTCATGTGCCATCCACGGAGTGGAATGTTATGATGACCTGTTCTTTATGTATGTTTCTTATGAGTAGTGATGATCTTATTCAAGTGTTCATAAATTGTATTCATGCAATCATGTTCATGTTCCGTCCACGGAGTGGAGATCCACGAGTGGAGTCTAAAGTCCCATCAATTCCAGTATGGGCAAGTGAAGTCCGCCATTCCAATGTGGGCGTTTGGACACCGTATGAAACGTTCTTCATACGGCAGGTTGGATTCTCAGATTTATAAATACGGGCTTAAGTGCAACACCGACGGGTGTGTCACTTGCTATACCAGTATAAGCTCGAGTGATCCATCCAGTTCATGGCATCCATGCATTCGATTCTTTCTTTCGATAATTTTATGTGCTATGTCTTTACATGAAGTATGTTCTTGTAATTGTTGTACTTGCTGAGTCCGGACTCACTCTTGTTTGTTGTTTTGTTTTAGGTGGCCATTGATGATGACTCTAGCGGAGGGAGTAGTTATGCACCAAACACTCACCACCGTACTCAAATTTCAATAATTGAACTTAGTCGATTCCTTTAATTGTTAAGAGTCAAGCTGTAATAAATAAGGTCTCATGCAGATGATGTGTTTTATTTGGTTTGGATGTTTATTTCCGATGTGATACTCGATTTGCTTAAGTTCGATTATGACTATGCGATCATGTGTCTTATGAGTTATTCATGCTTTATCCGCTATAGCTTGGAGTATTGCTTCAATCTGCATAATTGTGGTTGTATGTTAGAGTCTTGAAGTAACATTTTGGCTTCTGGATAGCCAGGGTGTTACAGTTCTGCACCACTTGCCTTCAGTTGACGCTGCCGCCACACCGATGTCGATTAAGGAGAAGAGGGAGCCAAAAATTGAGGGGGAGCCCTGTCATTAGTGGTCATCTCCCTGGATCTACCCTGATCCCACTACCATCGCAACAAAATATACCTAATGAGAGTGTAAGAAAACCACTGATAGTGTAAGAAAACCACTGATTGCTGGATGTTTGTCATTGTGGTTCTCACCCCACGGGAGGGGTAGGTGACACAAACAACGGAGGAGACCTCGGGCAATGATGACAATAGTTGGCGAGGGTAGTGGTGACACAACCCACAATGACGGAGACGGCTCAAGCAAGAAGTTGGGATCAACAGCGAGGGGCGAGGTGCATGGAGCCAAAGGGGGATGGGGCAAGGAGGTGAGGACATTAGAAAGCATATATAGGGATGGTAACATCAACAATGGAGGTGGCATGAGGAGTACGTTGATGTTAGTGACGGCGTGCTCGATTGGAAATTTGGAATATGTGCATAGGTAGGTGTACTCGACAGTAGGGATAACAACATGATTAGTGGTGTTATTAGGACAAATAAATGTTTAATACGTATGGAAGATGGAAATTAGGATAGTAAAACTAACGTGAGCTGCATGATTAAAAAAAATAATGGATGAAAAGAGGTCAGCCCCCCTTAAATCCTTAATGGTGACCCGATTATTATTGAGATCACTTAGGTAATTGTTTTGAGATGGATGAGTAGGTAGTTAATTGATAATTATGGTATTAAATATTGGCAGGGTATGAAACAAATTTGGGTCATTCGATGCATACGATCGAAAGGTTAGCATTGTTTTGTGTACACAAACATGGGGTGTATCACTACTACAAAACAGGCAATAGCAGACACCTCATCACAAACGGTTCCAAAGGAGCCGTCTGTGTTGAACTTATACAGACGGTTCCTTTGGAACCGCTCGGGAACTGCTCGTGATATGTCCTCATCACGCATTTGTTCTTACACAACCGTTTGTGATACTTCACAAACGGTTGGTATAAGAACCGCTCGTGATGAGGACATATCACGACATTCATATTACAACCGCTGTGTGGTAAAAAGAACCGCTCGTGATGGGGACATATCACGCACGGTTCATATTACGTAACCGTCGATGAAGTATCACGCACGTTCGTAATATGAACCGCTCTGTGATGAGGACAACTTATTACGACGGTTTGTAATAAAACCGTCAGTGAAGTATCACGCACGGTTTTATTTTTAAACCGCTCGTGATAAGCTACTATCACGCACGGCTCTATTAAATAACCATTCGTGATATTATTATCACGCACGGTTCCCATATAGAGCCGTCGTGATATCCAACCTCTTCGCCTCCCCGCGATGTGTCTCTTCACCATCGCACAACCGCCCTTTTTCGCCTCGCACGACGATACATGCGTCTCTTCGCCTCACGTGCGATTACTTTAATTCTTTATAAGACGGAATAATTCACCAAGATTAAACTCCTCCCATCGCTCTTCGTCTCACGCTTTGAGTACGCCAATCGCCAAGGTGAGCATGCAGAGCGTCCAGCAAGCACCAAGGCGAGGAGGTCGGTGATCGCCGCTCTTTCTCACGATGTCATCATCGACATCGCCTACCGCGGTGGCCGCGAGCTCTCTCAGCCCATGGAGGACCTATGCAACCTACGATTAACGTGACGTACATCTTTATATCTACAATATACGCACGTACATACTACTATTTATTCTAACATCTTGAATGTATGTACGATAGTTGCAAGGCCTTGTACAAGGTGTCCAAGGAACGCGCCGGGAGGCGCGTGGCGCCGAGCGAGAGGAGGCGATGAAGTGGCAGGACAACGAGCGCCACTCGCCGCCCGCCAACCACCGCCGCCCGCAACCCGGGCTTGTTTCATCGCCGGCCCGCTTGTTCGCGCCCCAAGACATGCAGCGGCCTCATGTTCCTTGAACGGCGCCGTGGCGCCACAAGGCCGCGCCTACGTGCTCGCCTCTTCTATACGGCCGGCGACGCGCTGACGTTGGGAAGCACTACATCGCCAGTCGAGGACGAGCCAACCGGCGGCGGTGCGAGACGGCCAAGACCAACCGGGAGTGCAGCGGTGTGTGAGGCTCGCCGCGGACATGGTCCAGCGGCGCGTGGGGAAGAAGGCCGCCACCGGGCCGTGTGGGCGCTGTCAGAGGATGGCCACCGGCACGCACCGCCGCGTGTGGAAGGGTGGGACGACTACGCCTTCTCGTAGTGACGATCGCAGGATTAGGCATGAGTATACCGCTTTTTTGCAAAGGTGTTAGACTATTTGCTATAAAATTTTAGTTTTTAGGTTTCTAGAAAGGTGGTGCACTGACTATTTTCCAAATTAAATGAATTTTTAATGCACCAAAATATACGGTCCACAAGGACAGAGCGATTACAATTCCACGCTGACATCAAAATAGAGCCGTCAGGATATCCTCAATATCACGATGGTTCCATTAAAGAACCGCTCAGGATATCCTCACTATCACGCACGGTTATTTAATGGAACCGCTCGTGATATCCTAAATATCACATACGGCTTTAGGATATCACAGACGACTCTATTAAAGCACCGTCTATGATAGTATATCACGCACGTGCTTCAATAGAGCCGTCTGTGATATCCTTTTTATAAAAAGGCGCACCTTAGGGTTTTGCTCTTTACTCGTCACTTCGCCTCCCGCGCCCTTAGGCTCGCGCGCTCTCTCGGCTCCTCTAGGGTTCGCCTGCTCACCTCCCCGCCGTAAGACCCGACGCGCCGCCCTTCATCGACGACGCCGCTCCGCCGACGCTGCTCCTCCCGTGTCGGCCTCCTCCTCTCGCACCGCCTCCTCCCCGCGCGCCTCCCTCTCTGACCGGCCTCCCCCGCGCCGGCCTCCCTCGCCGCCTCCTCCCGCGCCGCCCTCCTCCCCGCACCGGCCTCCTCCCGCGCCGCCCTCCACCCCGTGTCGGCCTCCTCCCGCACCTCTCCTCCTCCCCGCCGGCCTCCTCCCCGCACCGGCCTCCTCCTTGCACCGTGAGTTGTTGTGCGGCATCCTCTCTGTGAGTATTCCTAAAGATAATATGTGAACCGAATCTAGTACTAAAGATATGGCAAATTGATCTGGGCTTTGTTGACATGCTCGTGATGAACTTTGTCTTATACCGAGATTGAATGTGATAGTTAGTTGATTCTTGAGCTCTATTGTACAAATTACTTGCTACCGCCAATTTCATATACGTTAATTTGTTACTTTGATTGAATGCTAGTTATCACAGACGGTTGAATGCCATCACAATTTGATATACCGTTAGTTCATTCTTGAACTCTATTGTATTGACGAACCGCTCTGTGATGTGACTTTGATAGTCTTTGATAATGTGAACTGAAATTGATCGGGCTTTGCTCGTTCACTCGTGATGAACTTTTCTTATACCGAGATTGAATGTGATAGTTAAGATCATTTTCGTAATAGATTGAGATCATTTGACGATTAAGCAAAGTATTGTTTAGAGCTCATAGTTTGAATTTATACTATCATATTCATTTAATGAAGAGTATAGACAATAGGATTGAGATGGCAAAGACTTGTTCTTTTGCAACTCTCCTTCGAGAGCACAAACTACCATCAATCCTTCTTTATATATTATACGTTTGTGCATCATTTTCGTTAAGTTGAGTAACCGCTTGAATCTCGCCGCTTAGAGCTACGATATTGCTTCGCATATATAGATAGCAGTAAGCGACATGGCGCCCGCACCATCTTCGCCGCCATCGACATCGCCGAACGCGCCCGATCTCCGAGGAAAGTGGTACGTGACGCGAGATGGCAGAGGAACATCGAGAGTTCCTCCGTGCCTAATGACCGCCACGGAGGTCAATGCCAATGGGATCCCGTGAGTCCCCAAAGCAACGCGAGATTCCGGACCTTGTGCGGATACTTGAAGGGAACGGTCCCCATCACCACACCGAGCCGGGACACCGTGGTCGGATGTTCGAGAAGCCAACCGGGACGGTTTTAAAATCGCTCACTTTCCCACCGCAGACTGGCGCGACGTGGAACGACAAAGCGTTGTTTCGATCGGAAGGCGTGGAGGACCTTCAAGAGCGTGCTTGTCACAGCACGTGAACACGGGTCGAACGCCTTCACGGCGATAAATTCTTGTCTCGGATATATGGGACGCCTTTGTGCAAATGAAGACGACGCCAATTTCTTGAGGAAAGTGCGACGCACAAGGCTCTCCAGACACTTAACACTCACCTCGCAAACTCAAGATCACTGGTACGCGGTAAAACCGCGCAATGGGCGACGGTGGACGCGAATGAAACAAGGCCATTTGTCGAGATCACGCATCAGCGCTCTCCGGTTAAGAGCGAGGGCATCGCCACGCCTTCGCGAAATCTCTTTCACAAACCCTGCACCGGATGTGGCCAACCGTGGTAAATGTCTTCGAACTACCTAGTTGTTAATAAGTCTATAACTTTATAATGTATATAATAACATGATGACCTCTTGCAGCAAGAATTGAGTTCCGCATGTTCAAGGCTCCTTCCAAGCGCATGTGAGAAGGATATACTATCTACGCCCCGGGAAACAAGGAGCACCTGGTCGCACGCGAGGCAAAGGGGTTAACGATCTTGGAGGGATGGATTCCCGCACGACTCATCGCACGATAGGAGCAGGAAGAGATCCAAGGCCGAGTACGACACGTTGTTGGAACATGTGCTTACTTCAAAATTTGAAGGAAGAGAACGGGTGCATCGCAAAATTTGAAGAAAAGATAGCAAGATTGCGTGACCAAGTGAATCAACTACTACTCCTCAACAACCGCCGCAGCCACCCCATTGTTTTGGTAGGCGCCCTCCTCAACATCGGAGTAGCGTCGCGTCCACACGAAATTGTGAACATGATGATGTCCAATTACCTATTGACGACATCAAGGTAATGTACATCTCTAGAATGCTCCAAAGATAGACCTATAGGACGCCTTAGCTAATTGCGTATACTTTTGTAGGAGCCGACGCACCGCACACTCCAAGTGAGGATGGTTGGGATGTCTATTGAGGCTGGGCGGGGGGTGGTGTATCCATGCAATGAAGGGATAGTGCAGCACGGTGCCTAGGTGGCGCAGGGTTACGCCAGGGTCCAGGTGGACATGGTACATGATCATTTTAGGTCGTCTACCGAGATTCGCCCAACGACGAAATCATAACACTAGGGATGCCCTGCATGCTTTATTCAGTACAAAGAAGGACATCGCTCGACCCCGCAGCGTCGCCTCAACCTTTGATGACTCCACCCAAACCATCTCCACACGACCATGCCTCTCCAATTCAACTTTGAAGGACATCGTCCCGACCTCGCAGCGTCGCCTCAACTTTGATGACTCTACCCCAACCATCTCGACACGACCATGTCTCTCCAACAGACCTCCATGACCGCACCTCAACCTTCGCCGTAAGCCCGCCTCACCGGTTCCGTGGAGAAGACACGAACGAACAAAAAAGCGTGCCGCCAGACGGTTCCCGAGTCGTCGACAGAGGAAGACGATAGCGGCAAGTCGCTCGTGATAAATCAAATCGAAGAACATTAAGGCGCCCGCCTCCTAACCCTAAGAAATACTCTTTCGAAGTCCGCTGGCGATGAGCACAGATAGCCCTCGCCGGATTAGGTTGTCGAGTTTGCATAGCCGGTACTTGCGTAAGACCAAAGAGAAAGGGTGCGCTGATGGAATCACCATCGATACGCGGAGGACTATTTCTCCACGAGCCGCCCCTTCATCGTGGGCTTCAACGACTTATTCGACCTATTCAACCTCAAAGCCCTCGATGCCTCACTTCTACGATGTCGACATCGTAGTGTGTACAATCAAGTTCTACATTCACGTAATATAACAACTCATTGCTTATGTATAGATACATGATTAAACCGCCCGGCGATTGAAAGAACCTGGTTTCTCGACCCACACGTGGTCTCCGAGCAAACCATCTTGGCGCATTTATTCTACGCCGAGAAATACATAACGGCAGGATTGCTTGCTCAAAACTACGGGACTACATAATGGTGCCCTACAACCGTAAGTAAGTGCTTCACTACTTGTCGTACAAATTTCATTTGTACTTTATACACAAGATGAACTTAGGTTTAATGACTATAGCGACATACATGAGTAGGCACCACCGATCCTTTTAGTCATTATACCAAAGAGGAATCAGTACTATACCTTGATTCCCTAATGAAAAAGGACACGACTTCACCCTTGTGCAAGAAGTACTGATGTGTGTGCTCATTTCCTCCATACATAACTCTATTGTAGTCTTCCTTCGTTTGAAATGGCCGAGATTAACTTTTTGGAAACATGTAGGTCGTTCATCTCCTATATTGCCGAGGGAGGGCTATACAATGGAACGAACACCACACTTAATCACAGGACGCGATTTCCGGTACGTGCTACAACACAATAATCCTATATCATACTTCGTAATAATGCGTCTCAAACTGACTATACCTATATATGTAATTCTATTTTTTCAGTGTCGCCAGCAAAAAGCAGAAGAATGTGCATTCTACGTTTGCCATCATATACAGATTCTCATGAGTGCTAGGTTGCCGGATCCCGAGGTTGGTCAATCTCGCAATAATTGCTAATTATAAATTTAAATATATATGTGTAACACTTTACTCTTGTTTGTAGGTTTTGAATATAGATTTAGATTCACTGCTCGTAAAGAGATCTCGATGTTCGAGGAGGCTCGCACCTTCATCATGACGGATATCATTGCGCCAACGGAGAGTTTCACCATGAACGACTCTAAACAATTAATATATATTTGATATAGTTGTAATTCACTTTGAATAGTTGTAATTCAATGGTACACTCGCGACAATATTTGATATATGTTGGTTTGTAATTGACAATGATCACTTTGGGTTGTCAACGATTGATTTATCTCGTGATGTATCTATTTTCTCGCTTGCTTATTTTCGAGAGGGCATGGCTAGCAATTCCTCGAGGCTAGCCGAAAATTTTAAAAATTAGTTAGGTTGAGTAACTATCACGCACGGTTTAACAATCAAACCGTCAGGAATATGCATATCCTGCATCGCTCTATTTAATAACCGTCGTGATATACACATATCTCGCACGGTTCGTAAATAGAACCGCTCGGATATCTCTTATCACTGCATTTGTTCTATTTACGAACCGTCGGGATATGTGCATATCACGATGGTTAAATAATTAGAACCGCTCGATATGTGCATATCATGACGGTTTGTAAATAGAACCGTCTGGATAATTAGATATCACGATGGTTCTTTAATAGAGCCGTCGTGATAATTAGATAGCATGATGGTTATATAATTAGAACCGCTCGTGTTGTGACTTATCACGACGGATTTTTAACCGTCGTGATAACCGCCGCTTATCACAGACGTATAAAATACGCATTTGTTCGAACCGCTCGTGATGATCAAGCTTCGAACCGCTCGCGATGAGGCTGTGTGTAGTAGTGTATGTAGCAAAGAAAATTCCTCTTTATATTAGTATAGATATACACCACCAAATTGAAGTTGCACAGCTGGAGGGTTGCGTTTCTATGCATGTTACCACCACACACGTCGTTACATCTAGTTGTGGCCATGTGTGGCAAGTCCTTTCTATGGCCAAAAGCTCAGCCAAAATAGGTATATAAAGTGAGTTAAAATGAAATAAAGAAAAGGAGAGAGAAACGGGACCATCAATGTCAAAAAGGATACAGAAGTAACAGAAGCCTTTGCAAGTACATTTTATACCAATTTGTACATAGTTGTTTTAGTTTAATTCAGGCTTGCATCGACCGTCAGACTGCAAGACAGCTAGCGCACGTACCGGCTGAAAGTCAGCTCATTGATCCAGTTTGTGCACTTGACTAAGTTGCAACTACTCAATTCTTTTTTTTTTCTTTTTTTTTCATACTGCTCCAGCTTGCAAATAGTACACTAGATTGCAGAATTTAACCAGGTATAGATGCTTAAAAGTTGCAGCACATTTTGCCCTGCCAACAAATAAGAAGGTAGCTCTTTTAGCTAGTGTCAGCAAATTTCTCTCTTTCTGTAACATCCCAAAATCCATATTTTGGGAATGCTTAATAAAAATACATTGGGAAAAAAATACTTTGATCATTTTGCATATAAAAATATATCCATGTTTGAAATTTTAATTTTTGTTTAAAAGGAAATCATGAAATGCACACAAACATGCCTCTAAAAGAAGTTAGATAAAACAAAATAAAAATAATAGGTGAGAGAATTATCCTGGGCATAATCTCCCAGAAAAAATTTATCAAACAACTTATATGAAACTTTGTTAAGAATAACAAATACAAATACATAAAAATAGAAATTTGTAAGAATTTTAGAGAAAATCATAGGAGAGATAAGGTTCTGAAAAAATTATACAAGGATCTAGATTAGGATAGAAGCCCCCACAAAAAGTTTCATAAAATTTGAACTTCATTTGATCAGTATAAAATTTCGGCAAACAATTCAATTGAAAAATCTAAAAACAATAACCTATTTCCCTCACACACTCTCTCTCTCTCTCTGATCGGTGGACCCCATCGGTAGGGTCCTTCTTCCACCTCAGCTTGGCCTCGCCAGCGCACGCTCGCGGTTTCACCGCACCACCCCAGGTTTTTGTTGCCAACTACCCCCCATCACCTCCCCGGTCTCCTCCCACACCCATGCCTGCCCTGGCCGCAACCCATCCCTGCTCGTACACCTGAGAGCTCCGTCGCCCTTGCCCACGGTCACATGCCTCCCCATCGCGAGTCCTCCGCCCATTGTCTATAAAAAGGTCGCCCGAGCTTCATGCTACCCTTTCCTCACCACTCCACTCATTCCCTCTCCTTTTCTTCTCCTCAGTCGAGCTAAAACATAGAGAGCTCTGAGCTCCATTTTCGGCCGCCGCACCAGCACCACCATTCCTGCCATTCCAAAGGGTTCCACTTCACTCTGCTTGTGTCATATCGTGTTCTAGGGCATGAGTAGCTTTTCCCATCACTTGATTTCATCTTTGGTCCACAGGAATGCGCTTGAGCTAGCTTCTTCCCCATCTCCGGTCATTTTCACCGCCGTAGTCACCGCTAGAGTTTCACTGAACCTTGGACCTATTCTCTACACAAGAAGCATCCCTAGGACACCCTCATCCTTCTACGATCGTTTGACGGCTCTCCTCGCTCGAACGCCTCCTCCACGTGAAGCTCCACCACACCGCCTCGGTTCTTCATCGCCGGCGATACTCTGACCACCTCCATCCTTCCTCTCAGTCCTGGTGAGCTCCTAGAGACTTGTAGATACTTATGGGCGTGTTAGATAGTCAAGGGCAATGATGGTTTGGCCGTTGGGTTGTAGCCATAGCATAGCCACCACTCATCTCCGATGCGCCACGCGCCGGGCCACCTAGCCCTCGCCGTCGACACCATCAGGTGCGCAAGAGCACAAGGAACCCATTTTGGGCTTTCTCCGACACCGCCGTGCGCCACCACACCAGCGACGAGCGTGGTCGTGAGCGCACAGGCTTTGCTTTGTGCTGTCTGAAACGGACATGCACTATAGAAACGCGATTAACACGTGTAATCCCAGTCGTTAAGACAAATGACGTTTAAATGATTAGCTAATTAATACTTGAGTCGCTAACATGTGGGACTGAGCCAAAATATTAAAGAAAATCTAATTCAAAACGTTATTCTAAAAGAGCCACTAACATGCGAGTCCCACCTCTTAAGTGCATAGTGAACGCCTCGGTGAACCTGTGCGCTGTGCTCATAGACTTGCGGTCTACACACTGTTGCATGGACCGAGAGTCACTGACAAGTGGACCCTACATGTCAGAATAATAAAGAAAAATTAGAAGAAAATGTAAAGTACGCTTTTAGCTTTGAGGAAATACATTTTCTCTATCTGAAAAGCATAAACCTCAATAGAACATGTGTTTCCTTTATTGGAAAGTGTATTTCTCTTTTTCTCTGAAATTTCCAAACCGAACCAAATTGAAACATTAATAACTTTCGCATAAAAATTCCAAAATGAATGATTTTTTTGTTTCTAAATGCATCTAAAATCACATTCTACTAGAATATGTAAAAATATTTAAATTTGGTTACTGTTGAATTTATTGGTGTTATTTAATTCGTTTCTGGCTCCTTTTAGATTAGACGTCAATTGCTTGAGCGATTATTTCGACGACCAACCATCCATATATTTAGAACAGTAAGAGCAATGCAAGCACCTCCTTTGATCATATTGATCCCATTATGTTATTTACTATACTTTGTTTTGCAAAATCTATTTTGCATGCGTGTATATTTGATATGAAAATGCTATGTTTGGGAAGTTGGTAGTTATAAATCCTAATTGCTACATACAACTCCTTGGAATATTGATCCCTTACTATTGTAGCCATTAGATTATGGGTTAGACAATATATAATGTCATTTGGGAAATTTTTTAGTACGATTATCGTACAACTGCTAAATAGAGTGATAGATTTTCCATAAAACTATTACAAGGACAATATGATAAAAATGTGAATTTGGGAGATTTATGAAAAATGTCGAGAGGGGTGTACCCCTGTTATTTTGTTAACTTTCACATATGGACTCCGTTTGATATGCACGAGTACTTGATTAAAAGCTTATCTCGTCCTTTTTCTAACGGATCTATCCCCACCTCTAAATTCCTTCTGAGTGTGTCGTAATCAGCAAAATTGCCAGATGTTGTTTCTCAGTTGACTTGGGCCCATGGGTCTTGTAACCTAGGTAGCCCGCATCGCTCACATGGTTACTATTTATGCATGAACAGTACCACCCCTTCCTTCTCTTCCTCCTATACATAATGGTCGCCACCCTTATGGTTTGATGGATTTCGTTTGCTTAGTTTATCCATTGTCAAAACTCTTGTTCTTCACTTGTATCGACTAGACCAACCGTAAAGAACCTCTGCGGAATCCCACCTTTTGAACTCAATCATATATTTGCAATTTAGATTGCTTGTTACTTCATTCTTGCTTGTTCTTCGATTGCTTGTAGGAATTGATCCTCGTGATCAAGTCAATCGGGTCAATCGGATTGATAACAACTTGGTGATTAGTTCAGCGATTGCTTGGTTTGTATGTGCTGCGTTCGTAGCATAGATCGTGAGAGTTGATCATCATGCAATCGGAATTTATCATTCTTATCGAAAGATCGAGACAACAAAAGTTCATCAATACTAACTAATAATTAACTAAACTAGGGTGACAAATGATCATGACGTTACAATAAACAAGGTGGGTATAATCAAATAGGCGCACAACTAAACCCAAAGTATTAAAGAATTTGATAATTGAAATAACATGCAATAATTTAAATCAAAATAATTTTAGAAAATTGGGTGCAATGTGATCAAAGCATAACATGCCTTGGAAAAAGTCTTGGTATTGGTCTTGAGTTTGACCAAATCCTCCTTCCTCAAACACTCCCAAAGTAACAACATCCACTCGCAACGAAAGCGAAAACACACATAAATACACAAAAAAAGAGCAATAAATGAATTCCAACAATTATATAAAAATCACAGGATGGTACAACTTGAATTTAGATGAATTTAGAGACTTGAATGGGCTCAATCGGAGTTCATATGAGGAAGAATAGGCTCTTGGAAGTTGGTCGACTGAAAAATTCAAAGAAATAGAAAAGGGAGAGAGAAAAATGATAGGTGGAGCCACTTGGAAAAATAATTTCAAAAATTAAATAAATTCCCAAAAATAGGATCGAGGTCGATGTGTGGTACTAACGGACTTGTTCCATGGGTCTACAGGCTCACGGGTTCACGGGATAGTGCACTGACATGTGGGTCCACATGTCATAAGCACAGCTGATGACATACTAGGTCCTTCTAGGGTTTAGATACGCAGGGCTAACGCAGCACGAGCTGGCACTGGTGTGGCACCAGATGGAGCCGATGTGGTGGCCACGTGGGGAGCCACATCGACGAGATTGACAACAGCAACTGCTCAATGGCGACCGACGGCGAAAGGAGGGCACCTCCGGCATGCTTGAGCTCTTGTGAACTCATCTACTCGATCAGATGTGACGGTGGAGGTCAGCAAGGGAGTGAACAGGTGTGGAGTGCTCTAGCGAGGTCTAGGACACGTGCATCGCGTTCCTGGCGACTAGGTGAGGCGACCGGGTGATGTGCAAGACCATATGGTCGTCAGAGACAACTAGAGGTGATGATCGGGCTCGCGGCGCGATGGCGCTCCAGTGGGATTCGAGTGACACCAAGAGGATGGCGGGATAGAGGGGAGCGAGGCGATGCCTACTGTGGTGTTGCAGAGGTCAGAGGATCACCGTAAATGGCAGAAGATGATGACATAGAGCTCAGAGAAGATGGCGATGAGGGCAACACGAAATCATCTCCAGGGCGACTAGAGCTAGGGTTTTGAGTGGCGATAGACGTGGTAGATGCGGAAGCATAGGGCGGTGGCCCTTTCATAGCGCGGGGGCGGCAAGGGGAGTCCTTGGCGCACACGCCCAGAAATAGAGGCTGCAGCGGAGTCCGAGCTGGACGTGGCTGGGAACGAAGAACAGTGATGGGGTGGGGCCCACATGTTAGCAGTGCCGGCTCGGGTGAGTTCGTGTCAGATTTTGCACAAGTATGGCTAGTAGGTGGGGTCGGGTGCGCACGGGCGAGCAGGAGAGAAAGGGAAATGGGCTGTAGCGACGAGACGGGCCGAGCGGACTGGGCCAGAGAGAAAGGAAAGTTGGCTGCGGGAAAGGAAAGTGGCCCTCGCACTATTTTCATTTTTTAAATAGTTTTTATTTTAAAAAATTATAAAAAATAAAAAAGGTAAATTTAAAATAGCAAATGAACTCTAAAATTCCCAGAAAAATCTAGAAAATATTTCCTAGCAGAAAGAACTCAAATAAAATATTTTTAGAATTAATTGATGTTCAATTTAATCACATTAAATCATTTTAATTTTAAAAAGTCTCATTTAAGCTTTATTAAACTTAACAAAAATTGGTGAAATTTTCTAGAGGGCTAAACTACACA
This sequence comes from Ampelocalamus luodianensis, assembly GCA_036346255.1. Classification (NCBI taxonomy): domain Eukaryota; kingdom Viridiplantae; phylum Streptophyta; class Magnoliopsida; order Poales; family Poaceae; genus Ampelocalamus; species Ampelocalamus luodianensis. The sequence goes on along the minus strand of CM070626.1, from coordinate 34,218,436 downwards.
AATGATTTTTGAAACTTGGAAATTGGGATGTTACACCTACTCTTAGAGAGGATTATGAATGTACCACCCGCATGGCGCAAGGAGCTCTATGTGCGGCCGTCCACGGTGACTGGCGCCAGGGACGAAGGGCTGCGGTGCGGCAACCCCGTGCTATTCTATGACCCTAATCAACTGGTGTGCTAGCTACATGTAGACCTAGGACGCAAGGTGGCGCGAATGCTTACGGGTGGGCGGTCGAGATGACAAGGCCAGGTGGTAGAGGGAGGCAGCATAGCTCGAGGTCGACGGAGCCGAGGAAGACGATGATGCTCCAGGTGATCATACTGGAAGGAGAGAAGAAGAGAGTGAGAACCCAACGGAGGAGGCTGAGGCAAAGTTAGAGGACGTGGCGCCAAGGCCGGAGCTCACCCGAGGGGCTGGCACGTTTTGGAGTGGCGGGGCGGCACGGTCGGCTTGGCTGACGGAGAGGAACAAGACGGCGAACGTCGTCAGTTTTGAAGAGAAAAAACAAGCAAAGGTGAGCACGAGTTTAAGGTGGATGATGTGGGCCCGAAATGCCGAGCTAGAGCGGTCGACGCTCACCTAGGCAGTTGAACTAGCAGGGTAGAGGCTGTCGAAGCAAAGCTTGGGGCCCCTCTACTCTCTCTCGCTCTCTGGTGTGCAAGGAAGGAGAAGAAGACAAGGAAGACGATGCGGGGGCGAAGGCAAGCTCAGCGTGTGGCTTAAATAGGCGCCGAAGCAGGTGGTGGTCAATGGCGCCTGGGATTCACGTGGCGATAGACGCGATAGTGACAGACAGGTTGTGGCTGACGTGGGGGAGGCCAAACGATGTCACATCGGGGCAGGCGTGACGAGGCATGGTAGAGCGACGCGATGGTTAGCGGAGGTGGCTCTAGCAGTGCATTGGACCGGGCATGGGGATGTAAGGCGCATCGTAGAGGAGGGGCAAGGAAGAAAGAGGGGGTGAGCACGACCGGTCCTGGAGGGCAAGGAAGAGGGGCCGTGGATGGCATTTGGACCTATTAGCAATCATGGTACAACATCTTAATGCCTAGCCACGATATGCAAATAAAACCATGCGCTCCTATGCACAATCTAGTCTAATTAACCTTCTCACTGCCACAACCCCCCCTATTGTCCTGGTGATAAAATGACCATAACATTTAACTCTGAAATGTAGACATAGCAAACCTTAGGAGTTTTTCTCTTTTTTTTTGACAAAGGAAGATCTCCCTGCTTTTATAGAAAGCAAATAAGATGTTCTTACAACTAAAAGAACCACAAACTGGGATTACCAGTTGGCAACAAAAGCACAGTCTTTACCACCAAGACAAAAAACAAGAAACAAATTTTAATCAGCTACAAGAACATCATCTTGCTCAGTAAGGCAAAAGTTTTTCATCCAGCATTCAAGTGTCGAAACAATTTCATCCAGTCTTTGCCGATCCTCCTGCCCGCTCGCCATCCTCCAATGCTGCAAACAGGACAAAAATTTGTACACAACTTCAGAAGGCCGCTTAGGGAAGAATCTCTCGATTGCCATCTTATTCTTGGTTTTCCAGATTGTCCAAACCAAAGTTGCAAAACTCAATAAGTAGATATTATACTCATTAGCACCCCTCTGATCTAACCAATTAAAATGAAAATCTTCCATGGAATCAGGACAGTTACTCCAACCAAAGGCTTCCTACAACAGACTGCATAAACTTCGCAAGAACACACTGGAACAATACATGTCTCGTGATCCTCCTCACCCCGCAAAGAATACAACCGCATCCCCTCTCCAATTCCTAGCAATGAGCTGGTCCGCTGTAGGGATTCTATTAAGATACAACTGCCATAAGAAAATTTTCACTTTAAGGGGAATCGAACTAGACCACAACTTTTTCAATCTAACATCGATGACCCCATTAAATGATAGATACCTGTACAAAGATTTCACATTAAACTGACTTTTTCTGTCTAAACTCCAAATCATTTGATCTTTCTCCCACACAAGTCCACCCTATCCAACTGCATTTAAGAATAACCCACGCCTTTCCTCTTCTTTCCCAAAATTTCTAACGAAATGAATGTGCCAAGTTCCATTCAGCACACAATCAGCCACTTTAATATCGGAACGAGAACATATAGCATATAAACGGGGAAAACTAATCTTTAAGGGGCACTCATCAACCCAAACATCATGCCCGAAGGAAATAATTTTCCCATCCCCCACCTTGAAAGACACCCCCCTGTTGAACAAGTGTTGAACTTATGAATGGATTTCAATCGGGAGCTATTAGCGGGACAAGATCTCAGAATCCCCTCTGGAAAATATTTAGCTTTTATGATGCTAAACCAAATTTCATCCCTAGCATTATTCATCTTCCAAAACCACTTACACAGGAGACACTTATTCAAAAGACTGGTGTTAAGCACTCCCAAACCACCGAAATCCTTGGGTCTACAAACCGCACCCCACTTGACCATGTGAAATCTGAAGCGATCACTCGCACCCCTCCAAAAAAATCTAGACCTAATAGAATCCATCTTGTGCTAAACCGACATAGGCAGACTATAAAACCCCATATTATATATAGGTTGACTGCTAAGACAGCTATTAGTCAAGACTAGTCTCCCCCCAGAAGAAAGCAGATTGTTCTTCCAACTCTCAAGCCTCTTCTTCATTTTATCGACAATTTTACCAGCTGCTTTACTACCCAAACTTCTATTACTGAGAGTGAACCCCAGATAAGATAGAGGCAGTACCCCTAACTTGCAGTTAAAATTATTAGAGATTTTAACAGCTTCTGCATCCTCCACCCCCAGCACAAACACTTCGCTTTTGTGATAGTTAATTTTGAGACCAGACATCCATTCAAAGCAATACAACAAAAATTTAAGATGGAGAATATACTCTTCTTCACACTCAATCATCAGCACAGTGTCATCAGCATATTGGAGCAGAGGCACCCCCCCCCCCCCCAGGAAACAAATGTGAAAGCACACCCTTAATCAGGTCCTGTTCTTGTGCTTTCATAATGATCTCAGCTAAAGCATCAACCGCCAGGTTGAAAAGAAGAGGAGATAGAGGATCTCATTGTCTCAAACCCCTATGAGTTTTAAAGGGCCAAGCTTACCATTAATACAAACCTTAGGAGTTATGAAAACTACACAAAATTCGTTATTACTGATTAGTAGGATTATCAATTTTGTATCTACTTTTCTACAATATAAAAAGTGGAAAACTATACAATTTCTGAAAACTATAGAAAATTCTCTACATCTTTCTAGTTATGACCATGCTTCTTTCATCCATGTATTGCATGTAAGAAGGTAATTAACACAACTGCTACAGCGACAACGGAATCCTAGACAGACCCAAAAATCGCATTCTAGCATTCTAGGAAAAGCTTAAGTGATAACCCACAACTTTCATGTTATGGAGATTTTATGAAACGGCACAAAACCCCTCCAAAACTAAGTGACAATTATGAACAGCAGGCTTTACCGATTCTCGACATCAACTGAAACATCACCAACCCCAATCATCTAACATGCTATTCCACCCAAATATTTGCGGGAACCGAAGAATTCACCGGTCCTTCATGACCTCTCCTCGATCCCCACTCCGGCACGTTCCTCGAACTCCCCGTGTCATGTCCACCATGCTCCATGGAAGATCCCGTTCCCCCGGCGATGCCCCAGCAGTGGCCGCAACAAACGGCGACGGCTGCTTCTCCTCCCAGCTGTGAGCGGCGGCGCAAGGGAAGGGCACAACGGTGGCGAACTCAGTTGGCGACTTTATCCCCCGACAGCACGCGGTGGCGGCATGGGTGGGGCTAGGGCAGAGGCGGCGGCGGCTAGCAGCAGCATGAAGGAGCGGCTAGGGGCACGCAGCGCCCTCCCCTGCTTCTCATATTCACACACATGGCCCAGATTAGGGCCCGCTTGGACTTGGGACGGCCTGGCCCAATGCCATTTATTAACGGGATGTTACAACGGTATTAGAAAATCCGACCCGTTGGCCACCCGTAGTCTCACTGATTGAAGCTTGTTGATAAAACAAGACAATGCCAAGATAGCAGTAGTCTTATCTTGTATGAAAACAAAACAAAACGAAAGGATAGCACTAATCATGAATCACATCACCCGACTACATTGAATGACCTTACTTCCAGCCTTTTTCCCTACGAGCATCCAGCCTTTTTCCCTACGGGCATACAGCCGGATTTCATTACAAAAGTTACAGCTTTTTGTTACAGTTCAGACGACAACATAGCAGTAGGTCTCAGAAACGTGCACCAAGCAAACAATTTCTGAAAACATCTACTATGACCACAGCAACGCGGAGTACTACAGGGGAAAACAAATTGTCTAAAACCTGTGGACATGACCAATTCCGTGCATTCATTGGTGCTCGTACAAAAAGGCCCAGCATGCGGTAATGCACCATACCTGTCCGTTGGAGAGCTGGGCTCTCCAATGTGTCAACTGTCTAGGCCCAACATTTCAGATCTCCACGGCAACATTTCAGATGTGCCAGTGGAGGTCTGGAGCCGATTCCTCCACGGCAAGGCTTGATCTCACCAGCCGGTGGCCCAATCCACGCGCCAAGCTCACGCCGTCGGCCTGAACAGGCCGCAGCAAGGCCTTATTAGATTTTTTAATTGGACGGATTACTGGTGCTGAAGTATATTAGTTTAAGCTTTTGAACGAAGTATATCATTCATCTTTCCTTATCAGCTTCAATTTTTGAATGAACTGATTAACTCAATACATATGCACCGGGCCGGAGTTGGGAGGATGCAGGTGCCTTGTCCCCGTGCCGCTTTGTCCCTTGCGCAGTCGTCCTACGCTCGTGTCGCCCTGCTCGGCTGCTCCTCACACGGCCTTGCACCTGAGCCCGCCTCTACTCTGCACCGAAGACGTCGTTGCTCGCACCCGTCACCCGCCCAGGCTTGTAAATTTCGTTCCGTTCCGGCTGGAATGGCTGGAAGATTCCGTACCGACGAGCAAAACGGCACAGGGTGGGCTTCATCCTGTACCGGCCATAATTCCGATCGATTCCGGCCATTCCAGGCGATTCCGGTCATTCCGGTCGGAATTTAGAGTTTCGTTGATTCCGGTACCGCCACAAGCGGAGGCGCCGGGCCGGGGCCAACGGAGCAGGGCACCATGGGAGGTGAGCCAGAGAGGGAGAGAGGCGAGCGATGGTGGCAGTGCATGCGGGGCCCGGACCGAGCGAGCCGCCACAAGCGGAGGCGCCAGGCGCTGGGCCGGCCGCTGGTGACCGAAGGGGAGGCGCCGGGCCAAGGCTGGCGGAGCAGGGCGTCATGGGAGGTGAGCCAGAGAGGGAGAGAGAGAGCCATGGGAACGAGGGGAGATTGGGGAAGAAAGCAAAGTGAAGGAGAGATGCCTGGAAGTTCATTGACTTCATTTTCATTCGGCCATGAGAAGTAGTGAGGAGAGAGTGTGTTTTATGCTGCATGTTTTGTGCTTGCTAGTTGGGCTCAGTAATCTAAAGTGCACTGGGCTGAATTATGGGCCCAATGTATATTGATTCCTTTGGTTTCATGCTTGGTAGGTTAGATTAAAACTCTAAATTATATATTTATAAATATACACATATTACTATACTAAACTTCGAAACGGTACACCAAAATATACTAAACTCCGAAACGATACACCAAAATAGACCGATACCAACACATTTCATTCCAAGAGAGAAACCGGAATGCTGCCCACAGTTGCTGCTGCGCTCGTGGCGCATCCATTGCCTTGGGCCGGATAAGATGGGAAGGGAGAGAGACATAGAGAGGGGATTAGATTAACCGGGCATGCGCTAGCCGATGGGGCGTGTGGGCTGGCCCACTTGAAAACGCTTCAAAACTACTTTCAAACTTGAAGATTGGTGTGAAAAATGTTTTGAAACGTAAATATTTGTTTTGAACCACTCTTAAAACTTATTGAATACTCCCTCTATCCCAAAATGTAAGTTATTTTTTGACGTTTTACGACCTCCCATGCAAGACTTTGACTATGTTTTTTATCACAATATAAAAGAAAAAATATATAAATTATGAAAATATTTTTTTAAGACAAATTAGATGGGGCTGGGAATGGCCGGGGGCGCCCCGTCCTGATCCCGCTAGGGTTTGCCCGAGCCACGCTGGGTCCCTCTAGGATTGAGATTATGACTTAAATATTTATTTTTACTTGTTAATATAACTTTAGCTATTAATTTATAAATACTTATGTATATTTTTGCTTCAAAACTTATGCTAAATACCACGCATACTCGAGGACCACAACATGTATCCCAACGAAAAGTCCGGCAGGAAATTATCTGGTCGTGCGGATACGACGCCGCGCCGTATATGCATGCGGGGCTCCGGGGCAAGCATGTAGCCGGCCCGTTCAAACCGTTGCGCGCATGCAGAAAGAGCATACGCGCCCTTGAATGCGACACGGTCAACGGCGACGGCGAGGAGTAGGGCGACGGTGACGTGCTGGCGGTGCCATTGACCTGCCTAATTGAACGCCGGTCGTGCCGGCCCGGCCGCTGATATCAATAATAGTCTGAAGTCTCTCCTTTGAAGCGGTCGGTCTTTTTGGTTGGTTTCTCTTGGCCGCCAGACAAGCCCGATCTACGCCCCTGGTTGCCGGCAACCACAGGAAGGTTGCAAGCGCCTGGCTCGGCTACATCCATCAGTCGATCTCTTTTCTCACTTTCAGGTGCGGCCCATCTTGTTCTGAGACATTCTCTCTCCTAGTCTCTTTTTGGGATAAATGCTTGCATGCATGCTAATTTGATTCTGGGATGGAAGGAGTCATGCTTGCAGATTCTGCGTTTTGTCAAGTCACTGCCTTGGCCTCTCGCATGCACGTCGGCAAGAAATCAAGATTGGCCTGGTGCATGTTTGCATTTAGCAGCTCTATTTTAATTAGAAGCTTAGATCCTGTGTGCAGCCCATGGATATGGATTACTCGAACTATTCAATGTTTAATAAGATGCAAAAATATGGTTTCGATTTTTCCATTCGAACAATATTTTCTTCACAATTTGAATTTACTCTATGAAAAATATGGACGTGGATATAGTTTAGTTTTTTCCATCCAAAATGTTGTACTATCCTGTATCTGAATCCAACAATGCAATATTATATGTAAACCTTTTCAGTTTAGTGTATTAATATGTTTGTTAAGCCTAGTTCATCATATTACAATGCTTCGTTATGTTGCATACAAGAATATAATGAGCCTACTATTTTTACCTTGCAGCGTACAAATTATGTTGGTGCCCAGAATCAACCGAGTTGAATAGTTATTCTATTTTCGGATTCGTATTCGTATTCGTATCGAACATGATGTATGTCCAAACCCGAGTCAGATCCGTTTCCACCGCTAGATACGGTTTCGTTGGCTTCTCCAGGAAGCTGGTACCCCTTTTCCATCAGCTTCCACCAAAGGCCAGGAATGCATGCGAGACCAAAATGATGCCATGGGCTTACTTTAGCTGCGGCTACTGCTCACTCCTTGACTCGGCAGATGGTTTTGCCACCGGCAGTATCTCTGGTTTGTAAACGTACTTGCAAAGGTGCACGCATTTTTTCTCAAAAAAAAAATACACGTCCTTTGAGTAGTAAGCAGTGGCTAGCAGAGAGTAAGGCAGTGTGATAATTCAACCCAAGATGAGTTGAATTGAGTTCATGCCATGCGCCTATAAGTACGTGTATGTATGAGTGTGGTATCTAGTATCATCTTACTAATCTAGCTTAAGAAACACTAACATATAAGGCTAATTGAGTCCAAACCACTAACCCTGGTTAACCCTTCTACGTAAAACGAGCACGAATGAGTAAGCAGAGTTAGTTCCTGTGTTTTGGCCTATTCTAAGTGGGAGTGGGACATATCCGATTTGGACCTGCGGCGTTACAGGATCGTGATGCCACGTCATATTATCATGGTTTTTTTTTAACAGACGAAAAGATAATTACAGACACGAACGCCCGTCACAAGAGCACACACCACCGAGAGAGAATACCAAAGCACCTCACCTAATCACCATCACTTTCGACACACAAAAAAAAAAAAACATCAGCGGGACACAGCTTTAGTCATTATGTCATAGTACAAGAATGTATATGGATATGTGTACATGGGCAAAGAAATTTCGTTCTCACCAGTACCACCTATTTTTAGCTTCTAGAAATATTAATTGGAGAACAATGGTCAAGGAAATAACTTATTTGACTCGTGAGTTCATGCGTGCATTCAAGCGCTTGCTCTTTGACGGAAGCAAAAGAACGAGTCAAGGTACTACTGACGATCCTGAAAACAAAACCAACTTTACTATTCTAGAAAGGTTTGGGAGCAAGAAAAACAGTCCAGTTTGATGTTATGTAGCACGTGTAAGGCTCTAGCGTATCTTTTCTTCGTCACAGGGGAAAATTTGGGATCGATTTATGTAACACTGCGTAGCATCCTAATTTTCGCGTCTTTTTGAAATTATCAAAATAAAAAGAACCGGTTGAATTTTTTAAAATAATTAAAGCGCAATTTAAAATTTCATAAATTAAAATAATTTAATATGAATAAATCAAACTTCAATTAAATTCAAAACTGTTTTATTTGTTTGAGTTCCTCTGGTTTGAATTAATTTTCTAGTTTTCCAAGTTCTTTTGTTATTTCTTGGAGTTCAATTTAAATTTTTTTTTTATGTTTTCCCAAAATTTCTTTTCTTTGTTCTAAAATTTAATTTAATTTAATTATTTAAAAGGCTTGGTTTTCTTTTGGAGTTTCTGCAATTATTTAAATCCAAGTTTGAAATTCAAATCCAAATTCCTTCATCTCAATTCAAATCTCGTTTCTAAATCCAAATTCAAATTTTGTAATTAGAATTTTTCTGTGAAATATCTTGTCTGAAATTTGTATGTTAATTGCAGTTTTACAAATTAACCTAACCTTTACAAATCTGAAAAGTTAATTGCAACTTTCAAAAGCAGAATACCATATAGGAACATACCATGAGATTAGTTACATATACAAAAATTTGTATGTGTATATATTGATGTTTTGCCCCATCCAAACCATATCCCATGTAAGCCAACCAAGGACAGGACTGGCATCAACAACCCTCAGTATCCATCAGAGAGCATTAACCAAACCCACCATTTTGCCCCCATTCATTTTTGTCAATCTGAACCCACAGCATGAACTAAGTAAGATGCACGGAATGAACATACACCCATAGCCCTCAGTTTACATCACAAAGCAGGGGGAGGGAAAGCGATAGAGAGTAGATGGGAGTAATTACCTCAGTGCGATGCAATAACGGCGGCAACACCTCCACTATGCATTAACCTACCTCCATTTCATTTACCATGCTTAATCAATGAATTAACCCACATCAGTAAATAATCAACTCACATCAGTAAACCAAAACAAGCTCAAGCATGAAAATAAAATAACAAAAAGAGGAAATGAGGGAATGGGGGATTGAGTCGAGGGAGAAGGAAGCCCCAAACAACAGGCCAAGCGCAAGGAGGCATAGGGGTCGGGGAGAAGGCGCGACTCGGGCGGAGTCATCGATGTCGGGGGTGGCGGTGTCGAGGTCGGTGGAGAGGTAGCCGAGGTCACACACGCCGGGGGGAGAGGACGAAGAGGGGAAGGCAGATCTGGTGGCAGGGAAGTGGATTTAGCCAAGGGGAGGTCAACTGGACCGCGCAGCAGTGGCGGCGTCGAGGTCGGGGGTACTCGGGTGGGGAGGGGAACGGGCAAGAGTAAGGGCGCTGGGGAGTGATGAGTTTGGGCACAAACCCTAGCGGGCTCCTACTAATAAGAGTGATACTTATCACTGACAGTTCCTGATACGGGGGTGCCGAATCTTCATGACGTAGGATCTCCCTTTACGGATTGATATGTGGCTAACCTGAAATCCTGTGAATTCTGATGAACGGAAGCACACAATTGCTTATCTTGATTACAAACTCCTGTGTACTGGAATTCAACTAGCAACACGCTCTGGATCTTCGTCTTCTCACCGCGCTAAGGAAGACGACCTTGCTAGTCCGTGAGGAACAACAAGAACACTGGTAGCCGGTATTTTGGTGGAACGAAAACTAGTCGGGTTTCCAACTCTCGTGGCAGCGCAAAGCATAAAACCAAAGAGCAAGAAATTACTTATACTCAAAATTAACGTTCAAGGGTTACGAGGGTGGCGGCGAAGGCTTTATCCCAACTAGTTCGGCCGACCACCAAACCAAAACCTAACCTAAACCGAAAGCAATCTGAAGTGGCGGATTTGGTGGCCTTGGTTTGTGTGGCCATGAGATGGGCCCAACGTGGTGATGATCATCTTTGATGGCGGATGATCCTTTTTATAAAATAAGGAATAAATTCGACGCGTGAGATGAAGAGACACATTGAGGAGCCAAAGCGGCATTGATTGTCAGAACCCGGGATTAATACCCCGGATCCTCAGGCATAACTGAACTAGTCCCATGATCGTAGCTAGTTCACACTGAGAAATAAATATGGTAACAAATTCATATCACGACTTTATTATTAATCAACAGAGTTTAATACAAAAGAGGCTTACAGCCAACAATAAAGAACACAGTGGAAGACGAAGAAGTAGTAGGGTCCAGCAATCTGCCACAGGCAATCGACTGGGGTAGCGGCCTAGTCGTCGAGATCCACATTGGTCGCAAGTCCTTCTCCTCTGAAATTTTATTTGCATAAAGCAAGTATGAGCACAACTTCCGTGCTCGCAAGTTACACCATCAAGTAATGAATGACATGCATATATGGATGTAACAAGGATGGCTTATGGGTTGATTTGCATAAAGCAAAGATTTTCTTTAAATACTTGTACTAAGTTCAAACGCCCAGTTTTTCGATAAATAAAACTGATTTTTAAGTAATAAAGATAGTGTAGGCATCAACCTAACACTAACATAAACACGGGCATCAACCCGAGCTTCAACCCATAACTTTTCTCATGGGCACCCATCCATTTAATAAACAGTTTTATAAAGTATTTTGAAAACAAAAATCGAGTCTAACTTTGAGCGATTCGCTAGCATGTCCATGACCGTGGACACGGCTATTCGAATAGTTTTACACTCGCAGAGGTTGTACACTTTACACACAAGACACGACTTCTCTAGTTTTTTTCAAGATCCGTCGATACCACCGCCACAACCAGAGGTAAGCGGCCTAGAGCATGTGTCAAGGCCTTTACAATGCGCCATTCCACCGCAGTCCACCCTCACTAAGGTTTCGCTTCCATTGGCTACAACCATCCGGAAGCCCCCTCTTGTGCCAGGTGGGGGAACATAGTCATGAAAGACAACCCACCGCAACAGTTGGGTCGACCGCAATGGAACTTTGCAAATTAGTCAGCCGTGTCCGACCCATACTAGGGACATGTGGTGGTACGGTATGGCTTAGCATCATACACCCGAAGACCGGTCCTTAACTGACTTGGGCAACTTTCCAACGAAACCCATGGGCCTCAACCATACCCGATTGAGCCCGTGCATAAACTTGCACCCACCCAACATCCATTATGCCCAAGTCCAAACCTTTTTCATTTATTTAATTTTTCAAAGTAATTCATAAACTTCCATAACACACCGATGCCATGGATACAATTTAAACAACAATTGATTTTTTGGCTGAAATTCCCCAAATTAAACATATTTGGTCTATAAGCATGGCTAAGCACAATATTTTCCAAATGATCCTAGTCCATACTATTGTATCAACTAGATTTTACCTATGGTGACAATGTGTTTGCTCCAATTATCAAGATTGGCCATACAACGGATTTTAGGCATAACTATACATTTAAAACAGGGATTTAGATTACTGAATATAAATAAGCATGCAGTAATAATTCAAACAGAATATAAATAATTTGAAATAGTAGGATGAATATGATCAATGGTATAACTTGCCTTGCTTGGTGAGGTGACGTTGTTTTCTTAACCAATCACCCTAACGAACGCCGGTGTTGAGGTGACGTTGTTTTCTTAACAGTCACCTAGTACTCACAAGTACTATCTTGAGTAGACCAAGTGTAAGATCACGATGATCATACAGTCAAAATCAATCCTCTTATGTTGCTTTTCAATCGGCGTCAAATCGATTCTCAAGTCGTTAAATCTAATCGGAAATCGACCAATTCAACTCAAATTCAAATAAATTCAAAAAGGAAGATCAAATTAACTTCAAATAGAAATATTTTGGATTAGTTAGCTAGATAATAATTTTATAAGAATTTACAAACTTGAATCACCCAAATCGGAGTTTGGATGCAAAAGATATGAATTTTGGAAGTTTGGAATTACATGAAATGATAAGTTAGGGTTTAAAGGAATTATTGATCAAATGAACTCAAAATTAAATAATTTTGGTTTGGTTGGCTAGATCTTGAATTTATAGGAATTTAGGAATTTGAATCGACGAAATCGGAGTTCGTATGAGGGAGAACGAACCCCGGGAAGTTCTAAATCTAAATAAAACCTAATTTTCAGATTTTATTGAATTTCTTGAATTATTTTTCTAAAGGAAATTCCGGTTTATTGCGCAAGCTGACATCAGCCCTGGGAATTTCGGAATTAACGTTTTAAAATGAATTTCTGACAGGTGGGTCCCACGCGTCATTGACTCGGCCCACGGTGGACCGATTCCACCGAGCCGAGGGCTAGGCGATGCGGTGGACCGGGATGGTGACTAGGCGGGGTTGGCCGACGTGGCGCTCACGTGGCGCTGAGGTGGCTGCCACGCCCGCACGAGGCCGGCGGCGACGCACGGTGACCGATGGTCGCCGGCGATCGGAGGCACGACAGTGACCGGCGAGGACACCAGAGAGTAGAGGAGGTCGCGAGGAACTCAAGGCTTACCACGGCAGCGTTCGGGCACGAAGGAATCGCCGGCGACGAGGACTTTGGCGGCGGCGTGTGCGGCTTGACGGCGGCGAAGAGGTTCCGGTGGTGCTCCGGCGAAACGGAGGCGGGCAGCGGGTGCGCGGTGAGGTGGTGAAGCCGATGGTGGTGGAGGCGAGGCGAGAGCGTCGACGGTGGCGACACTAGAGGCGGCGGCGTGCTTGCGGCCGACGGCGAGAAGATCGCGAATTCCGGCGAACTCACAGGGAGAGGGAGAAGGTGAGTGGTGGGGCGAGGTTGAGTGAGTTGAGGGGCACCTCATGCTTCCTTTTATAGGGGCGGAGGAGGCTGGGATGAGGAGATCGGTGGCGGGGTCACGGCGGTGATTTCGGGGTTCCGGCGAACACGCACGCGAGATTGGGGGAAGATGACCGGAAATGGGGCGGCGCGATGCAGGGGTTTTAATGCGCGCGTCCATTTGTGGAAAGGAAGCGAGAATCTCGGAATTGAGGAGCTCTGAGCGCGCGGCAATGGCGGCGGCTCGGGCGCGGCTGCGAGGAAGAAGACGCGGGGAGGAAGAGGGTGCGGTGGCCGTCGGATTGTCATCCGATGGTGCGGATGGGCGGGCGGCGTGGAAGGTTATCGTCCGATGGGGATCGGACGGTGGGACGAGAGAGAGGAAAAAGGCGCGGAAGCGGCCGGAGTGGGCCGGTGCGGAGAGAGAGGATGGGCGGAGGAATTTCGCCCAAAAGGGATTTCTTGATTTTAATTGATTTAACAATTTAAATATTCCACTAATTAGAAAGGGTTTTAGAAAATAGCAAATTAAATCCAAAAATTATGGAAAATTCACGAAATTCACGAGGCATTTTGGATTTAATTAAAATAGTTCCAACTTATAATTGGCTATAGTTTTTGCAAATAAATTATTTTGACTTTTAAAACTTTAGAAATTCAACTAAGGCAATCCAACTCTTTCAAATTTTGGAAATTCCAATAAAACAATAACTTTATTTTATTTTTATTTTGGTAACAGCTCTTTGGGATGTTACAAACTACCCCCCTTAAAAGGAATCTCGCCCCGAGATTGGAGTAGCTGGAAAGAAAGCTAGGGATACAAGGTTTTCACTGAGTTGTTGTCGTTCACATCCTCGCTCATCATCCATTGCATTTGAGTTGTGACATTATGCAGACATCCTCGCCCGTAATTTTACGCTTCTTGACTTGTGGTTGGTGGATTTCTTTCGCCGCTTCTTTGGACATTTTCGGCAAAATGTCAAACTTCATGGCAATTGAAGCACGTGATGCCCGCAACATAAGATGGTTCCTTTGTGCCCGGCTCCTCGGATATGTTGGAAGACTCCAAGTTGTCCAGTCGTGCATTGCGAGTGTTTCATTGAAGTTCTTTGGTTGGAATTTGACTTGATGTGTTGTGGTAACTCTAGCTTTAGGAAGACCTCGTGGTTGAACTTCATGCGACATTCTTCTCTTGCGATTCTCCATCTCCCGGTGCTTGCCTTCTTGATGAATCGCCTTATCAACATTCTTGGAAGTCGAGTAATCTGGGAAATCACCGCATGCGGACAGATCATCATTGAGTCCTTCCAGAATCTTTCTTGCTTGTCTTCATCTCTCGTAACATCGTCCGGTGCATAACGTGCCAGTTGATTGAACTTGTGCACGTACTCGTTCACCGAGAGGTTGCCTTGACGAAGTGTGCGGAACTCCTTTTTCTTGAGGGTCATCATGCCGGAAGGGATATGTGCATGGCGGAAAGCTCATACAAACTCATTCCAGGTGATGGCTTGAGCATCAGCATGTGGGATGCTGAAGTTGTCCCACCATTCGGAGGCTGGACCCATGAGCTGGTGTGAAGCAAACAACACCCTCTCACGATCGGTGCACTGAGCAATATCCAACTTCTTACTAATTGCTCGGAGCCAATCATCTGCATCCATGGGCTCTGTGCTGCTTGAATAAGTCGGCGGACGCATCCTCATGAATTCTGACATACTGGTTCTTTGGGGTGGTGGAGGTGGAGTTGGAGCCGTAGCTTGTCGGGCTTGATTGTTGTTGAGGGACTGGGAAAGCAGTTCGATTAGACGGTTCTGATTAGCCATCATCTGTTGCCATTCTGGTCCATTGGTTGTTGGGGTACTTCCGTCGTTGTTGGCATCGGTTCCACTTCCCGAGTGATGAGGGTTCACCATCTGTTGGACTTTCCAAGGATTTAGGAAAGGAGGACAATGGATAGGGAAGAGACAAATATGAAGGACTAAAGAGGATAGAGCAACATAACACTCCCAAACGAAAGAACCAACTGGTCAACTTTTCAAAAACACAACGTTCTATCGATTGAGATTCTCAATTTGGTAGAACGACTCAATGCACAGAATGAGTCTTGGCAGACTTATACTATATGGCTGGGCTGACATCGTATCTTCTGCTCGTAGTCTCTGACGACGATGCTTCTTTGACAGCTTCATGCCTTCTGGTCTTGAACGTAATGGGAGAAAACGTGTTAACCAACTATAGAAATTTCCAAGGGAAAGAATATCCATTTAGTATTATAAAATTGTAAAGGGAGAATTTAGGTGAGAAAGAATTTCTATAAGGAAGCTATAGATAGATGACCAAGATGAGGAGAGAATATTTTATTTTATTTTCTTGTTATAAATAAGTTTTGAAGTTTTCAACAAACGGCCATTCTAACTAAGTCACGACCTACAGTCGATATGGCTCTGATACCAACTTGTCAGAACCCGGGATTAATACCCCAGATCCTCTGTGCATAACTGAACTAGTCCCATGATCAGTAGCTAGTTCACACAGTAAACAAATATGGTAACAAATTCATATCACGACTTTATTATTAATCAACAGAGTTTAATACAAAAGAGGCTTACAGCCAACAATAAAGAACACAGCGGAAGACGAAGAAGTAGTAGGGTCCAGCAATCTGCCACAGGCAATCGACTGGGGTAGCGGCCTAGTCGTCGAGATCCACATCGGTCGCGATGTCCTTCTCCTCTGAAATTTTATTTGCATAAAGCAAGTATGAGCACAACTTCCGTGCTCGCAAGTTACACCCGTCAAGTAACAGAATGACATGCATATATGGATGTAACAAGGATGGCTTATGGGTTGATTTGCATAAAGCAGCATTTTCTTTAAATACTTGTAGTAAGTTCAAACGCTCCAGTTTTTCGATAAATAAAACTGATTTTTAAGTAATAAAGATAGTGTAGGCATCAACCTAACACTAACATAAACACGGGCATCAACCCGGAGCTTCAACCCATAACTTTTCTCATGGGCACCCATCCATTTAATAAACAGTTTTATAAAGTATTTTGAAAACAAAAATCAGAGTCTAACTTTGAGCAGTTCTGCTAGCATGTCCATGACCGTGGACACGGCTATTCGAATAGTTTTACACTCTGCAGAGGTTGTACAGCTTTACACACAAGACACGACTTCTCTAGTTTTTTCGGCATCCGTCGATACCACCGCTCACAACCGTAGGTAAGCAGTCTAGAGCATGTGTCAAGGCCTTTACAATGCGCCATTCCACCGCAGTCCACCCTCACTAAGGTTTCGCTTCCATTGGCTACAACCATCCGGAAGCCCCCTCTTGTGCCAGGTGGGGGAACATAGTCATGAAAGACAACCCACCGCAACAGTTGGGTCGACCGCAATGGAACTTTGCAAATTAGTCAGCCAGGTCCCGACCCATACTAGGGACATGTGGTGGTACGGTATGGCTTAGCATCATACACCCGAAGACCGGTCCTTAACTGACTTGGGCAACTTTCCAACGAAACCCATGGGCCTCAACCATACCCGATTGAGCCCGTGCATAAACTTGCACCCACCCAACATCCATTATGCCCAAGTCCAAACCTTTTTCATTTATTTAATTTTTCAAAGTAATTCATAAACTTCCATAACACACCGATGCCATGGATACAATTTAAACAACAATTGATTTTTTGGCTGAAATTCCCCAAATTAAACATATTTGGTCTATAAGCATGGCTAAGCACAATATTTTCCAAATGATCCTAGTCGATACTATTGTATCAACTAGATTTTACCTATGGTGACAATGTGTTTGCTCCAATTATCAAGATTGGCCATACAACGGATTTTAGGCATAACTATACATTTAAAACAGGGATTTAGATTACTGAATATAAATAAGCATGCAGTAATAATTCAAACAGAATATAAATAATTTGAAATAGTAGGATGAATATGATCAAGGGTATAACTTGCCTTGCTTGGTGAGGTGACGTTGTTTTTCTCAACCAATCACCCTAACAGAACGTCTGGTGTTGAGGTGACGTTGTTTTTCTTAACAGGTCACCTAGTACTCACAAGTACTATCTTCAGGTAGACCAAGTGTAAGATCACGATGATCATACAGTCAAAATCAATCCTCTTATGTTGCTTTTCAATCGGCGTCGAAATCTGATTCTCCGAAGTCGTCGAAATCTAATCGGGGAAATACGACCAATTCAACTCAAATTCAAATAAATTCAAAAAGGAAGATCAAATTAACTTCAAATAGAAATATTTTGGATTAGTTAGCTAGATAATAATTTTATAAGAATTTACAAACTTGAATCACCCAAATCGGAGTTTGGATGCAAAAGATATGAATTTTGGAAGTTTGGAATTACATGAAATGATAAGTTAGGGTTTAAAGGAATTATTGATCAAATGAACTCAAAATTAAATAATTTTGGTTTGGTTGGCTAGATCTTGAATTTATAGGAATTTAGGAATTTGAATCGACGAAATCGGAGTTCGTATGAGGGAGAACGAACCCCGGGAAGTTCTAAATCTAAATAAAACCTAATTTTCAGATTTTATTGAATTTCTTGAATTATTTTTCTAAAGGAAATTCCGGTTTATTGCGCAAGCTGACATCAGCCCTGGGAATTTCGGAATTAACGTTTTAAAATGAATTTCTGGCAGGTGGGTCCCACGCGTCATTGACTCGGCCCACGGTGGACCGATTCCACCGAGCCGAGGGCTAGGCGATGCGGTGGACCGGGATGGTGACTAGGCGGGGTTGGCCGACGTGGCGCTGAGGTGGCTGCCACGCCCGCACGAGGCCGGCGGCGACGCACGGTGACCGATGGTCGCCGGTGATCGGAGGCACGACAGTGACCGGCGAGGACACCAGAGAGTAGAGGAGGTCGCGAGGAACTCAAGGCTTACCACGGCAGCGTTCGGGCACGAAGGAATCGCCGGCGACGAGGACTTTGGCGGCGGTGTGTGCGGCTTGACGGCGGCGAAGAGGTTCCGGTGGTGCTCCGGCGAAACGAAGGCGGGCAGCGGGTGCGCGGTGAGGTGGTGAAGCCGATGGTGGTGGAGGCGAGGCGAGAGCGTCGACGGTGGCGGCGCTAGAGGCGGCGGCGTGCTTGCGGCCGACGGCGAGAAGATCGCGAATTCCGGCGAACTCACGGGGAGAGGGAGAAGGTGAGTGGCGGGGCGAGGTTGAGTGAGTTGAGGGGCACCTCATGCTCCCTTTTATAGGGGCGGAGGAGGCTGGGATGAGGAGATCGGTGGCGAGGTCACGGCGGTGATTTCGGGGTTCCACCGAACACGCACGCGAGATTGGGGGAAGATGACCGGAAATGGGGCGGCGCGATGCAGGGGTTTTAATGCGCGCGTCCATTTGTGGAAAGGAGGCGAGAATCTCGGAATTGAGGAGCTCCGAGCGCGCGGCAATGGCGGCGGCTCGGGCGCGGCTGCAAGGAAGAAGACGCGGGGAGGAAGAGGGTGCGGTGGCCGTCGGATTGTCATCCGATGGTGCGGATGGGCGGCGGCGTGGAAGAAGATGGGCGTCAGATGGGGATCGGACGGTGGGGACGAGAGAGAGGAAAAGGGCGCGGAAGCGGGCGGAGTGGGCGAGTGCGGAGAGAGAGGATGGGCGGAGGAATTTCGCCAAAAGGGATTTTCCGATTTTAATTGATTTAACAATGTAAATATTCCACTAATTAGAAAGGGTTTTAGAAAATAGCAAATTAAATCCAAAAATTATGGGAAAATTCACAGAAATTCCCTGAGGCATTTTGGATTTAATTAAAATAGTTCCAACTTATAATTGGCTATAGTTTTTGCAAATAAATTATTTTGGCTTTTAAAATATTTAGGAAAAAGCTTTTAAGAACTCAGGAAATTCCAGAAATTAATTAAATTTTATTTTTCCAGATCAAACCAACCGAAACTTCCAGAACTTCAAATACATTTTGAATTTTGACTTTTAAAACTTCAGAAATTCAACTAAGGCAATCCAACTCTTTCAAATTTCAGAAATTCCAATAAAACAATCACTTTATTTTATTTTTATTTTGTAATGATTCTTTGGGATGTTACATTGATGCAACGAAGAGACACATCGGCGACGACGGCGATGAAGAAACTTATCGAGCGATGAAGGAACTCATTGGGGAGCTGAAGAGATATTATCACAGACGGTTATAATTAAAACCCGTCTGTGAAGTCTACAATTATCACTACACCATGGCACAAGATAAGGGCAATGCAAGCTCGCTGGAAAAGCGTGTTCAAAGGCAATTTATCTGCCGGTACTTAGTTTTCCCAGCACTTATGGCTTGCCCGGTAAAGTGCTGCCAGGAAAAACATTTCCTGGCAGATATGTGTATTCCCGGTAGTTAACTGCCCTAGAAAAGTTGATTTTCTCCAGCAGTTATAGTTTCCCCGGCAGTTAGCTTTTTCCCGACAGTTATAGTATTGCCGGTAGTTATATGTATTGCCGGTAGTTAGACTGCCCTTGATTACTGTTTTCCCCGGCAGTTAGACTCCCCTTGATTGTTGTTTTCCCCGACAGTTAGACGACCCTTGATTGTTGTTTTCCCCAGCAGTTAGACGACCCTAAATAAGCATTTTGAAATTAAAAAAAGGAAATTTCTATGAAGTCAACACATAATAATAAACTCGCATTAGAACGCATGAACAGCAAGAATCAAAGCAAGTACTCTCTGAAATTCATTCCCAACTATGATTAATCCAAAATCAAATATATTCCTCAACAAATAACATAATAACCATGCTAATCAACTGGAAATGTGATATTTTTCTAAAATCAGGTGCTGAGTGTACCACAAACCACGTGATAGAAACTTTTTCATTAAGTTGTAACATAAAACTTCAGACTAACTATAATGGATCTAAGTAGAAATAGATGTATAGATGCATAAGCTAGTATAGAGCAACATGTACAAAGTAGATATCGATGCATTAGCCTCCGATCTATATTCGACTCTCAAAAGGCAATGAGCATATGAAAATAGTAAATCAAAACTACCCAAAGAAAATATGGTCTAGGTGCATAGTCCCTAAAACAATCAACAAAAAGCTTCTCTTTATGAATTTCCCTGTAACATGCACCGCATTAGGGAGTGGTAAAAAGGCACTAAATGCATGGGAAACGTGATAATGCCATCATGTACAATGCTATCATGTACACCTGTACCATCTCTGGTTGATCCTCTTGACTGCACAATCAGAGTTTCATTAATTTAGTTATTTTAAATAAAACTGAAGCGATGTTGCACACGATCTATCCTTACAATATAATGGCACATGCACTCGACAAAATTGCTAGTTACCGAAGTTCTAGAAGAGATAAAGAGTTCAATGTGGAGTTTTAGGTATAATTGAAGGAAAATATGAAGGGATATAAGCATATCGTAGGTATCCGGAAGAAACCATGCCACACAAAACTTATGAGATACTCTTTTGCCTGGGCCTTTCCTATAATACACGATTACTATCACAGCCCCAATAATTAAAATGGATTAATATGTATTTCATTAGCATGCATTATTGATTTCAAAACATTTCCATAATATATTGTGCTTGGAAAATCTAATTTGAGGTGAACATACACATCAAAATTCACATTTCAATTCGAATCAGTGATAAATAGTTGTGATCATCATCTGAAACTAATTTATTCAAATACTATATTAATTATCATGAATAAATATAATTTTTCCAAAATTTTTGGGAACAGTTTGAACCTAATTAAAATTCAAACAACATTCATATACATACAACATGTTTGAATTTAAATGTCACAAATTTTAATGTGAACAGTAGGATTTCATAATTTTTATGGGCACTATATCATCCCAGGAACCCCCACAAATTATTTCATAATTTATAGAAATTTATTTCTATATTTTAAGCCTCGGTCAAACCCATTTGCTTCACGGTCAAACTGAAATCAAATAAAACCTAACACTGTAGCTTGGGCTCGAGCCCACCTCTGTTCCGACCGCACCCTCCGGCTAGACCTAACCCCCTAAGCGCACCGCGCCGAACCCAAGCGAGGTCAACCGTCCGATGAGAAATCGATGGTCCAGATCACATACCTCTTCGACCCTTTCCGATCGCCTCCTTTAATCTGAGCCATCCCTCCGAGATCCAACGGTGCACGCCAATTCACTTAAACCCCGTCCGCTCGCGCTCACCGAGTCGCTGCCATGTCGGACCCACCTGCCGGAGTCGCCTTCCTCCTCTCGGCGACGCCACGCAGAGCCGAGCTCCACGCGCCGAGGCGATCGCTCCGAGCCGCTGCGGGATTCCGACGTCGTCAATCCACCACTCCGGAGCGTTCCCCACTTCACGCCGCCTCCGCTGCCGTCAATGCACGAGCTTATTACCCCTCAGAGCGCCTCATTCCTCCCTATCTTTCCTCTCGGGTCTGAGGAAAGAGGAGCTCTCCTCCGCTCGTCTCTCCGGTAAGCTTCGACCGGGTGATCCCCATCTCCTCTCTGTTCATCACCGCGCCCATTTTGGCTAATCTAGGCTCATGCGTTGGCTTGTAGCTTCCGAACCACCACCGTGCTCTCGGGCGCTCCAGTGCGTGCACCGCGCGACACCCAAATTGGGCATTTCTCCGCGGGTGAGTTTCTTGCTCTTTCTTGTGCGTTAGTACATGCTTATGAGTACAAGTTAGTCTTCCCCTCACTTTAATTGTCAGATTGTTCCCCAGGAGTTCTTAGACCTCGAAGTTGTTCCTTTCGGCCGCCAGCACTATTTCTCGTCAAATTGTCGCCTTGGTGAGCCATTTCTCGATTCATGCCTTTGTTAGCATCTTATGTGCCTAAGTAACCTATTCCGACCACCCACTGTTGGCTTCTTTGCTCAGGTTGTCGTGTCATCGTGGGTCTCTCCTTGCCGCTTTTCGGTCGCACGCCGCCGGTGAGTTCCAGTGCCTCTCCGGTCCTCTTGTCAACGCAGGTAGTTTCCTCTTGCCCCCTAGGAGCTTAAACATGCGCTCGTTTGTTTGAAGCATTTTCAAATCCGTGTAGCTGCTTTTGCCGTATAGCTCACCGCCGCTCCACTCCGGCTAGCCGGCGGTCTAGGTCACTTCCGCCGCCGAGAACACTTCCGTTGGGTGCGCAGGCTTATTGTGATCACATCTGTACCCTTGGCTTGAGCCGCTGTGGACGGGATCGCCGGCGAGGCTCCGGCCAGCGCCGAGTCATTTTGTCGGAACGCCCGACAAACCCTGTAGCAACATCATTAGGTTTTAATCGTGATGATTAGCTTTAATGACACGATCTTTGTCGGAAAAGCCGAGTTTAACTAATTAAACGGTCGGCTTAGTACCTGACATGTGGGTCCTTATGCCGGTTAAATGAATGCGTAACCCTTTGAAGTACGTTTTCTCTTATGGACAACGTATTCCCGGTAACGTTAGAACGACTTTACGCTTTCATGATAGGAATACGTCTCTATTCGAATCGTTTTAAGCGTCTACCTGGCGGGGTCGCACGACCGAGTCAACCTTGACTCCGGGGGCCCGCCCGTCAGCGTCTGCGGCTAGCGTATGCCTCGGTAAGGAAAATAGTAAATGCTTTATGAAATTCGAAATCGATTTATTTGCACGCTGTAAAATAGGTATAACTTTGAAAATACATAAGTAATTGATTTTAACTCCAAATCACATGAAACCACTTCTGATAATTTTCATATTCAATGAACTTTATATTAAAATTGGTTTCAACTTTGTCTCTGTAATAGAGAGCTTTATTTTGGAAAATGAGTCATTAATCCTATTATTTTTACAATAAGAAAGGGGCTGATAACTTCAAAAATGCATAAGTAATTATTGGAAGCTCCAAAAACAGTGAGACCACTTTTGGTAATTTTCATTTTCAGTGAACTTAATTCTGAAAATGGTCTCCACATTACCTTTGTCACAGAAACTATATTTGGGAGGATATAATCTTTAACTCTATTATTGTTACACTATAAAAGGCTGATAACTTTGAAAATACATAACTAAATCATAAAAACTCCAAAAAGGACAAACTCAACTGTTTTTAACTTATAATAATATTGCCTATTTATCTATGTAATCCATGTACTCGTCACTGTTCTACAAAATTTCATTTCATAATTAAATTACATAAATGACGACATATTGAAATCTGAAATTCAAACCATTATAACTTTCATATACTAAATCAAAATGAAATAATTCTTTCACCAAAAATCATTTAAAATCATGACCTAACTACTGTAGAAAAATCATGCATTTTTGAGCATTTTGGTTTTGAGTCGTTTTTTCGTTATTTATTTGATGTTATAATTATATAGATCCCGAGCATATTGATATCGACACTTACGCTACTGAGAGTGAGCAGCTACTGTACCATCAAGGCAAGCATCATTTGAACTTTCTTTTGCATCATATTTGATCCTAGTTTTGGTTAAGATAGTGCAATGATAATTGCTTGCATGCTATTTTGATTATGTTGATATTTTTGTGATGTGTAGTTCAGTTATGTCCTATGCTTGAGGTTAATCTTGAATTATGCCAACTCCTATATGCTTAAGATAGGATGTGTGAATTATGGGTTATAGAATTGCTTAGCCATGCAAGTCTAGATACTGAGTAGTTCGATCGTCGGAATAACCCGGCGGTTTTGGGATAAACACAACTCTTACTTTATGTTTTTACTTCAGATCTTTGTAGCTGTTTTATGAGACAAATTTTGTCATTTTAAATGGGCTTTTTGGTCTGGACAAGTGTTGGTTAGTGATGGTGCTTTGTGCACGAGCTTTGGGTAAGTGGAAGGACTTGTCCGGACAATTAAGGACCGAACTTTGGGTACCTGCTGTTCAAGCAACACTCGTGCTGCCACACGCGGGTTGGGAGCCGTATGGTTAAGTAGGGGGAAGGTTTTATTGTGCTGAGTTCCACGGTGGTGAAATTGTAAGGGCATAGGACCGTGAAATCCTATGTCCCTTTTGGGGCCGATAGGGCATGGAGGCCGTAACGTCTTATGTTCCTAGGAGCCCTGGGTTGAGGGACTTAGCCAATGGAACCGTCTTGCTAAAAACAACCATATCTTGATTTACCCGGCCGGCATACCATAGGAAGTGTGCTATATTCGGAGGCATCTGGAGGCTAACGGGCTAATCAAGTCGTGTGGGTAAAGTAGTACACCCCTGCAGGGTATAAATCTATTCGAATAGCCGTGTCCACGGTTATGGACGACCGCTTGAAATTTGTGGCTGCTTATTGTTAGACTGGGATTTAAAAATTGTGGTTGAACTTGGTATTCATGTGTTTAGTACATCAAAGTGGGCTGCCACTTTGGTCCTTGTATGATTCAATTGTTTATTACTGAAATGTTTTACTATATGCTTTACTTCTACTTCAAATCTGATTTTTAAATGGGCACATGAAAAACTAGTATGTGTAGGATGTTAATTGTTGCGTCTCTTTCGCAAAACTAAACCAATATGAGCCATCCTTTGAATGACCCTTATGCATAACTACTTTTATTTGTGTAAGACTTGCGAGTACACTTGTACTCAGCCAGATGTTTGCTGGCTTTTTCATGTGAGGAAGATTATGAGTATGACGATCTCGCTAGTGTTGACTTGGGTGACACTAACGAGTAGTATGCTATCATTTAACCCCCAGTCGGTTGCTGATGGGTGATGGGCATACCACTGCTGGTCTTTTACTTTATTTATTTACTTCCGCTGCTACTTGATACTTTACTTTGAATTTGGCCGGTCGGCCGTATGTAATAAGATGTAGACTTTGACTATTATGCAGTATGTCTTTTTATCTCTTGTTGTATGCGTTGTATGGATATAACCAACGTTGGATGAGGGTATGAGTATATTGGTCGTTGATCTTGGGAGCCAATATATGTCATACTCGTTGTTGATGAATTCCCGTTTAACTCACTAAGTGTAGTGCTTCGAATCGAAGGAGAATCGACAATCATGTAGCGCTCTCAAGGGAGCAGCGCGCATGATCGTTGAGGCTCTAGTATTCGGCTAAGCCTCTCACTTGGATAGAGTTAAATTGGAATTCATTTATCGAGACCGTAATTATGTCCCTAAGACCTTGTCTAATCTCGGTCTTATGGAGATAATTACAGGGTCCCACAATTACTCACTGTCACAACAAACTTTAGAGAGCAAATCTTATTCCAATGATTAGGGGCAAAAAACACTAGTACCCTCTGAGCCTCCCTTGAAATCCAAATTGATTAGAACAACACTGTACTAGTGATAGTTGCAAGATAATCTTCGTTCTGGCATCTTGAGATAGCTCTAGGCAAGTGAGAATACGCATGATGATGTGAACTAAACCCAACAGAACTTCACCTTGCAGATAGCATCAATTTCATGAAAAATGATAACGTGGAGGTCACTCTGATCACCTGTGTTGAAAAGGTGGTACAAAAATAAGGGTTCAAAAGGGTTCACTCCACACAAAAATATCTGAAGGCTTTTGCTGATGAGGTATCGTACCTCGTGTCCACTGGTCATTTTCTACATCAGCAAACAAATCTCTCACATTCTTCTATGTTTCTCCAACAAACTTGCTCAAGACTTCAGGTCCATTCACAATCTGCGGTTAAAAAAGGGAATTAGACATTAAGACCTAAATGGACAAACATATGGCATTGTAGTGTTAGTTTTAACAAATCATATAGTACTGACTACTGGGTACCTGTGCTACATAAAAATGTATTATGATACATGCCAAGTTCTCAGCATAAAACGGACTATGATACACAGCTTCTTTGTTGAATTTTAGTATTAAAAAACAAGAGAACTGAGCACCCAAACAATTTAAGTCTTAAAAAAAATAAGTTCTTGTCTATTATCACTGCTCGTGATAACAAAACTTTGTTAGACCCAAGTTTCAAATGTAATATTTGTAAAGTGTCCTACTAATACATATCGAATGAACGAGACAATATGCATTACATGAATATTTAGATAAGTAGCAAAACTATACTCCATGCTCAATAACTAAATCCATACCTTAGGCTCCTTTCATTCAACAGATTTTCCAATTTGTGAGCCATAAGGGTCTTGCAAGACAGAGGCCCATATAGCAATATACCCTTTACATGTTTGATGCCTAATCTACGATGATTGATGAGTTAGTAAAACATCATCTATTACTATGAGTGAGCGCTTACCTATCCATATGAGTGAACGCTACCTATCCAAAGACTCCATTCTTGCACAAGGAAATGTTAATTACATATGGAGGATCA
The DNA here is from genome assembly GCA_036346255.1 of Ampelocalamus luodianensis. Lineage (NCBI taxonomy): Eukaryota > Viridiplantae > Streptophyta > Magnoliopsida > Poales > Poaceae > Ampelocalamus > Ampelocalamus luodianensis. Next base: position 34,191,969 of record CM070626.1, on the reverse strand, counting down.
ACACTAATGTTTAAACATAATACAAGAGCAAAACATCCAGTCTTCATCTGCACAAGCAAAAGCATTATTAGTAAAATGCATATGAAAAATATGAGCAGCTTATAAAAAATAAGAAATGGAAGACATAAAATATCGAAATAAAAATAGTTAAAACAACAAAAAGAAGCAAGCATAAAGGTATGATAGATAACCAACCAAAATAGTAAAGATATTTATTGATTATCTACTTCTAGTGAAAATAAACAAACCATAAGCTGTGTCCCAAGTTATATAATACACAAGTCCTCAGTCAGGTTGTAATAAGCTAGCATACATCTTTTTCACAAAGCTCATTGCAAACACCGAGTTAGTAAAGTTTGACACGATGCTCTAGTCCAGACAAATAGAAATAATTTGCAAACCTTTTAGGGGGCCTAAGTTGTTAAAGGGGAACGGGATAGCTTATTCTACATGAGGTTCTCGTGTAACAAGTGCTTCTACTATCCCATAAGCACCAAATGCTTGTGCCACTTGTCCAGCTCAAGCACAGTCATCAATTAGTGCATTATATGTGTCGATGTATAAGAGTGAAAATTACAACCAGCAAAATGGCAAATTAGCTATAATCGAAAATCCTAACGAAGCCAAATAGAACGAACGAATATTGACAACAGTATGTTACATGTAATAAAATCGATTACTTGTCACTATTTCAGAGATAAATAGAATGGGTCACCAAAAGATCACATAACAAGGACATTGATGACAAGTACTACCAGGTATATCACATGATGAATTTTGTCATATATCCATGTCCTGTCCTGATGCACAATATTATTCATCCAGGGCTACATTGATCTACAAGAAAAAAGAAAAAATTATTCAGTAAGCATGCAACGTATATTCTAAGCCCTAGGATTCATGCCATGCGCAGCATATAAGATAAGACGAAGCATGATGATTACAAAACATTTTGGTAAGCTGTATGTTGAAATCTAGCACATCTATAATAACAATACTCACATAAGAATGCGATGAAAGAGAAGCGATGCATTTCGCGTAACTGTTGATAGCATAGCCTGCCACACACTGTGATGAAGACCTTGCATGATTTTTTTTTTCACAGTACACAAGTTAACCTAAAGAGTTCACATTAAATTTGCAGAATCAAACAATTATGAAGTCGACGAATATGAGCATGAGTATTTCAAAGTACAGAGAGAATCAGTACGAAACTAATACCAAACCCCCACAACTATTACTCGATAAATACCCAAAACCACAATAGGGGCTGATTATGCCGAATAGTAAGGCTACACATTCAAATGTCTAAAAAACAAAGGGAACAAATCATTTAACAATAGTAGTTGATGCCAATAAAGTCCAATTTATCACAAATGCTATCAATGTAAGGGAATAGGGTCAGTAAATTAGCTAGTGTGACAAACGCAACATCAAATAGGCAATGTGGCAGAGTAAACGATACATGATGTGCAACACCAACTATTGGCTTCTTTACATTCTTACTATCAAACAAGAAATGAATAGTTAGAAAATGAGAGGAACACAAACATCTAATATATTCAACTCACGATGGTATACATTCATTAGAGCAATGGCATGAGGTACTATCTACCTTTCCAAATGAATGTAGTCATAGGCTTCAGCATGTGAAACAACCATCCAATGCAAAGCTTGATTATACACACCAGTTGGCAAAGCAGATGTTGCTACTTCAATTCCATTAGGATCTCCAACAGGCCAAGCACCAGCACAATAAGTCAGCATCACAAACACATGAGGTTTATTGAAAATCACCCAAAGTGGTCCACTAAATCGACACATGATCAACAACAAGCCCGCATAACCAAAGCTAACATGATAGTTCAAGAGACAGAAGCTGCGAATTGAATCCCAAGGAAGAATGTATCGCGGGCGGTTTGATTGCTAGAAAAGAGTACCTTACAAAATCCATGAAGTAATTAATAGTTTTTTCCATCTTCTATCCCCATATTCCCATTTCAAGGTGGAAGAGAGTGATGAAATAGAGTAAGCTTTACTTTCATTCTATATTCATGAACTCTTTGAATGATCCGTCTATACCGCTCAAGAGCTGCAAAATAAACCTGGAAAAAGCAATGCCTGTCTTATTTCACCAGTACTTAGATTGTACACGCTACAAAGAGAAAAAAAATTATAAAAATGTTTGGAGAGGCACATGAACCGCATAACATGATCCTATCAACTTACTGAGCTCTTGAACCCTTTAGTTGGTGTAACATTCCAAAGTAATGTTACCAAAATAAAATAAAATAAAGTTAATGTTTTATTGGATTTTCTGAAATTTGTTAGAGTTTTATTACTTTATTTGAATTTTTGAAATTTTAAAAGTCAAAAGTGAAATTTATTTGAAGTTCTTCAAGTTTTATTTGATTTAATTTGAAAAATAAAAATTTACTTAATTTCTAGAAATTTTCTGGAAATTTAAAAGCTTTTTCCTAAGTATTTCAAAGCCAAAACAAATTTATTTGCAAAATTAAAAGCCAACTTTAAGTTGGAAATAATTCTATTAAGCCCAAAATAAATAAGGGAATTTCTGTGAATTTTCTCATAATTTTTGGATTTAATTTGCTATTTTCTAAAGCCAAAATGAATTAATCAGATTAATTCAATTGCAAAAGCATTTAAAAATCCCAATCGCCCTTGGGCGAAACCTCATCCACCCATCTTCTTTTCTCGCGCCCGGATCGTTTTCGGCCGCTCGCGCACCCTCTCTCCCTATCTCCCCCACCGTCAGATTCAAATCGGACGGTCACCAAACACCCACGCCACCCCACTCCCGCACCGTCGGATCGAGTCGGCGACCACGACCCTTTCTTCTCCGCCCCTTCTCCTTCGCACGAACACAACCGCACCGCCGCCATTAGCGCCGTGGGAGCTCCACTCAACCGCCGCCCTAGTCGCCCGTGAGACCCGCACGATGTGCGCATGAACCCGGAACCCTCAACCGCCTTCACCCCCTCCCCACGATTCTCCCTCTCTCCATGACCAGTTCGCCCGCGCACTCAACCGCCACCGCCACCATTACCGCGCAGGTTCTCCTCCCTCACCCCTCCACAGCCCCTATAAAGGGGAGCACCGTGTGCGCCATTCTTCACCCATCCAAACTCCGCCACCCATTTCCCTCTTCCCCTGTTGGCTTCGTAGTATTTCGCGGTTGAAGACCTCCGGCCGAGCGCCCTTTCTTCCTCATTGCCAGCGCCGTCCAAGCCGCTCCGCCCCGGCCGACCCCGGAATCAGCATTGCCGCCACCTCGCCGACCCCGTGCGCGCGCTAGCTTCGTCGGAGAACCACCCAAATGCCGCCTCGTCGACTCCAAAACCGCCGCCGCCGAAGTCTTCGCCGCTGACGAATTCTTCGCATCTCCGCGCATCTAAGGTGAGCCTCAGGTTTGTGGGACTCCCCTCTTCCATTTGGCACCCCCGCTGGCCGTCACCATCCAGCCCTCCGCCGACAAGCACGCGCCCGAGCCGTCGCCGGCCATTGCCTACGTGGCCTTGCCACCTAACCTGCCACCTCACGGCAGATCAGCACCACGTCGCCCCCCTCGCTCGCGTGTCCGCCCACGTGGCACGTCCACACGTGCACGGTCCACCCCCCTCAGCCTCAAACTCCCGTGGACTTGGTCCACATGAGCCGTGAGATTGACATGTGGGTCCCACATGTCAGAATTTCTTTAAATCCTTCTAAATTCCGAAATTCTCAGGTCTGACGTCAGCATTGTGTCATAAATCCCTTTTCAATAGAAAAATAATTCGGAAATTCAATAAAATCTGAAAATTAGGATTCCTTAGAATACAAACTCCGAGAGCCCATATCTTTTGCATCCTAACTCCGATTTCATTGATTCAAATTTCTAAATTTATCTAAATTCAAGATCTAGCCAACTAAACCAAAATTATTCAATTTGGAGTTAATTTTAATCTTATTTGAATTTAGTTTGAATTTGGCTTATTTTCACGTATAGATTTCGACGACTTCGGAGAGTCAGATTTCGACGCCGTTTGAGAGCAACTATTTGAGCAAAGTAAGTTACATTCTTGATCATATTTGCACCCATAATTTAAAATTATTTAAATTCTATTTTAAATTATTATTGCATGCTTATTTATATTCGACTATTTAAATTCTTATTTTTAAATTCATAGATATGCCTAAATCCTTTGTATAGCCAATTTTGATATCGAATCAAACATATTGTCACCCTAGATAAAAACTTAGTTGATACAATAGTATAGACTAGGATCATTTGAAAAATATTGTGCTTAGCCATGCTTATAAACCAAACATGTTTGATTTGGGGAATTTTAGCCAAAAATCAGTTGTGGTTTAAATTGTATCCATAGCATTGGTGTGTTATGGAAGTTTATAAATGACTTTGAAAAATAAAATACATGATGGTTTGGACTTGGCGAAATGGTTGTCCAGGTGGGTGCGAGTTTATGCAGGCTCAAGCTGGTAGGTTGAGGCCCGGGTTCCGTTGGTTGTCGCCCAGGTCAGTTAAGGACCGGTCTTCGAGCCGCATCTTGCTAAGCCACATCGTACTACCACATGTCTTGTATGGGCAGGACCTGGCTGAATAATTTGCAAAGTTCCATCATGGTCGTTCCTGTTGGTGTCGTGGGTAGTCATGTTATGACCTTTGTTAGTCCCACCTGGCGCAAGAGGGGGCCTGAACTCTGCGGGCGGGTAGTCCAAAGGGGGGCGAAACCTTAGCAAGGGAGGACTATGGTAGAATGATGCATTGTAAAGGCCTCGTGATAATCACTTAGTCGCACACCTTCGGAAGTGTGTCAGACGGACATTACAAGTTGATTATCTCTTGTGGGTAAAGTTGTACAACCTCTGCAGAGTATAAAACTATTCGAATAGCCGTGTCCACGGTCAAGGACATGCTGACAAAGCCACTCAAAGTTAGACTTCGATTTCAATTTTTTTTGACATAGATGGGTGTCCATGAGAAAAGTTATGGGTTGAAGCCCCGGGTTGGTGCCCGTGTTTATGTTGGTGTTAGGTTGGTGCCTACACTATCTTTATCAATTCAAAATCAATTTTAGATTTTATAGAAACTTGAGCTTTTGAACTTAGTATTAAATTTAATATCAAATGCTGTTCTGGCACAAATAACCCTATAAGCCTTCCTTTGTTACATCCATATATGCATGTCATTCTGTTATTTGACGGGTGTAACTTGCGAGCACGGAAGTTGTGCTCATACTTGCTTTATGCAAACCAACTTCAGAGGAGAAGAACTTCGCCAGGTGTGGATCATGGCGACTAGGCGCTACTCGATCGATTGCACGTGGCGCATCACCGACTCACTACTTCTTCATCGTCTTCCGCTGTGTTTATTTGATGTTGCGCTGTAAGGCTATCTTGTAATCAACTCTGTTGTTTATGAATAAATTTTAGCGTTTATGGTTGTATTATCACACTTGTTTACTGTGTGAGCTAGCCACTGATCATGTGACTAGTTCAATTATGCACAGAAGATCTGGGATGTTAATCTCGGATCTTACAGTTGGTTCCTTAGGCATTATCCTTGTCCAGTCTACCCCCATGCGGAAAGCACTGATGTCGGTTTCCTTAGCAAGTTTGAACTCAGTATCAGGATCAGAACAAAATTTAAGCCTCTCTTGCCTGAACGGATAGGTTGAGTTTACAGACATGTGAGAGTCCATGGTGTCTAAGCAACATGTTAGGCACAACACTATCTAGGAAAAAGACAGCAGTACCCATAATAATTGAACAAATAACATAAACACGAAAGGAAATGATAATAGAATTAGTGTTAATAGACAACTGTAAAGTATGCATTCATGTTGCATCATCGGCACCCATCTTTACATAGCCTCCCTGTGGAACTGATATCTAAATTAGGAAGGAATGAAAAGATCATTAGCCACTCTCCTCGGAAGGAATAGTTAAGATGAAATGGAGTACTTTCTTAGTAAGTGGCTTCTACAAGCAACCAAATTTGAGCTCTTATTCTAAAAAAAATATTTAAGCTCTTGGATTACAGAAATCAACTAACTTAGTTCATTAATAAAAAACGAAACGCCATGTGCATGTACTTACGGGCATGGAACATCGTGACAAGCAGCAACATTATGAGTTTATGACTGCAATTAGCACCACCACCACCACCAGATTCTCCACCCTCAGCAAACTTTTCAAACCCCCTGAGCATAGCCTCCATGGCTACCTTAATAGGCTTCCTTTGCTCTCCATCGCTAGCCTTTTTTGCCCCATCTTGACCTGTTCCGAATCAAATCAATTATTTCACAGTGAAATGACGACATATGCAGATCCACATAGAACAATAACCTAGAAGACGAGCATACAAGATGAAGAACCAGGAGTAAACCGAAATTCCAAAGCATGAAAATAAACAGATAAAAGGATTTACCTTGCCATCCATATTTGCGACCGTTCGCGCCCTCCCCGTCCAGGCAATTCGTCGAACACCTTGGGGAAATGGCGTGATCCAGCAGCATCCTGAACACCTCGGTGTCCCCACCCCTCGTCGCCGCGTAGAACATGGCCGTCACCCCATACTTGCCTTCGCCGAAGACGAGCAGGGGGTCCCTGTCTAGCAGCTCCTGCACGAACCCCATGTCCCCCGCCGACGTCGCCCGCGGTACCCAACCCGGAGCTCCTCCTCTTCGGCGTCGACGCTGCGGTCAAGGCCGAGGCGCGAGATACGGTGGCACTCCGACGCCACTTCCGCCACCGCGAAGTCGAGGAGCTCCTCAAAGCAGCTCAGCGGCTGGGTAGGAGGGGTGGCACTGAGATGTGGTTGGTCGGGGTGAGGAGGTGCTGGGAGGTGGGACAGAGCGAGAGGAGGGGAGGCTATGGAGGATGCGGTGCGGGAGGATGGGGCGGCCAGGAGGAGGGCAACAGGGGAGGAGGGGTGGCGGGCGGGCGGCTGGGGAGGAGGAGGCACGGGAGGATGGGCCGGCTAGGGAGGAGGGCAACGGGGGGAGTGGCGCTAGGAGGAGAGGCGACCGGGGATGGCGGCGCTGGGAAGTGGGGCGGCTGGGGAGGAGGGCGGCGCTGGGAGGTGCGGCAGCCGAGGAGGTTGGTGGTCGGGGAATGGAGGAGACGCTGGCAGGTGTGGTCGGGGGAAAGGAGGAGGCGTTGGAGGATTTTGAGGATAAGGTTTCCGAGGCGATGTTTGGTCTTCACGCGCGTGAGACAAAAAAAAATCATCTTCCCGCTCAAAGAGTATCGCGGGCAGTTAGATTGACCTAGTTGACTTTTTCTAGGGCAGATGTATTGTAGCTAATTTAGAAACATTGTCGGCAGATAAACCGTTCTAGATAATAGTTATTGCCGGCAGATAACAGGACCCGTAATCTCTTGGGCATTGCCGGCATATGTTTTGCCACTCATCCTTTTTTTGCCGGCAGTTAATTGCCCTTAATTCTATGTCATGGTGTAGTGTATCACAGTCAGTTCGTATTCAGAACCATCTGTGAAGTATCACAGACGGTTTTCAATATGAACCGTCTGTGATATTATCTCTTCACAGATTTTTTTAGCACATCTAGTAACATAGACGGTCTCTAAACCAAAACCGTCTGTGATTGCATATAATACAGACGGTTTCTGTGATGAGGCGTCCAGTATTAGTCATTTTGTAGTAGTTTGATGTATACAGTTTAATTTTTTTACATGCATGTTTGGTGCTTTGTGTGAGGTTTCAAAAATGGTTGATCCCGTTTTTTTCCTGCGTGTTTTTTTTGACGTTCTGAGTATCTGAAGGAACAAAAATGATCTACGTTATGAGTATCTGAAGGAATTGAGAGTACAGCACGTTCTAAAGGTGATATGAAATGTAAGTTGCTGAGTAGCAATGATCTAAGAAATGCTAAAAGGCATATTACTATTACTGTAAGAAATGAATTATTGATCGAAGGAAAAAAAGACGCTATCAAAGAATGAAAGGTATTTACACACTGGAGTACTTATACAACTGAACGATGTACTTTTAGGAGTAAATAATATGTCAGTTATGTGTAGCATACCATAGTAAGCGCAAGGATGACGATCTTAAAGTGTGGTTACCAATGAAGTGATATCGTCGATGACCATAGCTGAGACGGGGATATTTACAGGATAAGCTTCGAAAGGAATAATAGGATTACCAAGAGGCTACGCGAACTGTACATAAGCGATAGATAGCAGTAACGAAATACGTATAAAAAAATGTGTCTGCTGCAGTTGGGAAGCATCGACTATGGTGTCTATTGGTGACGGTGTTCACCGAACTGGCACAGAGAAGCAGGCTGACAAGGGTATCCTCATCACTCCATCTTCTTCTCCTCCTCCTCCACAAGCATATGGTGACGATATTATAATAGACTTGTCTCTGGGACCTATCACTCGAGCTCGCGCTAAGAAGATGCATAATCAGGTGACATTGTTTCTTAAAGAGCACATTATTAATTATAGTGAACGTTTTAGCGCTTGTACTCTACTTGTTCTTAGGTTTGAGGAAGGAGAAGAAGAGATATCGCAGGTGGTATAGAAGTTGGCGCCACTTTGCATATTAGCGATTCTAGCACGAGTACTAGAAGGTGTGAGACGGGCTCAGTGCTGCCCTGAGTTCTACGTGTTGAGGTCATGTTGTCAACTAGGGGCTACGAAGACTCTACGTGCAGGGAAAGATAGGCTGCAGCAGGATACAAATGCATGCATGCACACCGGTTACTAACTCTACCACAGATTTTCTATTCTCGCCAAAGGAACGTATTTACGCATACAAGGCAAGAGAAAATCCTGCGTGATGTAGAGGGTCTGCGCCATGTACTTAGCCAAACCAATGTGTTCGGTTGTAACACATTAGGCATGTCTTTTTTTTTATTTTTAGTAACAGACCAGCCGATACTATTTCCGATAGCTATTACCTTGTCCATTAAATTAGCTAGCGCATGGATGCTACGGGCAGACCAACTTTGAGTTAAAGAATTGAACACAAGTGTTTGCTTATTCTTTCGTTTCAGGATTCATGTGAGGATTTACGAGAGAGAATTAGGCGATCTATTGTTCGTTCTACAACACAAGTTTAAGTTTGCTTTTCCGCTGGGAATTGAGGGTTTGCCGATCTCCACTCGTGGTCTAGCGGCGATTATTATAGTGCATGTTGGCGAATATTCATAGAGCTGTAAGTCCGTGCACTAACGTGTGGTGTACAGCTGAGCGTTGTTCATCGTCAAGCATTATTTATCTATAATTCTACTAGAGAAGATCGGACTACCCCGTATCACAGGCAGGTCAAAGATCTTGTATAATAAGTTTTTAGTTTTTTTTTTTGCAAAGCTGTTAGCGTACTATACCTGAAACTGCTTTGATTTGCAAAGAGCGCCTGAATCATTCAGTAGCTTTTTTTTGTGTGGATAACCGTGTTTTTTAGTGGGTGGGTCGGGTGTAGATTGGCTAGGAGGGCACAAAGATGTAATATCCCATTTATTTAAAGAAAATACAAGGAGATCGAGAGATTTTTTATTTGCCTCGCCAAAAAACAGGACACAATCTGTAATCACCTTGCAACGTGATTTTCACGACTGGAACGGCTTCGAATGAAAAATCTCATAACTACAAAGTTGTATATCTCTTTCCATAATCCAATTTAGAATCCCCATTAACCTAATTTGGAGTTCGGACATATGAGATATGGGGCTCGCAAGGAAGGCTGCACAGAAAACCAGGGTCTGCAACTGAGTCAACTTCCAAAGCAAATTTCGTAATGAAAACTACATTTTCGAAAATGCTCCACAAATAGAAATTTGAAGTACTATGAGTTAGCTAAATGAAAAATAAACCACTCCATTCCGAGTTCAGGAGGGAAAGTTATGACCCCCGAAGGTTTCGCTGCATAGAAGGAAAGTGAAAAACCGACTCGAATTCAAAGTGTATTCCGAATCAAATTCAATGCCAATTGTTTTCAACCCTACCATGTTCAAGCCACGACTCTCTAGCCCCTTGGCATTTAAATAGGACCCTAGGGGTGCTCCCCAAACCCCCAAGCCACCACCCCACCCCTTGCGCCTCCATCCCTTCCCCTACAGCTGTCGCCCCTTGCTGCCAATGCTGCTGCCAAAGAGGAGAAGAGGGATAGTACGGAGGAGAAGGAAGAAGGAGAGGAGGATCTCACGGGAAATTCGTGTTTTGGTTTCATATCTCTAAGGGTAGCGATCTGAACCCATTAGATTTATCCTAAGTTAATCTCTATTCAGTTCTTAGAACATTTGGACAATGGGAAGAGTAGATGACTTTCGGTCCGATTCGTTAGGATTAGGGCGAGAACATTGCGGGAAGATTAGGGATACTTAAGCTTGGCATTAGAGTTTGGTGTAATTAGAGAAAAGTTAGGTTACGCGTTAGCTTTCTAGAAAGGTATGGATCATTAAAAATGGAGTAGCGAACGAAAAGCTAGAGCCTTGGAAAGTTATTATCCGATTCCAATAGTAATTTGGTAGCACGTATTAATCTGTAGATTAAAAATAGAAGATGAAATAATTTGGGGTCTTGGCCTACATGAAAAAGCGATTAATTTCGTAAGGGTTCGAGAGAGTCTAAGAACATGATTTTTAGGCGAGTAGAAACAGAAGTTATGATTTTTATGGCTGTAGTCCAAAACCAGGTTGTTGTTGGAACTAATCTTGTTGTCTAGGGTCATTTCATGTTTTAGACTTAAGAGTTGTCACGTTTATTTGTTAGACGTAGATGTGTTGCATGTAGCCAAGAATCCCAGACATCGCCGAAGCAGAGTAGTGCCATGCATGTCGCTGGTACAGGTGTGAGATCTGGCTAAGTCTCAGGTACTGGAGCTGTTGTGGATCGTGCACACGACGTGTGAGTTTGTACTGAGTCCAGTTAAGTTGAGAACAACAGAAGCAGCGAAAAGATGCGAGGTTGTTGCAGCGTCACCGAGTTCTTTCGTGTGTTCCTTGGCGTCTTATCTTATGCGTGTGTTCCAGATATTAGTGTGCATGCTTGTTTTTTGGTGTTGATCTTGGGCTTAAAACCAACAATTCGTATTAGAGCGAGGTGTGAGGAGAAGCTGCCTAGCGATGACTCACCGGTCAGCATGATGGCGTGCGCAACGGCGCACGTCGACGGAGGTGCATGTGTGCCGACGATGGGCCGGCTACAGCACCATGCACCTAGGAGCACGATGGCGAAGGTCCGCGCGGCCATGGCGAGACCAGCGCGGTGTGCCAGAATTGCACGTGACATATGCACTGGCAGCGACGTGATCGCTGCGGAGTAGGCCGACGACAGCAGTCTCCACCAGAGGTGGAGGCCAGTGGCGGCAAGGTGAGGCGGAGTGAAGCCACCAGGAAATGAGTCAGCATGAGGCCGACAAACGGGGATGGCATGGAGGCCGTCATCACAAGAAGAGTCGGAGGTTGGACTCGTTCGGTGAGTCGTGCTACCGGCAACAAAGTTGTGGCGGCAAAGAGGTAGCAGTGAAGAGTAGAGACGGCATGCCTCTCAAATACTTGCTACCAAGGAGCGTCATCGACAACCGGCAAGATAAGATGGCATTGGCGGCCATCTCCGTGTCTCCGGGAGAAGAAGCGCAGTGCATGGGCTGCGGTGGCGCCCATACTCATGGTCGTTGATGGCGATCGCGAATGTATTGTCCCTCAAGAGTGATCGTAGCGAGGCGCATCGTACTATCCTCAAGGAGTGCACACTACTACAAAACAGGTCATAATAGGCGGTTCATCATAGAGCGGTTCTTTTGGAACCGTGCATTCATTATATCACGAGCGGTTCCTTTTGAAACCGTGCGTGATACGTCATTATCACGAGCGGTTCATATTAAGAACCGTCTATGAAGTATCACGAGCGGTTCATGATACGAACCGTGCGTGATAATTACCTCATCACTGAGCGGTTGGTATGACGAACCGTCTATGATACTTCGCGAGCGGTTCGTGATACCAACCGTCAGTGATAAGTATTTCATCACAGACGGTTGGTATTAACAACCGTCTGTGATTTTGATTTTACCATGACTTCAAATTTTTCTTACTCTGTGATTTTACCATGGCTTAAAATTTTTCTTACTATCTGATTTTACCATGGCTTAAATTTTTTCTTAAAATCAGAGAGAAAGGAAAATTTTAAGCCATAATAAATTCAAGTCACAAGCGGTTCTTAATACCAACCGTGCGTGATGGCGTCATTATCACGGCGGTTGCGCATTAAGAACCGTGCGTGATGATATACTTATCACGACGGTTCATATACGAACACTTTGTGATATGTCATCACGCAGCGGTTTCGTATGAAACCGTCGTGATTTGCAGCGCGGAGGCGGGAGTTCGAAAAATTTTGAGCAGCGCGCGGGAGGCAAAGTATTGTGACGCTGTCCTTATATATTATAGCTACCCAGCGTTGTCTTCCTCTCCTCGGCCCCTTGGGACCTCAGTGGCTCTCATCCTTCCTTCCCTCCTCCTTTGCTCCACTAGGTGCCGCCTCCTCAGCCCGCAGCCTTGGCCCTTAACACAGCGCCACCACCGCCGCCGCCTTGCTCGCCCTCGGCCCTCTTCTCCGGTCACCACCTCTAGCTTGCGCTACCCGCTCAGTCCTCCCTTTGCTCCCCTCCTTCCCTTTTTGTTTCATATTGAGTATTATTTATCTTTTGATGTTTTGCTGATTTTGATTTAAGCGCTTTTGAGATTGCTTGATGTGGTTTGTTCTATGCAGAAAAAGGCGAAGCCGCTAGTTGTGGGGTTCTTGGTGATCATGTATGCTGAGAGAGGTGGATCTGAAAAAGGGAGGAGGAAGGAAGGATGAGAGCCAGCCAGAAGGTCCTAAGGTGCATTCGGTTATTCTCTGGTGAAATTGTAGATGGTCGTGGCTATATATGCTACATGGCTGGTGTGCTACACAATGTGTGGTGGGTTCTTGGTGATCATGTTTGGGTGTGCTAGATAGCACGGTACTCCACAATGTGTCTGCAAACACCGTTCTATGTAGAATGAAAACAACGTATGCGATTTTTTTGCAATACAAAAACTATCACGGACGGTTCGAACTAGAACCGTCATGATATCCACATATCTGAGCGGTTCTAATTATGAACGTGCGTGATATCTCACATATCACAGACGGTTGGTAACTAGAACCGTCTGTGATACGTGGATAACCATCTGTGTTGTGACTTATCACAGACGGTTTTTTTAACCGTCTGTGATAACCGTCAGTTATCACAGACGTACAAAAACACAGACGGTTTCGAACCGTCTGTGATGACGTTTTCTGTAGTAGTGGCATCATGTGGTAAAGAAGTGGCTGCGTGGGTTCAGCGACACATAAAGGAAGTTTATGTTGCTAACCTGTGCCAAATGGAAGGCCAAAACTACTGAAGAGAAGAGAAGCAGCGAGGGCTCCAGCAGCAGCACAAAGAAGAATGGTGACCGTAGCCATGGCCAAGATGGCGACAAGAAGAAGCACCGTGGCAAGTTCGACAAGTCGAAGATCTAGTGCTTCAATTGTCGGGAGTTCGGCCATTTTGCGTCCGAGTATGATGAGCCGAAGAAAGAACGTGTGTATTTCACCGCGACGGATGTGGATGATGAACCGACACTACTGTGAAGCTCGGCGTGAAGGTACTCGAATAATGATAATAAGGTTAGGGGGTTGATTGTTGAACCAATCTTGTTGTCTAGGGTTATTTCATGTTTTAGACTTGCGAGTTGTCGCATTTATTTGTTAGACGTAGATGTATTGCATGTAGCCAAGAATCCCAGACCACGCAAAAGCGGAGTAGTGCCATGCATGTCACTGGTACAGCCGTCAGATCCGGCTAAGTCTCAAGTACTGCAGTGAGTTGTGTGTGTTTCGGGGATCGTGGGATGATGCATGCGAGTCCTAAGGGAGCCTAGTCTCACGCAACGAGTTTGTTTAGTGCATGTGTGTATGTGAGAGTAGGTGGTTGCATGCAGAATAGTACTGCTGCATGGAACCGCATTGAATGCCAGTCATTCCAGCATGTCATTTAGAGTTTTGTTTTTGGCAAACAGGTTGCCCGATTCCTTTGGAACGTGGCGTGTGTTGTGGATCATGCACATGACATGTGAGTTTTGCACTAAGTTCAATTAAATTGAGAACAACAGAAGCAGCGACAAGATGCAAGGTTGTTGTTGCGTCACCAAGTTCTTTCGTGTGTTCCTTGGCGTCATTATCTTGTGCGTGTGTTCCAGATACTAGTGTGCGTGCTTGTATTTTGGTGTTGATCAGGCCTTAAAACCAACAATTGTTGCTAGACGTAGTCGTGGGAAAAGCATTTATTTGACTGAGTTAATTGCAAAATAGAATTTTGGGTATAACTAGGAAATGGTATATAATTCACTGTAGTTCTGAAATGTCATAATTCAATATTTTTGCATGAGTTGATTAAAATATATAAAAATATTAAGCCTATTGTCCAGAATATGACATATATTTATTCGAGGTTAAAAACGGTGGTTTAGATGATTTAATCTGGACATTTGATCAATTAAGAAGTTGTAGAAAATTTTGTAGAGATTCTAGAACTGGTATGGTTTACTAAAATACGATGTTGGAGTTAAAAGTTACGATAATTTTAGTATTAGGACAACAAGGAAAACTGTCCGATATAGGGGGGAAAGTTGTGGAATTGTGGAGCGTGTAGGAACGTGGTCGATTAAGTGTTATTTTGTATTCTGTAGCTTATATTGAGTTTGGGTGTTTCTTGTAGGAGGAGTATCTTGAGCAACTAGAAAGGCAAGTGCGGTAGAATGGTATTCGAGTGTTTGAAATTATTATTTAGTTAAATGAATACTTGCCATGATTATTTATATGAATTATGCTTGTTTCACATTGCTCACATGCTTTTGATAACTTGATAGTGATGATTATAGAAGAATGATGATTATATCAATTGCTAATGAAGAAAGGTAATAATTATTGCATTGCATATTGAGCATTCTGATGGAAAGATGTGACCACGGGAGTAGGATAAGGTCCCATATGTAAGATATGCGCAATGAGATCCCGTAAGAAAAAAGACGAGCAATTGGTCCCTGCACTAAGAATGCGAGCATGAGTGAACACCGACGGGTGTTACACCGTTATACTGATATAAGCAAAAGATGAGTTAAGACATGAGCATGAGTCCTGCATTGCATTCATGAAAAGTGATTTGAGATAATGAGATACATGAATGGAAAGCGATGAGAATGAATATGAAAAACTGAGATAATGATAAATGGGAATGAATTATTACTAAGTTCATGCCTAGCTTATTATTCTGCTTTGTACTTGCTGCGTCGTGGATTTACCTTTGCTCCACTGTTATTTTTAGGTGATCGTTGACGACGCTTCACTTGGAAGGGTAGCACTTGGAACACGCAAACACTCAATTACTTGATCACTTGCTACGGAAAACTTTACCTTGGCATGATGATTTATTTCTTTAGGACATGATAGACATTGAATAATTCTAGATGGTTGGTTGGAACCCGTTATTCACTCGATAGTCTCCATTTGATTGGTTTTGTTTAATTCTTGAACTGTTATCCTACATTTATATGTAGAGTTTAAATATTTGTGCTTGTCATGTCGTTATTCTTATGTTATTGTGACCCATGGACGGGATTTAATTTTGAATCGCTTGCTGGAATTTATTGTTAGCTGCTGTTAAAATTAATTGTTATAGTAGTTTAGTGATATTCTGAGTTCGAGTGTTAGACTGGGGTGTTACAGAAAACCTATGTATTAAATTAAGGCGCATTGTCACGACGAAGGTAAGTAAAGTAGTTAATCTAAGGAATTTGTGGTATAGTATGCGATAGAATTTGTTTGGACAGCATACCTTTTAGCTGGAAGAGTGCAGAGTTCTAGTAGGCAATAAAACAGGCTTTGAAGGGTGGGATTCTTGACTCTACCGGTCCAGAAAGGAGGGCTGTAGTAGGTGTTTATAGGAGAAGCAAAGCAAACGGAAAATTTATTTTATTTTTTTTGCGAAGAAACGGAAAATTTATGTACGTAAGTCATTGTACGAAAGATGTTTGACGCTAACGAATCTGTAACAGGTCTATATGTAGGAAACTATTTTTTTTCAAGGAGAATTTCATACGTTTTATTTTCATGCATGCAAGTTAGATGGTGGTATGGCACTTTCTAGATGCAAGTAGTTTGGGACGATGCGAAATTGTAACATAAAAATGACATTGTTGTAAAAGATTTTTAAATTGTAGCAAATAAGCATGTACAAGTTTGTTTGCAAGAATACGATACTGTAGAAGAAGAATAGCACGAATAATAGGTAACTCGACGAAACCTGGAGATGGTGGCGCTTTAAGATATCCGTATCTAGAATTAGCAAGAATTAGCGGATTGTTAGCGTTAAGTAGAACTCGTTGGATACAAAGGAAACTAGAGGAGCGGGTGCTGTCGTTGCCTGCTTAGTTGATGAAACCGGTGTAGACTGAGGATGATCATCGTCGATCTGCGACGCTGGCGAAGAGTAAAATTGTTCCAGTAAGTTAGAAGATAAACAGGGAGGATCATAATAAATGTTACCAGCATGTAGGAACCAAAAACAGGTTAGCGATACTAAAACAGAACAAAGTAGTTGGGTAGAATTAGATCATACGGTATCGTTGGATAGCTGGTTGTGCAGCAATGGTGGAAGAAGAGGTAAATAAATGCAAACAGTGCCTTTTGGTACGGAACTCTCAGAGGTGATTGCTAAAAGGAATATCAGACACACAAGCATATAGATGGGGAATTGATATTTTGCACTCTTCTTAATTGGGATTTCAGAAAATACCTCTTTTTCTGATGTAATATATTTTTTGCCCCCTCTTAGTCTACTTCTTTTTTTTCCCCTCTTTGTATTATTTTATTAATATCCAACCGTTTTTCCTGTTATAGCCACACGAAAAGACATTTTTGCCCCTCGTGCCCCGCAGCTACCCCTTTCATCCTCGCTGTTGATCCCTCCGGCCTCCTCCTCCTCCTCCTCCACGCCACCCAGGGCTGGCGGAGACATCGTCGGCGATGGCTGCACACGCGCGGCACACGTGCTCCGGCTGGGTCGATGCCTCCTGTGGTGGCGAGCCCCCCTCGTCGTCGTCGCCGTAGTCGGAGGGGGAGGTCGAAAGGCACCTCGCGACCGAGAAGCGAAAACTCCTCATCGTAGAAACACACAAAACATCGGGAGTTTGTTCAAATATTGCAGACCGGGACATAAATGCTTTCCACAAATTCCAATATAAACATATAAGAGAAGTATCATGATGAATCATCTCAATATAAAATCGGCCAAGAACTACGCAAGAATCCAAAATCTTTCTCCAACAACTAGAGCACCCACCATGCCACGACGCCATGAAGTGGAGAGGGCGGAAGCGGAGTTGGTGGTTGAGGCGGATGTGGCATCATCACGCATGGCCGGCCAGAGCCGCTCGAACATAAGGTGGCTGCGGTACGCCGACCCGGGAGGTGGTGTCTACGCGGGCGCACACCCACGCCGCCGAAGCGTGGCCGAACCTCCCCGCCGAAGCACGAACATGAGCAGCCACGGCGCCGCGCGCCTTGAAGTCGCCCCACCTCGCGCGCATTGACGGCGTGATGGACATGAGCAGCCCCGAGCGCTTGCAGTAGTCTTCTCTGTCTCTGACCGAGAACCCTAGCGATGACCCGCTAGATCCGGTGCGATGAAGGACAAGGCACGCTAGGCTCGCCGGATCGAACCAATGGGGGCGAGGGAGATGCCAGATCCGGCTGTCCCAGGCCAGATCCAGCCGCCCCGACCTCGGTCGCCATGAAGCCTCCGCCCATGAAGCCTTCGCCCGTCATTGTCGCAGTCCATCACCGTCAACTGCCCGTCGCGGAAGGAGAGGGAGAGGCGGGAGAGTAGGAGGAGGAGGAGGCGGCGGAAGAAGGGGAGAGCAGGAGGAGGAAGTGGCGGCGAAGGTGAGGGATAGTGCATGGTAAGTTGGAGATAGTGCAGTAAGGGGCAACAAACTAAGGGGCCAAAATGTCTTTTCGCGTGCATATAATGGGGAAACCACCGGATATTAATAAAATAATGCAAAAAGGGCAAAAAACGAAGAAATAGACTAAAAAGGGGGCAAAAAATGTATTACATCAGGAAAAATAGTATTTTCTGAAATCCCAACTAAGGAGATGGCAAAATATCAATTCCGGCGTATAGACAGGCTGTGTCAACTAAATAGCGATATAAAGGGGTATGTATTCTTGTGTAACTGATTACAGTAGCATACTTAGTATGAAGACGTTAGTGTTTTCTCTAAGAGATAAAAGTGATAGCATTCGAAGGAATTAGCAGTTGCAAACGTATATATATCTCGACTATATACAACAGGTACAGTACCAGAATACATATAACTCTAATTACATGGGTGTGTGTACTATAAATAATGAGAGCATTGAAGGAAATTCTTAGGACGGATACGCAGTTAGTTTAATAGATGATATTAAAGCTATCATGTAAGAAACTGAGGAGCAGGCTAATATTTTATTAGGAAAAATGTATATTGTAGGTTAGGCTGCTCCCAGTGCTCCACCTTAACTGGTATCTTAGCTTGTCATGTAGGCAAAATAATGATGTGACGCCGTAGTTAATGAAGAGAGAGTGTATTCTAGTATCTAATTTAGATACTAGTCCAGCTCGAAATCCAACGCAAACCAGTCTCATGCATGTAATTAAATGAAACAGTTTAAGATACTACACTAGGAAACCATGCATTGGGAAGATGATATCATAACACTTCTAATGCACTAAAAAACTGCACTAAGATACTGCCCATTAGAAGCACCTGTAAGGTAGTTGCGTGACGTGGCTGACGCATTGGTAACGTAGGTGTTTGCATGTGTTCAGAGCTCTGAGGTGATCTTTGTAGGACAGTATCGGCTAGAGGGATGTCTCGGTGAGATAAAGATACAGGGCCTATTTAGTATAGCACTCAAGGTAGTTTTATCAAAATTTTGATAATATCAAAATTTGGGAAAAAAAAATGAGGTATTTGGATCGTAGCTATATTAATTTATAGGTAATACCGAAATTGATGGGTTTGAAATACAGTTATACCAAAATTTGTTAAAATCGTGAGTATGACGGGTGGATCTTGTATGATATTTATTTTTTGGCCCCAAAATATGCCAAGATGGATCTTGTTTTGTTGATAAAATGATAAAAAACACAACGGTTCAATCGGATCACAAATCGAATACTCGATTTAGGAAATATGATCATTTCTAACTTACAAATGAAACTAAGCAAGCAATTAATGCTAACAGCCCAGCCAACCATGTTGCGCCATGTGTGCTAGGCATCAGATTTCAGCCCAACCAAAATCTGAGCGATGGTTTCGGCCGCCCAAACTGAGCTTGAGAAATGGCAAGAAAAGATTAGGCGTAGCCAAAATTTTTAGAGCAAAGTTAAATCTTGGAATAGAACCAAATGGTAGCCAAATTGTTGGGCAAAGCCAAAATTTTGGTTTGATTTGTTGGGGCTCTAAACCAAACAAGCCCATATCTTTGATGTATGATGGCTGTGATGTGGAGGCAGTATGAAAAAGGGACGAATGCAGCTGCCTGCCCAAGGAGGTTGCAATTCTATGGACTTGGAACGAAGGTCGTTGATGTAAGAAGTTTTTTTTAGTTATCAACATGACAAATTTGTTTTCTGCGATACAATTGTAACAATGTTGCTTGGTATGTCAGGTTTTGCACGAGCAGCAGAAACTAATTCATGCGAAGGTCGGTCTGCACGGAGTAAGCTAAGTAATGTTTTTCGTGTGATTTGTTGGCCGATTTTTCCAAACAGAACAAATTCAGCTTCATCAGTTCCATCCGAGCCTATCAAAGAAATGCGATACCTGACATAGATTGCTGGTGTGTTAGTATGAAACGCATTCTAGTGAACAGGAACACGGTATTTGTGTTTTGGGGAAAAAAAAAGAGTCTTACTTTTTCTCTGCATCTCCACAGGAACAATTTGGATCAGAACATCTATAAAATGGTCCATCTGGTATTAATGTTTTGTGACAGACTTGACACGAAGACAACCACCAACATTGTCCCGATGACAGACGTGAAATCGCGACAGTACACGTGAAATATACGCCCTATGAGAGAACACAAGCATAGCAGCGATATCATGTGTGCAATGTATGCACATAGATGGTAAGAAACATCACAAGAAAGTATAGACAGTCTACCTCGTAGTCAAACAGGTCAAGATCAAGCAATTCTTTAACAGTTTTTTCTTCAATAGCTGGCTGTTTTGTTGCTGTAGACATGTCTCGTGCAGAAGGGGCAATCATTTCGAGTGGAGTGAATCTGTTCTGCATGCTGTGAGTAAAGTTCAAGAAGACGGAAGTAACTATGTGTACGCAGCAGAGTAATTAAAAAAACGGGCGTAAATGCAATATTTATCAACAGATGAATGAATGTACCTTGGACGTAATGCATTGATTTCTGGTATGTCCTCGTTGATATACCATCTGCAGGCCGAGCTTCCACTTAGGCTTGCCTGACCTGTGTATATTATGAAGGAAATACGAAGTCTATGGATACGTCCGTAACAATAGTAAAAACAAGCTGAGGATCTAGATTTATGTTAAATGCGAGAATGCAGTAGCACCTTTGAATGTTTTTGCTAGAGTTCCGTCAAAGATTACGATAATAGGTTCTTTCTCACCGATCGCCTGTATGGGATCGGCCTCAAATCGTGTGGCGCATTCAACCCACCTATCTAGTTTGGTTTCATTATCGCTGAATGTAAAATGAAAATAAGAATCTGACATTTGTAGAGATAGTCTAGATTTGATATAACAGGTAAACAATCTACGGTACGAAGGGGTCTGTATGCACCTGGCATCACGGATCAAGACCGTTCTCTTTAGCGAAGGCGTTGCACGTGATGCAGTTTGGATATGTTCCACATTAGAGATCACAGCGATAACGCCTATAGCATCTATCACATAAAAAACAGATATATTAAGTTGTAACCGTAAATAACGGGACATAATATTTCGAAAGGTAAAAATATAAAAAACGGTGCTATAATAGCGATAGTACTGACCAATAAAGTATTCAAGTGCACTGGTAGACCTAGGAATCTGTGTGAATGGTACAGGATCATATGTCCACGTTGGAAAGTTGCTGGGCACATCGGTCTTTTCTTCAACAAGTGTGTCTTTTAAACCAAATCATGAAAGGTGCTCGAACAGGTTTGAATGCAGGTTTGGCTGGGGGCAACAACAAACTTTCTCAGCTCATAGATCTTTCCATCTTGTAGTAGAGGTTCGAATCTGGTAACATGATCAACACCTACTTTAGTATACATATGGTTCCCCTGCATAAAGAGACCGCTAGGTAAAGTAGTACAAAGATCGATACCTAACGAATCTAATAAACATAGGTACAGGGATGTAAGAATGTAAGGACGTAAATCTGGATAGAACTTGTCACTACTATAAAAATATCTTATAGTGGACGCCTCATCACAGACAGTTTCAAAGGAACCGTCTGTGTTGAACTTATACAGACGGTTACTTAGAAACCGTCTTTGCAACCGTCTGTGATATGTCATTATCACAAATGGTTTGTAAATAGAACCGTCTGTGATATACTCCTTATCACAGACGGTTCTTATTACGAATATTTCACTGACGGTTCATATTAAGAACCGTCGTGATATGTCTTCTTCGCTCTCCCGCGATATGTCTCTTCATCTCACGATCACACCAATATCGCGCTACGGCTCCCAATGTATCTTTTCGTTTCTCGCTCCAGCTTTAGTACTTGTTTAATAAATAGACATCCCATTCTGAAAGGGATTTCTCACGAACCTCCTTGATCCCCTTTCTCCACAAACACCAAATGGCTTCCTCTCTCATCCCGGCTGTATTGGCCTACATTGTGGTTGTGTACTCGCACCTCTCTGGTCGCAACCTGGCCCAAGCTGCGGACAAGCCTTCCGTTTGCAATGTCATCCGTTGTAGGCCCTCCGATCTACCGGAGATCATAGCGGCCATCATCTGTCGATTGGAGCTCCTCCTCCAATAGACCAATGCGAGGGTCTCCGGCATCCGGCGAGTAAACCTCATCGTGGAGATCGTCCTATGAAACTATTTGGTCCGCACCGAGAATGCAGCCCGTAGAGTCGATGACAACATCCGAATTGCAGGAGAGTGGGTCGACCTCACCGAGACGGAGGAGACCAAGGTTGATGGCCTCTGGGCTATATGGGGCTTGATTACGGAGTCCGAACGACTACAAGCGCAAATTGAGCGTGCAAGGTCATAGGTGGAGGCGTTTGGTGAGACAGTCGCTGATCCCGCCACCACTGAAGTCGACGAGACGACTTACGGAGATTTGAAGACTAAGATAGGATCGATGATCCTTTTTTTATCGTCTGTGATGTAAAAAGGATATGGTCTTTTTTATCGTCTGTTTATTACTAGGCAATTCATTTTAGTAATTAATTACGCATATAGAGGCTCCATACTCACGCGCCCAGTAGTCCGATTTTAAATCAACCGTCCAGATCAAGTGGAAACGTTCAGACCATCCGAACGTGCAACGATTATGGACCATTAGATCTCGATCGGGCCGCCCAAACACAAGGTCCGAACGTCGCTATCATAGACGGTCCTTTTATGGAACCGTTTGTGATATGGTATCACAGACGGTTCCATGAAGAACCATCTGTGATAATATCCTCATCACAGACGGTTACAAAGGAGCTGTTTGTATTGAACTTATACAGACGGTCCCCTTTGGAACCGTTTGTGATATATGCCTCATCACAGACGGTTCTTATTACCAACCGTCTGTGATATATGCCTTGTCACAGACGGTTGGTAATAAGAACCGTCTGTGATGAGGAATATATCACAGACGGTTCTTATTACCAACCGTCCGTGATACTTCAGAGATGGTTGGTAATAAGAATCGTCTGTGATAGGAAGCCTAGAGCTCGCCCATTTATCTCCCCAGTGCCCGCCCATTCAGCTCCCCAGTGTTAGCCCACTCAGCTCTCGCGCGCTCCTTCGCCTCCTCTAGGGTTCGCTGTAAGCCCCGACGCCGCCGCCCCTGACATCGACGATGCTGCCGCCATCTCCCTCTGCACCGGCCTCCTCCCCGCGCCGTCCTCCTCCCCGTGTCGGCGTCCTCCCTCTGCACCAGCCTCCTCCCCTCGCCGTCGACCCGTGTCGACCTCGACCTCGTGACCGGCCTCCCCGTGCCGGGCGGCCCTCCTGACCGGCCTCCTCCCCGCGCCATCGACCCCATGTCGGCCTCCTCCCCTACACCGGCCTCCTCCCCCTAGTACTCTACCCTCTAGTCCTTTCTCTACTCCTTCCCTTGCTCTATGATGGGTACTGATGAATGTGAGAGTTGTGGGTATGGATATGGGAGGGATGGTGATATTGCTAGGGTTTCATCATGGGGTTAGTGTTGGAGACTCTCTGTGCATGCATAGATTGTGTTGAGATATTTGGCGTGAGCAACACCTCTAGATGGCAATGAGGATGTGTTACCTTGTCGGTTGATGGTTGGGTTGGGAATGGCTCACTATCCTACCCCTGTCTTTGTCAGATGTGTCATAAATGCATTGCCTTCGTTGTCTCGGTGGATATATTGACATGCTCGCTGACATGCTCGTGGATATTGCAAATTGACATGCTCGTTGACATGCTCGTGGATATTGCAAATTGATCAGTGGGCTTTGTTGACATGCTCTATGATGAACTTGGTCTTATACTGAGATTGAATGTGATAGTTAGTTCACTCTTGAGCTCTATTGTATTACTTGCTACTGTCAGTTTGATATACTATTAACTGGTTACTTTCAGTTGAATGCTAGTTATTCTGATTCTTCTGGTTCGCTCTGTGATGAACTTTGTCTTATACTGAGATTAATTGAATGTGATAGTTAGTTTATTCTTGAGATCATTGGACAGTTAAGCAAAGTATTGTTTAGAGCTCATAGTTTGAATTTATGTTATCATATTCATTTAATGAAGAGTATAGACAATAGGATTGAGATGACAAAGACTTGTTCTTTTGCAACTCTCCTTCTGAGAGCACAAACTATTATGCATAATTTTTGTACAGAATACTCTCAGTCACGTGCTTTGTGCATACTCAATAACTGCATACACATTTTATATGGCACTAACATACTTCTCATTTTTATCTACTTGCAATTTATCTATATATAGCCTGCTCTGATTTCAGTTATGGACCAAATATTGACCACTGATCGTCTTGTTAGCATAAATTTAATATCTGAAATTACATATTAATTTATGTACAATCTTAGATTATTTCTGGTGTTTGGATTCAATCAATTTGTTGAAACAATATCAGTATTGTAATAATGTTATGGGGTACAGTCCCCAACGTGAACCCAACGCAAATCAGTTTGGTTTTATTTTTTTGGTGGCTATTGTGATATTTTATTGTATTTTGGTATCTTGTGACTGTGTTGTTCATGCTAAAGAGCACTTGGGTCATAAATTGACTCAATATGTTGGCGTAATTTCATCTTTGAAGCATAATGTTGCCAAACAAAAAAGGGTGGTTGTGTGGAGCATACCTAGGGCCCTAGGCACTACCGTCCTAGTGTATATGTCATATATATATATATAATTTGTGGCCATGTAGCCTATGGATGCATGGTTTGGCCTTTTCTCGACATATAGAAAGAATCATCACTAAAAAATAGCAAAATGGAAGGATGTTTTGGGATGCACAAAACATATAAAGTTATTGAAATAACTGTCACACAAATGATTCCATAACATGAATTGTAACACCCCAGGACCCACATTACCCTGGAATGCTACTAAACCACTCTACAGCTAGCCAATAATTTCAAGATAAATTAATTCGGCAACATCTCTAGACAAAAAGCATTAAGCGGAAGCATAAACATCTAAGGGAATAAAGATAACGGTAACAAGTTCAATAATTAAACAACCTCTAGCAGATTAAACAAAGAATGGTTCACAAGTCCATCCTTATTAAATAACATAATCCTCCACAAATAGTTAAGCATTTGGCTAGAATTTCATCGACTTTATTACAACATGAGTTGATGAACCATGTGCATTATTGTGGTGCCGCTCTACCCATCCCATGAATGCTCAACAATCACCTATAGGGGGGAAAGAAAACAAGGGTGAGATAAAAATCTCAAGCAAGCAAACTGCTTAACCGGCTATTGGACTACAAACAAACATACAACATCATTAAAGTATCCAAATGTCCACACCCATAATGTGAATCCACATTCATTTACCAGCCAATTAAACTACAAAGATATTAAGCATCAATATCCAATCCCCATAATGATCACAATTATAGCCTCAACCATATTTACTACCAATGATAGTAAAATATTAACAATTGAATCTTAATCAACTGCTCCATGTTAATCACCACTACCACTACCAATGACAATAAAGTATTAGCGTGTTTTACCTCATAACTTTACTATTTCTCGCATCCACAACTGTTATCCACAATTACCACAAGAGAGAAGAATCTCATGCCACAACCACAACCTCTACCATACCACAAGGGTGAACCCCATTCCACAACCACAACCACATTACTCATACCACAAGAGACTCTCATGAGTCAATTTCACATTGCAACTGTGAAGGCGTTTGATTGCAAAACTAACTTCACCTCAATATCTTGCACAAGTATGCAAATAATCTTTCCACAATGTAATGCATATGTATGCTATGCTCCACCGCACCTTTACCCAACAAGGTAAAGGTATGTATCGGCTACTGCAATGCACGATGTTGTACCGCACTGATCGCGCTATAAGCGCGACATCCACAATGCAAATGTCATGATATGTCATGAATGATATGATAATCATAAACCACAAGAATTTAACTACGAAGGTCAACAACATACTCATCATGAATTTTTTCTCATAATCCACATGTGTCTCATTAAGCACAATACCATCGTGTCATAAGACCATTACCACATAACCCACACCTGATTCACCAAGATCAAAATCAATCGATATAGATGGAACTCTATCACATAGACCACCACATGATCATCATGAAAATAACCACAAGGAATTAACGACATGTCCAACTTGAGTTTATTTTCATATTCCGCATTTGGCTCATTAAGCGAATTACCACGATACTACCTAAACTCATCCAAACATAGCAATTGATTAATATCTTGCTACCACATTTTTACTTGGAAAACATATAACCATGGCATATCATTTAACATTACGTCAATCATGCATAGTGCAAATAGTAAGAAAAACGGGTTAAACCGTAGCACAACCGCTACATTTACTTGCCTTCCACGATGCGACGCGTTAGCCGCAAAGTCGATACTCCTAAACCTGAGGCTTCACCTCCTAAACAAGTAAAATAATACCAATAAGGACATAATATACCCAGCGCTACTAATCGGCATTCTACATCGCTTACTTGACGACTCAAAACGAGTTTACAAAGCTGAAACCGAAAAACAACGTTTCCTGCCATATACTGATTCTGGACAGCAGCACGGTAAATGACATAACTCATGAACTGGAAGTCAAAAAGAGGTAAACCCAATTTCTGTAGATTCTTAACTGACTAATCTACAATACTCTAGTTGACACGATAAACCAATTCGGCCAAAATATTAGGCTAACCATAGTTTGAACTTTCAGTACAGAACAGCCTACACAATCGAACAGCAAAACTAAAATGACCATAACTTTTAATAGGTAACTCCGAATTGATCGTTCTTTATCAATCTGAAAAGGTTATCGAATTATCTACAATAACCTAGTTGTGTGAACTTTCAGATTCTACCAAGTTCCCTTTCATATTTTAGGAAATAACCAGACAGATTATTCTCGTCAGATTTCTGGCAGCAGATACTAAAACGATCATAACTTTTGACTCAGACCTCGGAATTGAGTGATCTTCACGGATACTGAAAGATAACGACAGATCCCACATAACTCTAGGAGATGGAATCTTAAAATTCAGCTTCTAAATATACGAAAATACCCACGCAAGGTACTGGACAGAATTGAATCTTCTGCAGTCCAACATTTATCCAACAATTCTAATCGGTTTCGCATCTACTATGGATCAAACAGCGGGGAAGGCAACTCGTTACCCTTGTAGAACCGCTAGCTTGCTGAACCAATCCCCACGCGAGTTCTTCTTCTCCTTTCCCTCCTTCTTCTCCTTCCTCTCCTTCTTCTCCTTTTTTTTTTCTTCTTGCGCAAAGGGGCAGCAACTTGGCAGAGGGGAGGCGCAAGGAGCAGCAACCTGGGTTGAGGGGAGGCGCAAGGAGGAGGTGTGGCGGCTTGGGGGAAACAGGGAAGGGGGTCGCCAAGGGTAAGGGGCGGCTAGGGCAAGAAAAAGGGGTGTGGCCACCCCTTGGGCCCCCCCTTGGCCCAAGGTGATAAGCCCACCCTCCCTTACTGTTTTTTTTAATTAATTAACAGCTATTTAATTGTTTAATTCAACCTAAAGCTGACTCACAATTTTAATAATCTTTCTTTCTTTCTTTCCCGCTGATAAATTGATTAACGCGCATCTGCGTCACCACTTATAAAAAAATTAAAACCTACGCCGAACCAACGATCTGGGTATTACATTCTTCCCACCTTAAAAGGATTCGCCCTCGAATCCAACTCTTCAGACCACAAAGAATGGAACAACAAGAAAAGAGCAACCCAAACTAGGAGTACTCACCAGCCTCGAAGAGCTCGGGGTACTTCTTTCGCACAAGATCCTCCAGCTCCCACGTAGCCTCTCTCTCAGACTGATTCGTCCAAAGGACCTTCACATACTTGATGGCCCTCTTCCTCACGGCCAGTTCCGACAAGTCCACCATTCACGTTGGTCTAAGCCTAACGTCCGCATAACTCTTCGGTCAACTCTGAGCGGCCAACAGGTCCTGCCATCTTGGCAAAATTTCCCGCAATAACTATTAAGACCACCTTCTCAAACCATCCTCTTTCTTAAAACACTTTTCTCTTATTAAATAAACTCAGGATAACACACTATACCCATTGTCAAGAATTTGATCACAAATTCCACTCACATCATTCTACTAGAAGCACAACGGTATCTTTTGCAAATAGAACCCAAAGAATGTAAGAGTAAAGAGCTCTCAAGCATCACACTAGCAACCAGCTTTCCTTCAAAGGACCACGATCCAAATCAAAGGATTCACCACAAAATATTTCTACTCGTCAAGAAGACAATTGGAGAACCACACCACATAAGCTAAGAGTGAAAAATCACTCATTGCACCAAAACAATCAATTTCTTTTCCTAACTGAAAAGACTACGCCTCAACATAAGTCAACTCAATTTGCAAATGGACTCGCCATAAACACACAAAGATAAACAAGAATCAAGAGAGCATCTCACTACTTGACATAACAATAATTTCCCAATTCATTTCTTTTAATAATTTAACTTCCTTGAACCAAGGATTTTCAAATCATTGCCCAACACACCAACTCGTTTATCTCAAGTTGGCCACCTCAACAATTAGCTCAATTGAGTACATCATCTACACCATTGTAGATAGACTCTACTGGCCCCACAAATCATACTCTAGCCAAAACCATGACCAAGAGAATTATTTTGACAAATAATTCCTAACGCACTTCAGTCCCTTAAGGATAACAACTCGGGATTCATATCACACCCAAGGTGAAGCCCAAACTCAGCTTCCAAGTTCTTACAACCAACTTCCCATAAAAGATAGGGAAAACCTCAGGTGAACGCCCTACTATACCACAATTAACAAGCACTCAAATCTTAACATCAATAAATCGCTTGGCTCTAAGATAAACATTCTATTTAAAACATACCCTTCCCAAGGATTATTCCATGGAAATAATATATCATCCATTATATCTTAAATATTGTGATATTTAAGGCTCCCACAAAAACATCACTACACTACCACTATTAAGTCGTCATCACGCAACAAAAGTCTTCGCAACCCACAACAATTACCATGTTCTTAGAAGAAGAGGTAAGAAGAAATAAATTCCAGCATACAGAAAATTGCTATCATTCACAGTAGCCAAAAGACCAAGGGAAAAAAAATAGATAGCATTGAGGTTGGAAAAACACAAGATAGATCATCTGTACTCAAATACTTATAGTACAACTTTTTCTTTCAATAAGAAACAATTTTTCTTTATAGCAAAGATCCCGCCAATTCCAACAAAGGATGCTTGAAGACCACAACACGAGATTGAGATAAAAACCAAAAGATCATTCAACATGTCGCTTACTCAAAGCAACCTGCTATCACACAAGTCATAAGGTCCAAAAGATTCCAACCGTAAATCTCACACCCTTCAATTCAATTAGTATTATGGAATTAACAAATTCCTTTATTTTTAAAACATTCAACACCATAATCACAACTACATGCTATCGATTGTATTCACAACAAGATAAAACATTCTTTGCAAAAATCATCATATCATCTCACTCCTTCATATTTTTTCCAAAAGGAACACCATAAATCACTTCATCATGTTCTTATTATCCAAATAAGATTCCAACTACTTAATCTAGTTAAACCTAGTGCATAAGCCATCATATTAAAACAAACTCTTTAACAAGATGATATTAGAACATAACAACCTCACAAAGCATGCTATTATGAATCTCTTATTAGATTTCATACATTTATCTCAGATCGATGCTCAACTCTAGTTTAGCAAAAGGTAATTACACTCTAGCCATTGCTATCAATAATTGATTATTAATTTTTCATCAAGATAGCATTAATGATCCTATCTCTAATTTGCAATCACAAAGACAATAAAGAGCACAGATTCAATACTCCACCTTATGCTAAGATATTAAAATAAAATAACTTTAAACATCAATAATACCAGCTTTATAAGACAAGATTCCACAAGTCAATACATCAACCTTCATCCATTTCTTTATACATATTTCAACAATTTAGCATGGTAAAAGTTACATAAATTTAACAGTTGTACATGCTCATCAAGTATGTAAAGAGAGGACATATAAAAGGTTAATCTTATTAAGGCAATATTCCAACACCTCCTTACTTGACCATCCCGAATGGTCAGATTAATTACTTAAGATCAATCAATCCAATATATCCAACAAGTTGGAAAATTAAACAACTACAATAATCAAAACAATTGTTTTTCATATTCCTTGATAAATGCATGAGTTCTACACATGTATCGCTAAATTTCTTAGCCATGCATCTTCAAGAAACTACAACAGACAACATCATATTAATCGACTTCACTTCTAAAGATGTTAGTAGAACTTAATGATGTACCACACTAACTTTTCAACTTGATAATTCACAATCTATCAATTATTTACATAATTTCCACCTACTACTTAAACACAACAAAACATCACAAAGGGGTTTTAACACTCCCTTCTAGAGAGAAATCAAACTTCAAAAGTCGAAATAACTCGTAAGAAATGCATAGAGTCAATGCTTCCACAAGTTAATGAACTTCCACATAAAGCTTTGATTCTCTCAAAAAAAAAAATCAAACGAAATACAAGAGTCATGTTTTCCAAAGAAGAAAGATGGAACAACACGGAAAGTACTAGTCTCTCAAAAGCACTGCTCACGAGCGGTCAAACAACCCATCAATCGAAAGAAACAATACTTGGCCTTAAGAACAATTAGAGGCCTAAAGACAACCAACAATCGCAATAAACAAATAACCCGAGAGAAAATCATTAATCGTAATAGGCCAAGAATCGCCAACATCAATTCAAGGAGGATAACACTTTTCTAAGAAACTTACCCAAGACATCCGCAACTAAGTTACTCGAGGTAATCGCATCAATATCCCCGCATTACTAACGGGTATAAACCGCAATACCAAGGCAATGACCGCAAAGCCTACCTCTTATCATTGACTATCCTTACTCATATAGATCATAGAAACAACACATAAACATACAAGATTATCTCATAGCATGAATAATCAATATAACATGTCAAAGCACGAATGCAATGCTTGACCCAACCCATCCCATCGCACCAAAGGTGTCAATTTAATATTTTTAATTACCACGCACCTAAAGCCCGCTCGATACCAACTGTAACACCTCAGACCCACATTACCCCGAATGCTACTAAACCACTCTACACCTAGCCAATAATTTCAAGATAAATTAATTCGCAACATCTCTAGACAAAAAGCATTAAGCGGAAGCATAAACATCTAAGGGAATAAAGATAACGGTAATAAGTTCAATAATTAAACAACCTCTAGCAGATTAAACAAAGAATGGTTCACAAGTCCATCCTTATTAAATAACATAATCCTCCACAAATAGTTAAGCATTTGGCTAGAATTTCATCGACTTTATTACAACATGAGTTGATGAACCATGTGCATTATTGTGGTGCCGCTCTACCCATCCCATGAATGCTCAACAATCACCAGTAGGGGAAAGAAAACAAGGGTGAGATAAAATCTCAAGAAGCAAACTGTTTAACCGGCTATTCGGACTACAAACAAACATACAACATCATTAAAGTATCCAAATGTCCACACCCATAATGTGAATCCACATTCATTTACCACCAATTAAACTACAAAGATATTAAGCATCAATATCCAATCCCCATAATGATCACAATTATAGCCTCAACCATATTTACTACCAATGATAGTAAAATATTAACAATTGAATCTTAATCAACTGCTCCATGTTAATCACCACTACCACTACCAATGACAATAAAGTATTAGCGTGTTTTACCTCATAACTTTACTATTTCTCGATCCACAACTGCTATCCACAATTACCACAAGAGAGAAGAATCTCATGCCACAACCACAACCTCTACCATACCACAAGGGTGAACCCCATTCCACAACCACAACCACATTACTCATACCACAAGAGACTCTCATGAGTCAATTTCCACATTGCAACCGTGAAGTTGCGCTTGATTGCAAAACTAACTTCACCTCAATATCTTGCACAAGTATGCAAATGATCTTTCCACAATGTAATGCATATGTATGCTATGCTCCACCGCACCTTTACCCAACAAGGTAAAGGTATGTATCGTCTACGGCAATGCACGATGTTGTACCGCACGGTCGCGCTATAAGCGGCGACATCCACAATGCAAATGTCATGATATGTCATGAATGATATGATAATCATAAACCACAAGAATTTAACCACGAAGGTCAACAACATACTCATCATGAATTTTTCTCATAATCCACATGTGTCTCATTAAGCACAATACCATCGTGTCATAAGACCATTACCACATAACCCACACCGATTCACCAAGATCAAAATCAATCGATATAGATGGAACTCTATCACATAGACCACCACATGATCATCATGAAAATAACCACAAGGAATTAACGACATGTCCAACTTGAGTTTATTTTCATATTTCGATTTGGCTCATTAAGCGAATTACCACGATACTACCTAAACTCATCCAAACATAGCAATTGATTAATATCTTGCTACCACATTTTTACTTGGAAAACATGTAACCATGGCATATCATTTAACATTACGTCAATCATGCATAGTGCAAATAGTAAGAAAACGGGTTAAACCGTAGCACAACCGCTACATTTACTTGCCTTCCACGATGCGACGCGTTAGCCGGCAAAGCTGATACTCCTAAACCTGAGGCTTCACCTCCTAAACAAGTAAAATAATACCAATAAGGAAATAATATACCCAGCGCTACTAATCGGCATTCTACATCGCTTACTTGACGACTCAAAACGAGTTTACAAAGCTGAAACCGAAAACAACGCTTCCGCCATATACTGATTCTGGACAGCAGCACGGTAAATGACATAACTCATGAACTGGAAGTCAAAAAGAGGTAAACCCAATTTCTGTAGATTCTTAACTGACTAATCTACAATACTCTAGTTGACACAATAAACCAATTCGGCCAAAATATTAGGCTAACCATAGTTTGAACTTTCAGTACAGAACAGCCTACACAATCGAACAGCAAAACTAAAATGACCATAACTTTTAATAGGTAACTCCGAATTGATCGTTCTTTATCAATCTGAAAAGGTTATCGAATTATCTACAATAACCTAGTTGTGTGAACTTTCAGATTCTACCAAGTTCCCTTTCATATTTTAGGAAATAACCAGACAGATTATTCTCGTCAGATTTCTGGCAGCAGATACTAAAACGATCATAACTTTTGACTCAGACCTGGGAATTGAGTGATCTTCGAGGATACTGAAAGATAACGACAGATCCCACATAACTCTAGGAGATGGAATCTTAAAATTCAGCTTCTAAATACACGAAAATACCCACGCAAGGTACTGGACAGAATCGAATCTTCTGCAGTCCAACATTTATCCAACAATTCTAATCGGTTTCGCATCTACTATGGATCAAACAGCGGGGAAGGCAACTTGTTATCCTTGTAGAACCGCTAGCTTGCTGAACCAATCCCCACGCGAAGTTCTTCTTCTCCTTTCCTCCTTCTTCTCCTTCCTCTCCTTCTTCTCCTTCTTTTTTTCTTGCGCAAAGGGGCAGCAACTTGGCAGAGGGGAGGCGCAAGGAGCAGCAACCTGGGTTGAGGGGAGGCGCAAGGAGGAGGTGTGGCGGCTTGGGGGGAAACAGGGGGAAGGGGGTCGGCCAAGGGGTAAGGGGGCGGCTAGGGCAAGAAAAAGGGGTGTGGCCACCCCTTGGGCCCCCTGGCCCAAGGTGATAAGCCCACCCTCCTCATCGCTTTTTTAAATTAATTAACAGCTATTTAATTGTTTAATTCAACCTAAAGCTGACTCACAATTTTAATAATCTTTCTTTCTTTCTTTCCCGCGATAAATTGATTAACCGGCGACTCTGCGTCACCACTTATAAAAAAATTAAAACCTACGCCGAACCAACGATCTGGGTATTACATGAATGCACCACCATCATTAGTAAACTTTTACTAATAGATGGTTGTTTCTGATGTAGATCTTGCTCTTTATCATTGTTTCTTGAGTTATCCGTGAAGGGCAACGGTAGGCTACACTAGCGTAAACTAAAAATTCTACCCGTAAACCATGATCACCGCAGCTTATAGATCACGGTCTTACCACTAGACGCAGCAAAGCGGAAGTTGATGCAAGACGTCGGGCAAAGTAGTAGTCGCATCGGCTGATGCAAGACGTCGGCGCAGTAGTCGCATTTACTCTCGCCCTCGCCGTGGCGCCCCACGCAGCCTCCTTTCTTGCGGTTCGCCCCAACGCCACGCATGCGCGCTTCAAAGGTATCCACACGCACGGGAGAAGCGACGCCGACTACTAGATCCGCGCGAGCGACTAGGGCGTGGGAGGGTGGCGCTGTGGTTTGAGGATGTCACGAAACTCATCCTCCAACCATGTGCCCTCGCTCTCCTTTTATAGACGCCCTTATAATGGGCTTCTACGAATAGAGGCCCATTAGGACTCAATGCTCGACTAATTCGGATCCAATCCGAATTAGGCTTCAGCCCTTAAGTGTGTGACCCTATGGTTCACGATGTTTAGACATGACGCAAGTACACATACTTGGTCAATAGTTGGTAGTGGCTCTAGCAAGACGTACAACTCCTAAACGCACGTAAAGATCATATCGGACGAACCATCACAACGTTATGTACATGCCAATCCCTTTGCCTCACGATATTCGGTCGAGCTCCAAGTGACCACTCTTTCGATCCCGTGATCTAGAATCCCTTACTAGGTTAACTCTTAACCTTAAGTAGCATGGCCATGCATTTCTGGATCCGATCACTCGAGGGGCCCAGAGATATCTCACTCAGGTAGAGAGGGGCAAATCCCATCTCGACTGACCATGCCTCGCAGCGTGCTTCAAGACAAACCCGAAAGCTACCTTTATAACTACCCGGTTACGGAGTAGCGTTTGATAGCCCCTAATGTAACACCCCAGCTCACAATGAGCCTGGAATGCTACTGGAATTAAAAAAATTAAACTAAAACTAATTACCAATTTTCGGCATAACCTCCTTCGTATAGTTAACTATACCGAGGTCTCAACAATTAATCATGGCACTTAACAATATCTTCATAATCAAGTTCACACAAGCATGCAGGATGATCGAATAAACATAGTCAAGACTTACTATTCTCATTATCACAATTAACACAATACTCAAAACCATCTATGAGTGATTCTCAAGCAGTTTACTTATTCCTGAAATGAAACTAAATGGCAACGCCTTAAAGTCGTGAGGTAGTGAGTGCATCCAACATCTACTCCTCCCATGCATGTCATTCCCGCGGTTGTACCTAAAACACATCAAAGCAAGAGTGAGCCCAAAGACTCGCAAGTACCAACAAGGCTAAGCAAGTTATCATTCATAGCTTCAATAATCCAAGATAAACAATGCACCAAAGTATAGCCTTCGTGCTCATATGAATGCAACCAATGCAATGCACCTTTTCAACTTTATCTCTTTCGCATTTTACCGGTAATGCGGGTATACAACCGTCGCCAGATACCTTGCCTCGCGGTCCTCCGGCACGTGGACCAAGAGCCTATACACCACATGTATAGGGACCTTTGCCTATCATCTGAATGATGAGGACCTCTTTGCTCATAGCCCACATTCCACCAATGTGGGGACCTCAAGCCCGTCAATACATGACGGGGACCTCAACGAAATGCATGCTTGGTCACCACGTGACCAAGCTTTAGCATGATCTCAATATGCACATGCACGACATCTATTCATCATCAATATACCAAGTACAATAACATCGGACATGAATAGAGCATAATCATACTTGGAGCATTTACCAAACTCAATATAAACATCATGCCAGCAACCTTACTACGCTATCATATACCAAAAACATGCATATATGACCAAGTCTCCAACACGTTTGAAACATGCAATTGCCCCATGCCCACATCTTTCATATCCAAGAATTTAACATGTACATAACAACATGTAAGATTTAGCAACGCTCAAGGGAAACATTAACCATAGCTTGCATTCATCAAGATAAAAGGAAAACTCATTGCACTAACATTCGTGCAAGGCTACAGCAAGCAATCACAACAATCTTATCATACAACCGAAAATACGCTATAACCCGAATACTTGCCTCAACCGTGCGAGAACGGCGGACGCGAAGTGGGTGCTGCCCTTGGGATCTCGCCACACCTGACAAGAAGATAACCCCAAACTAAGACTAGCATACTGGACCAAAATCATACATAACATTGCAATCGAAATCGCTAACTTCTTATCATTTCTAACTTTTCTAATTTCTAGCGATCGGTCACTGCAGACAGCAGACTTCAAAAATTCATAACTTTCTGCTCAAGAGTCCAAATAGGATGATCTTGGACATTCTGGAAAGGTAATTAAAATGTCTAAATAAACTTAGTTGGGAGACCTCTGATTCGGCCATCTACCAGTCCTACCAATCTATTTAATCAGAGCAAACATTTCACGTCGGGTTTCTGGACAGCGACAAAGAAACTATCATAACTTTCTACGTTCGTCCTAATTTAGTGATATTTAGTTTTCCTGAAAGCTAAGAGGATTATCCTAGTTTTCGTTATGGTGAGACCTCTAGAAACCCCTAAATATGCGCTTCTATCAGGTTAACCAACACTAGCAATTCTGCTTCTTCCAGAAACACAGAAATACTAAGAAATTCATAACTTTGGCTACCGAAGTCCGAATGACTTGATTTCTGTCGGCAATGAAAGGTAACTACGATATCTACAACTTTCTAGGAGACACCCAGACCCAATTCTGCCTCTAACCTAATCAAAATCAACAATATTATCTGCTGCAGAAAACCGACGAACTGACAACCGAAAATGTACAACTAGAAAACGACCACAAAACAAAGAATCACGGGTTACCCTTGCCGAACGACGAAGGCACGCTCGCGCCGATGATGATCACCACGAGTTCCCGGTTGCGGATACTTCTTCCTCTCCTTTCTTCTCTTCCTTCTTCCCTTCTCTTCTTTTCTTCCCTTCTTTCTCTTCCTCTTGGCCGCCAACAAAGGAGATCCTTCTTCCATCACTTGGCCGGCAACAATGGGGACTAGGGAGGGGTGCAAGGGGAGAGTAACCAGGAGGGGAGGTTAAGCGCAAGGGTGGAGGAGAGGAGGGGTGGGAAAGTGGCGCACAAGGGGGAGAGGTGGGAGAGGTGGGAGAGTGGGGTGCGCTAGGTTTGGGGAAGTGGCGCCTCTGGCCGGCCACCCCTTGCCCTCATGGGCCGGCCCAAGCCTGTGTTGTGCTACAAATGACGTTTTTCCCTTTCTAATTGTTGTATTGAGCATTTTCCAGTGGTCCTTCCCAGAATCCATTTAATTCTCTCCGAATAAATAACCTCTCCCGGCTATTTGCTTAATTCACTTTCGGGATATCACATTCTACCCCCCTTAAACAAATAGCCGGGAGAGGTTAGTTATTCGGAGAGAATTCTCACCGTCATCTACTCGAAAACAACAACAACCACAACTGAAAACCAATGACCAACAAATGTACCCGACGTGAACATATCACCCAAACGTATACCCATGTCTAAACCTCAACACTCTCTCTAACCTTCCTGTACTCACTCAATACCGTGAACATACATGACGTTATTGCACTCGCAGACGGACTCGAGACACCTCCCGCGATACGCCAACTAGCGAGAATAAGCCAAAGTATCTTGGGTTAAACTTCCCAAAGATACCAACCACACGACATACACACGTAACACGAAACCATCGCTCCACCTTTTAAATGAACTCTTCATCAAGCAAGGATCACCTCCTTTAACCTAAACACACAATGTAACTCGCTTAAACACACTCTTTTACCGACATAGCCCAATCAAAAAAGAACTCGTCGCAACCAAACGTTACCAACTCAAGATCGAAAAGTCAAATCCGAAATAGTAATTCATCACATAAACCATTTCCATTTTCCAAGTGGCGCTTTATAATAAGCGCCACGAAAACCAAATGAGAAATCACCGAAAGCCCAAATCAAATATTCCTTTATTCCTCCGAATCGAAAGAATCACACACGCCAACGTAAATGTCGAGCTCAACTTACGATAATCAATGGTCAATAAAGACAGAACTCAAACAAGAATCGAAAACGATTCACTTCTTGAAGAAGCATCAATTTATCGCTTTCTTATAAGACCAAAATTTCTTCAAACTATGGAATCCCAATCATCGCACAACACACTAACTTGTTACTTTTAACTTGGCGATCTCAACGCCAAGCCCAAATCGAAACACCTCATCTACACCTTTGAAGAGGACTCGATGATTTCACAAAACATTCTCTAACCAATTTCCTTCATCGTCAATTCATTTGACAGATGGCACTCGTAAAGTATCCCCAAATTAGATCTCTCACACGATCATATCACCTCAACCCTTTTGAGAACAAACATCTCGATTTCACATCACACACTCATGTACTACATCGTAAGAGTGTTATCGACGATCATCCCACTGCTCACAATCCACCCTTATTCTACTTCCTCTACACATAATCTTTGGGCGACTCAAAGTCCTAGCATAGCAATGCAAAGTCCACATTTAACCTCCAAGACTCTTGCAACTAACTTCTCATGTAAAAGATAGGGAAATTCTCAGATTAAATCCCTAAAATTTCACAATTCCAACATACTCACTCCTTAACATCAACATGAATTTTTTTTTCTTGACCCGTTTACCTTTACAAATATTATAACTCCCAGAAGGTTACTCATTTAAAACCAAATCACTCTTGACATTACTCAACATTTTCTATTATCCCATTAATTGACATGACGATTCGTTTACTTTGTAATCCCACTCTCATTAAACCACATCATCAAGAATAACCATTCACAACCTCGCATTACTACCAAGTTTCGATACTCTATAAAATTGATCAAGATTTCCATACTCTCAGAATTTAATGTTCCACCCTAAGTGAACAATAGATCTTGGATCACAATCACTATAGGTTCTACTAGTTGTAACAATGCAATCAGTTTAACCCCATACGACAATCTTCCATTGAGATAGACTTCTCTCAAAGAACTATATTACTAAATTATTTCATCCTCTAATGCTCATCGAATTACTTAAAACCCAAGTTTCACAACTACAATTAATAAACACCTCGTAAGACTCAGTGAAACGAATGGGTTGATTCTTCCTCAAAAGAAAGAGCGAATGGAATCAAATTTTTTCTTATCAACTTGAAAACATGTGCCACCGCAGTGAACACAAGACCAAGGAAAACTGTCACTTAGGCCAAGAACTCGAAAAAACATAAGGGAAAGTCAACAGTCGAGGGCTCAAGCCCTACTGAAAGCGAATACCAAACCACGAATGAGAAGAAGGTAATGCCCTTTGTAAATTGATAAACTCTTATGGAACAACCGCATAAGGTTCAAGCACACTCAAATAAATCGCAAGATGCGAAATGACTTAAATTTCAAACACTTATTCTTCACTCCTTCCTTTAACAAGGAAAGTTATTCTCTGTGATTACTACATCACTTTGCCATCTTAAACAAGATAAGCTTTTAAGACCATATCATAGGAGTCACTTAAGAACCAATAAAATCTTTCAATATGTCACCTAGTCGAAGCAAACTCAATCACCTCTTAGCTCAAATCGCATTTCTTGCAAGTAATCTTACTAATATCAAGTATAATACACTCTAGACACGAATCCTTATCATCTACTATTCCATTAGAAAGCCCCAAAGTTTCATCAAATGTTCCCATACTATCATTGCATCCCATCTTCAAAATGAGAGTATACCAAAACCAAACAACATCACTACATCAACCTCTTAAGTTTAGAAGGGTCTACTACCCAATTGAAAAGCTCCTACCAAAACTCTTTCATCAAAGACACATTATCAACCGCTTAATTCACAATTAGATGGGCATAAGCCTCCTATTACATCATATCATTGCAACTTTTAGAAATGCTCAACACCAAACTTCAACACACAATAGTTGTACTCAACCATTATCAAGTATCGACTAGTTTCATTATGAGATCTTGTTGCTACCTATTTTCCTCTCCAAATCACATAAGTATTTACAAGCACATATTCAATTGTTCCTCCTCATATTTAGATTTCACAACATACACTAGAACTCCAAAATCAAAATCTTCTATCGATCAAAAGTCTCAACAACACTATAACTGATTCATCGTGTTATTCTATTTAAAAGAGCCATACAGAGTTCCTCCCATAAATTCATATCCATCGATCTTCAATCCGTCCCATCGTTTGCACACAATTCCAACAATGAATCGTACTAAGAAATATGTAAATCTAGCATTTACTCTAGTTTCCTCTCCACACAATTAAATTAATCCATTGGTACCAGAGAACCCAACAAGTTTAGCAACCTAAACGATTTTAATGGTCGACTAATTCATCAATGTTCCATACTTCTTAATATCTCTTCGACTCCAAATACGTATGGACATACTCTCACACTACTCATATGCACAGTTCATCAAGAACTAGTAAAATCAACATCAACTTAATCAATTTCACTTGTGGTTACTAATTAATATTAATTATGCATCACACCAATGGCTCAACTTGATACCCATACCATATCAAGTTAGTTGATTACAATCTCGGATTTAACCATAACAAGGTATCACCACAGATTCTAGCAATTTTCAACAGAGAAAAGATGCCTTAAACTTCAACACTCTGTATAATCCAAAAGGAACACATAGAGCCAAAGCTTCCTCATGCTAACAAACTTGCAAGTAAAACTCTCAATACCCAACTATCAAACGAATAAATGAGTCGTTCTTTGCTAAAGAGAAAGAAGGAACAACCAAGGAATTATCAATAATTGTCAATTGAGAAAGATCACAAGTAGCGACTCAACATCTGAAAACAATACTTGTTTCAGAGAACCATTAGAGACCATTAAAACACAACAACTACCATGAACCACTTAACCCAAGAGAAAATTCATCATCCACCACGTAACAAGAATTTGCCAAGATTGAGGTCAAGAAAGAAATCAACTTTCTAGAATGTACTCACGCTCAACTCCCGCAACTATGGTATTCGGGTAACTACTCTATTCGCCTACCACGAACGGTGGTATAACTCGACAAAGTTCAAGGTCACAACCACGACCTCCACTTCTTAACAACCTTATCGACACACATAGACAATATAATCAAATATGATTATACAGATCATCTCAGGCGATCATAGAATCGATTCATAGATATAGAATATCATAACCCATCATATCATAGTTTAACAACAAGAAAGATAGCACAGAGGCAATTCAACAATTGCTCAACAAATGAAACATATCAACAGATAATGCGGAAACAATGTAATTCCCAACCCCACCTACTGTGCATAGTGTGTCAATTTAATATTTTTCTATTAACCACGGACCTAAAGCCCGCTCTGATATCAACATGTTTAAAATTGGTAATTAGTTTTAGTTTAATTTTTTTAATTCCAGTAGCATTCTAGGCTCATTATAAGCCCGCCTCGATATCAACATGTTTAAAATGGTCGATTCACATCTCAAGTACATGCGACAATCTCAGGTCTAAGGACAAGGCGTACACATTGTGTAGAGAGAACTATAAGAATAAATACTATGTCTCATGTTGGGTCGGTCCAACCCCATGTTCTAAACATGTGTCCACATTATTGGTTTGACATCTCCATGTCTATGACCTGTGAAACATGGTCATCAACCGATACATGTGCTAATCCATCATTCACGTGTGTCCTCACATGAACTCCGACTAGGGACAACTTTAGAATAACCATACAAGTAAAGAGTTTCACAAACAAGTTACATACTTGTTAATCAACACAAAGGTAATATTCAAGGAACATTTATTAAATCATGGATACAACGAAATATCATCATCAATATGATTGCCTCTAGGCATATCTCCAACGATCTCCCACTTGTACTAGAGTCAATCTAGAAGATATCTAATACCCATAGCTCTTGTGTGCGCCTCATGCTTAGGTCTGGGAGAGGCTTCACAAAGGATCTCAAATATTCAAACCGTGTGTATTTTGCATATCTTTAAATCTCCTCGATTAAGGATCTCTCGAATGAGATGAAACCGCCGCAGATGTGTTTGTTCTTTGGTGATTCCTCGCCCTTGGCTTGCGCATAGCCCCACCTGTTATCACAAGAAAGATCTAGAGGATCGCACGCACTAGGAACCACACCTAGTTCAGTTATGAACTTCCTTATCCAAACACCTTCCTTTGCCGCTTCAAAGCCGCAATGTACTCGGCCTCCGTTGTAGAGTCGCAACGCCTCCCGCTTGGAACTCTTCCAACTTACCGCACCACCGCTCAAAAGGAACACAAAACCCGATTGCGATTTGTAATCATCTTTGTCGGTTTGGAAGCTTGCATCGTGTAACCATTTACAACGAGCTCTTCCTCACCTCCGTAGACTAGGAACACATCCTTAGTTCTTCTCAAATACTTGAGGATGTTTTTAACCGCCCGATGACTCTCACCGATCACCGGTATCCGCCAGAACACTTAGAGCATAGGAAACATCTGAGCGAGTACATATCATAGCATACATGATAGATCCAATGGCCGAAGTATATGGAATCTTACTCATACGATCTCGCTCATCAGTTGTCGAAGGACACTGAGTC
This sequence comes from Ampelocalamus luodianensis, assembly GCA_036346255.1. Classification (NCBI taxonomy): domain Eukaryota; kingdom Viridiplantae; phylum Streptophyta; class Magnoliopsida; order Poales; family Poaceae; genus Ampelocalamus; species Ampelocalamus luodianensis. Next base: position 34,149,172 of record CM070626.1, on the reverse strand, counting down.
TTGCCAAGATTTATGCCATGAGACATGGGCAAGAACCCTTTCTTTGCCTCCTCCATGTTGAACCGTTTCAACACTTTGTCAATGTAAGTACTCTGGCTTAATCCTATTAGCCTTTTTAATCTATCTCTATAGATCTTAATACCTAAAATATATGCCGCTTCCCCTAAGTCCTTCATTGAGAAACTATTTTTCAGTGAGGTCCTAACGAACTCGAGCATAGGAATATCATTTCCAATCAGTAATATGTCATCTACATATAAGATTAGAAATACGAGTGAGCTCTTACTTGTCTTCTTGTAAACACAAGATTCTTCTTCGTTTTTGATGAAGTCAAACCCTTTGACCACTTCATCAAAACGAATGTTCCAACTCCGAGATGCTTGCTTCAATCCATAAATGGATTTTTGAAGTTTGCATACTTTTCTAGCATTGTTTGATCGACAAAACCTCGGCTGTATCATATACACGCCTCGATTAAATTTCCCATTAAGGAAAGCGTTTTGACATCCATCCGCCATATCTCATAGTCGAAATATGCAGAATAGCTAGAATGATCCGTATTGATTTAAGCATCGCTACAAAGTAGAAAGTCTCATCGTAGTCAACTCCTTGAACTTGCCGAAACCTTTTGCGACAAGTCGAGCTTTATGGATATGAACATTTCCATCCATATCAATCTTCCTTTATAGATCCATTTGCACTCTATGGTTTTGACACCATCAAAGCGGTCAACCAAATTCCAAACTTGATTGTCTCCCATGGATGCTATCTCGGATCTCATGGCACTATGTCATTTCTCGAGTCTGGTCCATCATTGCTTCCGCATAGGTCGTAGGCTCATCATTGTCTAACAATAACATATCTCGCGCATTGCGGAGCCTTTCGACCTTCGTGGTGATGGTGCTTCCTTTGCCATGGGTTCTCAACTTGTTCGCCACATGGGCATCATTCGTCGAGTCTTCCCGATTGGTTTATCTTGAACCTCTTCAAGCCGCATCGTTCTTCCACTTGTCTCCTGTTGAGAAACTCTTTCTAGGAAAACACCACTGAGCGACAAACACTTTGCCCTCTAGTCGGTTGTAGAAGTAATATCCAAAGGTTTCTTCGAATATCCCACTTAAAATGCATTTATCCGACTTGGGTGTGAGCTTGTCCGATCGTAGTCGCTTGACAAACGCCTCACATCCCCAAATCTTTAGAAAAGACAAATCGTGACTCTTCCTACCATATCTCATATGGTGTCTTAACTACGGATTTAGACGGTACTCTATTAAGTGTGAAAGCTGCCGCTTTCTAGAGCGTAACCCCAAAAGGATAATGGTAACTGATCGCTCATCATCGATCGAACCATGTCCAACAAGGTCCGACACGCCGCTCGGATACCCCGCTTATTTGAGGCGTTCCGGCGTGTTAGCGTGGAACACCGCAACTCTTCGATGATTGCTAAATTCATGACTCAAATACTCGCCACCACAATCGATCGCAGAGCCTTAATTTTCTTGGCACGTTGATTTTCAACCTCATTCGAACTCTTTGAACTTTTCAAAAGTTTCAGACTTATGCTTCATTAAGTAGACATAACCATATCTACTAAAATCATCGCTGAAAGTTATGAAGTAATGAAATCCACCTCTAGCATCGTGCTCATTGGTCCACATACATCAAGATGTATGATTTCCAACAAGTCCGACGCCTCTCAAAAGAACCTTTGAAAGGTGATTTGGTCATCTTACCAAGCAAACAAGCTTCACATGTCTCGTATGATTCAAAATCAAACGGTTAGAAGACCATCAAGATGGAGCTTCTTCATGCGCTTTTCACTTATGTGACCCAAACGACAATGCCAAACATAGGTGGGATTCAAATCATTAGGTCAAAGTCTTTTAGCATTTATGTTAAAGATAGGCGCATCATCAAGATTTAAAATAAATAACCCATTCACAATGGGCGTAAAAGTCATAAACATTCCATTTTTAGAGATCAAACAACCATTGTCTTTACTTGCAAATGAATAACCATCTCTCATCAAACATGAGGGGATAAAATGTTTCGACTCATACTAGGAACATAATAACAATTATTCAATTCCATAATAAATCTTGAAGGAAGCTGAAGTTGCATGGTGCCGACGGTCAACGCAAAGAACCCTTGCTTTATTTCCGATGCGAAATCAACTTCACTCTTGCGACTCTCTACTTATTAGCCCTCGCATCGAGTTGCAAATGTGAGCAATCGATCCAGTATCAAATACCCAAGAGTTAATAGGAGAATCACGAGAAAAATATCTAAAACATTTATGACAAGTGTACCATGGGTGGAAGTCTTATCACCTTCTTCTTGCATTCATCGGAATCCATGTACTTCTTGCGCTTTCTTCCAAAGGGCGGCTTTACAATAGAAGCATACCGTCTCGCCTCCAGTCCAAAGATTAGGCTTAGGCGTTGGCTTCGAGATCATATCTTTAACCTTGCCCTTATTCTTTGGCCATGGCTTACCCTTTTCTTGAAGCTAGACTTGTTCTCACAGTACCATCACATGGCTAGGCCCCTGCACACTTCTTAATGTCACTCTTTCTGCTTTGAGCATCCCACAAAGCTCATTAAGACCCTTATCCGCCCCATGCATATGGTAGTTCAAATGAAATGTCCATAGCTAGGTGGAAGAGACGCTAAATGAAATCGCTGCCAACTCTTGGCCAATTGGAAAACCAAGTTTATCCAAAGTCCGATCAGAACCAACCATTTTGATCACATGTGGGCCTACGGTGCACCTTCGTTAACTTGCATTCCGAAAAGCCTTAGAGACATTGAACCGCTCACCCGGCCCGTGTCCGAACATGTCCTGCGCTATGATCATATCATACGCTCCCGATCCTCAAACCGCTTTTGAAGGTCAGTTCCATGCATGCACGCATAAGATAGCTAATCTCAAGAGAGTCATCACATGCTTTCTTGTAGGCATTTTTAAAAGCAGCAGACGCATTGTTAGCAGTTCTTTCGGGATTGGGGTGTCGAACGTTTTCTTTTTATCCGCCCCGAGAACAATTTCAGTTACGGACCCAAATCAATAGTTTGTTCCATTTAATTTTTCTTTCTCAAGAATCGATCGCAAAGCAAAAGGGTGTGCGTGGTTGCTAGATGCCATTGATCTACAATAGGAAATGCAAAATACTAAGACAAATAAAACCATGATAGAGTAAATCTGTATTAAACAAATTTAATAGAATGTACTCCCACTAAAATCAACATCCTCTGTTGATTCTTAGCGATTCAAGATCCGAATTAACGAGTCTACTAGTGAGCTTTTGCATCACCGCTAGAGACAAGGTAATTCGTAAGCAACACCTTGCTAATCATATCTCTATATGACTCTTGTTGTTGGGTGACATCTCTATGCCCCGCGCCCAACCTTTATGCCCCAAGGCCCATAACCTTTATGATAACCTTGTTAAGTTCACCAATCCTTATGCATGTAAGTATCCGATACAAAACCCATCTAGTCAAGGAAAGTTGATGGTGCCCTAATTTTATAGACCCACCATCAATTTACAAGACATGGGATGGTGCAAAGTTTAATTGGGAGGGCATATGTTTAACTTAACATTTTGTGAGGGATCGCTATACTTCTACCATTCAAACATGCATAGGAGTAAAACAACAGAATAGCATTCACACGCTTGTGACTCAAGATGACCTATTTTCTCATGGTGATCTCCATCGCCATAGAATCTGTTCGCCATGATGATCTCCATCTCCATGGTTCATGTGTGCCATCCCTCCAAGTGATGTGTCCTCCGAGTACTAATATAAGCTATTACTCATAACACTAGTAATAAAATACATGGATACTAGGAATCATCACAAGTCGGCACGCAGTCGTTAATACAAATACTTTGACAACACATTGGCTCAACGTGTTGTCGAACCCATGACACGCAGTCATGAAATATTACAAGCATGCATCACATACACATTAGGCCATACTGGTCACATACATCCTGCAAAAACAAGTTTATGCATAGAATCGCAATCTACCGGATAGGGGTCGAGGAGTTTCCGCGGGTTCGGCGCGCCCTCGCGGTATCTGTTGAATGTGAATGCTAGTTATTAATTGGTTACTTTCAGTTGAATGCTAGTTATTCTGATTCTTCTGGTTCGCTCTGTGATGAACTTTGTCTTATACTGAGATTAATTGAATGTGATAGTTAGTTTATTCTTGAGATCATTGGACGCTTAAGCAAAGTATTGTTTAGAGCTCATAGTTTGAATTTATGTTATCATATTCATTTAATGAAGAGTATAGACAATAGGATTGAGATGGCAAAGACTTGTTCTTTGCAACTCTCTTCTCGAGAGCACAAACTATTATGCATAATTTTTGTACGTAATACTCTCAATCACGTGCTTTGTGCATACTCAATAATCGCATACACATTTTATATGGCACTAACATACTTCTCATTTTTATCTACTTGCAATTTATCTATATATAGCCTGCTCTGATTTCAGTTATGGACCAAATATTGACCACTGATCGCCTTGTTAGCATAAATTTAATATCTGAAATTACATATTAATTTATGTACAATCTTAGATTATTTCGGTGTTTGATTCAATCAATTTGTTGAAACAATATCAGATTGTAATAATGTTATGGCACAAATCCCCAACGTGAACCCAACGCAAATCAGTTTGGTTTATTTTTTGGTGGCTATTGTGATATTTTATTGTATTTTGCTATCTTGTGATTGTGTTGTTCATGCTAAAGAGCGCTTGGGTCATAAATTGACTCAATATGTTGGCGTAATTTCATCTTTGAAGCATAATGTTGCCAAACAAAAAGGGTGGTTGTGTGGAGCATACCTAGGGTCCTAGGCACTCATCGTTCTAGTGTATATGTCATATATATATATATATATATATATATATATATATATAATTTGTGGCCATGTAGCCTATGGATGCATGGTTTGGCCTTTTCTACATATAGAAAGAATCATCACTAAACAATAGCAACATGGAAGGATGTTTTGGGATGCACAAAACATATAAAGTTATTGAAATAATCACACACAAATGATTCCATAACATGAATGCACCACCATCATTAGTAAACTTTACCGATAGATGGTTGTTTCGATGTAGATCTTGCTCTTTATCATTGTTTCTTGAGTTGTCCGTGAAGGGCAACGGTAGGCTACACTAGCGCAAATTAAAAAAATTCTACCCGTAAACCAAGATCATCGCAGCTTATAGATCACGGTCTTACCACTAGACGCGCAAAGCGGAAGTTGATGCAAGACGCCGGGCAAAGTAGTCGCTTCGCTGATGCAAGACGTCGGCGCAGTAGTCGCACTACTTCCTCGCCTCGCCATGGCGCCCCACGACGCCTCCTTTCTTGCGGTTCGCCCCAACGCCACGTGATGCGCCTTCAAAGGTATCCACACGCACGGGAGGAAGCGATGCACGCCGACTACTAGATCGCGCGAGCGATTAGGGCGTGGGAGGGTGGCGCTGTGGTTTGAGGATGTCACGAAAAACTCATCCTCCAACCAAAGGCGCCCGCTCTCCTTTTATAGACGCCCTTATAATGGGCTTCTACGAATAGAGGCCCATTAGGACTCAATGCCCAGGCCCATTCGGATCCAATCCGAATTAGGCTTCACCTTAAGTGTGTGACCCTATAGTTCACGTATGTTTAGACATGACGCAAGTACACATACTTGGTCAATAGTTGGTAGTGTTCTCTAGCAAGACGTGCCAACTCCTAAACGCACGTAAAGATCATATCGGACGAACCATCACAACGTTATGTACATGCCAATCCCTTTGCCTCACGATATTCGGTCGAGCTCCAAGTGACCACTCTTTCTCGATCCGTGATCCGAATCCCTTACTAGGTTAACTCTTAACCTTAAGTAGCATGGCCATGCATTTCGGATCCGATCACTCGAGGGGCCAGAGATATCTCTCTGTAGAGAGGGCAAATCCCATCTCGATCGACCATGCCTCGCAAAGATGCTTCATGACAAACCCGAAGCTACCTTTATAACTACCCAAGCATTGAGTAGCGCTTGATAGCTCCCTAAGTAGGTCGATTCACATCTCAAGTACATGCGACAATCTCTGTGTCTAAGGACAAGGCGCATACATTGTGTAGAGAGAACCATAAGAATAAATACTATGTCTCATGTTGAGTCGGTCCAACCCCATGTTCTAAACATGTGTCCACATTATTGGTTTGACATCTCCATGTCTATGACTCGTGAAACATGGTCATCAACCGATACATGTGCTAATCCATCATTCACGTGTGTCCTCACATGAACTCCGACTAGGGACAACTTTAGAATAACCATACAAGTAAAGAGTTTCACAAACAAGTCACATACTTGTTAATCAACACAAAGGTAATATTCAAGGAACATTTATTAAATCATGGATACAACGAATATCATCATCAATATGATTGCCTCTAGGCATATCTCCAACAATCCGATCAATTGAAATAATCATAATTATATCGTTTAGTTTTATAAGGATTCGGGTTGTTCTAGCTTTTATTATTTTACATCCCTTTTCTTGTGCTACTATTGACATATAGTGTCATTTGAAATCTTTAAAAACGACATCAGTGTGATGATGTAAAGGAACATTGTGCCAACTATTTTTAGTTATTTATATAAATTGCAAGTAAGTGACATGGCATTCAAGACCGCCTTCGCCGCCATTGACGCCGCCACGCGCCCGATCTCCGAGGAAAGTGGCACGACGCGAGATGGCGAGGAATATCAAAATTCCTATCGCCTAATGACCGCCACGGTGGTCAATGCCAATGGGATCCGTGAGTCCCCTAAAGCGATGGCGAGATTCCGACCATCTCGCGGGATAGTTGGAAGGGAACGGGTCCCCATCACCACACTAAGCCGGGACACCGTGTTGATGATTGAGAGGCGAGTGAGAAAGAAAATTTAAAATCGCTCACTTTCCCGCGTATGCAAGGCACGCGTGGAACGGCAGGAGTTGCTCGCGATGGGGAAAGGTGTGGAGGACCTTCAAGAGCACGCTTGTCACGAAGCATGTGAACATGGGTCGAACGCCTTCACGACGATAAATTCTTGTCGCGAGATATATGGGACGCTTTGTGCAAATGAAGACGACGGCGAATTCGTGAGCAAAGTGCGGCGCATAAGGCTCTCCGCATAATCGAACACTCACCCCGACAAACTCAAGACCCTGGTACGCTGGTAAAACCGCGCAATAGGCGGCGAGGACGAGAACGAAACAAGGACATTTGCCGAGATCACGCACGCAGCGCTCTCCTAGTTAAGAGCGAGGGCATCACCACGCCTTCGGGCGAATCTCTTTCACAAACCCTAGAGACCGTGAGGTGGCCAAACGTGGTGGTAAATATATCGAACTACCTAGTTGTTAATAAGTCCATAACTTCATAGTGTCTATAATAACACGATGACCTCCTTGCAAAGAAGCATTGACTTCCGCGATGTTCCAAGGCTCTTCCAATCGTGACAGGGAGAAGGATTTACTATCTACGCTCGGGAAACAAGGAGCATCCGGTCGCAAGTGAGGCAAAGGGTTAACGCATCTTGAGGGATGGATTCGCAGACGACTACTACACGCACAGAGTAGGAAGAGATCCAAGGGCTAGTACGACCACCGCTTGGAAATGAGGCTTACTGCAAGATTTGAAGGACATATAGCAAGATTCGAGGATCGAATCAATCAACTCCTCAACCAGTCGCAAGGCGCCCCCGTTATTTTGGGAGCCAGTCCTACTCAACATCGGAGTAGCGCGCGCCCACGCAAAAATTCTCGAGCATGATGACGCCCAATTACCCATCGATGCCATCAAGGTAATCTACATCTCTCGAATGCTCCAAAGATAGACCTATAGGACGCCTTAGCTAATTGAGTATCATTTTGTAGGAGGCGACGCCCTGCACGCTCCAAGTGAGGATGGCTAGGTTGTCTATTGAGGTCGGGCGGGGATGGCGATCCATGCCAGGAAAGGACAATGCAGCACGGTGCCCAAGTGGCGCAGGGTTACGCCAAGGTCCAAGTGGACATGGTACATGAAAATTTAAGGGCCGTCCCACCGAGATTGCCCGAACGAAGAAATCGTAACACTAGGGATGACTTGTACACTTTTATCCAAAGGGGCCCAAGAAGGACATCACCGACCTCGCAGCGTCGCCAACCTTCGATTCGAAGGCCTCTCCAACAGACCCTCGATGACTCCACCTCAACCTTCGGCTCGTAAGCCCGCCATCGGCCCCGTGGAGAAGACGCTGAAGGAACAAGAAAAGCGTACACCGACGGTTCCCGAGTCATCTCACAGAAGGCACGAGGGGCAAGTCGTTAAGTCCAAGTCGAAATCACATAACATTAAGGCGCCCGCCTCCCAGAAATACTTCCTAAGTCCGTTGGTGAGCAACACAAGATTAGCCTACGCTGACTAGGTTGTCGGCCTTTGCATACCTAGTACATGCGTAAGACCAAAGATAAAGGGTACACCGAATCGCCGCCGATACACGGGAGCATTTCTCCACAAGCCGCCACTTGTCGTGGGCTTCAATGACTTATTCGACTTATTGAACCTCCAAGCCCTCGATGCCTTACTTCTATGATGCCGGACACCGTAAGTGTGTACAAACCATTGCTTATGTATAGATACATGATGAAAATATCACAACTCATTGCTTATATACATAGATACATGATGAAAAATGCTCGGGGATGTGGAGAACCGGTGGGTTTCCTCGACCCACACGTGGTCTCGGAGTAAACCATCAAAGAAGACGCATCCTACATCGTGAAATACATAACGGCGGGATTGCTTGCTCAGGACGACAAGGACTACATACTGGTGCCCTACAACCAGAAGTAAGTGCTTCACTACTTGCTATACAAATTTCATTTGTATTTTATACGCAGCACGAACTTAGGTTTAATGACTATAGCGACATACATGATCGTAGCTTCCACTAGATCCTTTTAGTCATTGTACCAAAGAGGAACAAGGTAATATACCTTGATTCCCTACTCAGCAAAACGCACGACTTCACCCTTGTGCAAGGAATACTCAACAGGTATGCTCATTTCCTCCATACATAACTCTATTGTAGTCTTCCTTCATTTGAAATAGCAGAGGTTAACTTTTTGGAAATATGTAGGTCGTTCATCGCCTATGTTGCCGAGGAGGCATACAGGATCGAGCGCCACACCGCAACACAGACACGCGATACGCGCTACAACACAATAATCCTATATCATACTGTAATAATGCGCCTCGAATCGATTATACATATATGTAATTCTATTTTTGCATGTCGCCAAGAAAAACAAGAACAATGTGCATTCTACGCTTGCCATCATATGCATGAAATCATGAGTGCTAAGATGAAGGATCCTGGGATTATCAATCTCGCAATAATTATTTTCTAATTATAAATTTAAATATATATGCTTACTACGTTATTCCGCTAGCTACTGTGGCTTGAACATACAATTAGATTCACTCATGATGGGAGCTCTTGGAGGTTCGAGGAGACTCTGACTTCATCATGATGGATATCGCTCACACCGACAGAGAGTTTCACCGCCGACACCATCGAACCACCTTCAAACAATTGATTCAATTGTAATTCACTTTAAGTAGTTGTAATTCAATTGTAACTCTAGCGACAACAATTGTGTCCAGATGGTTGAGGTGGAGTCATCGAGGGTCCTGTTGGAGAGGCATAGTTGTGTCGAGGTGGTTGAGGTGGAGTCATCGAGGGTGCTGTTGGAGAGGCCTTCTGAATCGAAGGTTGAGGCGGCACTGCAGGTCCTGGCGATGTCCTTCTTGGGCCACTGGATAAAAGTGTACAAGGCATCCCCTAGTGTTCTGATTTCTTCGCTCGGCAAATCTCCGCTGGACGGCCCTTAAATTTTCATGTACCATGTCCACTTGACCTTGGCGTAACCTCGCGCCACCGGGCACCATGTCGCATCGTCCCTTCTCGCATGGATACGCCATCCCCGCCTAGCCTCAATAGACAACCCACCATCCTCACTTGAGCGTAGGCGTCGCCTCGCACAAAACGATACTCGCTAGCTAAGGCGTCCTATAGGTCTATCTTTGGAGCATTCCGAGATGTACATTACCTTGATGGCGTCGATAGGTAATTGGACGTCATTATGCTCGAATTTTGTGTGGACGCGACGCCATTCGATGTTGAGTAGGACTGCTCCAAAATAACGGGGCGCTTACATCAAGTTGAGGAGTTGATTGATTCGATGCTCCAATCTTGCTATATGTCCTTCAAATCTTGCATTAAGCCTCATTTCCAATCGTGGTTGTACTCGCCTTGGATCTCTTCCTACTCCGCACGTAGTAGTTGTTCCGAATCCATCCTCCAAGGTACATTAACCTTTGCTCACGTGGCGACTGGTGCTCCTTGTTTTCAGGGCCGTAGATAGTATATCCTTCTCCTCGTCTGACAAGGAGCCTCCGAACATGCGAAGTCAATGCTTGCTGCAAGGAGGTCATCATGTTATTATAGACACTATGAAGTTATGAACTTATTAACAACTAGGTAGTTCGACATATTTACCACACGCTTAACACCTCCGGTCTCCCGGTTTGTGAAAGAGATTCCTCCCGAAGACATGGTTGATGCCCTCACTCTTAACCTGGAGATAGCGTGCTCATCCGTGATCTCAAGAAATGGCCTTGTTTCGTTCTTGTCCTCCTCCGCCCATTGCGCGGATTTACCCGCATACCCACGTGTGCCGAGTTTGTGGGGTGAGTGTTCGGTGTCTAGAGAGCCTTGTACGCCGCACTTTGCTCACGAAATTCGGCTGTCGCCTTCATTTGCACAAAGGCGTCCCATATATCCCACGACAAGAATTTATACGCCATGAAGGGTGTTCAACCGTGTTCACGCACATCGTGACAAGCGTGCTCTTGAAGGTCCTCCACGCCTTTCTCATCCCGAGCAATGCCTCGCTGCTCCACGCGCCATGTCCGCTCGAAAGTGAACGATTTAAAATTTCTTTCCACACCGCCTCCGCTCATCCGACACGTTGTCCCAGCTTTAGTGTGGTGATAGGGACCCGCTCCTTCCAAGTATCCCGCAGATGGTCCGAATCTCGCCACGCTTTAGGGGACTCATAGGGATCCCATTGGCATTGACCTCTGTGATGGTCATAGGCCCGTAGGAATTTTCGATATTTTCCGCCATCTCGCGACGCATCATTTTTCTCGAGATCCAGACGATTCGCGACGCCAATGACGGCGCAAAGACGGCGTGGACGCCATGTCGCTTCTTTGCTATCTATATAATAAATAACTAAAAATAGTTGGCACAATGTTCCTTTACATCATACAAGAAACGTTTTAAAGATTTCAAATGACACTATATGTTAGTAGTAGCACAAGCAAAATGGATGTAAATAATATGTACTGTAAATAATATAAGATTGTACAAAAATTAATATGTAATTTCAAATATTAAATTTATGCTAACAAGGCGATCAGTGGTCAATGTTTGGTCCATAACTGAAATCAGAGCAGGCTATATATAGATAAATTGCAAGTAGATGAAAATGAGAAGTATGTTAGTGCCATATCAAATGTGTATGCAAGTTATTGAGTATGCACGAAGCACGTGGATCGAGAGTATTCTGCACAAAAATTATGCATAATAGTTTGTGCTCTCGTAGGAGAGTTGCAAAAGAACAAGTCTTTGCCATCTCAATCCTATTGTCTATACTCTTCATTAAATGAATATGATAATATAAATTCAAGATAGCAAAATACAATAAAATATCACAATAGCCACCAAAAAATAAAACCAAACTGTACTCCCATAACATTATTACACATCGATATTGTTTCAACAAATTGATTGAATCAAACACTGTAAATAATCTAAGATTGTATAGAAATTAATATGTAATTTTAGATATTAAATTTGTGCTCTCGTATGAGAGTTGCAAAAGAACAAGTCTTTGCCATCTCAATCCTATTGTCTATACTCTTGATTAAATGAATATGATAATATAAATTCAAACTATGAGCTCTAAACAATACTTTGCTTAACCGTCACATGATCTCAATCGTTACCCAAAACATATTAAACTTTCACCAAACATTCAATTAATCTCAAGATAAGTCAAAGTTCATCACAGAGCATGTCAACAAAGCCCATCGATCAATTTGCAATATCTTCAAGACTAAATTCAGTTCACAGATTATCAAAGACTAACCCCATGGATGCACAGAGGGTCTCCAACACTAACCCCATGATGAAACCCTAGCAATATCACCATCAATACCCATCACAGAGCAAGGGTAGGAGTAGAGAGAGGACTAGAGGGTAGAGTACTGTGGTAATAAAGATATCAAACTGACAAGAGCAAGTAATACAATAGAGCTCAAGAATGAACTAACTATCACATTCAAACTCAAGATAAGACAAAGTTCATCAGAGTATGTCAACAAAGCCCATTGATGAAAGCCTAGCAATATCACCATCAGTACCCATCACAGAGCAAGGGAAGGAGTAGAGAGAAGACTAGAGGGTAGAGTACCGGGGGGAGGAGGCCGGTGTAGGGGAGGAGGCCGACACGGGGTCGACGGCGCGGGGAGGAGGCCAGTGCCGAGGAGGAGGCCAACACAGGGTCGACGGCGTGGGGAGGAGGCCGGTGCAGGGGAGGAGGCCGACATGGGGTCGACGGCGCGGGGAGGAGGCTGGTGCAGAGGGAGGACGCTGACACTGGGAGGACGGTGCAGAGGGAGGAGGCCAACGGCGAGGCGAGGGAGGCCGGTGCAGAGGAAGGGCGCCAACACGGGGAGGAGGCCGGTGGAGAGGGAGGCGGCGGCAGCGTCGGGGCATTGGGAACTAGGGAACCCTAGAGGAGGCGAAGGAGCTGAATGGGCGGGCAATGGGGAGAATAAATGGGCGGGGAGATAAATAGGTGGGCCCTAGATTTCCTATCACAGACGGTTCTATTATGCAACCATCTGTGATATTCCCGCATCACAGACGGTTATACTATGAAACCGTCTATGATATTCCCGCATCACAGATGGTTATATTATGCAATCGTCTGTGATATTGACAACCAGTATCATGGCAATCATGACATAAGTCCATATGAATAACCTGGTGACAAGTATGATGACATAACACATCTCCAAATAATTTGACTAAAAATCAATTTATCCACTATTTATCCCCTCACAATTCGTTTGACTTCAAAAATTCATATCTAATTCAACTCAACTCCAAATTACGATGAACGTCCACATTGCCATCAATATATATTAAATATGACAAGTCCATAACACATTAACACATTACAGTGCAATAAATTAATTACAATGGAGTAAATTCTTAATTAAAATATAGCCCTTCATGATGATCGATGCGCATATAGCTAGCTTCCTCACTGGTTCTACTCGAGCCTCGATGCCGCTCTCCAAAGGAGGCAACTCATCAAATTGATTGTATTCTTCATCGTCCACTATATTCTCAACTCCGACAATCCTTCTTTTTCCATAAAGAACCACGTGGTGCTTCTTATTTGCCGGGTCGGTTACAAAGAAGACTTGAATAACCCGGTTAGCCAAGATTTAATGGTTCGTCTTTGTATCCGACACGCTCGAGGTCCACGGTTGTGACGCCGTACTTGTCGACCTTCACTTGTGGGAGATGGACCCAACCTCACCGAAATAGGGGGATCTTGAAAAGCACGCAGTCGAGCTCCCATTTCTCCTTTAGTTGCCCATAGTATGAGCTCCTCAGCCCATCGGTACTGAATGCATCTATGCAGACACCGCTATTCTGGACTGTGCTCTTCCTATCCCGAGCCGCCATATAAAATGTGTAGCCATTTATGTCGTATTCTGCCATGTCACAATTGTAAATTGTGGCCCTTTAGCACAGATCATCACTTGATGACCTCCCGCTGATTCGCACCTTTAACCATTCGTTGAACCGGCATTGTGTTTCTCGTGATCCAAACCTCTCGACCGGCCGGATTCTTGGCATACTCATGTCTTTGTGCTCATCGATGTACGGGACACTTGGGTCATGTGTTGCAAGACCGTGAAATGGGCTTGGCGCACGTATCCGATCGGAGTGATTGATTTCCTTCCGATGGTTCCGATACCATCCAAACCTTCCTCATGACGAGATAGAGGCACACCTATCGGTTCCACCGAGCCATGAAGTCAACGCAGAACTCAATGACCTCTTCCGCTGCATAACCTTCGATGATGTCGCCTCCCGGCCGAGATCGATTCCGCACGTAGGACTTGAGAATTCCTGTACCTCTCGAACGGGTACATATGACGTAGGAACACAGGGCCGCATATCTTTATCTCTTTCACAAGATGAACAATAAGATAGACCATGATATCGAAAAATGACAGAGGGAAATACATCTCAAGATGACATAGAGTCGTCACCACCTCGGCCTGTAGAGCATCTAGTCCTTGGGGATCGATGACCTTCTGAGCAATTGAGTTGAAGAAATAACACAACCTCAAGATTGCCACTCGGACCTTGTTCGGCAAGATACTCCTAATTGCAACAGGAAGCATTTGTGTCATCAGCACATGACAATCATGAGACTTCATACCAATTAATTTCAAATCTTGCATAGAAACAAGTTTCTTAATGTTAGTGAGTAACCAGACGAGACTTTGACACCATACAACCTCTAGCATAGTTCATTTCTCTCACCTTGACATAGTGTAGCAAGTCGGTGGAAGGTATGTTCGCCCTTATCGGTCTCTTTCGGTGCTAACTCGGTCCTTATGTTCATATCTACCAAGTCACGCCGTATGCTAATACCATCCTTTGTTTTACCACTAATATTCAGAAGAGACCAATCAAGCTATCACATACATTCTTCTCCACATGCATGACGTCGATGCAAGGATTTAACTTCTAAGTGCTCCCAATAAGGCAAGTCCCAAAAAATTGACCGCTTCTTCCACATGTTCTTCTCGACGAATTTTTAATTTACGTCCCTTCCCAAGCACAACATCGATATCCTTAACCATATCATAGACCTCTTTCCTCTAAAATCCCTTGGAGCTAAACTGCCCTCTTATTTCCGTCGAATTGTTTCTTCATCTTGTGGTATGGGTGACTCTCGGAAGGAACTCACGATGACGTCTATACACAGTTATACGTGAGTTGTTCAGCCATACACTCTCCGTAGCATCTAAGTAGTGCGGACAGGCTTTGGCTCCTTTCGTACTGAAGCCCGACAGGTTACCAAGGGCAGGAAAATCATTAATAGTACAAAACAACATGGCGCGTAAAGAGAAGTTCTCTCGCTTGTACGCATCCCATACTTGTACCCTTCGCTCCACAAAGGTCACAACATCATCCAAGAATGGTGCTAGGTACACATCAATATCGCTCCTGTGTTGCTTCGCCCTTGGATAAGTAGTGACATCAAAATGTACTTCCACTTCATACATAGCCAAAGAGGAAGGTTGTACATACATAGATTCACGAGCCAAAGTGCTATGTCGGCCGCTCATGTTACCGAAAGGATTCATTCCATCCGTACTCAACCTTAACCTTATGTTCCTCGCTTTCGCACCGAACTATTTGAAGGTCCGATCAAGTTTCTCCACCGCGTAATCAGCAGGTGTCTTAGCTTTCCATCTTTCTTACGCCTCCAAGTGCCAACGCAGCAATCTTGCCTCCTTCGGTTCGCGAATAAATGCTTCAAACATGGGATCATAGGCGATACCACAACATCTTAGCGAAGGTCCTTGCTTCACCTTAGCGATTCTTACGCTTGTATAAGGATGCTTTGTACACGGACATGCATGCAAGTTTGCATACTTTACGGTTCTGACATGCATGTATTCTTTCTACTTCCATTCCCAATGGACAAAGAACCTTCTTGGCTTGGTAGGTCGTGCTGGGCAACACGTTTCCCTCTGGAAGGATGTCCGCTAGGAGACCTAACAACGCCGTGAAACTCTTGTCGGACCAACCATTGCATGCCTTCACTTCAGCAGTCAAGTACAGCTTGACAACCTTGTGTATTTCGCTTGCCGCCCGTGGAACAAAGGTTTCCCAAGTCCTCCATTAAGCGCCGAATTTACAAAACTCTCTTTCATGTAGTTCTCTCTCGCATCGCGTATCATCCGATCCAGATTGTCATCGCGCGACCTATCCTCATCAAAAGCACAGCCACATCCGCATATCGTTGACTTCTTCGGCGATGTCGCCATTATTAGCTTCTGTATAATCGCTCTTCACCCGGATCGGTCCAACATGTATACCCTTTTTGAAACCCCTTTGAATCAAGTGCCCTACGATCTGCGCCGGGTTGTTAAACATCTTCAGATTACCGCAATCAATGCATGGACAGTACATAAATTCTATCCCCTTATTCAACATATCCTGCTCGGCGGCTCTTTTAAAAGCAAACACGCCATTAATGTACTCTTCACTCACACGGTTCGCACCGTACATCCAGTTTCGATCCATCTACGCTACGCACATAATAAATTAGTAGTGTTAAATTATATTAATAAACTACAAATATGTTAGTCCTCCTATTAACCAAACACACTAAAATTGATTAAAGATTAACCTAGAGCAAATATAAAGAGTTACCGATCGATACCCTCAGAGCTCACGACGAAAATTCCAAATATCCTGCGAGATTCCTCACTGGCCTTCTCCTTCGACATCACACGCAATGTGAGAGCTAGTGGACATGGCAAGAGAAGAGCCACACCAAATGTACCTCCCCATAAGCTTCTCCTCTCACAAACACCCACTACCAAAACAAAACGCTCATTCACAACACCCAAACCGAGAGCTACCACCAAAGCCAAGCCTCACAAAGCAAGCATGCAAGCCAATAGCCATAAGTTGCCGTGGCAACCCACAACCAAAAACAAGGCAAGCAAAACAAGGAGGCCTCCTACACCAACACAGAGCAAAGCTTCAAGCCCCTATATTCCAAAGAATGCATCGAGGCGCGAAGGGTGGGGTCCGTCGGGTCCCGATATATATATGGTGGCATATCACGCACGGTTCTTATTACCAACCGCTCGTGATGTGAATATATCACGACGGTTCCTTGCTACCGCTCTGGATATGTCATTATCACGCATTTTCTTATTACAAACCATCTGTGATATGGTGGATATCACGCACGGTTCAAAAGGGAACCGCTCAGAGAATTCAACATGACGGTTCTTCATGGAACCGCTCGTGATGAGGATATTATCACGATGGTTCTTCATGGAACCGTCTGTAATAGCGCATGAGCCTCGTATATGCAAATAATTACTAAAATGAATTGCCCAAGAATAAATGCACGATAAAAAGACCATATCCTATTTACATCACGACGATAAAAAGACCATATTGTTTTTACATCACATACGATAGATAAAAGACCATATCGCTTTTATATCACAGATGATAAAAAGGATCAGCGATCCTATCTTAGTCTTCAAAT
Source organism: Ampelocalamus luodianensis (assembly GCA_036346255.1). Lineage (NCBI taxonomy): Eukaryota > Viridiplantae > Streptophyta > Magnoliopsida > Poales > Poaceae > Ampelocalamus > Ampelocalamus luodianensis. The sequence goes on along the minus strand of CM070626.1, from coordinate 34,131,656 downwards.
CTTCGTAAGCCATCTCGCCGGCCAGGGGCATGGATCATCGATCGTCTCACTAAACGCTCCACCGTGACCTTGCACACTCAATTTCCTCTGTAGATGTTCGAATCCGTAATCAAGTCCTATATAGCCCGAGGCCATCAACCCTGGTCTCCGAGTCTCGCCAGGCGGACCTGCTCTCCTGTAATTTAGATGTCGTCCTCAACTCTCCGGCTGCATCCTCGTGCGGACCAAATAGTTCCATAGGACAATCTCCACGATAAGGTTTACTCACGGATGCCGAGAGCTCGCATCGTCTGCTGGAGGAGGAGCTCCAATCGATAGAGGATGTGATGAGGACATCAACCCTTCGGATACGACCATAACTCCACCTCCAATCAGCCGCTGTATTTCCACCACATATTGATCGAGAAGGATTACGACCACACGTGGATTGGTCGGGAAGACTTCATCGCGTGGTCGAAGGGAGGTTATGACCGCCGCGATTGGTCGAGGAAGGTTACGATCGCCGACGAGTGGTCGTAGAATTGCTTCACCGCTTGTGGTCGAGAGTATGGAGATCCGACTACCGGTCGAAGATCACTTATATCCGTGTCGCGCCACCACACTTTGGGCCGAGGGCCTTGTATCAACACTACCTTAGGGTTTTGGGCCGCCACCTCCCGCCCATATGGCCACCTAGGGTTTTTGGTACTTTTCATGCGCGTACGCACTCCGCCTCCCTCTTCCTCCTATAAATAGTGGCCGCTCCTCTAGTTCCTTGGGTTTTTCTTAGAATTATTCTACCACTTGCAGTCACGTTGTACTGGTGTGAGAACCCCACTTTGTGAACTTCATTCATATTCGCAATACAATTCAGATTACATCTTCCTTGTTCTTGTGAGTTGCTTCGATTGCTTGCGGGAACAATAACCCTTGTGGTAAGGTCGATCACATGCGAGCGTGGTCGATAAACGATTAATGCGGGTGTAGCGATTGCAGGTGACGATCACGTCGAAAGCCTCAAAGCGCCAACGCCCTCACGATGAAATCAATCGAACCTATCGGAAGATCGGGCCATCAGAGCCATCGATGGCGTTATGGTCTCCGGTAGATGGGAAGGCCTACAACGGATGACATTGCGAACGGACGGCTTGTCCGCAGCTTGGGCCAGGTTGTGTCCAGAGAGGTGCGAGTACACAACCACAATGTAGGCCAGTACAGCCGGGACGAGAGAGGAAGAAGCCATTTGGAGTTTGTGGAGAAAGGGGATCAAGGAGGTTCGTGAGAAATCCCTTTCATAAGGGGATGTCTATTTATAAAACAAGTACTAAAGTTGGAGCAGGAGACGAAGAGATGAAGAGACACATCGCGCGGGAGACGAAGGGATTGGAAGGCATATCACAAACGATTCTATCGTGGAACCGTCTGTGATATACAATTGTCACAGACGGTTCTATCATGGAACCGTCTATGAAATATCACAGACGGTTCAGATAAGAACCGCTCGTGATAATGAAATATCACGACGGTTCTATCATGAAACCGTCGCGATATGTAATTATCACAGATTTGCTTGTAAATAGAACCGTCTATGAAATACGCCCGTATCACTGCACGGCTCTATTAAAGAACCGTTGGTGATAATAGTATATTACGTGACGCTTCAATGATAGAACCGTCGTGAAGTATCACGCATAGCTTTATTTACAAACCGCTCGTGATAATGACATATCACGATGGTTGCAAAGATAGCTTCATGCATTTGTTCACCGCCCGTGATGAGCGCCCAAAGATAGCCTTTTGTAGTAGTGATCCTTACATTGAATAGTACCATCTATTTATAGGCTAGAGATCCTCGCTAGGGTTTGGGATGGGAGCCCACATGGGCGGCTTCCGGCCGAGCCCATAGTTTTTAACACGCCCTGGGCACCCATCATCACATGTTCATGCCTCACAAAACTCCATAAAAACCAAGTGGAAAAAATTTGGAGAAAGAGTACATGATACACGCTCACGTGCCGCACCAATTGCCTCATTAAAACCTTAGCCGAGAAACTTGTGAAAACTCGTCAAGGGAAAAGAGTACAATCCGCCCAATTTCATTTAATCTCTGGATTTATTCTTTGGGTACTGATCTTCATGATCAAGCTTTAATAATGAGTTAATGAAGATTTTCCCTAAATTCTCTACTTTCTAAGTCTCATCATTCCAATTCACGATGCATCTTTCAAAGCTAGACACCGAAGTGACTTAGTGAATAAATCTACAAGATTCTCACATGACTTAGTATGCAAGACATTGATTTCGTCCATCTTTTGCAATTCATGATCATAGAAGAACTTGGGGTTGATATACTTTTGTGAGAGGATTCTTTACAAAACCCATCCGCACTAGTGTAACACAAGCCGCTTTATCTTCATAGATAATAGTGGGGTTTGTGCGTATTCAATCCACATGATCGCTGGATGTGGTGAATCATCCGCCAATCCAAGCACAATCTCGTGAGCTCGTGACAATGCTATTATTTCGAGTGGTTCGTCAAGTCGATGCAAGACTCTACTTACGATTTTCATGGAATTACGATTCCACCACAAAGGAATACATAGCATGTTTGTTATTTATCGTATACGGTCCTACAAGCACCAAGTATCCGCATTGTCTTTCATAGTTAAGTCTTGGTTCTTTCTGTAGAATAGACCAAGTTCTTTGCTTCCTTGGAGGTATTGGAAGATGTCCTTTATTCCTTGCTAATGCCTTTGGTAGGTTCTGCACTATACCTTGCTAGTAGGTTTTCGGCAAATACAATGTCCATTCTAGCACAGTTTGCTAAATACATTAGTGCGTCTATTGCACTTAAGTGTGGGAATTCCGGTCCCGTGACTTCCTCCCCTCTTCTTTAGGTCAGATGGGTCTTTGTCTTGCTCGCAAAGATCTCCGACCATTGGCACTTTCAAAGGTATACCTTTTCAAAGTCGAACCTTTCTAACACCTTCTGAGTGTAGGCTGACTGATGCACTAATATCCCTTCAGGGGCATGCTCAAGCTGCAAGCCTAGGCAATATTTGATTTTATCCAAACCTTTATTTCAACTCCGACCTGTGTAAGAGCTTGCTTTCTTAATATCCTTCGTGGTTCCATGATATTAAGATCATTTTCATATACCGAGATTATACAAAATCCATCCTCGATCGTTGTATAAATACACATGGTTTATTCTCATTGTTCGTAGCCTTTCTTGCATAGAAAGTCGCCTGCGATTATACCACATTCCGCCTAATTGCTTAAGTTCAGACAATGACTTTCTCGAGTTTCACACTATACATATTTCTATTTGCCTGCTTTGGTTCTGGGACAGGATACATTCATGTATCTTTATATAAATGTCCGAATCTAATATTTCATAAAGATATGCGGGTACCCCATCCATCAATTTCACTTCTAACTTCAAGTTCACTACTATTGAGATAAATGTCTAAAGGGAGTTTCGCCATGATCGGAGAATATGTTTCTTCATAATCATCTCGTGACGCTCGGTGAAAACCTTGTGCAACGAGCTTTGCTTCTTTCCATTTCTTTCGAACAAATACCCACTTATGACTTACTGGTGCATAAGGGGAGGCGGCGCTTACATGTGCCCAAGTGTCTTTCTTTTATTTGGAGAGAATAATTCAGTTTCTATTGCCTTCTTCCAACTGATCTTTTCTTTCATTCAATGAGCGATGTGCTCGATCAATATTAATGATTATGGCAAGTTTCTTTGCAAAGTAAATGTCGACATTGGTTGTTGTCATATTCAAAGATTCCCGAGGTCATAAAGTTTATAGCTATTTCTTCAAGGGCGATTCTTCTAATGCTTCTATTTGCTCACCGCTTGAATTGCGGGCAAGTCCTTCAGCTTTTAGCTCGATGTGTGCACACACATCCATGCCGATGTCTCCTTCATGGGGATGTTCACCGTATGCCTTTTCCGAAAGTTCCATACCGATGCTAGGTCTCAACCGCCCCCTTCTCGTTCGGGAACATCGGTGATCGGCCGTGTCAAGTCCTTCTTATCCTTTTACTAGGCGCCCACTACTTTGGATTCGAGAGACCGGATTTCGTCATTTTATTCTAAGGCCTCGACGGGATTAGGGATACCTTCATTGGTATTTCAACCGCCTCCTGGCATTGCTGTGCAAATGCTACTTGGTCACTCTTCAAATCACTAAAGTGGTCCGTAGTTGATTCGCTAATATTTGTAAATCAATTATCCTCTCGACTTCAATTGTCTTCTAGAATTCAATTATTTGCTTTACTAGTGCGCGGGTCATATGCATAGATTTCAATTATCTTTTGGACTTCAATTGTCTTTGAGACTTCTCTTGTCTTCTAGACTTCAATTATTTCGACATTTTAATTAAGGGTTGATTTCTTGCCCTAATGACGGAAACCAACCTCATCTAATATACTAGTAGTGAATCGAGCATTATGCAAATCTCCAATCATAGGGTCCAAATACTTGATTATGGATGCTATCACATAACCAACGATATCCCGCACTTTCAAGAAGACCCATTGTAATTCATGCGGTGGTGGTATAGGTATATAAACCTTGCAACCAAACTCTGCGAAAATGAGAAATTTTCGGTCCGACTCTTACACTAGTTGCACAGGTAGATGGATGTTATAGGTCGACAATCTAAAATTGATGAGAGTCATATAGCAGGATTACGCAGTCCCTAACATGTAGTTGGTAAATTACAATTCTTTAAAGTTCGCTAGTCTATTCTGTGGACATGTGGTATAGAATGCTTAACTTTAATTCTTATTTTCATGCAATAATCATCAAATGCCTTCGAGTACATTCTCCAAATGTTGTCCATTCTGTGGACTTCACGTGATGATCGGGGAAATTATTTTTCAATTGTTAAATATCTACGAGATTTAGCTTTGGAAAAGCGTGGTTTCTCGAGACAATAAACATACGTGCGACCATTCCGAGGAAGCATCGATGAGCACCATAAAATACCTAAATGGCCCTTACAAGGGCTGATAGGATCGCAAAGGTCTCCTGGATACTATCCAGAATGCAGTGGACTTCATCCTTCGCTGTGAGCAAAAGGTCTATTAATTAATTTCCAGGGCACATGTAGGGCACACAAAATCTTCCTGATTCGGGAAAGTTTTTACATTGATGTTATGTCCTCTGAATTGTTAATTATATCTCTCATTATTCTAAGACCTAGGCGCATAATCTATCATGCTAGAGATAGAAAAGTTCGAGCTTCTAAATACGATTTCCAAGGCAAGATAAATGCAAGTGCCTTAAAATTAGTGTAGTATAGCCCAGTTTCATATAAAGGAAGACATTCTAATGCCATTGTTCCACTTTCTTCATGCTTTTCAATGAGCAGGTATTGCTTACCATACTCTTCTTCTGTCTCTACGTGGAAACCGTTAGCGAATATCATTGAGAGTTCTAGTCGATTCTAGGTACAACAAGGCTTCTTTAATGACCAAAGTTGTGCCCATTGAGAGTATGATTATGGCCCTTCCGAGCCCATTATACAAGTATAATCGTCACATTGTCGAAGACTACGAAGATTCTTGCCGATCGATCGAAAATCCCCATTTCTCTCAGATGGTATTCAAGCAGCCGCTATCTGCTAAGCACATTTCTCCATAGGCGCCACACGTGTTCTAATATAATGTACTTTATTAATATGTAGCAAAGTAAGCAACACATAAATAAAATACTTTGATATCATAATATAACTTGCTATTATTATTACGGAAAAGGTCGTAGGACTTATAAGAATTTAAATGCTTTGCTCTCCTAGAGCTTGTAACCATTATTTAATAATTCAAAATTCGCTTCAATTACAAATCGAAGTTTCTATAAAAGATCAAAGTGCAATGTGTGCACTAGATTGAATCGCGAAGTATTCAGAACTGCCTCGTCTACTCTATGGCGATCATCTCCTCTTGGGCACCATACCGCGGTCGCGCGATGTCCAAATGTCCAATCGTAGCTTTTCACGACTACCCCGGTCGTAAGTCCCGCTACGACCGCCCCGCCACGACTTCTTCACAAATAACATGGTGCGTGGCCATGCGGGTGGCGCGCGGTGCAGCCATGCGGGTGGCTCTGCTCCGGCGGCGACTTCATGCAGCGCCAGTAGCGGGCAGCGCCATGCGGGCGGCACGGTCGGCCATGTTGGGGCCGCGCCTCTTTTTTCAATGTGCATTGGACGATCCGCGTGGCTACGAGCCGTGGGTGGCGCGGCGCGCGCCAGACGCTGGAGGGTGGCGCCATGTGGTGGCGGTCATGTTCGGGAGAAGCCGCGGCGGGGCCGCCATCGGCAAAATTCTTCGTGTTCACTGCTCATCCAAAACACCGCTCATGCACAATTAATGTTTACGACGGATTAATGTTCATGCGTAATCACTATTCACACACGACACTGTTCATGCGATGCAACTATGGTTCCTTACTGATTGGCTTGGGCGACTTCAAGTCGGTTTGTGGTAAATTAGAACAAGATTGTAATTTTCAATCTACGGTACAATCGACATCCCCTCTTTCACGCAATCTACCGGTCGACATTGTGTCGGCGACTTCAAGTCTACTTATGGTAGAGTAGAGCGAATTTGCACCATAGAAAACAATTTAGAAAGCAAATTTGCAGAATTTAAAGCGATCTAGAAAATACGATTCAATCTACGAGTGTCGTTCATCGACGGTTACCTTTTGATGCGAGGAGAGTCGATCGTGCTAATAACGTATTGAGGAACCGCTGCATGAGTCCATTCCGAGCGATTACCTTGTAGACAAAGTTAGAATCGTAAGAACAATATATGAATCAAAATAACAAAATAAGAGATTGAACATAGATATATAGGCGACTTCTTACTTTCTTTATTCTTTCATCGCGATCAATCTTTTACAGTGAATAACACCCCTATTTATGACTGCACTCGCTAAAATTTGAGATGAAGAGCCTATACATAGATCGGCTCCGGACCGGGCCCATAATTTCTTTGACAGATAGGACGACCAACGCTCGGATGGAGATGCGAACGGACATGGAAGCGGGCAGGTGTGATTGGACAGCCGACGGTTTCCTGCCGAGTAGACAGGACCGGAGGCGGCGCTTTCCACCAGAGTTAATTTAGGTAATTAAGATTTGATGCAAATCGGATGGCGGGACAAAATATGATGACATGGCACCCTCTAATATATCTCGTCCTTTGCACTCAGCTTCAGTATAGATTTACTGGAACATTAAGGCATGGAAAGAGAAGTACTTCCATGTGAATCTCGAATGAATTAGAGTTCAAGTCAACCAATGGTTATACTATACTACCTCCTCGATAACGACTCACTGATGATAAGTACTTGTGTTAAAGATTTACTTATGCGCTTTTTTTAGAAATGCTTGACAGCTACAAGGCCTTCTCTGGAAAACGACTCTACAGTTACTGACACATAACCCAAGCCCAGTCTAGCTCACTAGAAAAAAAATGTCACCTTCTTTAAAGAAAAAAAAGGAACGACCAGATATCAGTTTTAACCACACGTAAGTATGTTAGTTGATTCCTTACCTCAGTTTTGTCTGATAGCTAGCTTGAGGTGACAATCGATGTACAGTGACTGAAAACTATGCAAGAGCAGGTCTCGCAGGAAGAGTTCAACTTGCTTGGGCGTCCGTAAGTCTAAGATTTAGACATCTGATCACGTCATTCTTTGCGAGAGAGAGCCGCCGTTAATAATCTGACCAAAATTGAAGGAAAAAACAACTGATAATTTTGAAAAGGCAAATCCGATTTCTAGAACTTTTTTACCTATTCCGAGACCAAAATTTATTGCTTGCGTATTGTATATTATACAGAAGGAGTCCACGTAACCCATGAAGTATGGCTATGCAGCCACTTAACTCTTGATCTAAAAAACTAGCGATTTGATCCCTCACATTGTAAAACCAGATCACTTAACCCCTATAGTTGTTCTGAGGGTGGTTTTGCTTATGTGACATTGGGTGAGGCCGGTTTTGCCACATGGGAGGCTCATTCGGCAAGGTGACGTGGCAGGAGATTTTGCGAATACAAAATTAGTAGTGGGCGGTGACCCTTCGCGTTCCTTCGACCCTCTCCAGTGAGCCCCGTGCCATTGCCACATCCAACGACTCGAACACAGACCGTGCGTCTGATGCCGTTCAGGGCGCGCCGCACCGCCACAGGTTAAGCGGCGGGCGAGCGCGTCGACGAAGTAGAAGGCCACACGTTACGTGGGGTCCCTAGCATCTGTGGCGGCGGCATAGACCTTGGTGAGCCCTGCGACGCCGAGCCCTGTGTCCGCTGCCACAGCGCGAGAGCAGGCGAGGAGCGACAGGAGGATGGGAGCGGAGTAGGACGTGTTGGATGTGCTTGGAGAAGAACACGTTGCCGGCGTGGTAGCCGCAACCTGGTGGAGAGACGCCAGGGCAGCCTCGGCATGGGCCTATGCAGGATGCGGGACGGGCGGCGGCGGGGTGGCGAAGATGAGGTGGTCAAGGTCGGAGTCCGGGAACATGGGCCGTCCCCTGTAAGGCTCTCCATCCACCCACAGAGGTGCCGCCATATCGGGCATGTGCGGGGGTGCTGGGTCTAGTGGCACCGCCAGAGTTTGGCGTGGCGACAGGTGCTACTGGTGCCACTGCTGGTGTTGCTGGTGCTACTGCTGGATCACCTGTTGCATGATGGCCAATTGCCGTTGTCCAACCACATGTACGTGAAGGGTCACCGCCCACTCCTAATTTTCTATCGCAAAACATCCTGCCACCTCACCTTGCCGAATCAATCGCCCATGTGGTGACACCGGTCTCACCCAGTGCCACCTAAGCAAAACCACCCCAAAACAGACATATGGTTAAGTTACTTGGTTTTTAGCTAAAAGGTTAAATGGTCGATAGCTATACTTCAGGGATCATGCAAACTTCTTCCAGTTATATATTTCAATGTGCCAAATCATCGGTACTTGTACAGATTGACAAGGCATTGGTAGACTGACTCACTCAGATGTTTGGCAATTTCACCTAAGGAAGAATTTCTGAGTTTTCGCGGAGGACTAGACCTTTTCAGACAAGGGTAATAAACAATTTGCACGTTGGCCTTTAAAAGGCACACTAAACCATTTACCAGGTTTAATTCCATGGTGCGGACCATTCACCCATCTTATCCGATGGTACCTTCGATTGGAAATTTTGGTTTTGTGATGTCGCACTGGACCGGAGAGAGCTCGACAGCCACCTTCGGGGAGACAACCGAGACCGAGATGCTTCGTTTGATCGTTTCCGGTCTTTGTATATATGCCCCGGCGTCACGGCAATAAAGCCAGTATATAGCAAATTATATATCCTTAATTTGCCATAAATGTCCCTTTATGTACTAGCAAACAGCTAGAAAGAAGCACTATACGTAGTTTCAGCTTCTATCTCCTTGCCATTGCAATAGGCAGTGTATTGACCGGCAAGAACTGAACGTATCGAGGACTTTCATACGTATGCAGGCTGCACAGTTCATCTGTAATCTGACGCCATCAGTAGCTTGGTCGTTCAATTGAGGAGCAATTTTGCAATTGCTAAAGTTGTTTGCGTCAACATCATCGTCGACGATCCACGGAACAAATAAACAAATTAAGAACAACACAATCCAATAGTCTAGTATTCTAGGTTTCGCTTCTAGCTACCAATTCCATCTATCTAAAGAAGAGCTAGAAAGTTGTGTTACTGCAAGACCGACATAGTGTTACGACACTACCGTAGTAGTGTCGCTGCACTTTGCTGTACCGTGAAATATCGGATCAAAACAACATGATCCCGCTAGTTTGCTATTTGGATCTTCATCGGGTGGTATCAGAGCCTCCGTTCATCATGGTATGGGAGTAGTTTGCAATGGCGAGTACGTTGGGAGCGAAGGCCAGTGCACATGGTGCATATAACCATGGGGACGCTGTTTTGTGGAGGATGATGCAACACTGTTGTTTGATGCCAAAGCAATAGCAGTGGTGCGCATAACAAGGTTGTGGTTGAATATTGATGCTAACCCCAGGAGTACCTCGTTTGGGAGGAGGTGATGGAGCGGTGGTCGGAGCCACGAGCTTCTTCGTATGGCTCAGTAGGCCATTTTTCTTCAGCTCATGATCGTTTCGATAAGGATGTCAGTAGATGGTGGAGGCAACTACAGTTAGAGCGTCACACACAAGACAAGGGCTATTGTTTCTCACGGACAGGTCTGAAACGGTTGCTGCGGCGTCGGTTCGTGCCACCCGACAAGGTCGAGGACACCAAAAATATTTCTAGCCCCGACTAGAAGGAAGATAAGGCACCGGCGAGTGGGCTGAATATTCAGTTCAATAAGGTCAAAGGCGATGATGGTGACAAGGGAAGGGGCAAAGTTGGAGTTTGTTTCAAAATCAAGGGCTTGGCCTGCAAACTGATCAGTGATGGTGGAAATTTCATCAATGTGCATGGTTAGCAAGGACTTGGTGTACTTTTTGGGGTTGTTCACATGCAGCCATCCAGAACCGCAATACATGGAGCAGTTGAATAATGCCGGAAGCTGGAAATAACTCACAAGTGTGTGTCGCTTTCAGTTGGCGACTACATTGATTAAGTGGAGTGCGATGTTTGCCATTAGAGATTTGTGGTCTGTTGTTGGGGAGGCCATGGCAATACGATCGTCATACAACACATGTAGGGAGGATCAACACATACACGCTCATGCATAACGGCAAGCGGCATGTGCTCAAGCCAATGGTGGAGAGTGCGATAAATCGAAATTGTGCTTGCTGTGAAGAACAAGAAGGCATCCAAGATCACCTCAAAGCTGGGGACGACTTTGCTTCAAGGGTGGGAGGATGATACGACGCCACCCGCTTTGTGAGACCCTGGTTTATTTAGCTTGTAATACTTAGCCTTCCATTGGCTCTAGCATCATAAACAAAATACACCGTGTCTCGATGAACATGTGCTTCCCAGAAATTGCAGCACACATACATCATACAAAAGCATGCATCAATTCCATACAACATAATATAACAAGTCTAGCAAAAGACATACATAATATAAGTTATTACAGAACAGCCGACCGACCAAATGACATAAGTATTAAGTATCAACGGAAGCAAAATATGCCATAAGATAGCTTAAACCAAAAGACTACCATTAGCCACATAACACCACAGTGGCAACCGACGGGCCGCCAAGCTAATCGCCTCACACACCGCCACAAAGACAACTCACAAAGTGAGGGCCTTCTGGCTCACCTTCTTCCTCTACACACAACAAGCAATGCAGCATTTAGTACAATAATGTACTCGCAAGACTTACGAGTAACAAGCCTATACATAACTACATGAAAGTCAGATCAAAGGGAGTTGGTTATATGGTTATTTGGACGCATAAGGCAATTTTCATTTGCAATAATGTAATAGATTGAAAGCAATTTAAAAATCAGTTTTAAGCATTGAAATAACAGAGTAACAATAATTAACAAGCAACCACCTAGAAGTGACTAACCCAATAGCAACTACACATAGCATGAATCCTGATTCATACCACCCATCAAGTTTTTAATTTAAATGTTGTAGTCTAACTCTTGAAAGACTTCCAAGCGTGTCCATAACCTAGGACGAGGCTATTCGAATAGTTTTAAACTCGCAGGGTGTACTAATGTACCCACACTTGCATCGCCTTTAAGCCACAAGATTAGCACACTTCCAAAGGTATGCCGGCATGACTAAGTCCTACGAGACATTTCCAATATTGTGAACCAATTACTAATCTCTCGTATGGATAGAAACCCATACGCTACATTGTAAAGCCGAAAGACAACTACCCCTTTGGGTAAAGCTTTTGACAACTACAATGCTCCCACATACAACCACCTCATTTTACCACAACGCAACACACACACGCCTCCCGCAACTCGTAGCCAACACACGCAAAGCATCGAGTCAAGAGAGGTCCCATACCCTCTAGTGTGATTAGCACGCAAGAATGCTTGGTTTAGTGTAACAAGATGTTCGATCCTTGTTGACTCGGTACCATTCTAGTCACACCAAAAATCACACCATCTTACCAATGTGCCCAAGTCCAAATGATTTTGTTTTCAGTTTTAGTTTTGCAATTTAAACATGGCACAAAGCTGAAATATAGAGATCATAATAAGTTTAGTGATCAAGGTTATCGACAAGTCGATAATCGCTCATTTGTACCGATAGCTAAGCATGGCTAAGCAACGAACTCGTAAACTACTAAGTGACAAGGGTCCATCCAACGAACCCAAAATCACAGCAAGATAAACCTAGGCTCAGTAGTAGAGGATAAACATTTGCCTACTGATAATGCATCTACTGGGTTAACTATCGACAATAGTTAAAACAACATAGCAATGCATACATAGAATTTGCAAGCAATATATTAGAATTTGAAAATAGTAGGAACAACATGATCAAATGATGCTACATCTGCTTGCCTTGCTGGAGTGCAGGGTCTGATGGCTGTGGCTCAGAATCAATATCAATATTATCTTCGGAACCTAACGCGAAAAGGCGATAAACCAATAAGAACGAAGAACACCAAATAGACTTCAACAGCAAAATAGCATCCAAATCTTATGAAATTCACACCACAGCAAGGGGTTGATTTTAGACAATTTTAGGAACAAGAATCATGCAATTTAGATTTAGTATGCAAAAGTTATAGCTAAAATACACTCTCTCAAATTTATTAAATCAACTAAATTAATTATCGTATCATTTATGGTGAAAATTTCTAGAATGATCTAAGGTCTGAAATTTTTATAGTAGGTAGATTATGACATCCTAATGTCAGTAATGTTGAGTTTACTAAATTTGGAGTTATAAATATTTACTTATGATTTTTCTAAGTTGTAAACCTAGCACATAACATTTTCCAAGAATGAAATTATCATCAACACCTATTTCATCCAAAGTATATTAACGGAGGAATTTAACAAAATTTATTTTGTACAAATTGGAATTATACAGAAAAATATGTGTTTTACAAGGTTTAATTCATTTTCTGAATAATCTTAAAATGGCTTATATCAAGTTATTAGTGTTTGTAAAACTTGTTGTTACCTAAACTTATCTAAATGCATTTTTAGATTAAACTTTAGTTAAACATGGATTTATCCTAACTGGAATCAACTAAAAATGAATTAAAGCAATTTAGTTATGCATTTTCTAAGTTTTCCTTGAATTTTAAGAACATTAAATAATGGCGTAAATGAATTAATAATGCTTATAAAATTTTCTGCAGTAAAACATGGCTAAATGTATTTTTAAATTAAACTATAGTAAAACATGAATTTAATGCATTGGAATCATCTCAAAAGGATTTAAAACGAATTAGTTATGAGTTTCTAAAGTCTTAATACAATTTTTAGTTGATAAATAAATACTCATCAAATATAAACAAACTTATCGAACTAAAAGACGTGGACGGCTATGGGCCTTAGATGCAAAATCTAACGCCCACGAGCTGGAATAGCGCACGCGCGATTCTAAAAGGAGCCTACCGTTGATCTAGATTCAACGCTCACGTGGATGGAGACATTCGACAATGCGAATGCCTCGCCATCCACACCAAGATCCGAGATGAGCGGCTCAGCTCACTTCTCGGGAGTCCAACAAAGATACTAATCTCACCGCTCATCGCGAGATGGACGATCCAGAGCGATTAGGAAACCGGCGGTCCGAAAGTCCAAAGATCCGGGCCGTTGATCACAAGTTCGACGGCCCACGCTACAAAGCGCTACGCACTCACCCACGGAGTTTAAATGCGCACGAGGGGTTTAACGAGGGTCCACATGTCGCTGGTACAATGTAACTGAATAAGATATATTAATTATCCCTAATGATTAACAATGATTAGGCCATTAATTGTGTCTTAACGACAACGGCAGAATGAGAGTTTCGTCCGACAAAATTCGAGAAAAAGGAGTGGCTTGTCGCCGCCGGTTCGCCATCGGCGGCGCAACCTTAAGACTAAAATGGGTTCGCATAGCCTTGCGATCCCGATGGCGTGACCTTGCTGGCGAAGGTTCAGAACGCCGCCAGCCTGAAAGTAGCGATGGTGACCAAATTGGCCGAACACAACAACAACTCAAATGTCTCGCAGCAGTCCAAAGAAGCGCAAGACAAGCATCTCGGACTAAATAGAAGCTACCTTAACCGAGAAGGGCCTCAAAGATGGTCTGAGGAGCTTTGACAGAGGAGGAACTCGCCGAGTTGAAGAAGACGATATGAAAATAACAACTCGAGCAAAATGAACACCACCGGGTGGTCATAATAGCTACATTATAGCCCACATAAGCTTCATGAGCAAAATAATTGAGAAATCGAGCACTCACCGAGCCGAGGAAGAAAGGGATGGTTTCGCCGAATTTGAACAAACCCCAAATTTGTCAAATCCTCGTGAATAAAACCCAAAATTGAGTGAGGGGAAATGTTTAGGTATTAAGGAGTTGAAAAGGGTACAAGAATTTTTGAAGAAGAACCACTGAACTTCATGATCCTCGATGAGCTCCACGGTCAACAATAGTGGTTTTGGCGTTTTAGGTGTTTTGAGCTCCGTATAAGGAGGAGCTCAGGAGGTGTAAAAGATTACTAGGAAGGGTTTGGGAGCCTTATATAGCTTAGAAAACTAGGGTTTGGGCGAAATGAGCTCCACGGTGAGCTAAGTCCATGACACAACCATGGACCAAAAGAAAGATGATGGAGATGTACGAGTAGGGCATGCCTCTACCGAAAGCACCTACAAGCACTTAATGCCGACTCAGTGGAGATGTTGCCGGGAGCACGATTTGACCAAGCCATGCCGCCACCCCTGCTCATGCACGACTCTAGGTTGAAGATGACCAGATAAAAGTCGGGCTACCGGAGCCGTTGGATTGAAAATGAACGGTTGAGATCGCCACGCTGTTGAGGTTTAAATCAAAAGAGGAGATCGCGAGCCCTGGATCGAAATGAACGGCCACGATTAAATGTGTCTTCCGGAGGTCCGAACGTTCTTCGCATAATCGGACGGTTGAATCAAGATCTAACGGTCCAAAAGGATTAGTGCATTCGCGAGGTCCAATGTTCACGCGAACACGGGCCGAGTGATTAGGATCCAACGCCAAGATTGAATGCGCCGCTATAAAAGGAGGCCCTGCGAGCTTAGTTGATCGACTCAAGACATGTGACTCAACTCAAGGAAAAGTGAAAATCAGGTTTTGGTTTTAAACTGAGTTGGGACTTTGAGGATTTATTTGAGATAGCAAAACAACTCCAAAATTCTAAAATTTTTACTGAGCTTGCTAATCGAGACATTAACCTTGTGTAAAATTTTCAGAGGTTTGTGTGCAATGCAGTTTTCCAAAATTCTGCAAGGCTCGTTTAAGGTTTGACTGCCCTCTAAAAATATTCAAACAATTTCTGAAAATTGTGAAATTTTTCAGAGGGGTCACATGCCATCCCAAGAACTTAGGAAAAATATTTCCGAAGGATGATCACAAGATTTGATATGCATGTTTTTGAAGACAAGATTTTGGATCAAAAGACTTGTGACTTTGTATTTCCATAATTCTTGTATAGGAATTGTTTAGAACATACAGGAAATACATGATGTAAGAAAAAGTTTTAATTTCTACTCATTTTCTTACATTTGAAACACAAGTCCAAAGTTGGGATGTTACACGCTACTACAGCTTTGGTGTGTGTTTCTAAACCACAATCCAATGTTATTTTTCATGAGGTGTTGTTTTATTACGTGAAAGAACAAAAGAGAAAGGAGCGGCAAAGAGGGAGGGCAGAGTGGCTACTGTGGAGGAGAAATACACGTTGGTGTCCGCAATTTGGGACGCTTAGTGTGGTGCGTGGATGCCGAGCAGCTCTAGCCATGGAGGAGAGGAACAAAAGTGTCTACTAGTACTTGTGTGCCAAGGTTGACAACGCGCCAAAAGATTAACCAATATGGCCATGGGAATTGTTTGAGTTGTGGAATTGACGATGTGGTATGCAAATTGTGTGGATAGGGCCAAGTGCAAAGATGATGCAATGCATACGCATGGGAGTGTGGTTCATACAAGGAATCATGAAGCATGTTGGCATAAGAAATCATTGCATGCAACCAAGGGAAGGAGAGAAATCAATGCATGTACCCAACAGTGGAATATGGTACTTTCATGCAATGAGCACTAAAAGGATGAAGGCAGGATTCTTTTACCGAAAATTATTTTTATCTGGGGTGGCCAATAAGGCCAAAATAAAAAAATCGGTGAATTTGGCCAAAATTTTGAAATCAAAATTTGAATTTTTGTAGAGTTAAAACAAAAATAGTGCATAGCCGTGTTAGAACCTGTAACCAACCTCTCCATGGGCAAGAGTGCTTCCACCAGATAGGCGCTTATGTGCTTGCATATGGTTTAACAAATTTTTATGTTTGTCAAAAAACTAGCAAACCGAATTTTTTAGCCGGTTAGAATTTTGCTTGGTGGTCCAGAGAGCCGATTTTCATCGAAAATCGATTGAAATTTTAAACCCTAGATGGAGGTGGTTTCGTGCATGCAAGTGGAGGGTGCAACAAGAAAGGAAGGGAAGCCTAGAAATCAAGTAAAGAAAGGAAGAGATAAATCAAAGTTCTTTTCTAACTTTAGTTTGGATTGATGTATCCCTGATCCAATTATATGATGAATCTTTTGCTAAGCTAGTTTAGTTATTTAGAGTACGAGTTCTTTGTGTAACACCCCAAAATTTCATTTTCTGGAAAGTATAGTAAAAATAAAGTAGGGGAAATAATTTTGGGCATGTTTGTATGAGGGAAAATGTATTTGAGCATGTTTGTGAATTTTATCAAAGGACAATGAATTTACATGAAAAACAAAAACTAGTAAGAATTTTCAAGAAAATCATAGAGCAGATAAAATCCTAAAAATTTAAAATGTAAACTATGCGGTGTCATAAGCATTCAAAAACGTTTCATAAATTTTGGAGTTATATTTCTATGTTTAAAATTCCCTAAAACCGACAACCTTTTCTTTTCAAATCTCGAATTAAACTCTCTGTCTCGCTAACGTGGGACCCACACATCGTGGCCTTTCTTCCACCTCACGTTACCGTCCCCTCCACCCTATAGCAGAGGCAAATCCCGCCCATGCCGGCGCCGTCACCCTCGTCACGCCCATGGGAAGAGACCGCATTCGCTTAGTCTCACATGTCCCGCCCACCATTTCTCTCCGCCGGGTCTTGTCGTCGGTGAGATAATCGTGAAACCTGAGTCGCCTATATTTTTCTCATCGTCGTTCTCATCTCCATCTCGCTACTTGAAGCTCTCTTGGCACGTCAAAACACTCCACTTCCACCGCCATTTCCATTTATCCTCTCTCGACAAGTTTCATCCATTATAGCGCCCGGATACCTTGTCATCTCGAGATCTGTGCACGTGCTCGCCAAAGCACAACTATGTCCCGATGCACCTGCACTCGATGTGTGCATCACCTGTGCCATTTGGCTCACTCAATCACCCCTCACTCGCCTATTCTTCTATTGCGCAGTAGCGCTACAATCGGCTTTGTTCCACACCTTCGCCCTAAGGTAGCCGCTGGGATCCTCAAGCTCTGAGTCCCTGGCCAACTCTGCGTCCGATTTGAGCATTGCCTCGCCTCACCGGACATCCTCGCACCACCCATTTAAGCTATCGCCACCCACACAGAGTCACATCGAAAGCCTCTTTGTTCTTTGCCGCCATCGACGACAATGCCTTCCAAAGGAGCCCTTGACTCCACCGAGGCAAATTTCTCCACCTATGAGTCCGCCTAAAGCTATGCATGTGCTTCATTTCACTGATTTCCACCAGATGGTTCGTCATTGTGACGCTGTCCGCCATATCTGCTCATCATCTCAAGCCGCTCTCGCCCTTCTCCGACCTCATTATTAGCTTCCTCATGATCGCATAAGCTATTGGAGCATTAGCCTCCTTTCATTTGGATAGTGTAGTGCATTTATGTTGTAATAGTTAGTGAGGCCCATGGCACCGCCGGATGTTGCCGACTGCCTCAAGCGACCCTAGGGCCCCATGCCACGCCTAAAACCCTTGCGACAAAGACCCTAAGCTAGTTTGAGCCCCACGGCCACCTTGTGTTAGCCCCTAGCATGAGTACCATATTCACTGAGGCTTCGTCGCCACTCGCCGTCAGGTCGCCAATTTCGCCCACCTTTTCGCCATCTTTACTCTCCCGGCATAGCATTGGACCCTTGTACCCATTTTCTGACTTCAAGCTTTTGCAGGCGTGTTCGCCATCGACGAGCTTCCTCTTCAAGGCAGACGCACGCCGTTGTTCACTTCGCTCTCTCGCCAAAGTTGGGAACCACATGTTAAAATGTTGATTAGCGCTTAGTGATAGTAGTTAAAAATACTAAGTCAATGACAGACACCACCTGAAAAAGTAATCAAAATCTAATTTTCGAGTCTATGACATGTGGGACCGCCTCGTTTATAAAAATCAATAAAACAAAAATATGAGTCATTGACAAGTAGGCCCCACAAGAAGTTAATAAAAATCCAAAAATGAGAAAGTCGCTTTAGTTTTGAGGAAAATACTCCTTCTCTGTTGGAAAGTGTAAACCCTGTAGATCTCAGAGAAGAATATGCTTTCTCGTTGGAAAGCGTAAACTTCACGAAGCACGCTGACGCCAACCTTTTCTATTTTCTAGAATTTTCAAACCAAACAAATTAAAACGTTAATAACTTATGCATACAAACTCCAAATTGAATCAATATTTTTATAAATTCATATAAAATCATTCTATACCTAAATATGTTAAAATATTTGGATTTTGTTGTCGTTGAAATTATTGTTCTATATTTAATTTGTTTTTGGCTCTTTGATTAGATGTCGATTGTTTGAATGACGCTTACGACGCATTCTCCATCCTCGTATTCGTGAGCAACGAGCAAGGCAAGTACACCCTTAACCATGTTGATCCTACTATTTTAATTATTGTATTTGTTTTTGCAAAATCTATTATGCATGCGTGTATGCTAGCTTAAAATTTGATATATTTGGGGATGACGGTAGTTGTAGTCCCATTCAATGCATGATCCTCCTTGAAACATTGATATCCATATTATTGTAGCCTTTGGGTATGGTTTAGACAATGAATGATGTCAACTTGGGCTTTTCAATGTGAATCTCACATAACCGCTAGCTTGGCTTTAGTCTTTACTAAAATTTGAAAAATGGACGACATGTTCAAAATGAGTTTGGGAGATTTTGAAATGATAGCCCATAGGGGTTTACCTATGTTATTTTCAGATAAAAATAAAAATAAAAACTTAGTTTGTGATACCATAAGTTACATTATATTCGATAAGTGTGAGAGGTGTATCTCACAAGTAGATCCGATAAGTGAGAGGTGTATCTCACAAGTAGATAGGGAAGATCCTCACCGATCAATTAAGGACCAAACACCGATATATCCGACCTAAGAGTAAGTGTACAACCATATGTGTTGGTATGAGATGGCCTTAGCTAATTAAGTCATCGAAAACTAGCCTTGTGCATTGGTAGTCCGTAGTAGTGCTAGCATGACCGGTGTAGGCATATTCTAAGGGGCTCCTTCACCACGGTGTTGGGCACAAAGCTTACCGACACAATGCTGAATTCCTCACCGAGACTACCATCGCGCAAGGCCCTTCACCATGGTGTACCCAGTAAAGTGAGGGCATTCATTGGGCTAATGCAACGTTAGAACTAGGTGATGTAAAGGCTTCAACATGTACTCCAGACTACTTACCAAAGGTAGTGAAGGTGGTATCGATGGATGCGGAATAAGCTAGAGAATTTGTGTGTTGGTAAAGTTGTACTTCTATGCAAAGTGTAAATCTATTTAAATAGCCGTGCTCATGATGATGAGTGTGCTATGTAGTATTGCCGAGTATAGTCTTGGTTTTCATAAAATAGTGTGGGACCTTGAGTTATCTCAGTAAGACCGAGACTAAGCCCGGTCTTAAGGACACAACTCGATCTGGAGGACTCTAATTTATTTGGTTTGTAATGCTTAACCAACCACCCGGTCCTAGCATCACAAATCAAATAAATCGATCTCGAGATATGTATACTTCCCATAAAGCAAGATACACACCCTGCATACAAAAATTAGACATCAACTCCATTCCACACATAGAGTCCAAACACCACACTTCCAAACGGAAGATAAACAAATAGTAAAGTTATTATGCACAATGGCCGATCGCCACAAGATACACAAATAACAAAAGAGAGACAATGGAAGCAAAAGTGCCATAAGATGGCTATAAACAAAGCCAATCTGTGCCTTCAACCCACAAGGCATCCGACCGACCGCCAAGTCTAGTCGCCACCACGGCGACAAAGACAGCTCACGTAAGTGAGGCCCCGAGGCTCACCTTCCTCCTCTCGCAACAAAAACATCAAGCAAAACACCCGAGTACAAAGATTGTCTTTGTACCCGCAAGACCGACGGTGAACCAGCGCACTGCATAATATGCTACATGCAAAGCTTACTTCGTGGAGGTCATATGTTTCATTTGCATAAAGCCAACTTTCTTTGCAATAATGATACGCTTTAAAAGCAAGTTTGCAATTCATTTTTAAGATTGATATAACCGTAAAGATAATAATAACAAAAGCGAAAGATAAACAACCTAGAAGTGACTATCCCAATAGTCACCATTAACAATAGCACGAATCCCGATTCGCACCACCCATCAAGTTTTAATTTAAATGTTGTAGTCTAACTCTTGAAAAGCTTACCCAAGCGTGTCCATCACCTAGACGAGGCTATTCGAATAGTTTTAACCTGCAGGGTGTACCACTGCATCCACACTTCGCATCGCTTTAAGCCAAAGCACACTCCAAGGTATGCTGGGCACACTAAGTCCTACGAGACTTTTTCCAATATTGTGTATCGACTCGCGTCTCGTATGGATAGAAACCCATACGCTACATGGTAAAGCCGAAAGACAACTACCCACTCGTGATAAAGCTTTTGGACAACTACCATGCTCCCACCTCCATCCCTCCCGCGACCTCCCGCACCGGGACCAATACACGCCAAAGTACTAGGTCAAGAGAGGTCCCATACCTCTAGTGTGGTTAGCACGAAATGCCTGGATAAAAATTCACTCACAAGATGTTCGGTCCTTAATTGACCCTGCACCTTCCGCCACACCCAAAAGATCACACCAATCTTACCATTGTGCCCGGCCCAAATCATTTTTGTTTTCATTTTTAGTTTTGCAATTAAACATAGCAGTAAATGTGAAACATAAAGTTGTAGTAAATTTTGTGTGATCAATGTTATCGACTAAAGTCGATAACCGCCGCCTACCGATAGCTAAGCATGTCTAAGCAAGTTGACCGATCTACTAAGTGACAAGAGATCATCCAATGATCTCTAATCACAAAGAAATAACCTAGGCTCGTAGTAGTAGAGATCAATATTTTGACTACAGGATATGCATCTACTGATTTAACTAATCAATTTAACACAAATTAAGCGATGCATACATATAGTTGAAACAAAATATTAGACTTTAAAATACGGGATAAACATGATCAAACTCGCTTGTCTGGTCATTGCTGTTCGTTGTTAGTGAGGATCGTCCTCGTGGTTGCCGCAAATATCAAGCTTCAACGATCGAACATAACAAAGAAATAAGGACGAATAACACCGACAAAACTCAAACATACAACAACATCAAAACAAGCCAAAACTCACACAGAAAGCCTAAGCATGACATAACAAAATTTAAGAAACAGAGAACAAATCATTTTAAGTTATTAATAATTTTCTACGAATTTTCTAAGCTAATAAACACAACAAGCCACTAGTTAATTATCGAACAAATTTTCATGAACAGAAACAGTATCTAAAACCTAACCTGATAATTAGCACACTAAAAATGAAAATTTACAGAGTTGGTTTTATCGGATTTGGACAATTATTGATAGAGATATGAATTTTCTAAATTGGAAAGTACATAATACACCAATTATTCAATAACCAGATTCTAGCTAACAGAAACATGGTTGAATCTAATTTTGTAAATATTACATTTAAAATTAAAATTAACAGAATCTGGTTTCAAGTGATTTGGAGAAAATTGAATTAGTTACGAATTTTCTAAGTTTAAATGAATTAACAAAGACAAATGTAAAAACACATTACGTAAATACTAAAGCATTTAACTTTTTCTACCCACACCAACTAGCCCCGCATACATCGACAAATGGCTCAATAAAGGTGCCGACCAGACAGATCGTCACGAAGGTGACGTCGGCGCGATTCGAGAATACGCCTTCGCTACCAAAGTGCAAACCTACATACTCACAAAGAAATACGCTTCCCAACAGAGAAAACGATTAAGGAAACTACACAAACCCTAATCGACATTCCGCCCACATGACGTAGACTCAAAGTGAAATGCAACGGTTGGATTAAACGATTTCTAAACGCGATTAACCGCAAGGGCCCACAAGTCGAGACTCAAGGTGGACATGATTAGAGTCAAACAAATCATCACCGGCGTTCACCGTGAGCACGGCACGGTATGGCGCCGCCAAGAATCGTTTTTGCAAACCGGAGGTTTCGGCGAAGAGTGGTACCTTCGGGTTCGCATGACCTAGCGAACTCGATGACGGTGACGCTGAGCCCGATGGTCGACGGAGATGGGCTCACGACGCACGAGGCGGAGAAGAAAGCACGGCGCGCGCGAGATGACGCCTACAGACGACAGAAGCTTCGAGAAGGCGCGCCACGAGATCGCGGAGACACCAGAACGATAAGCCCACGATCTTGATGATGGAGGAGGACGGTGGCGCCGAATTGACACGGCGCGCTTTACCGAGTTTGAGAAGAAAGCGCGCGACGTACTGCAGGATGCACCAAAGAGCGAAACAAGGTCACTTAGACTCAAAGACGCTGATGCGATCCTAAGGGACCAGCGACGGCCGAAACTCACCGTAGCGCCGATAAGCTTGCGAGCCGTGATCACCGGAGGCGGAGACGCACGGCGGTTCGATGATTCACCGGGTGCTACGAGCTCGAACGGCAAAATGGATGCGCGAGAGAGTGGATCACATGCGTGCGTCGCTGTGCTCGAGGGCGCGCTAACACGGCGGCGTTGCCCGGTTCTTCTCCGCCGGAAGGAAATTTGGGCGGAGAAAACACGAATGGACGCCAAGGGTAGTGGATGGGCTCGTGGGTAGATGAGATCCGGCGATGCTTCACGGCCGACACGAGGACAAAAAGGTGGCGGCACGAGGACGTGGCAAGCACGCGACACGGCCGTGAGCTCCGGTGAGGCGCGAGAAGACGAGGTCGATGCCGACAGTGGGACCCACATGTCGACGGTGAGCAAAGCGGTGCGAGCCCGAGACCGCACGTGCGATTAGGTGGTTTGACTCGATCAGAACGCGTCGCACCGCTGGATCTAGAACGGACGGTCGAGATTGATGTGGCGCATTCGATTGACAGTCGGTTGATACGCATCGCTGGACCGCTCGACCGTGACGGACGGACCGATACCATCGAGCACGCGGTGCAACTAGTTGGTTCGACCGAGCCAAGCAAGAGTGTAGCCGGACTCGAGCCCGAGGTTGGGTCCGAGCCCGAGGAACAATGATTCTAGTTTTCATTTAAAAGACAGAGAAGGTTTGGGAAATTTTTAGAGGTAGCTCCAGAGCTCCAAAAATTTCTGAAATTGTTATAGTAGCTACTAGGACAGAGGACAACCTTGTGAAATTTTTCCAGGAGTTTTCATGCACTAGATTTTTCCCAACAAAATTCACAAGCTGCTGTCCAGAGGTTTGACCAGATTTCTAAACTGTTGACTTGGCCATTTGAAATAGCAAATAAAATCTAAAATTGTGAGATAATTCAGGAGGTAGATAGGATGATCAAGATGCTAGGAAAAATAATTTCAGAGGATGATCACAAGTTTGAAAGCTAAGAATCTGATAACAACAATTTCCAATCACAAGAATTAAATTCTAAAATTGAAATTGCTAGGAAAATTGTAGAAACTTTCAAATGATTTGAAGAGACAACAAAAGTTTTTATTTCTCCTCAAAATTTTACATTTGAAATACAAACCCTAAGTTAGGGTCAGTTACAGATCTTCTGGTAAATGGATTCCAACTTAACTCCATCTAAATGAGAGGCTTAACTCGAACTAGAGCCCCGACGATCATGCGCGCAGCCTCCTCTGCGAGCACTACATGATTGTCGGTTCTCCAACAAGTCAAACGCTACACTTAGTGAGTTAAATAGGAAGTTATGAATAGCGCAGTACAACTTATATTGGCTCCCAAGATCAGCCACCAATATAGTCATATTCTCATACAATGTTGCTCACATCCATACAACATTCATACATAAATAGCTCAAAAGACATACAACATAGTTCCAAGTTTACAACTATTATAAGTGGCCGACCGCCAAATTTAAAGGAAAACAATAAGTAGCAGTGGAAATAAGTAGATAAACCAAAAGATCGCAGTGGTAGGCCACACAACCCGTCGACAACCAACCGGGAGTTAAAGATAGCATATTACTCACGTTGTCGCCTAAATCGATCGACAAGCCTCGCTGGTCTCATTATCCTCCTCACTGTAAAGCCAGCAAACACACCGTGGGTACAAAAGAGTACTCGCATGTCTTACACAAATAAAAATAGTTATGCATAAGGTCATTCAAGGAAGGCTCATATTGGCTTAATTTTTACGAAACGACGAATATCGAACAACCTACACATATTAGTTTCTCAGTGCCATTTCAAAATCAGATTTGAAGTAGAAGTAAAACATGTGAACAAGTGATAAATTCAATAACAAATGAATCATACCAAAACAAAGTGGCGGTCCACTTTGATACAACAACAAACATGAACATCCCATTCATGACTATACCAATTTATAACCACAATTTTAATTCCAAGTCTAATAACAAGCACCACAAGTTTCAAGTTGTCATTCATAACCGTGGATACGGCTATTCGAATAGATTTATACCCTCTAGGTGTACTACTTCATCAGAATGTTTCAAATTTCAAATTTAAAATTAAAAGTTTAGTTATGTTTCGGATTTTCAAATTTTTAAAAGCTTTTATAAACATTTTAAAGTCAAAACAAATTTATTTGCAAAATTAAAAGCCAACATAAAGTTAAAAATAATTTTATTAAGTCCAAAATAAGTATGGGGATTTCTGTGAATTTTTCCATAATTTTTGGAATTATTTTACTATTTTCTAAAGTCTAAATGAATTATCGATTTTAAACAAATAGAAAAGCAAAGAAAATCTAAAAATAGCTTTGGCCGAAACCCAACGCCTCGCCCAAATCTTCTCCGCGCCCGCACGCCGCCCACACCACCGCATCTCTCCTTCTTCATCCACCGTTGATTGAAATCCAACGACGCCGCCCATTCTATCTCCGCCCGATCTCAACCAACGGTCAAGATCCGCTGCAAACCTCCGCATAGTCCAATGTCTTAATGAATGTGAGCCGTGGCGATCTTAATCTAACGCCGATCTCGCCCATACCGCCTACATCACTTCTAATAATCGTGACCGTTAGATCAAAATCCAACGCCCGTGTTCTTTCTTCCTCCTCTCCTTCTTTTCTCCGCGCGCCGCAAGAATCGCCGCCATGACCGAGTCCATGGAGCCCGAGTTCCCGCGCCCCGCTCATCCACTCACGGTCGCGCGCAACGGCTCCGCCACGCCCAACCGCCTCGCACTCTCCGCGCCCGCGTGTAGCTCCCTCGGTAGTCCTAGATGCTCGGGGCACCGCTTGAATGGACCGGCCGCGAGCTCTGTTGCCGCTTATCGCCGTTGTCATTTTTACCGCGCCGCCTCGCCGCGCGCGGCCGCTCGTCCACCACCGCCGTGGGTGGTACTGCAGGGGGCGCGCTGCGCGTTATTGCGCACGCATACGGCATTCACCCGCCGCCGCGTTTTTTGGTCGCCGCTTTGCCGGTGAAGCCTTCGGCCGTGTTGCCCGACGACAACGCCGCGGAGCGACGTGGCCGGGTCTTCGCCGCTGGATCCGAGATCAACGACCCTAGAACCTCCACGCCGCCCTCTCGCTCGCAACGCCGCGCTGTCGCCGGATTCAACCGGGACGCCCGATTTGAGATCGATGGCTCTCAATCGCCCACGCCTCTGGTGTTAGAAAAGCCTCAAAATGCTAAGTCAAAAATCAAGAACTTTAGGGTCTTGTCATTTATGTATCTCTGTAACTATAGATCCAAATTAGATGATTCCAATTTTTTTAGTTTGCTTATACCTTCAACTTAAATAGAAAAATAATTGTAGACCATGATCAAACCTGAAAACATTTTTCAAAAATAGTAAACAAGTGAACTTAATACTATTTTTCAGAACTTTTAACAAACTTGTGAAATGCATATCTTTTTATCTATAGCTGATTTTGGTATGAATCCAATTGGTTTAGCTTCCCTGATAGTGTATTTGCTAAGAAAATTGGTTTCACAAATTTTACTGTTTTTAAAAATCATAAGGATCATATTTTAGTTTAATACCCTAAACAATTTAGACAAATCATAACTCTTTCTCTGTTACAGAGACTAGTTTAAAACCTATTTTAAAATAAAGTACATTGAAAATGAAAATTAGCAAGTGGTTCCACTTAATTTGGAGTTAAATTGAGGAGTTATGAATTTATCAACTTTAAACAATTTTACGTACGGGAAAGAATGAGGGAGTCTTGAGGTGGTCTTCGTAAAATGGTCACGAGTGGTCTTTTAGAAGTAGTCTGGGAAGAGAGCCACAGGGAGGTCACGAGGTTGTTATTGTTAAACAACCACGAGGGGAGGTCCTTGCGGTAGGTTTGAGTAAAGAGGAGTCACAGACCCGAGATAAACTCAAGGAGGTCTGGGCTGGTGAGATGGACTCAAGGAGGTCTGCTTGGTTGGAATAGGACCTAAGAGGTCCTAGATGGCTGAGATGAACCTAGAGGTCTTGGATGGTCGAGATGTACCTTAGGGAGGTCCTAACGGTGATAAAAGATTCGGAGGTCCTAGTGGTCGGGATAAACCTAAGGAGGTGCGAACGGTCCAGATCAAAAGGGAGGTCCAGGGTGACACTTTGCAAAGACGACCTCGAGGAGGTCCTTTGTCGTGACACTTTGCAAAGATGACCAGGAGGTCCTTTCTTGGTGACACTTTGCAAAGATGACCCGAGGATGTCCTTTGCGGGACATGTGCGAGCGCGGGGCTTAAGACTTCATTGGGACAACACTTAATGCTAATGATTACTTATTAAGTCGGATCTCCTGCTACTGATGTTGTCCGAGTATGAAAATGGGAATATGGTGCAGTGGCTTGCCCGTGGCTCGCGGCGTTACGCCGCCATGGCAGTGGCTAAGGGCGCCATTTCTAGGCAATAGCATTGCGCACCTCTTGGTGACAAACTCGGCGGCGAGCGTCGCTCACCGCGAGCTAGCGAGTTGAGCAACATTAACGAATACGGCAAAAGTGCAAAGACAAAGTGAAGCTCCGCATTGCTAACGGCGAGTGCCGAGGTCCTAGGGACTAATTGAAAGCTACCGAGTGGAGCAAGGTGCTCGAGGAGCTTGGGGCTGGTAGGAGTAATGCGGACGGAGATCAAGATGGCGATGACACGGTTTTGCAAAAGAAGAAATCTGCGAAGAACACAAAGAGTAGGTGTTCGGTAACTCGAGGATCTTAAGGACATGCGGAGGAGCAAAGAACAAGATAGAATCTTGCAACGGAGTGGGAGGTGAAAAGGTTGCTCATGGCACTGAAATGGTGCAAACCTCGATTCAACAAGATCTGCGTGCATTACCAAAATTAGTTTAGGGTTTTTCTCGGTGGCCTCAAACACGTGAGCAGCAGCGCATAGAAAAGAGCTCAGGGTTGAGGATGACAAGGTGGAGGCCTTGGTGAGCTCAGGCGAGAAATGGCACGAAGGTGAGCAGGATCTACAGAGGGTAGGGCGATCTTAGCAAAAATGGAAGCAGCGAGGAAAAGTAGATAGAGAGGATCACTGGTCAGATCTTACCCAAGCCGGGGAGGTGATAAAAGCTCCCTCTCCTCGGTCACGGGGAGAAGTAGAAATTGCTAGGAGTTGGGTGCTAGTTAAAGGTGGCGAGTGAGGCGGAGCGAGGCGGCGTTACAGCAAGCTCAAGAGCGAGTCAATTTGGGCGGTGCGGTCACGGTGATAGCCAGGGCTGCTCAGGCTCTCGGCGCGTGGCGCTCGAGCCTGCTCGTGGCGGCGGCGAGGAAGAAGCTCTGTCAAGTGGGCCCGTTGGTCGGAGGCACAAGGGGTGTGGCTTGTGTGATAAGGTGTTTCAATCGGGACCGTTTGATGGCGAATGGGTGGCTCGGTTTAGAGGTGTCGGATGGTCAACAAGATCTGAACCGGGACCGTTGAGCCTTGATCAAGCGGTTGCATGCGAAGAGTGCGATTAGGTGGTTGGGTGAGCCGTCTCGCCGAATCGGACTCGAGTCAAGGTTTGGTTCAAGCGAAGAATAATGTGATAATGGTTATGTTTTAGGATTTAAATGAGATTTCAAATTAACTCCTCTACTTTGACCAAGGTGCTAAAAATAGAAATAAAATTCCTAAAAATGCAGAAATAATTCACAGGTGTCCACAGTATGTATAGTGTCCATAAAATTATTAAACCCTACTATTTATAATATATTTTGTAATATAAAAATTCAAACTTAGGCTAGGTCTTTTAATGATGTTTGAGTTTTTCTTAGGGTTCAACCTAGCCCCAAAATTTGGGAAAAATTATATTAATTCGTGATAATTAATATAGTATTTGAATAAATCGTTTCGAGATACTTTAGTAGCATTTATTTCAGTTTTTAGTTTGGAACTCAATTTAAAATGTATGTTTCATTTGTATTTTTGAGATTTTCCAAGTACAATGTGTAAATAAAAGTTTCAAATCATGATGCATGCTTATGAGGATGCATAATAGGCCTCTTTATTAATTTGGGGATGTGACAAATAGCTTTAATCGAAAAATGTGGGAAGTGGTTGTTGGTTTATATTTGAGTTGAGTGCCATGTCTATGGTTGAAAAAATATTGCTCATAAGTGAGGAGGGTTAAAGTTGTTATTTGTTCAATTACTTACTTGTTGTCCTTTATCTATTTAATTACTATTTAAACTTCCATTGCAAAATATTACATAATGATATTGCATACCAAACTTGCTAATCTGAAAATAACTTGTAGTCTAGAGCTTCATCTCTTGTTAGCCATGCATTTATATAAACTTTGTGATATACTACTAGTTTCTTGGAGTACACAATGTACTCAATCTTGCTTAAATTGTTGTTTAGAGATAGAGGATGATATTAAACCGCATGGCGCCTTCTTTGCACGGAACAGGTGGGTTTGGTGATGGGTCTTTCTAGGACTTGTCTTTAGTTGGTTGCTTGAGGGTTCGGGTAGGTGCGTCCTTTGGGATTTTCACTTATGCAAATTTTGCTACATTGTTACATTGCTATTTTGATACTTAAGCTTTTATTTATTTGGTTAGCCATTGTGTTGTATATAATGTATAATCGCTTTAGCTATGTACCATATTTTATTTTATTCTATATGCATTAATATATGGATGTGATTATCAATGTTGTGGATGTGTGTAGTAGCCAGCGATCATGGGACTAATCAGTGCACACTTGAGGACTTGGGTATTTAAAGCAGAAATGCGACACTTTGTGTTTCCTATTTTTGCTTTGAGTCCGAATCCATGTTGGGTTCGACCGGATAGTCACGCATGTGACCACGGTCTCATGTGTGCGGAGTTAGAGTAGTATAAAGCTAAGGGCCAGTCCCCATGTATCGAGATTAGATTAGTTTTGTTTGAGTTGAATAAACCAAAAAATCACCTTGGTTTTTAGCGACAATTGTTGGTGGGTGTTCTTGAGGAATTCTATGAGGTTCTTCTTGGGTAAGTGGGATTAGTTTTGTGGTGTCGATTTTCATCCTTTGGATCAATTGATCCTATTTTTCTTGTTCACGTGTTGTGGTGTATGTGGGTTGAAGATTCTATCTAGGATTTTGGTTCCTAGCTACCTATCGGGACCACAGTAATGCAACCCGGGACCCTACATTGCTTTCGAACTAGTCCCAAGATCAGTCGCTAGCTCATAGAGATTACAACATAGGTGAAATCATATCCATACAACAAACTTAGAGATGAAACAAGCAAATTAATATTAATAGCAAAAGACCTTATGGTCATGGTTGTACAAGATGCGCCTATGCGGACTTATAGCAAAATAAAACTTGCGGTAGGAACTATACAAAGCGAGAGCAATGATCGGCAAGCCCACAATCTACCGAGTGGAGGATGTCCCTAGTCGGCAAAGTCTTCAACAAAGTCCTCTTCACGCGGTGCTCCGGAGCACCCAGGGTCCTCTTTGTTTGCTAATCAACGGAGAGCAAAAGCCATGAGTACTTTGAATGTACTCGGCAAGTCATAGGAAAAATTTATGCAAATAGTATTCATGTAAGGCTTGACAAGGATAGTTGCATGGCTAGTTTGCATAAAGCTACATTCTGAAATCTGATGCGTAGATTGCAAAGCACAAGTTGAAAGATAATACATAAGTAAGCAGTTTCTTAGAAAGCAGCTCGTGGACACCCTATCCCTCCACTTGACCTCTCGTGATCACCACGACCCCTTTGCCGGGCCATCTGGTCCGACCACGACCACTTGCTTTTAGGAAAACACTACCATGCGGGATATCACGAGCATTATCTATAATCAGGGACACGACTATTCAAAAGATTTACACTCTCTGAGAGGTTGTCTGACTTACCCACAGAGATAATCATCTTATCTTGTCGCTCACACACTTAGGGTGTGCGACTAAGAGATTATCACAAGGCTCTTTAAAGCTCTGTTTTGACTCAGTTACGCCCACTAAGGTTTTACGCCACATGGCCCCTCTTGCGCCATATGAATTAGCACA
The DNA here is from genome assembly GCA_036346255.1 of Ampelocalamus luodianensis. Lineage (NCBI taxonomy): Eukaryota > Viridiplantae > Streptophyta > Magnoliopsida > Poales > Poaceae > Ampelocalamus > Ampelocalamus luodianensis. Next base: position 34,100,631 of record CM070626.1, on the reverse strand, counting down.
CACCACCACGACAAAACCAACTCAAAATATTGCTAAATAGTTTGCCATGTCCACCATAAATAGACTTGTGGTTGCATGGTATGACCGGATCAATGACACACAATGTTAAGTCCTTAGGGACTACTCGAGTGAGATATTCTCATCCCAGTATGCGTATAGCACCACATTTACTACATGATCACTCACTGAGTATGCAAACATTTCGGTTCAACCCGGCCAAAGGATCACCTAGTCTGGCACAACAACTTTTATCAGTGGCGTTGCCATGGTTCCATAAGCTCCTAGTCAAGTTTATCATTAAAGAATCGTGAGATCGAGACAAGTCGCATATCTAAAGCATGACTAAGCATAAACCGCACCTAAGGTTGGTACCACAGACGATGTCCAACAGAAACCCATCTCTGGATGTCCAAGGGTACATGTCAACATGTTGTTCTAAACCTTCAAAAGTCATAATGTCAAGTGGGTGTTTAACTACTCCAGAAACCATTTTTTTATACAACCCGACCATGCATGTTTATATCAAGACAAGGTACTTTTATGAAAGCGGGTTCAACATGATCAGAGTCCAAGGAGGGGGCGGCGTAGGCATGCAGGTGTGCAGCAGAGAGGGCCGCGCATTTAATGCGCACAATGGGGCGGTGAAGGAGGAATGGAGGCAAGTAAGGGAGAGGAGACTAGAGGGAAAACAAGTACTCTGAAGCGATAGCATTTAATGCGACACAACAACATTTAATGCGAAGACTTTCATGGTAGCAGGTGATGCATCGGGAGGAAGAAGATGGTGGCGGGGGCTGCCGAGGAGTGGCTAGCCAAACTCAAGAGGGTGGTCAACCGATGGGGTGGTCTTTGCTTGAAAAGACCAAAGGGTGGTATTTGCAAAAAGGCAGAAGGTGGTCTTTGGAGAAGGAGGTCTTGAGGACAAGGAGGAGGTCACGAGGAGGAGGAGATCCTGAGGAGGAGGAGGTCCTAAGGACAAGGTGGTCCTAAGGAGGAGGAGGTCACCGAGGACAAGGAGGAGGTTACGAGGACAAGGAGCGAGACAAAGAAGAGGCAAACATGAAAACCGAACTACAACAAGGGATAAACCAATTCAGAAGTGATTGAAGTTCAATTAATTCACATTAAACCTCCAAATTCCCAAAATCTCCAAGTTAAGCTTGAGCAATTAACAAAACCAGATGCTTAATTTTAAACTCAAAATTTTTAAAGGTTCGAGAAAATTAGGATGTTACAAACCTACACCTTAAAGGAATCTTGACCCTGAGATTTGGGGTGACTAGTGCAGGTGTAGGAACTTCGATCTTGAAGTCCTCTTCACGCTCGGTGGCTTCCTCTTACGTGTGGTGGCTCCACTGGACTTTGCAAAATGGATGATCTTGCTTCTTATCACTCTCTCTACCACTTCCAAGATCTTGAGGGCTACTCTTTGTAGGAGAGGTCTTCTTTGTCAGTCGGCTGACTTCAGTGGCATTTGCTCTTGGGCTGCAGACACTTCTTCAATTGAGACACATGAAAGATGTCATGCACTCTTGTAGGCTGAGGTGGGAGCTCCAACTTATAGACAACTTCTCCTCTTCTGTCAAGGGTTTGGAAAAGGCCCAATGAAACTTAGCGCAAGCTTCCACTCACTCTCAGATCGAACCGTTCCTTTGAGGGTGACACCTTCAAATACACATGATCTCCAGTGCAAAGGCTAAGTCTCGTGGTGGTTGTCGGCATAGCTCTTCTGCAGAGCACAGGCTATTCTCGGCTTTTCTCTAATGGACTTGACTTGATCTTGGCTTCTTTCGGGATGTCGGGCCCAAGAACTTGTCCTTCTCTACTTCCATCAATACAAAGGTGTCTGCACTTCCTTCCATAGAAGGCTTGAATGAGGACATCTGCAAACTACTTTGTATTTGTTATTATCACGAAAACTCAGCATAGGGTAACATCGATCCCAGTGATGCAGTTCTCTAGAGTGCGAGGCTCTTAGCATATCTTCTAAGATTTGGTTTACTCTCTATGTTTGACCATCTGTTTGAGGTGGTAGGTAGTGCTAAAATTCATATTAGTGCCGAGGACCTTTGTCGCGGCACACTGCGGAACCTTGAGGTGAATTGAGATCCTCGATCGACACAATCTTCTTGGGTACTCCATGTTGCCACACTATCTTGGCCATGCACTGCATTTCTGCAAGTCTGTCTCTTGAGTGGGAGGTGTTCTTGGTGGGATGAAGTGAGCCACCTTGGTCGAACGATCCACAATCACCCGGATGGAAATTAAAACCGGCTCTTGTTCTTGGCGGGCGGTGATGAAGTCCATGCCAATCTCTCCACTTCCATCTGGTATGCTCGAGTAGTAGTAAGAGCCTAGGAGGTCTTTGATGATCGGCTTTAACTCGTGGACAAGTATCACATTGTGCCACATACTCAATGATCTCATGCTTCATCTTTGGGCCACCAATAGAACTCCTTGAGGTCTTGATCGTCTTTGTGCTTTCGGGGTGGATGAATTACAGAGGTCTCATGAGCTTCCTTGAGTATCGGTTGCTTGAGCTCTTTACAGTGCAGCACACAAACATGCTTATCGAACCAAGCGGTCCCTTGCTCATATTCAGAAAACCTAAGGGATTTCCTTTCTTCATGTTGCTCTTGATCTCCTTGATGTCTGCATCTTCCATCTAAGCCTTCTGATCGACCTTGCAGGGTGGGTTGGACTTCTAGGGCCGCTAAGAAACCTTCTTCCACGAGTTCGGCAGGCTTAACAAATTCCACATGGAGTGTCGGTTGACTCTCCTTGATCATCAAAGTATTGCGATAAACCTTTCTACTCAAAGCATCACGCTACAACATTAGCTTTATCCGGATGATAGTGGATTCCAATATTGTAATCCTTGATCAATTCAACCATCTTCTTTGCCTCATATTAAGGTCGGCTTGGGTGAAGATGTACTTCAAGCTCTTATGGTCGATGTACACTTCACAATGATTGCCGATGAGGTAATGATGCCATATCTTCAAGGCATACACTCACGACCAACTCTTTGTCATGGGTGGGGTAATTGTCTTCATGAGGTCTTAGGCGTGACCCAAGCATAAGCCACTACCTTCCTTCCTTGCATCAAGACACATCAAAGACCTTGTTGGGATGCATCATGAGAATACCTCAAAATCCTTTGGGACATCACAGCAAAATCAGCACTAGAGTTGTGGTCAAACTCTTCTTCAATTCTTGGAAACTGCTCACACTCATCGTCCAAGCATACTTCTTTCCTTCTTCATTGGTGAGTGAGAGGTCTTGCTATCTTAGAGAACCCTTCTATAAACTAACGGTAGTAACCTATCATCTTGAGAAAACTCTTGACTGAGAGTCTTGTCTTAGGTGACTCCTAATCAAGCACATCCTTGACCTTACTGGGGTTGATGGCTACTCCTTGTGAGACAAAACATGCCCAGGAAGGTCACTTCCTTCATCCAAAACTCACACTTGTTGAACTTGCTACAGCTGATCTCTAAACTTGTTCGGGACCAAGCGAAGGTGCTCTTCATGCTCTTCTTCGCTCTTAGAGTACACTAGAATATAAATCAGTAAAGACAATGACGAATTTATCTGAATCTTGTATAGATACTTTATTCATCATGTTCATGAAATGTGAGGCATTGGTCAATCCAAATGACATAACCGTATATTCAAACAGTCCATAACGGGTTGAGAAGGCATCTTGGTATGTCCTCTTGGTGAATCTTCAACTTATAGTGTCGTACCTCAAATCTATCTTCATGACAGCTCTGGCCCCTTTCAAGTGGTCAAACATATCATTGATTACAGGTAGAGGTACTTGTTCTTGATAGTAACTTCATTGAGTGAGTGATAGTCACACATCTCTGGGTACCAACTTTCTTGGCAACAAAGATCGTTGGAGCTCCCCAAGGAGAGAACTTAGCCTAACAAAACCTTTCTCTTGCATCTCTTCAATGCAGCTTCTTGACTCAACCCAGTCGTCTGGTGAAGCGGTAAGGACTCTTGGAGATCGGAGCTGTCCTAGGGACTAGGTTGATGACAAACTCTAGGTCTCTGTCTCGTGGCATTCTTGGTAGCCCACACGGGAAGGCGTTTGAGGAACTCCACGACCTGGCATCTTCTAGTGACAAAGCCTTGACACTGCAAACCACTTTGCTCTTCAGGAGCTTCTCTGCGCGAGCTTCAAACTTCACTTTAACTCCCCTTTGGACCGACCAAGGTGATGCTTCTACCACCATAATCCAAAGCGCTTGGTGACCCATAAGCCAATCCATGCCCAAAATCACATCTAAAGACTAGGTGTCGATGATGATTAGGTTGGCGAAACTCTACTCCTTCTATGATCACTTTAACTTGTGGACAACCACGATTACGCATAACTCCGAGATCGGAGTTGAATAACAAAGCGGTTTAAGATCCAAAACCTTCAGTGCGGTGCTTGGTACCAGAAACGAAACAAGCGAATGTGAAGCTCTAGAATCAAACAAACGGATTTGGTCTTTGAATTAACAAGGCATTACCCAACACGGCGTCCAAGGGCATGCAGGCCTCCTCCATAGTGACATGATTCATGCGGCGTCTTCCATCGTCTGTGGGGTCTTGGTGAGTGCGGCTAGAGTTTGGGGAGCTCCATGACCTGCTCTGGCATGGGAGTTACAGTGGGAGTGGCTCTTAGATTGAATCGGATTGGGCTAGACCTTGCCGGGAGGATTCTTTGGCGTAGTGTCCCAATTGATGCAATTGAAACAAGTGATTCCATGGTGGGTTGTTGCTTTTGGGAGGTTGGTTGACTTTAGCTGCTGCTGAAATTTGAAATTTGCGTGAACTTGAGTTGTGGGCGAGGTGCTCTTGGAGTCTTGAAGGTATTGGAGGGGTGAAAGCAGGCGGAGTCTTTGAGCCTTTGGTCCTAGTTCTCTCACGGATATCCTTGATGAGCTCGAGGTTGCGTTGTCTTCCTCTTGTAAAACTACGAAAGCTCACGGTGAGACTCTTCTATGAGCAAGGTCTTGTTAAGCTAAGCTCTTTGGAAATCTGTGTAATCGTTGCCAATAACTTGAACCTTCAAGATTGGGTTGAGTCCTCCTTGAACCAGCTTCTATCGAGCATTATCGTGACAACGTCTTCTAGTGCATCTCAGAAAGTTGAGTGAACTTGTTGAGGTATTCACTCACTATTATCTTCCTTACTTTAGAGTCACGAACTCGTTCTTCTTCATTTCACCTTCCATCGGGTATATGGGAGTGGCGGAAGGCTTTAGAAAACTGGCCCATGTGTTGTTTGGTGGTTCTCATGGGCGGCACAATAGTTCTCCACCACTCTATGCGGTGCCTTCAAGGTGGTGCGTGGCATAGAGCACTTTCTCACGGTCGTCACATCGGGTAATGGCGCTTCTTTTCGATTGAGTATAGCGGTCATCTGCGTCCATCGGCTTGGAGTTGGAGAATGTTGGTGGAGCGGGTCCTCGAGAATTGGCCGGCCTTGATTGAGGGTAAGCTAGTGGCGGTGGTGGCCGCGTGGTTGCTTGGTTGCTCTGGTTGGCCTGCGATCAAAGTATCATGGTCTAGTTACGTTGAGCTATCATCGATTCATGTTCTGCATCATTGCATTAGTTAAGTGATGCAGGGCTTGCCATAAAGTGACCCAAATTCTGGTCTCTGAGGTTGCTAGAGGAGGCGAGGGTGGTGGTTTGAAAGGCTCCAGGCTCATCCTAACTTCAAGTGACGGGTTTGAACCATCTGCACAAACCTTCCCAAGTTTAACAGATAAGGAGAAAGCACACTAAATAAGAGGAAAAGCACAAAAGATGAGTAAGAGCAAAGGAGAAAGATGGAACATCCTAATCGAGGAAAAAGTAAGTTAAACCCAAAAGAATGAGATAGCCAAAAGCTAAAAAAGCAACAATTCCAGCGGAAGGTCCTATAACACGGACTAAATTGTACCAAACTTAGGAGGACCTCTCTCACGGGGCGCTTCTAACTTATCTTATATGGGTGGCGACTAAAAACAACGGACGAGTCTGAATCTTCAGGGGCACGGTGCTTGATCACGAAGGACTCTATAACATCCCGAAATTTCCAAAATGCAAAAATCGAGATTTTAAAACCTTTTGTATGATTATACATTTATCGTTTAGTTTATCTGCGGTTTTGTGAGTTATTTGATTTGCGTTTATTTTTAGGCACAAGTAATGAGAAGTAAAACCCTAGAAACATAAAATTGTAAAAGAATGGATACAATTAAATCATCATAACAAAATTAACTTAAAGGTTGCGGTAAATATTACTAAAGTAAACCTTAGGTCAAAGACATGTTGAGAACTTAAAACTCCGAATTTATTTTGCTAACCTAAAGTCCTACCTCGGTCCTTAGCACCTTGCACCACAGTGCATCTCTCACCAGAGCATCAACCGTCTTGAGGCGCCATGCCACTTTGCTCATCCGGCACGGGTGAAGCGCGGCGTGTCCCTTCTTTTCTGCCATTTCTCTAATCCATTTCTCTTTCCAACAACATCTCTTGTGAGCAGTATCTACAAATATTTTTCATAGGTTTAACTCACCTTCAAAATTTCACAATTGTTCAAAATAATTTGCTATTTTAAGCGGGTAGTCAAAGTAGTTTAATAGAGGCAAAACTTTCCAACTCACTCATGGCCATTTCTCTCGGCCGACCCATCGCATGCATGCGTGCCAACCCGACTCACCGCCTCGGTAGCTCTGCCATCCAGATGCATCGCCACCATGCCGAATGCATCGCTGCGCATAACAAAAGAAGTGTCGCGGCCGCCCTCCTTCCTTGCCATTTCTTCCCCTTCCTCCCTCATTCTCCACGGCGAGAGCCCGGCCTCGGATCCGCCGCCTTCCTGCCACGCCGCCGCCTTCGGCCACGGCCGCCCTCCCCTGCCTCGGCGTGCTGCCTCCCGAACACGCCACAGCGCCGCTCCACACGCTGCCATCTCCCACCCGGCGCATCTCCTTCTCCCAGTTCGGCGCCTCCAGCACCTTCTCCCACTGCCTCCCATGCGGCCCCCAGCAAGCTCTCCTCCCTCGGCCCCCTCACCTTCTTCACTGCTCTGTCCGCGTGCTTTCGTAAATCACCAGCTCGCCAGAGCCCGTCCAAGCTACCGCCACCCCAACACCCGGCCGCCGGACCTCCTCCGCTGCCACCTCCCGGCCGCTCCGTCCGGCAGCCCGCCGCCCGTCTCTGCTCCGTCCGGCTAGCCTCCGGCCTCTTCACTCCGTCCAGCTGCGGCTGCCGCTCCTCCCTCCGACCCGGCCGGTGCCCCGACCGCCGCTCCTCCCGTCTCCCTTCACCCGACCTAGCGCCCGGCTCCCTCACGTTTCCACGCCGGCGTCACGAGCTGCGTCGCCTCCGGTCTTCCCGTCCCGGCGGCTGGCGCCTCCTCCCACGGTGGCCGGCCGCTCCCCATACCAGCGCCGCCAAGGTGCCGTGGCGGCGTCGCGTGATCTCCCTGAGTGCACGCCACCGTCTGCGCCCCTCGCTCTGCGTGACAGGCCATGGATGAGCTACTTTGGCTTCTCCTTGATTGCCCTCTATGTGTTTGGGTAAATGCCTCAAAGCATGTCTTGTGTACTGCAGTGGAGCTCGCCTCGCCGTCCCTCGGCAGCTCGACCGTCTGCGTCGCCTCCAAGTGGCCGAGCCTCCACAACCGGTCAGGTCTGTAATTCCTTCTCTGAGCGGCTCTGTTTGTCGCTAAAAATGGAACTCAAGGTGTGTTGTTTTGTCTTTTAGTTTGATACTAAAAAGAAGTATGTACGTGTTTAAAATCGACAAGGGTTAGTGGCATTCAAATGCGAGATAGTTAGAAAATTTGTTGTTTGGTTCGCTTAGTTGGGGTAAACTACTTAGATCACTCATGCTTGTGCTAACAGTTTGAAAAGTTAGTTAAGGAGAAGTTGAGTTCTCGATTTCTTTTCCTAAGCACTATCTGTTGTAGGTTGTTTAAATGGAGAGAAGTCGATTCTAGTCGGATCGGCAATAGGCATGTTATCCTAATCTCGGTAGTAAGAAATGCTATGGATTCATTTAGCTAGCGGATTACTAAAAGGGTGGGTTTAAATTGGATGTTGGAAGTAGATATCAAACATCCTTTCTCAGTTTGTTCCTCACTTTGGATGCATGAGCGAGTTTTGTGCCCATTTGTCACTTCCTTGAGCTAGTGATTGGGAAGGATTAGCTTACGCAACTATTAGTTTTGATGAACTAAATGAATCATTCCTTCTTGTCGAGAGGATTTTCTTGTTGTAGTGCATAAGCAATAATATGAAAATGGTAAGTTTTGTCGATAGGTTAGTAACTTTGCTAATCCAGTAGTAAGTGTTTGCCTCGGACTAATTTGGCTAGTTGGGCAATTAGTTTCAGTAGCATCTAAAATCTGAAAGTTGTTTTTAGGAGGATAGCTAAGCAGGCTTTGTATTTCTTTATCAGGATTGTCACTTCTGAGTTAGTGCTTGAGAAAGAAGAGGTGTGTTAAGGAAAGATGTTTTGTCAGTGTAACTCTTTAGTAGAAAACCTGAATTGTCAATGAACCCATTTGCAAGACCTTATGCTTTCTTTTAGCAAAATGTTGTGTAAGACAATTAGGTCACTAAGTGAGTTAGCCAATTTGTTTGTCTAAATGAACTTATAGCTGTAATAGTTGCTTGGAATAGTTAGTTAATTAAAGTGTGATAATATGTTGTAGCTAATAGATGTGCACACAATCACCATCAAAGTGCATCGAAGAAGAATATATAAGAGGTTGATTTTGGTGTATGATCGTCGTGGTTGTATGCATAGAATGCCGTGAGAGAATCTGGTGAGTATTAGGTGGTGTCTGTTGAGGAAAATAGCATCAGAAGCTCTAGGTATCGTCGTCGTCATTCGTTCTATTAGCAATAACATGACAATTTTGATTCTAGATAGGATTATATCTTGGTTAGTGCGGTAGTTAGATATGTTTACAGTCGCTTAGTTGGTTGGACTATTATCCGGTAGTAGTAATCTAATCTGAAAAATAAGCTTGCTTGGATCCTCTTAATCAAGCGTGAAATCTTTGTTATCTTGGAAAATAAGTGATGTTTGGAAAGAACAATAAGAAGGAATCTTAGCTAATAATCTTCGAATCAGCTAATTTGTTGTTCCTTAATTCATATTCTACCTTCTATGTTGTTAATTTTTGGATCTTTTGGCGTTACGGTGTTTATTTGCTGTTTTTCGCTTTGGTAGTTTTAGATTAGATGGCGTCGATTATCGAGTGATCCTCTGCAGCAAGTCGAATATCTCAAACAAAGCAAAGGCAAGCGGTTTGATCATATCCAGTTCATTCCCATTATTTTCAAGTCTAATATTTTGTTTAACTGTATGTATGCATGCTTTTGTGTCAAAGTAATTTTGTCGATTAGAGGTAGTTAATCCCATTGCATAGTTGCCACTGAAAATTGTTCACCCTGCCACTACCTTAGGAATATTATTCTCCTTTGGTGAATTAGAGCCGGTGAATGATTTAGGGCCTTTTATTTGTATTTCTGATGTGATGCTTAGCCATGCTTAGATACCGAGTAGAATTGGCGGTTATCGACTTAGTCGATAACTTTGATCACACAAAAATTATTATAACTTATGATTCAGCATTTTGCTATGTTTAATTGTGAAAACTAAAAATAAAAACAAAATGATTTAAGCTTGGGCACAATGGTAAGATGGTGTGATTCTTGGGTGTGGCTGAAAGGTGCAGGTCAGTGGGGACCGAACATCTTGTGAGTTTTTGTTATCCGAGCATTTGGCGTGCTAACCACACTAGAGGTATGGGACCTCTCTTGACCTAGTACTTTGGCGTGTATTGGCTCAAGTCGCGAGGAGGTCGCGGGAGGGATGGAGGTGGGAGCATGGTAGTTGTCAGAAGAGCTTTATCTGAGTGGGTAGTTGTCTCTTGGCTTTACCATGTAAGCGTATGGATTTCTATCCATACTGACGGCTCGTAGTTAATACACAATATTGGAAAAGTCTCGTAGGACTTAGGTGTGCGGCATACCTTGGAAGTGTGCTTTGGCTTAAAGCGATGCGAGGTGTGGAGTGCAGTGGTACACCTGGGGTTAAAAACTATTCGAATAGCCTCGTCCTAGGTGATGGACACGCTTGGGTAAGCTTATCGAGAGTTAGACTACAACATTTTAATTAAAACTTGATGGGTTGGTATGAGCAGGCGTTCATACTATTGTTGTGATGGCCATTGGGTTGGTCATCTCGAGATATCTTTATGTCACTACTTACTTGTATCATTGTTATTTGCAAATAAAAATTGAATTGTTAAAGCGCCTTCAAAACTATTACATTATTGCAAAGAAAACTTGCTTTCTGCTAAAAGTAAGTCGAGCCCCCTCCACCTAAATAAAGCTTGCATGTAGTTAATTATAGTTACATTACCCTTACACGTGGTCTTACAGTACAAAAACAATTTTGTACTCGGATGCTTTGTAATGTTTTTGTTGCGAGAGGAAGAAAAGCGAGCCCCAGGGCTTTCCTTTTGTGAGATGTCTCTGCGGGTTTGACGACTAGCAGCGGCCGGTTGGTTGCCTTGTGGGTAAAGGCACACTAATTGGCTCTTTTATTTATCGCCATCTTATGGCTTTGCTTCATTGTGTAGTTTGTTATTTATCTTGTATTTTCAATCTGTTGTATATTTGAAGTTTTGATATTGTAACCTCTAGTGTATGGAATTGATGCATAATTTTTGCAGGGTGTGTATCTGCATTTCTGGAAGTATACATATCCACGAGGCTTAGTTTATTTGAATTGTGATGCTAGGGTCAATGGAAGGCTAAGCATTACAAGTCGAATAAACAGGAGTCCTCACAAAGTTAGTATCAGTACATGTCTGACCGTAGAAACCCTAGCTTGAGTCGTCATTAGGATATTTTGAAAAACTTATTTTCAAAATATCAAATGGTTTATGAAAACTTAAGTAAGGTCTCAGATTTTACTCCTTATCTATCTTAGCTTGCTCATCTTGCCTTATTCTTGTTGAGTTTTGAAAAAGGTTGTCCCTCTCTCTTCTCCTTCAAAGTTAGTCGGTTATCGGTTAAATTCGGTTTGGGAATAATGAGATTTCAAAATATGAAGTGTTGATTTTATTGAAGATTAGAAACACTCGGAGTTGAAGCACTCATCTCGAAGCTCGGATACAAAATCTGGACAGACAAGCACAAGTTTTGGACTACAAACATTTAGTTAAATCGTTAGAGTTAAAAATGAGATGGTAAATCAACTAAAACTCATGGGATTAAAGGGTAAGATGTGATATTAGATGGCTAATGCCCAATGCACCCTTATATGGTTTTACCATGCACGTTAGATGCGATAGAACTTGATTTGTGTTCTAAAATTCTATCATCCTAAGCGATTGCTCGTTCATTCAATACGAGTTAGTAAATGCGGAGGCAAATCTTTTGCTTTGTAAGTTTGCATTGATCTTATGCTTTCATACAAACATTTGGAGTTCATTTATTGTTATGTGTTTGCAATCGGGTTAGGGTAATGTCAATTTCCCTAGGCGATGCCTTAGGATTAAATTAGGGTTATTCTTAGAATATATACACCCTAAATGGTATTACTTAGCTTGTAGACATTTGGATTTTGTAATCGTATGCTCTCCTTGTTCCAAGTAGTTGCACATCGCCTACGGACGGCATGTCTGACAACTATGTCGGAACCTTTTTGGGGTAGATAGTACATGTTAGAATTAAAATGCATACAGTGCTGTTCCCTCACCTTGTGTTCATTCTTTCCTTCTCTCATCCTTTATACATCAAACATGTTTAAGGGGGTAGCAGATACCTCAAACTACTTGTTAGACATCTTGATTCTCATACTTTAATCATGCATATAGTTTCTAAATTAAGTCAAGCGTGTCATGTTAATCAAGTCGCATAGAACAAGAAGCATGTAGGCATACATGTGAGCATTTGCACTCTCACTAATCAAAATTTAAAATTTGCAGTAGGACTAATTTGCACATGCATCCTCGTGCATTCATCTGTGCAATTCCTATCCCACCAAGCAAATAGAACTAGAGAGGTGAGATTAGCGAGACCACCTTAAACCTTGCTTGCCTTCTCTTTTACGCAGAGTCACGGTGTTGATATCGATTATCATCTAACCGATCTTTCAGTCCTATCGATCGATGCCTTTTCCGGTCGTTGAGTGGGCGAGTCTTTCGTACTACTAGAAGACGGCGTGAAGCATGATGTCAAATTATCTCGAATCAAGAAAGGAAAGGTTAAACAAAGCAATGGAAAGGAAAATGTGCCAACAACGTCGGAATCTTGCATCATGATCTTCGGCACTATCTACGAAGGAAATCAAGAAAGCAGATGGTGCATTTCGTTTAGAGTTGAAAAGAACCCGAGAAACACTTATCGGAAGGCATTAGAAATCCTTCAACAAGCTTCCCACTTTAGAACCTAAAACTTCTGAAGAACCACTCCGGATTCGAAGTTGAGTTCGGCTCGCATCAAAATCCGAAAAGTGACTCCATGACCAAACTCACCTAGGTTGCCCGACTTTCCGTTCGATTTCAGAACTCTAGGAATCTGGGCGAGATACATTTAAGGGAGTAGATTTGTAACATCCGAAATTTCAAAATGCAAAAATACGAGATTTTAAAACCTTTTGTATGATTATCTGTTGTCGTTTAGTTTGTCTGCAGTTTTTGTGAGTTATTTGATTTGCGTTTATTTTGCCGGCACAAGTAATGAGAAGTAAAAACCCTAGAAACATAAAATTGTAAAAGAATCAGATACAATTAAATCATCATAACAAAATTAACTTAAAAGGTTGCCCGGTAAAATATTACTAAAGTAAACCTTAGGTCAAAGACATGTTCAGAACTTAAAACTCAGAATTTATTTTGCTAACCTAAAGTCCTACCTCGGTCCTTAGCACCTTAGCCCACAGCGCATCTCACCCAGAGCATCAACCGTCTTGGGCGCCATGCCACTTTGCTCATCCAGGCACGGGTGAAGCGCATGGCGTGTCCCTTCTTTTCCTGCCATTTCTCTAATCCATTTCTCTTTCCAACAACATCTCTTGTGAGCAGTATCTACAAATATTTTTCATAGGTTTAACTCACCTTCAAAATTTCACAATTGTTCAAAATAATTTGCTATTTTAAGCGGTAGTCAAAGTAGTTTAATAGGAGGCAAAACTTTCCAACTCACTCATGGCCATTTCTCTCGGAACCCCATCGCTTTGCATGCGTGCCAACCCACTCACGCCTCGGCCGCTCTGCCATCCCGAATGCATCGCCACCACCACGAATGCATCGCTGCCGCATAACAAAAGAAGTGTGTGGCGGCGCCTCCTTCCTTGCCATTTCTTCCCTTCCTCCTCCTCTTTCTCCACAGGCGTGCAGCCTCGAATCCGCCGCCTTCCTCTCTGCTTGCCGCCGCCATTCGGCCGCCCCGCCCTCCCTGCCTCGGCCGGTGCTCACTTGAACCACGCCACGGCGCCGCTCCGCTTTGCTGCCATCTCCCACCCGGCCGCATCTCCTTCTCCCAGTTCGCCGCCTCAACACCTTCTCCCCAGCTCCCCATGCGGCCCCCACCAGCTCTCCTCCTCGGCCCCCTCTTGTTCTTCTGCTCTGTCCCGGCAGCGCTCGTAAATCACCTGCTCGCCCAGAGCCCGTCCGAGGCTGCACCGCCACCCCAACACCCGAGCGCCGCGGACCTCCTCCGCCACCACCTCGCTCGCTCGTCAGCAGCCCGCCGCCGTCCTCTGCTCCGTCGGCTAGCCTCGGCCTCTTGACTCCGTCCATTGCGGTGCCCGGCTCCTCCTCCGCAGGCCCAGTGCCCCCGGCGCGGCTCCCTCCCGTCTCCTTCACCCGACCTAGCGCGTGCGGCTCCCTCACGTTTCCCCGCCCGCCGTCACGAGCTGCGTCGCCTCCGGTCTTCCCGTCCGACGCGGCGCCTCCTCCCGGTGGCGGCCGCTCCCATGCACAAGCGCCGCCAAAGTGCCGGCGGCGGCGTCGTGATCTCCTGGAGCCGCACGCCACCCGTCTGCCTCATTCTGCGGCGCAGGCCATGGATGAGCTACTTTGGCTTCTCCTTGATTGCCCTCTATGTGTTTGGGTAAATGCCTCAAAGCATGTCTTGTGTACTGCAGTGGAGCTCGCCTCGCCGTCCCTCGCGCGCCCTTCGACTTGTCTGCGTCGCCTCCAAAGCGGCCGAGCCTCCTGTCGGTCCGGTCCTGTAATTCCTTCTCTGACGGCTCCTGTTTGTCGCTAAAAATGGAACTCAATTTGTGTTGTTTTGTCTTTTGGTTGTTCTGTAAAAAGAAGTATATGCGTGTTTAAAATCGACAAGGGTTAGTGGCATTCAAATGCGAGATAGTTAGAAAATTTGTTGTTTCGGTTCGCTTAGTTGGGGTAAACTACTTAGATCACTCATGCTTGTGTACTTGGTTTGAAAAGTTAGTTAAGGAGAGTTGAGTTCTCGATTTCTTTTCCTAAGCACTATCTGTTGTAGGTTGTTTAAATGGAGAGGAAGTCTGATTCTAGTCGAGATCGGCAATGGGCTTGTGTTATCCTAATCTCGATAGTAAGAAATGCTATGGATTCATTTAGCTAGCGGATTACTAAAAGGGTGGGTTTAAATTGGATGTTGGAAGTAGATATCAAACATCCTTTCTCGATTTTGTTCCTCACTTTGGATGCATGAACGAAGTTTTGTGCCCATTTGTCACTTCCTTGAGCTAGTGATTGGGAAGGATTAGCTTCGCAACTATTAGTTTTGATGAACTAAATGAATCATTCCTTCTTGTCGAGAGAGGATTTTTTCTTGTTGTAGTGCATAAGCAATAATATGAAAATGGTAAGTTTTGTCGATAGGTTAGTAACTTTGCTAATCCGGTAGTAAGTGTTTGCCTCGAGACTAATTTGGCTAGTTGGGCAATTAGTTTCAGTAGCATCTAAAATCTGAAAGTTGTTTTTAGGAGGATAGCTAGCACACTGTATTTCTTTATCGAGGTTGTCTCACTGCGAGTTAGTGTGAGAAAGAAGAGGTGTGTTAAGGAAAGATGTTTTGTCGGTGTAACTCTTTAGTAGAAAACCTGAATTGTCAATGAACCCATTTGCAAGACCTTATGCTTTCTTTTAGCAAAATGTTGTGTAAGACAATTAGGTCACTAAGTGAGTTAGCCAATTTGTTTGTCTAAATGAACTTATAGCTGTAATAGTTGCTTGGAATAGTTAGTTAATTAAAGTGTGATAATATGTTGTAGCTAATAGATGTGCACACAATCACCATCAAAGTCTGTCGAAAGAAGAGAATATATAAGAGGGTTGATTTTGGTTGTATGATCGTCGTGGTTGTATGCATAGAATGCCCGTGAGAGAATCTTTGGTGAGTATTAGGTGGTCATTAAGGAAAATAGCATCACCGAAGCTCTAGGTATCGTCGTGTCGTCATTCGTTCTCGTTAGCAATAACATGACAATTTTGATTACCGATAGGATTATATCTTGGTTAGTGCTGGTAGTTAGATATGTTTAAAGTCGCTTAGTTGTTTGGACTATTATCCGTAGTAGTAATCTAATCTGAAAAATAAGCAGCTTGGATCCTCTTAATCAAGCGTGAAATCTTTGTTATCTTGGAAAATAAGTGATGTTTGGAAAGAACAATAAGAAGGAATCTTAGCTAATAATCTCGAATCAGCTAATTTGTTGTTCCTTAATTCATATTCTACCTTCTATGTTGTTAATTTTTGGATCTTTTGGCGTTAATTGTTTATTTTTGCTTTTTCGCTTTGGTAGTTTTACCGTTAGATGGCGTCGATTATCGAGTGATCCTCTGCAGCAAGTCGAATATCTCAAACAAAGCAAAGGCAAGCGGTTTGATCATATCCGAGTTCATTCCCATTATTTTCAAGTCTAATATTTTGTTTAACTTTGTATGTATGCATGCTTTTGTGTCAAAGTAATTTTGTCGATTAGAGTAGTTAATCCCATTGCATAGTTGCTGAAAATTGTTCACCCTGCCACTACCTTAGGAATATTATTCTCCTTTGGTGAATTAGAGCCGTGAATGATTTAGGGCCTTTTATTTGTATTTCGATGTGATGCTTAGCCATGCTTGAATACAGGTAGAATTGGGCGGTTATCGACTTAGTCGATAACTTTGATCACACAAAAATTATTATAACTTATGATTCACATTTTTGCTATGTTTAATTGTGAAAACTAAAAATAAAAACAAAATGATTTCGACGGGCACAATGGTAAGATGGTGTGATTCTTGGGTGTATTGGAAGGTGCCGGTCAATTAAGGACCGAACATCTTGTGAGTTTTGTTATCCAGCATTTAGCGTGCTAACCACACTAGAGGTATGGGACCTCTCTTGACCTAGTACTTTGGCGTGTATTGGCTCGGGTGCGGGAGGTCGTCGGGAGGGATGGAGGTGGGAGCATGGTAGTTGTCAGAAGAGCTTTATCTGAGTGGGTAGTTGTCTCTTGGCTTTACCATGTAAGCGTATGGATTTCTATCCATACGAGCGGCTCGTAGTTAATACACAATATTGGAAAAAGTCTCGTAGGACTTAGGCGTCGGCATACCTTCGGAAGTGTGCTTTGGCTTAAAGGCGATGCGAGGTGTGGATGCGATGGTACACCTGCAGGTTAAAAACTATTCGAATAGCCTCGTCTAGGTGATGGACACGCTTGGGTAAGCTTATCGAGTTAGACTACAACATTTTAATTAAAACTTGATGGGTTGGTATGAGCAGGCGTTCATACTATTGTTGTGATGGCCATTGGGTTGGTCATCTCGGGATGTCTTTATGTCACTACTTACTGTATCATTATTATTTACGCAAATAAAAATTGAATTGTTAAAGCGCCTTCAAAACTATTACATTATTGCAAAAGAAAACTTGCTTTCGCTAAAAGTAAGTCAGAGCCCCTCCACCTAAATAAAGCTTGCATGTAGTTAATTATAGTTACATTACCCTTACACGTCGGTCTTGCAGTACAAAAACAATTTTTGTACTCGGATGCTTTGCTTAATGTTTTGTTGCGAGGAGGAAGAAGCGAGCCCCAAGGGCTTTCCTTTTGTGAGATGTCTTTGCGGGTTTGACGACTAGCTTGGCGGCCGGTTGGTTGCCTTGTGGGTAAAGGCACACTAATTGGCTCTTTTATTTATCGCCATCTTATGGCTTTTGCTTCATTTGTGTAGTTTGTTATTTATCTTGTATTTTCAATCATTGTATATTTGAAGTTTTGATATTGTAACCTCTCGTGTATGGAATTGATGCATAATTTTGTGTTGAGGTGTGTATCTGCATTTACAGGAAGTATACATATCCACGAGGCTTGGTTTATTTGAATTGTGATGCTAGGGTCAATGGAAGGCTAAGCATTACAAGTCGAATAAACCGGAGTCCTCAGAGCTCGATCCTAAAGATTACAGGAGATAAGGAGGTCAACTTAAATTTGAAAACAAGGTTCAGAAGAGACAAGAAACAGAACCTAAGAGCGAGGCGAGAGAAGAACCGGGAAACCCATCCTCGGATGTCCAAGGGTACATCTCAACATGTTGTTCACAAACCTTCAAGGAGTCATAATGTCAAGTGGGTGTTTAACTACTCCAGAAACCATTTTTATACAACCACCATGCATGTTTATATCAAGACAAGGTACTTTTATGAAAACAGGTTCAACATGATGAAAGGTCTATAACTTGCCTTTGATGAAGATTTGAGCCGCCTGGTAGAAGTCGTCGGGTCTAGGAACTCTTGGAGAAGCTTGGATTCTACATGTTGAAAAGAGCCAAATAAGCAACTAGAGAAATTCCAAATAAAAACCAAAGAACCTACAAAACTAGAGCTAAAGAAAGGCACATAGTTCGGATAAAGATAGAAATTGGAATCACTCAGTGGGAGCTTGAGCGGTTGAGGTTGAGGAAGGAAAAAGGAGAGTGCAAAGAGGCAAGCAAGAAGGAAGAACAAAAGGGTTCCCAGGTGCCTTATAGGCGAGGAAGTCCAAGGAGGAGGCGGCATAGGCGTGCAGCGGGTGCAACAAAGGATGCCGCATTTAATGCCCACAGAGGCGGTGAAGGAGGAATGGAGGCAAGTAAGGGAGGAGACTAGAGGAAAACAAATGCGTAGAAGTGACAACATTTAATGCGACACAACATCATTTAATACGCAAAAACGTCCATGGTGGCGGTGACACAACAGGAGGAAGAAGAAGATGAGCAGGGGCCGCCGGTGGGGCTAGCCGAACTCGGGAGGGTGGTCCAACCGATGGGTGTGGTCTTTGCAAAAGACCAGAGGGTGGTCTTTGGAGGAGGAGGTCCTAAGGACAAGGGGAGGTCACGAGGAGGAGAGGGGTCCGAGGACAAGGAGGTCCCGAGGACAAGGAGGAGGAGGTCACGAGGACAAGGAGGGGAGGTCTTGAGGAGGAGGAGGCCCTAAGGATAAGGAGGTCCTAGGGAGGAGGAGTGCGAGGACAAGGAGGACTGAGGAGGAGGAGGTCTTGAGGACAAGGAGGAGGTCACGAGGAGGAGAAGATCCCGAGGACAAGGTCACGAGGAGGAGGAGGTCCCGAGGACAAGGAGGAGGTCCTGAGGACAAGGAGCGAACAGAGAAGAGGCAAACTTGAAAACCAGCGAACTCCAACAACGCAGGATAAACCAATTCGAAGTGATTGAAGTTCGATTAATTCACAATAAACCTCCAAATTCCCAAAATCTCCAGGTTAAGCTTGAGCAATTAACAAAACCGGATGGTTAATTTTAAACTCGAAAATTTAAAAAGGCCCGGAGAAAATTGTGATGCTACACTACCGTCCCATCTATCTAAACAAGAGCTACAAAAGTCATGTTACTACACTACCACAATAGTGTTACTACACCACCGCAGGAGTGTTACTGCACTTTTGATGTACCGTGAAAGATTGGGCCAAAACAACGTGATCCCGCTAGTTCAATATTTGGATCCTCATCACTCCTGCCCTCCTCAAATAAGAGCCACAAATCAGTTCATTCCTTATATTTGCAGACATCTACTTGTTGGCATATGAGGGCAAGCACAATGTAAGATGCTTTTACATTGGAACCCTTATAAGAATCATCTCCTCTAATGCAAGCTCTCTCTTTCTAGGTACTTAGATGGTTGTATTATCTATTAATTAGAGGCCGTTATATGCATAAGCATTGGTGCCTAGTCAAGCATCAATACTACTTGCTGTAGTCACAAAATAGTGACATTTTGGGATATACGTTGTCAACTTTCTAAACTTTGGCTGATATCAATATCTCTATGAATATTTAAAATGGATACTTGAAAATGATATGTGTGGATTAGTCTCAAAAATTCTTTCATAACATTTATAATTTATTAGGTTCTATAAATATATTACAATAGAAATTAGTCGTCAAAGTTGCGTTCTATAGACCGTGTCCATGTCTAAAACGTCAATCTTTTATGATTAGAGGAAATACAAAATAAGCACTTTATCCATCCTACTTGGCAAAAGAAAATTGTTTTCTTTTGTTAACCACCACTCAGAAACACTGCATTTGTTACATTCCCTTAGTGGCCAACATGTAAAAGTTTATACTCAAATGTATGCTTGTAGAAAATTGCTCAAAAAACTTATGATAATATTTTTGAATTTTTAAAGGGTTTTTTGGAACTTTCAAATGCATGTTTTGATGGAAAAAATAATTTAGAGCGATAGCATTTTTGGAACATCTAAAAACAAAACTTTGAACAAACTAGCATTCGATAACATTCAACTGAATTACGTTTGACCGTTAACCTATATATACACACACTACTTCCACAACTGGCAAACAATAGCAGTCACATAGATTTGCATTTTCTGGTTTGTTGTTTATTATTATATATATATGGTGGATGCGAAGGGAAGACACGCAAAATGTCCTATTTACCCTACATCCTCCTCCTTCCGTTTTCCTCCTTCTTTGCCTAGCCACGATGGCGTACTATCGTGGGAAAGACGATACGACGATGTCGGCGTCGCAGCTTTGAGGCTTAGTGCAAGAGACCATGAAGAGGTGGTTGCGGGCTTCCTCATGCGCCGATGCACGAAGACCAAGGGTCGGCGAGCGAGTTCGACATCTAACGGTGCCAACGCATATCATTCATGGTGAAGACAATGATGCAATGGCCTACGGTGAAATAGAGTAGAGCACGAGGTTTAGAAATGAGGTTGGCTAGGCTATTATAGCCTTGGTGGCGTGCGCGACACGAAGCGAAAGAAAGAGAGATGGGCCAAGAGTGTGGAGCGCACAGTCGATGCATGTCTTGGCATGTGGGAGGGCTTTGTGCAGCTCGTGAGCAACGATGGCGATGGCGTAGGCGGCGGTGCCTAGTGAGAGGCAATCATCCGATGGGCGACGTCCTGGTGAGAGGCAATCACGGTGCGACATTCCGATGGAGCGACATTGTAGAACACAGCCATCAGCGATGAGCGAGCTAGCGAGGTAAGCACGGACTATGTGTGTATGGCGAGGTTGTCCATTGGATGTCGATGGGGATGGCGCGCCTAGTGTAGGATCAAGGATAACCAACTAGAGCGGGTGAATAGGAGGTTTTAAACTTTTGTAACTAATTAACAAATCAAGTCAATAATGAAGTAAGACTAAACTAGATACAATTCTAACTAAGCAATTCAACACAAGATAAATGCTACAATTGTAAATGCGGAATAAGTAAAGATAAGAAATAACCACAAATGAGACAATGAAGTTTTCCGTGGTATCGAATACTTGCGGTCTTTACCAGTCCACGTTGAGGAAGCTTGAACAAATCAAGCCGCGCCACGAATTAAGCCTTTCTCGATCACTAATGGTTGTTCTTCTTCGCTCCGGAGATGGTGAACACCAAATCACTCATAATCTTGGCGGGCCTCTTCACAATCTTTTGAAGAGATCACCGTGCTTACACCCTGGTTGTCTAGGTGTTTGGAAAAACACCAAGAGTAATGAATCCACGACCTTCGCAGCGGCACTCAAGTGCAATGGATCAATCTAGAATGAATGCACTTGAATTTTGGCTCAACTACCTCACAATGAATGCACAAGTGAATTTGAGGAGTTGAATGAATGCTCAAAGCTCTAAAGATGTTAAATATTGTCTAGCGCACTGTCAGTGTGGCGGTGGAAGTATTTATACCCCTCGACAACAAAATGACCGTTGGGGAAATCCCGACTTTCAGTAAATGCGATACTACCGCCACGAACCACACAATACTACTTTGCACTTTACCTACACCGCTTTGTACGGCTACAACGGTGGCATGCTCCCTTTGACATAGCCGTTTCAAGCGCGGTGCGGTACTACGCCAACTATCATGCGGTCATACCGCTAAGGCGATCGTCGCACATTGGAGCGGTAGTACCATTCGTAGGGTTTTCAATCTCGATCGAAAAGGTGCTTCTCGAAATAACGTCGCTATCTTTAATACGAGCAACCGTGGGTGGTAGTTCGCTATGAAATCACGGTACTACCGTTTGCCAAGGAGCACGAGCTCCAAAGGCATCTCTCGATTTTTCTGAACGCCAACCAACAAGCGAAATGGCCAGGGCTGCGGTAGCACCGCACCACAAGCCGGTCATACCGCTGAGCATCCAGAGCAACAAGGTCCGATCGGACTTAATACATGGATGGCTCAGATTCAAAGGGCCATTTGGACCACTCATTTAAACCATACGATCGGTCACTTTCGGATGGTCCGAGCGGCTGCGATAGTACCACCGAAGGATACGGTCATACCGCAAAGCGGTAGTTCCGCCCTGTAAACTTTGGTACTACCGTTTTCCTTGTCAAATTCATAGTTGGCTTTTCAAATCAAATTCAAATGCATGCATGATCCTAAATTGATCTAATTTGCACAAGAACAAGCTATCAAGCTACTAGTCACAATCCATATTAATAGTACGTCATTTAACCTATAATCCGGTCTTCCATCCATTTCTCTTAAGACCGGTAAAACACAAAAGGATCCTAGACTACTTGTACCTTGTCTTTGAGCCATGTAGATCTTCATGTTGTCCTTTAGCATGCATCTTCAAGTCATCAAACTTACCAATGGGACTTAACCTTGTAAATACTCAATAAACACGTTAATCCCATATTCACATTATCGTTAATTACAAAACCATTTTTAGGGGCCTAGATGCTTTCACCTAGCATTATGGGAAGCGAGCTGCGATGGAGGACACCAGCGGTGCGGCATCGAGCGGTGAGGCCTCGTTCGATGGCGAGTTGGGCGTGTGTAGCTTGGCTTGCACAAGGGTGGTGCGCGTGACATGCAAGCCTCGTGGTGGGACGCGGATACTAGCAGGTGGGCTCCACCAACCGATAAGGGGAAAATAGTGTTTTCATCCACCTTCTCTCTCCTTTCCAATCTGGGTATATTATTTTAATGAGTAGAGTATCCTACAGCAAAGAAACATATTTTTGTCATGTCTTTGGCAAAAACACAAAATTTGAGTGTCCTACGCAATAACACGAAATTGTGATGTCATGTAGCCAATTTTGCCTATATATATAGGTTTAGTGACACAAAAATAGTACCGTTAAATTTGTCTTTGAAATTAAGGACTTTCATATTATCATATATTTTTTTCTAGTTTTGAACAAATAAGTTATTATTTAAAGGTACATTTTGAAGACCATGCCAAGTCAAACGCACCCTACAAAAATCCAGTGAGGGAGTATTTTCCACGGTAAACGTACATAGCCTAAATTATCGTGTGGATATAAACCAAATTGTGTTTCAATTTGGAGCAATAATCACTACTACAAAGAAGGCTATATTGGACGCCTCATCACAGACGGTTCCCCAGAATCCATCAGCGTTGTAATTATCATAGATAGTTTTACAAGTGTGACCATCTATGTTATTAGCGATAGCTAGAACCACCTGTGGTAATTGCAAACATCACAGACAGTTTAATTTGAACTATCTGTGATAATTCATAGACGGTTCTTAACAAGCACCATGTAATAATTGTAGATGTCACAGATTGTTTTTAATCCAAACTGTGAGTTAGAAAACTTTGAGAGAAATAAGGTCTGGAATCTAGTAGAACCTCCTAGTGGTCATAATGTGATAGGAACCCGTTGGGTGTTCAAAAATAAACAAAGTGAGGATGGGTCTGTGATTAGAAACAAGGCTAGATTGGTAGCTCAAGGTTTTAGCCAAGTTGAGGGGTTAGATTTTGATGAGACCTTCGCTCCTATTGCTAGACTAGAAGCCATTCGCATTCTGCTTGCATTTGCTGCGTCTAAGGGCTTTAGGCTGTATCAGATGGATGTCAAGAGTGCTTTCCTAAATGGTTTTATAGAGGAGGAAGTGTATGTTCGGCAACCCCCTGGCTTTGAGAATCCCAAGCATCTACATCATGTTTTCAAACTATCTAAAGCCTTGTATGGTATTAAACAAGCCCCTAGAGCCTAGTATGATAGACTTTAGACCTTCTTGCTTAAGAATAATTTTGAGATGGGTAAGGTAGACAAGACCCTATTATTCTTAGGCATGACAATGACTTCTGCTTGCTCATATTTATGTAGATGATATATCTTTGGTGGTTCTTCTCATGCTCTTGTTTCAGTTTTACGAGACCATGTCCGGAAATTTGAGATGAGTATGATGGGAGAGCTCAACTACTTTTTAGGGCTTTAAATCAAGCAATACAAGGAAGGGATCTTCATCCATCGGATGAAGTACACCAGGATCTGCTCAAACATTTCGAGATGGGTGACTACAAGCGATCGCCACTCATATGGCCACCGATTGTTTTGGATCCAGATGAGGAAGGAGAAGCCGTGGATCAACGTGAGTACCGCAGCATGATCGGCTCCCTTCTGTACCTGACGGTCTCAAGACCGAACATCCACTTCGTAGTCTGCCTTTGTGCGAGGTTTCAGGCATCTCTGAGGACTTTCCATCGCTAAGCCGTCAAGCGCATCTTCAGGTATCTTCACTCTACCCTCCAGTATGTCATTTGGTATTCCTACTCTTCTTCTTTGTCCATTCAGGGGTTTTTTTTATTCTGATTTTGCGGGCTGTCGGCTAGATAGGAAGAGTACCTCACGCACTTGTCACTTCTTAGGCACTTCTCTTGTCTCTTGATCTTCTTAGAAGCAGTCCTCTGTTGCACAATCCACTGATGAAGCTGAATATGTAGCTATTGCTAGTTGCTGTAGTCAGATTTTATGGATGGTGTCCACTCTTAAGGACTATGGGTTAACTTTTGCTAGTGTTTCTCTTTTCTGTAACAATACTTCTACCATTAATATTGCTAAAAACCCTATGCAACATTCTAGGACCAGGCACATAGACATTCGCTATCACTTCCTTAGAGACCATGTCGAGAAGGGTAATATTGTGCTACACTTCGTGGAGTTTGAGGCTCAGTTGGCTGATATACTCACCAAGCCTTTAGATCCAACTAGGTTTGCCACCTTGAGGAGTGAGTTAGGGGTAATTTACCTCTATGGGTTGGTTTGAGGGGGAGTTAGTTCTTTCTTGAACTTTCCTTGTTCTTTCTGGTCTTTTCTTGATCTTTTCTGAACCTGTTGATCCTTTTTGATCTTTTTAGGCTTTTCAGTACTTCTTGGATCTCATTGTATCATATTGCATTCATATGAAAATAACAAAAAGATGCATCGTAATATAAGCTTTACTGCTTGTCTTTAAAAATTGATGAAGCTTTGCTTATTACCCTTTTGAGCTTTAGTGTTTCAATTGTTGCTCAGTTCAATATCCAGTTCTTTGACTTGCTAGAATTATCATACTTTCACATGTGTAGCTAAGTCTTTGCTAATTGAGCTAGAACTTTAAAACAAATTGAACTGAATTTTGCAATTTGTGTATCTTTTAGTTAGTTGCACAATTAGTGATCCTTTTGTGATATTGGCCCTATCAAAATTGCTTTGTTAGCTCTTGAATCTAGGATTGAACATCTTTTGAGCTTTCTGTTCCTGTAAGAATCTAAAACTGCTCTTGTGAAAAAAAAATGAAAAATTAAATTTCAAGATTCTCATGTGGTTAAATTGTGGAAAACTATTCTTACGAGACTGCATGTCAAAGACATGAACTTAGAGATAGTTTGATGATTTAGACGATCTCATGGGGACTGCTTGTCAAAATGGACATGAACTTCAAGATTTGTCGTCCTGGTTGAAGCTTAGGAAGAGTTTGTGGATGGCTCCTAGTTCAGGATCTTCTTCACTAAAATAAACCTTTAATCAACATCAATATTAAAATTGGGTGATTGAGGTATTTTGAGCAAAATGATTCAATTTGGGATTTTGTGTCTCTAGGATGGTCGGTGTTAGTTTCTTAATCTCACATTGACATTCTGACAAGGCCATTATCATTTTAGGATCCATGTTGATAAACTTGCTAATTTTGAAGCTTTGCTTAAATTGTTACAATTCATCGTTTTATCTTGAGCCTTCTAGCTTATCTTTGATATATATGTCTTAACATGATCTTGCTAGCGTTTTCAGGCTTGATATGTATTGAGTAATAGTAGAAATACTAGCTTATTGTTTTGGGTAATCTCCAAAGCTTCTTGTACTCAAAATTGAAAAATACAAAAAAATAAAGCCACTCCATTGCATTTCATGCATGCTCTTTCTTTTATTTCTTCCTCATTTCTCAGTTGTCGTCTGGATGAGAGGAAGGCATGATTCCTTGATGACTCCATTGTCAAAGGAGAAGATATAACAAAATGGTAGATGGGGAGCTATTTGGAGAAAATGGAGAAAATAATTTTTTTGAGAAATTATGATCATAGTGAGGGAAGCATCTAATCTGCATTCTTGTGATCTTATTGCCATTTCTGAACTTGAATTGCAATTCTTGGAACCTCACAATGATCGAAGGTCAATTTGAGCAGTTGTTCTTTCATATGGATCTTAAGTGAGATTTTTACTCTTCTCTGAAATTGAAGCTTTATTGCTTTCTTTTGCCTTATCTCACTTGTGCATGTGCTAATCTGAAGCCAACTTGGTCATTTACACTGCTTTCTCTTGGTTTTGGATCAAGTTATGCCTTTGCGCAAAGCGTCAAGTATTTTCATTTCAAACCTCTTACTTACATTTTGAGAAATTGCCAATGTGTTAATCAAGACGGAGATTGTGGACATCATGGTGATATGTTCATGATCTTAGGATGATGATACAATTGGCAATGACATTGAAGGTTTGTCGAAACACTCGTTTTGACGTAGTTCAAGTTCTATCAAGCGATGGCGGTCGGGCCGGCGAGTGCGATCGAGCCGGCTGTGTGGTGGTTTGACCGGCCACCTCCTGCGGTCAGACCGGCCAGGTCTTTGGCCAAGAGGCTGGTGGTCGAATCGGCCAATGGGCAGCGTGATCGACCGCCATAAATGGTCTTTTGAGTTTTGAGCCAGGCCAAAAATAGAGGTGTAGGCAAGAGAGAATTTTCTACTCTTGGTCTCATAATGTTTGGAGCTTGATTCAAAAGTTCTATTCGTTTGAAATTTCTGAGAGGTTCTGATTTTCTAGGAGGAATTTTGGCTAAGTCCTAAGTGGCGGTCGAGGCCGGCCAAAGGCGGTCGAACCGACCATGAGTGTGGCGGTCGACCGATTTGACTTGTTTGCCGACCGGCTTAGGCGATGTTTGCTTGTTAGGTCAAGTTCATGGGTTTCGGTGCATTTGTGTTACATGATGCATGTTTTGATTAACGTGGGTCAAGTTATGAAGAATGTGTTCCTGGAATCAATTTTTTTGTCTATTGTTGTGTAGGAAGCTTGTAGGTCAACGACGGTCAATGGTGAGGATGATCGGGACTAGACTTGGAGAGCTGATGTTTAGGACGATCGAGGATGCCGGGTGAGGTCAGTGGACTCAAGCATGGCACAAAATGGACAAGAATGACCGAACGGCGATTCGGTCGACAGGTTGCATCAAGCGGCACGAGGTGGTGCAAGTACCATGGTGATTTCGGTGGGAGCCATATGGGAGAGACTTGCGGCATGAAGAGAGCGTTGATCAACCTACACGTGACGAAGTATGGGCGTGCTTCATGAAGATTGGACTCGGTCTTTGGAAAAGTATCGGAAGGGTATTTTGGCAATTTCACCAAGATACCACCTTGATGGCCCTTGGCTAAACATGGCGCAAGACAGCACAAGAAGAGGTGGTTTAGGTCGAGAGAAGTTGAAGACGGCGCTTTAAAATATGTGCGTAAGTGAAACCCATTTGTGTGTGGGCTTACGGTGCCCATTAGGATTTACTCTTCTAGAAGCTAGCCTCCAATATAAATAGAGGTGGCGCTGGCCACCTTCGAACCCTTGCATTGTGAAAACCCTAGTTTGTGTTTAGGAAGAGAAAGTGGAGACGTTAGGGTTCTAGAGAGTTGGATTTGATTTCGTGCTCACGTGTTGAGTCTTTGTACTCCTGGATGGAGTGGCTGTAAACCAACATCCTATCAAATCAATCAAGGAAAGATTTCACAAGATGAGTCTCTTTATGTTCTTGCTCTCTATTTCATGATTTTGGGGCTTTCTTTGATCCATGAGTTTTCTTTTGGTTTGGCCTAGATTTAGCTTGCTTGTGACATGTGGGAATACATCTAAGATTATCTTGATCATCAATCACTCACGAGCAAGTTTCTAGATCATATTTTGGTTTTGACTCAGTTTTGAAGCAACCCTCACTCAAACCGAAAAAGGTCAGAACTTTGGCATTGATCTTCACGATCATTGATTGGAATAGGTTCCTGACATCCTAGAGAAGGTATGTTTCAATTTTCATGAAGTTTTGAGCCGTGCATCAAAAGTTAGACCAATTTGTGATTTTGAGTTGGATGATTTTACCGTTCATCGGTGGAGGTCAAACCGCCCATGAAGAGGTCATACTAGCTAGGCTAAGAGTCGACCGCCCAACTCATTATGAATTGAGTTTTTGGTGATTTTGGTTGTTTTGCTTGGGTTTTGATTGTATTCAATAGAAGTCTTCCGCTATGCTTGTACATTGATCTTCATAGCTCTCATAGCTATTGGAGTGAAAAACGTGTTGAATCTTATCAAGGTGAAAAAGTGATCATGCTCCTATTCACCCCTCTCTAGTCGCCATTTTAGTCCAATAGCATTATAATCAAGAGAGATGATAGCTAGGTTTAGATCTAGATTTAGATCTAGCTTGGTAGTTTGCTCTAATTTAAGAATGGGTCCCACTACTCCTAGTCTACTTCAATATATTCTTGCTTGATATATATATATTGTTTCATGAATAGTACATAGCTAGCTACTTTAGATGGACAATTTAAGGTGAATGATATGTGTAAGTGTAATGGCTAGCTAGCTATAGAAGCATTAATCTAATTTAACATTAATTTGTTACATGCGTATCGTACATGGACCGAAATTTGAATGTACGTTGAGCTGTATGAGTGAAGAGTATATTGATGGCGTGTGCGGTTTTAGAAGAGCTATCAAGCAGGATATGTTGAAGAAGAGGATGAAATTTATATACTATCCATACATTGATTGTGATAATCTGAAGATGTTTACCAACTCAGCACAGATCGAAGCGCAGTTGATTCGAAGGGGTTTCAAAAAAGGGTATACATATTAGAATAGTCACGGTGAAGAGCATATTATATAGGAAGGTAGTAACACCGTGAGTGAGACAACGATATGCTAGATCGAACTATGCTTTTGATGAGGATAGGTTATGCGATGACAATCTGGATTAGATGCTACACAATGTAGAAGGAACTATAGTGAGAGAGTTTGGTAAATTCGAGGGCTTGATGGAGGACTCGAAGAAACCTTTGTTCCCGAGCTGCAAGCCGGAATATACAAGGTTGTCATCCGTGCTTGAATTGCTGAAATTGAAGACAATCAATGGTTGGTCCAACAATAGTTTCATGGCGTTGTTAGGTCTCCTAGCGAACATCCTTCCAGAGGAAAACATGTTTCCCAGAACCACCTACCAAGCCAAGAATGTTCTTTGTCCATTGGGAATGGAAGTAGAAAGAATACATGCATGTTTGAACTATTGTATCCTCTACCATAAAGAGTATGCAGATGTGCATGTATGTCTGGTGTGCAAAGCATCCCAATACAAGTATAAGAATCACTACGATGATGGCGAGGGCATCGAGGTGAAGCAAGAACTTCTGCTAAGGTGTTGTGGTATCACTGTAATTTCTCGTTTGAAGCATTTATTTGTGAACCGAAGGAGACAAGATTGCTGCGTTGGCACTTGAAGGAGCGTAAGAAAGATAGAAAGCTAAGACACCCTCTGATTTTGTCGGTGGAGAAACATTGATAGTAGCCGAAGACTTGGTGCAGAAGCAGGAACCTAAAGTTTGGGTTGAGTCTGCAGATGGAATGAATCCTTTTGGTAACATGAGCGGTGACATAGCACCTAGCCCATGAATCTATGTATGTACAATCTTCCTTCTTGGTGTGTACTACTTATCCAAGGGCAAGTAACACGGAAATGATATTGATGTGTACCTAGCATCATTCTTTGGAAGATCTTGTGACACTATGAAACGAAGGGTACATGTATGGGATGCGTACAAGCGAGAGAACTTCACTTTACGCGCTATATTTTTCTGCACCATCAATGATTTTTCTGCCCTTGGTAACCTATCGGGTTGAGTACAAAAGGAACCAAAGCCTATCCCTTTGCTAGATGATACAGAGAGTGTGTGGCTTAACAACATACGCAAAATTGTGTACATGCGTCCGTAGGTTCCTTCTCAAGTATCACTCATACCGCAAGATGAAGAAACAATTCGGCCGAAATAAGGAGGGCAGTTCGACTCTAAGGGCTTTTCGAGGTAAAGAGGTCTATGATATGGTTAAGGATATTGATTTTGTGCTTGGAAAGAGACATAAATTGAGGACTCATCAGAAGAACATCTGGAAGAAGCGATCAATTTTTTAGGACTTACCTTATTGAGAGCACTTAGAAGTTCACCACTGCATTGACGTCAAGCACGTGGAGAAGAATATATGTGATAGCTTGATTGGTCTCTTACTGAACATTAGTGACAAAATCAAAGGACCGAGTTAGCACCGAAAGAGACTAATAAATGCCGAATGTACCTTCCTCGAGCTTGCTACACTCGGTCCAAGGCTGAGAGAAATGAGATGTGCCAGAGCTTGCATGGTGTGAAAGTTCCGTCCGGTTACTTCGCCAACATGAAGAAACTTGTTTTTATGAAAGATTTAAAATTAATTGATGAAATCTCATGATTGTCATGTGTTGATGACACAAATACTTTGTAATACCCCAAAAGTATCGAAAAAATTAGGGAGAGAATAAATAATCGGGAGAGTTATTTGAATTGTGAAGGACCAAATAGAAAATGATTAATTTCGCGATTAGAGAGAAATCAGCGTTTGTACGGCAACACAGGCTGGGCCTCGGCCCATGAGGCCTCATGGGTGGCGGCCAAGGGAGGCGCCACTTCTCCCCCAAACCCTAGCCGCGCCCTCCATCCACCTTTTGGCCGCACCCCTCCTCCTTCCTCCCCCTTTGGCCTCCCCACCTCCTCTTCCCCCTGCGCCGTCCCTGCCCTCCCACGCCACCCCGTGCTGGTCCTCCCCTACTGCTGGCCAGGAAGTGCTTCCCGTTGCGGTGTCGAGAGGAAGAGGAGGATCGCCGGGAGATCGTTTGGCCAAGAAGAAGGAGAAGAAGAAGTAGAGGAGAGGGGGAGGGAGAGATCGTGGCCTGCGCTGGGAGTTCTTCATGTCCGGCGGTGTTTCGTCAAGGGTAATACCCGTTTCCCCCCCGAGTAGATGCATCTTTTGATTGTTGTAGCAATGTCGGTATTTCTGTCTCCTCAGGACAGATCGCGTTATACGGACGTTTTGATGTAGTTAAGTGCGGATTCAGTCTTGGGCTTCTCCTAGAGAGTTGTAGAGTTCGTCAATAGCTTTCGATGAAGTGCTAGATCATATTATTTGGACCTCTGTAGCAGAAGTTATGAATTATTTAGTGTGACTGTTCTGCGAATCTGTCAGCATTTTGACATATTTTAGTAATCTGACTTGTCTGATAGGTTAAAGAGAGAATTAGAGGATCTCAGTATAACGAAAGTTGTAGATAATTGTCGTAGCTTTCAGTGAAGGACCAGAACGTGAACTTTGGATGAACGAGGCTAAAAGTTATGTTAGTTTTAGTGATCTGCCCACAAAGTCTAACATGAAATTGATGTTTTGTTAAACAGCTTAAAAGTGATTGTAGATGGTCGAATCAGGAGGTTCACCAACTAGGTTTAGTTGGAAATTTGATAACCTTTCAATGAAGTCCAAGAACACCTAATTTGGATCCCTGTACGAAAAGATATGAATTTTAGAACATAACTGTTCACAGGGGACAAAGCGACATCTAGAAGTTGGGGCTGGGTTCGCGCTAAAGGAACTTTTGTGAGTCCGTGTTTACTTTTATGGTTTTAGCGGTCCTCTATTGCTGTCTTAGCATTTCTTAATTGAATGTTTAGGTGGGGAACTGGTTCGGGCGGCACCCTCTTGGCGTCCTTCGTTCCATACGGTTGAGGCAAGTGCATCGTTTGATCCTTATTTGTGATTGCTTGGATGTGAATGCGGGTTTGATGCTTGTTAATGTCGTGTGGCTGTTGATAAGTGTGCATAATCAGCATGGTGAATGTTCAAACTATGGGTATGCTTTATTCATGAATGTTGTTATCGCCTTAATTCAAGAATGTTGTTATTGCCTTTATTCATGAATGTTGTTACCACCATTGGTGCTTGATGTTGAAAAGAGATGGTGCATATGCATTTTTATATCATGTTGAGGCCTGGTCTTGTTATGACCAAGCATGCACATCTTTGAGGTCCCCGTCATGAATGTGACGGGCTTGAGATCCACACTCGTGGAGTGTGGGCATGAGGTCCCCAATACTTGCGGAGTATTGGGCAATTGGTCCACTGTGGTGTGCGCATGCAGTGCATGAAATATCTTGGCGGCGGTTGCATACTTTGCATTACAGTGTAATGCACAAAGAAAGTTAAAGAGAAAGAACCTGAGCATTGCATTTGCATGTGAGTTGTGTTGTGTTGATCTCCTATATATGGATGTTGATGTTATGGATTGAATTATCGTCTTTTATTTATGTACTTGAGTCTGTGGACTCACTCTTGCTTTCTTGTTGTTTTAGGTACCATTCAGTGCAGTATGCATGGGAGGGAGTAGCTTTATGCTTTGCACGCACATTGTCATGAACCTAAATTCTTGGATCATGCCTTATTAAATAATCTTGATCAAAGATTTGACTGTTTATGTTACCGTATCGGATTATTTGTAATAATGAAGAGTAGTCTAGTTGGAAGTTTGAGGATTTGTTCATCGATTAGTAAGATCTTGAGTACTTATAGTTGATCTTGAATATTGCAGTGCCGTTATAACTCCCTTTTAAGCTGTTGAAACCCATGTGATGTAGAAATACAAAGGAAACTCTGTGAAATTTAGTAAATTATCTTAGTTTAGTTTTGTGTAAGGATCTGTAGTAGCATTCTTGGCTCTTGTGGAGTGAGGTATTCTGATTGGTATCAGAGCGGCGATGGTCCGTGGTGACTGGATTTACAACTTAGGCAACTTAAATTGCTAAAATTCTATTATGGTTAATGAACTTAAAAAATTTGACACCTGGTGCAGTGGAATGGGAATGGGCATATCATTGTATTTTCGTTTCCGTTATATCGTATTGATGATTCTTTGGTATGAATTGAGTATGATTGCTCATTAATGGATTATATAATTATTATGTGTGGAGATAACCCTTGTTGAGAGGTTGAAGTCGTGGTTGTGTACAGGTTTTACCAGTTACACCACCGTTCATGTATGAGAATAGGGAAGTGGTTACCGGAGATCGTGATCTGAGCGTTGATAGCAAGTATATATATTTAGAAGAGTTGTTCTCTCCTTGAAGTTTGATTTGGTCAACTCTTATCCGGTTGTGATTGATGAGTTTCTCTTGGGTATTAGTTCATCCGGTTGATGGGTTGCTTTGAATTAGGTTTCTATTGGCTTAACTTGTCCCTTAAAGCAATTATTGTTTTTCCTATTGTTGAGTTATTCTTGTGGTTGGTGGACTTGGTTAGTTGTCAATCTGACTTTTGTATTGGGGTTTCGTCTTTCTTCTTGGAAAACATGACCTATTTATTTATTTGGATGATTTGGATAATGAAAGTTTCCTTTTGCAAGTCTGTAGTGCGTGGAGGCTTTGACTCAATGTATCTTTCTTGAGTATTTGGAGTGTTGAAGCTTGATGGTTCTTTTATGGAAGAAGTTGTTAAACCCTTTAGTAGTGTTTTGGCTTGGTTAGCGAGAGGTTATAATCAAAGTAATTAATGGAAAAGGTATGGATTATCAAGTTAGGTGCGTGGTGTGGTGTATAATCGATCCTAACTAAGATCCTTTGGAAGGAAAGTTGATTAATTTGATGGTGCCATATATTAGTTCTTGTTGAGCGGTGATTAAGGGTATGGCTAAACCTAATTGGAATCAATAGAGTTATTAAAAGATGTGGAACTTTGATGAAAAGGTTGATCATTAGAGTCGTTTAGTTTACTAAACTTGTTAGATTATTTGATTTCAATGGATTAATCTAACTATGTAGGAAGGAAATATAAGGATGTGTTTGATCGTTGTCTTAATAGATGATAATATGTAATTATCTTTAATTGGCTATTTGATGATTTTATTTTTGCTCGTAGGAAGGCAAATAGAAAGGACCATCAATTTCGTCTAAGGTTGAATAATCATCAATGGTTTAGGATGGGATTTAATAGGTGACTTGTGTTTGTGTGATGGTGAAATTGTCGGACAATAGTATGTCTTTGATGAAAGGGTTTTGGTGTAATTTTTTAAATTTTGTACTAGATTCCCTCTAAAAAAAGTGGTTGCTGTAGTGAGGTTATAAGAATTTAGTGTACTCTCATTTGAGGATGAGATGATAAAGTGATATGTAACAGTTTGGTCAGCTTTTGGGGATTTTATAAAGGAAGGGTTGATGATAACGAACCTTGTTAAGAGTGAATTATTCTTGATGTTAGTAATAAGGTCTACAAGAGATTGTGACACGTTGGAGTGGTGATGATTCTTCTAGAGAGAAAGTAAGTTGATTGTTTTAATGACGGTTAAATGAAATGTTTGGAGTTTTGAATTC
This sequence comes from Ampelocalamus luodianensis, assembly GCA_036346255.1. Lineage (NCBI taxonomy): Eukaryota > Viridiplantae > Streptophyta > Magnoliopsida > Poales > Poaceae > Ampelocalamus > Ampelocalamus luodianensis. Next base: position 34,066,417 of record CM070626.1, on the reverse strand, counting down.
GTGATCTTTTGGGGTTCATGATTTATGTAGTAGATGAAATTAGTTGAGCAATATGACATATGGAAAGGTTCTGTTTGGTTCGAAGTGATGAATGTGATTTGGTATCAAAGGCATCTCTTGTTTGGTTTGGCAAGTAATGTTGTAATCAAAGACTTAAGAGTTTCTTGGGATTGCATAGCAATGTGTTATTAGGATTTATGGAGGTGGAAAAAATCTTCTTGTGGGACTTGTGCCTCATTGTGGACTCGTATTTTGTTTTCGAGATCACTACTATTTATTGTTTCTATTGGTCTCGTGCTTACTTGAGAGCCACGATTTCTTGTGCATTGAACCTTGTATCTTTTTATTTCTTCCTTTTGAGTAAGGTATTAACCAAGTTGTGTTGCCTAGTGTTATAAAGAGTATTATGGTGATTGGTTGGAGGTGGTCAAGTATTTGGAATTTGTTGAGATTTTTAGGAACCAATCTATTTGAAGAGCGATATAAAGTGAATTGGTTTGATTTACAACACCGGAGAGAATTCTATTTAAATGGAAAGTTGTCGATGAGATAAAAGTGATTAGTATTACAATTAGTGGAACCTATGACGAATTATGATCCAGTAACCTTTGTCCATGTTGGAATATTGGGATTATCGAAATTATGGACTTCTGCCAAACTTATCAGAATATCGCAATTGGATACTTAGTATGATTGTGCAGAAGTGTTGTGGTGGTGAAGTTTAATGAGAGTAGCGGTGTGGAGGAACCTCAGTGTCATGCTAATTAGTGGGATAGCAGGAATTGTTGAGCTTTTGTCAAGCATTACTCGGCCTCAGTAAGTAACCCTATGGGAGTTAAATTATTTCTAAGGATGTCTTGGTCAACGGATATATTTATTTATTGACGTTAGTGATTGGGTATGTTTGAATCTTGGTCAATCAGTTAGGGTTTTGTGAACGGGTATATTATGGTTGTGTAACTGAATTGGATTGGTATGGATTAGAGAAGGTCTAAGACCTGTGAAATAAATCGCCTTGGGACGGTTACTCCATTAGTGAGAAACGTGGATGTTAATGATTGAGGTTATTGTGGAGCTATGTGAAATTTTAGTAAACGAATTTGAGGATTTCCTATGAATCATACCAGAAATTCATTGTAGGAGACTTCGAGGTTGGTTTTGGGCTTTGCATTCTTAGGTTAGAACCTTGGATGCTAATGATTATGTGTAAGTGGTAGAATAAGAGTGGATTCGAGTAGTGGGATGATCATTGATAGTATCCTTTGAGGCTAGTATATGAGTGTGTGATGTGAATTTCAAATTGTTCATCCTTAACGGATTAAGGGATGTGACGGTGGGTGAAATCTATATTGAGTTGTGTTGGAAATTATTTTGACAAGTAATTCATTCGGTAGGGAAGTTGGCTGAAGTCACGATATTGTGGATTGGAAGAATCTCCTGCATAAGTGTGGACTTTGTGTTCGGTAGAGCATAGGTTTGAGGTTGCCAATTTAAGAGAAATGAGTTAATGTGTTATCACGATGATTTGGGATCCTATGGTCTAAGAGAAAGTAAAATTCTTAAAAGAAATATTGTGGTAAAGGGTGCGATCTTGGATAGTGAGATGTTTTCTTAGTTCTTACTTGAACTATGTGGTTATGACGGATGTCAATTACAAATTGAGTTGGTTCTTGCGGTATGTGTGATTCCTTTCGATTAAAAAATGGTTAAACTGGTTTTCGATTGATTTCGCTTTTGGCTTGTGTGACATTTATTTCTAAACGCCTATTTGGAAAATGGAAAAGATTTCGTGGTAAATCCATTGTTTTTGGGTTGGGCTTTTCTAAGAGAAGATGACTTTGGATTGGGCGCATTTTGACTCCTTTGTTTTCAATTGAGTTTTGGATTAGTGAGTCGATGGCGAGTTCTTTGTCGTCCCTTGTTAAAGGAGATCTTGCTTGCGTAGATAAAGTGATCGGTGAGTGTTGGAACAAGAGTTCCATGATTTTTGTCTTGTGGTGTACTTGGTAACAAAAGGAAGTGTAACCAAAGGTGTGTCGGATAAGTTCCTCGGTCATGGGAATTTGTAGATTGGCGTATCGCTAAATGCGAGTCTCGAGTACTTGCGAGGAGTCTGTGATGTCTTATACTTTTGGTCTTGATAGAACACACGAGATCGGGAGCTTGAGATTTTGTTAGAGCTGTTGGCCATCGAGTAAAACCTTACCTCCGAGCCTGTGTGTTAAGTGTACCGATAAAAGTCAAGACTAGTGTTGAGGTGCAAGGCGTTAGTTTTGGATATCCGTCAAGGTGATGTGGTCCCATAAGTCAGAGAGTAGGCGACTAGTGAATTGGTGTCTCGCATCGCATGCAATATCCGGAGTTACTCACAGTAGGCATGTGGTATCGTTGGTAAGTTTTAGCTGTGATTATACTTTGGCGTAATCATGGTTAGAATTCGAGGGCAATTCGGTTTAAGGGGTAGAATGTAATACCCCAAAAGTATCTGAAAAATTAAGGGAGAGAATAAATAATCGGACGAGTTATACGAATTGTGAAGGACCAAATAGAAAATGATTAATTTGCTTGAGTTAGAGAGAAATCAGCGTTTGTATGGCAACACAGGCACAGGCCTCGGCCATGAGGCCTCATGGGTGGCCGACCAAGGAGGCGCCACTTCTCCCCAAACACTAGCCGCCCCTCCATCCACCTTTTGGCGCACCCTCCTCCTTCCTCCCCTTTGGCCTCCCCACCTCCTCTTCCCCTGCGCCATCCCTGCCCTCCCCACCAGCCCTGCTGGTCCTCCCCTGCTGGCCAAGGAAGTGCTTCCCGTTGCGGTGTCGAGAGGAAGAGGAGGATCGCCGGGAGATCGTTTGGCCAAGAAGAAGGAGAAGAAGAAGTAGAGGAGAGGGGATGGAGAGATCGTGGCCTGTGCTGGGAGTTCTTCACGTCCGCGGTGTTTCGTCAAGGTAATACCTGTTTTCCCGAGTAGATGCATCTTTTGATTGTTGTAGCAATATCGATATTTCTATCTCCTGAGGACAGATCGCGTTATACGGACATTTTGATGTAGTTAAGTGCGGATTCAGTCTTGGGATTCTCCTAGAGAGTTGTAGAGGTCGTCAATAGCTTTCGATGAAGTGCTAGATCATATTATTTGGACCTCTGTAGCAGAAGTTATGAATTATTTAGTGTGACTGTTCTGCGAATCTGTTAGCATTTTGACAGATTTTAGTAATCTGACATGTGCGATAAGTTAAAGAGAGAATTAGATGATCTTAGTATAACAAAGTTGTAGATAATTGTCGTAGCTTTCAGGAAGCACAAGAACGCAAAATTTGGATGAACGAGCTAAAAGTTATGTTAGTTTTATTGATCTGTCCAGAAAGTCTAACGTGAAATCGATGTTTTGTTAAACAGCTTAAAAGTGATTTTAGATGGCCGAATCAGGAGGTTCACCAACTAGGTTTAGTTGGGAAATTTGATAACCTTTCAATGAAGTCCAAGAACACCTAATTTGGATCCTCGTACGAAAGATATGAATTTTAGAACATGACTGTCCACAGGGGACAAGCGACATCTAGAAGTTGGGGCTGGGTTCGCGCTAAAGAACTTTTGTGAGTCCGTGTTTACTTTTATGGTTTGAGCGGTCCTCTATTGCTGTATTAGCATTTCTTAATTGAATGTTTAGGTGGGGAACTGGTTCGGGGCGGCACCCTCTTGGCGTCCTTCGTTCCCTTGCGGTTGAGGCAAGTGCATCGTTTGATCCTTATTTGTGATTGCTTGGGCGTGAATGCGGGTTTGATGCTTGCTAATGTCGTGTGGCTGTTGATAAGTGTGCATAATCAGAATGGTGAATGTTCAAACTATGGGTATGCTTTATTCATGAATGTTGTTATCGCCTTAATTCAAGAATGTTGTTATTGCCTTTATTCATGAATGTTGTTACCACCATTGGTGCTTGATGTTGAAAAGAGATGGTGCATATGCATTTTTATATCATGTTGAGGCCTAGTCTTGTGATGACCAAGAATGCACATCTTTGAGGTCCCCATCATGAATGTGACGGGCTTGAGATCCCCACACTCGTGGAGTGTGGGCATGAGTCCCCAATACTTGCGGAGTATTGGGCAATTGGTCCTGTGCGTGCGCGCATAGGCATGGGTATCTTGGCGGCGGTTGCATACTTTGCATTACGATGTAATGCACAAAGAAAGTTAAAGAGAAAGGAACCACGAGCATTGCATTTGCATGTGAGTTGTGTTATTGTTGATCTCCTATATGGATGTTGATGTTATGGATTGAATTATCGTCTTTTATTTATGTACTTGCTGATCTGTGGACTCACTCTTGCTTTCTTGTTGTTTTTAGGTACCAGTTCAGTGCAGTATGCATGGGAGGGAGTAGCGTTATGCTTTACGCACTGCTTGTCATGAACCTAAATTCTCGGATCATGCCTTATTAAATAAGCTCTTGATCAAAGATTTGACTCATTTATGTTACCGTATCGGATTATTTGTAATAATGAAGAGTAGAGTAGTTGGAAGTTTGAGGATTTGTTCAATCGATTAGTAAGATCTTGAGTACTTATAGTTGATCTTGAATATTGCAGATGCCGTTATAACTCCTTTTAAGCTGTTGAAACCCATGTGATGTAGAAATACAAAGGAAACTCTGTGAAATTTAGTAAATTATCTTAGTTTAGTTTTGTGTAAGGATCTGTAGTAGCATTCTTGGCTCTTGTGGAGTGGGGTGTTACATGCTTCTGTTGCAATTATATGTATTTTCTTTGAACTAGGTTGAGTGGCAATCATGAGGTGTGTTATTTCTTTAACTCAATTACTCAAAGGTCATCGATCTGATGGACTAGATGCCTTGCGGTAGAGGTGGTGATGACTCTATGTCATCTTGAGATGTATTTCCCTCTATTTTTTGATATCATGGTCCATCTCATTGTTCACCTTGTAAAAGAGATAAAGATATGTGGGCATTTATTCCTACGTCATATGTACCCATTCAAGAGGTACATGAGAATTCTCAAGTACTATGTATGGAATCGATCTCGGCCAGAGGGCAGCATCATCGAAGATTATGCAACTGAAGAGGTGATCGAGTTATGTGTCGACTACATGGCTCAGGTGGAACCGATAGGTGTGCCTCTGTCTTATCATGAGGGGAGGCTGGAGGGTATCGGGACTATTGGAAGGAAAGCAATCACTCCCAATCTGGATACGTACACTGAAGCCCATTTTACGGTCTTGCAACACATGACCGAAGTGTCCCCATACATCGACGAGCACAAAGACATGGTATGCCAACATAATCCAGGCTGGTCGAAGGTTTGGATCAGGAGAGAGCACAACCATCGGTTCAACGAATGGTTAAAGGTGCAATTCACTTGGAGGTCATCAAGTGATGATATGCTGCTCTGGTTGGCAAAAGGGCCAAAATTTACAATTGTGACATGGTAAGCTGTCGGGACCCAAAAATACAATTATGGACCCTCTATGTATTCTACACTAGTCCAGAATCACGCTAGTGCACACAGTATCAACATAGATATTGATACCGATCCACACAAGTCGAATAATAACATAAACGGTTAATTTGAATAGCAAATAATGGTTTTGACCTTATGATCAAGTTTACATTTATTAAGCCTCGCAGGGCTGGCAATAAATTAAATAAGCAGCAGTGGAACAAATAAACTTGAGCTGAAACCCATCGATTCACCATAGGCAACTGACTGGGATCAAGACCCTAATGATCAGCACCGTCGTAGAACTCTTCGTCGAAAGCAGGCGATGACTCATCCCAGTTGTCCCATCACACAGTTGTCCCATCCCAAATGTTTTTGTGAAAAACTAACCCACGTGTGAAATCCCTGAGCATGTCCATGACCGCAAACACAGCTATTCGAATAGATTGTTTAACACTCTGTAAAGGTTGTACACTTTACCCATACGATATAATCAGTGTAGCTAGCACTAATCATAACAAAACTTTTCCAAAACTTCATCTCAAACATTAACACTCCTGATGTGTTTTATTGATGACACTAACACCCACACAGGAAATTAGCCCGTCGCTTTGCTGTTGGACACTGAAGGCGGCAAACCGCTCATAGATGTGAGTCACCACGAAGATAAAAACACACCTCCACCCTAGCATCGAGCTTAACCTACTACAGGTAGTCAACAGAGACTCCATAACTTACTAAGTTAGGTCCGTCCCATACCAAGCATGTGGTCGTCTGATGCGGCTTAGTTCAATGGCACACAAAGTTAAGTCCTTAATTGACCGACTTTCAATTTCTAACTATGCCACGAAGATTATCATTCCCAATCACAAAGCTCTACCATATCACACCGTTTCCACCACTTGCCTTAGTCTAAATCCTTTACCACCCAGTTGGTTAAGTACAACACATGCCATTAACGAGTAATAGAACACAACACATAGTTTTATCACAAAGTTCCATATTCACTTAGTCAAATTTATATTTGCGACTCATATGAAATGATGACTCATTGCATGGCTAAGAAGACTAATCGTGTCTAACCAACCAACATTGGTTCTACGATATTACCAACTAAATAATGAGCCAATCTAGGGTGACAAAAGATCATAACATAACAATAGACAAGGTCTATATAAACAATTTGGATTAGTAACTAAACCCAAAAGCATTTAAATAAAAATTTAAAGTACATGCAATAATTGAATCAAAATAATTTTAGAAAACTGGGCGCAATATGATCAAAGGCACAACTTGCCTTGAAATAGATCTTGGTACTAGTCTTGGTCTTGGTGAACTCCTTCTTCCTCGAAATCTCTTGAAGTAGCAACGTCTACTCACAAATGAAATAAATAAATAAGAATAAATAAAACAAAGAGGAAAATCAACTCCAAAAATTAAATAAAAAACTTAGTAAAATAGAGCTCGAATTTAGATGAATTTAAAATTTTGAATGGGCTCAAACGAAGTTCGGATGAAGAAGATATGACTTTTGGAAGTTCTAAACCTAAAGTAATACTCAAAAAGGAATTTCTTGAATATTTCGAATCATTTTTCTTGAAAAATCGGAATATAACGCAAGTTGACGTTAGCCCTCGAATTTGATTGAAAAGGAAAAAGAAGAAAAAACCTCTTGACATGTGGGTCCCACAAGTCAAAGACACGTTCCGGTGAACCGGGTTTACCGAGTGGATGTAGGGTGGGTTGGTGTGCACGCACTCGCACACGTGGTGCCATTTGCCATGAAGGTGACACGTACACATGGGTGATGTGGCTACACACGTGGCATGACACGTTAGCTTCAACGGCGGTGAGGCTCGGGAACCAAAGGCTCTAGTGAGCGGCGGCGATTCACGAAGCGATGAGTGGTACCGGCATGTTGAGGTTATTACACACTTGTTGAGGGCTCACTCGTGGTCGAGGCGATTGAGGTGGCGGCGGCTTTGAGCGGAGGAACCGGGTTTGTTGGAAATCCCTCGGTGATGCTCGGCGGTGTGGATGGGTGCTAGAGGTAGAGCTCGTGGGACGGACTTAGCGGTGCGATCCAGCGTCGACGAGGCGTCCATGGTGGTGGCGAATTTGAAGAAAACAAACTTGGCTCTAAAACCCTAAAACCTCGATTGCGGTAGTGCTAGGGCTTGAGGGGTGAGGTGGATGGGGGTTCTAGATTGAGGGCGGAGAGGCGATCCTCACTGTGCCTTTTATATGGCGAGGACGAGGCTAGGACGGTGTATTGGTGGCGGAGTTATTTTCGGAACCGAAAAGGGGATAAGGAAATTAAACAAAATTAGATGTAATTCGGAGAAGACAAGCATCCAAATCGGTTGCGGGGAGATAAGAGATAAGATTTGACACGCTAACCCGAGATCTTTTAGTTGGAGATTTGATTTTGTCGGATGAAGCTTGAGGTGGCAACAATGGCAGGCGAAACCCTCGGCTCGAGCAGGATGATGACATGAGGACGAAGACAAAGGTGAAGTTGGGGACGACTAACGTGTGGGCCCACATGTCGGCGAGCAAGCGAGCGCGCACGATCGGACAGAGCGAAAGGGAAAGCCAAGCGGGCTGGCGAGCGGAAGAAAATGGGTCGAACAAAGGAGATTCACCCATTGGAGTTTCGAGATTTATAATACATTTTCTAATTTGAAAATACCAAAAATGCAAATGGCAAATAGGAAATAGCAAATGAACTCGGAAAAATTGTAGAAAATATATCTAAGCGCATAAAGCGCAAACAAAATAGTTTTGATAGTTTTTGATGTTGACTTTAATCATTTTAAATGATTTTGATCTGAAAGTCCATGTTAAGCTTTGAAATAAAAATAATAATAAAACTCAAAGGTGAATCTTCCCACTAATAACTATTCAAAGGATTTTTAAAGCTTAGAAAATTGGGATGTTACACAAGGATACAACATAAATGGGTACATATTTTATCGATAGCTCAAGATAGAAAGAACATTATCCGAATAGCGATGTCGCATAGATACGTTTCACGAGCAGTTCAATACCGCTGGGCCAAACAAAATGAAACATGGATTGAGCTCCTACTATGGGTTCGTAGAGGAGATTTGGAAGCTCGACTGTGTACTTTTCAAGATCCCCCTGTTTCAACACCATTGGGTCAAACTTCCACAGGGTGTGAAGGTCGACAAGTATGGTCGACCAGTACGGTGTCAGTAGTGTGGACCTCAAATGTGTCGGATACAAGGACGAACCATTCGTACTCGCTAAGCGAGTTGTTCAAGTTAATTATGTAACAGACTCGGCAAATAAGAACCACCACGTAGTTCTTCATGGAAAAAGAAGGATTGTCAGAGTTGAAAATGTCATGGATGAGGAAGAGTACAATCAATTTGACGAGTTACCTCCTTTCAGAGACGACATCAAGCTCGAGGAAGAACCCAATGAGGAATCTAGCTATGTACGTGTCGATCATTGTGAAGGGCTATTTTTTAAAAGGAAATAGCCAAGTGGAATGAATACACCCGGTGAACACATATTTGGAAATTGTTCCATTGGAATTAAGAAACTCGACATGTAATTAAGAAATTATTCCATTGTAATTGATTTAGTAATTGAGAAATTATTCCATCTGTGATTGTATTTGCTTTCTTGTTTTCAGAGGGCATGGCTAGCATTTCCTGAGGCTAGCCAAAAAATAAAATATTTTTTAGCTATAGAATGAACTATCACATGCGGTTTAGTGGAACAAACCGTTTGTGATATGTATCACAGACGGTTCAACAATACAACCGTCTATGATATGGTCGCATATCACAGGCTGTTTTTGAAATAGAACCGTCTGTGATATAGTCACATATCACAGATGGTTATATTATGAAACCATCTGTGATATCTATCACAGACTGTTTTTTAAATAGAATCGTTTGTGATATGGTCGCATATCACAGACGATTATATTATGGAACTGTATGTGATACCTATCACACACAGTTCTATAATGTAACCGTCTATGATATCCCTTTATTAGTAGGGCCCTGCTAGGGTTTGCGCCCTTACTCCTCACTCGCCCGTCCCCCTCCCCAGCACCCTTACTCCTCACTCACCGTCCCCTCCCTACAGGCGCCCGGCCTCGCGCCACCACCCCCGACCTCAATGCCACCAAGTGGAATGATCCTACACGGTGAACACCTATTTGGAAATTGTTCCTTTGTAATTAAGAAACTCGGCATATAATTAAGAAATTATTCCATAATTCACAGATGGTTTTTAATTTGAACCGTTTGTGATGATTGCAGACATCACAGACAGTTTTTAATCTGAACCACCTATGATAATTCACAGACAGGTCTTAACAAGTAACAAGAATCGTCTGTGATAATTTTGTATTATAAACGGTTTATGGTTGGAAGTGTTTGTGAAGCTAGTCGAAAAATAGAATATTTTTTAGCTATAGAAGGAACTATCGGAGGCGGTTTAGTGGAACAAATCGTATGTGATATCCCTTTATTAGTAGGGTCTCGCTAGGGTTTGTGCCCTTACTCCTCACTGGCCCATCCCCTCCCCACCTGAGCGCTCCCGACCTCGACGCCGCTGCCCCTGGCCTTGATGTCGATGCCCTTACCTCAACGCCGCCAACCCCGTCCTCCATGCCGTCGCCCCTCACCTCCTGTGCTTCACCTTGGGTGAGTCTTCGTTCCCCAAACCTTTAGATAGTGTTGGTCTGTAACAATTGATGACTCTATGGTTCAAGAAGAAACTGTTCCTTTTATAGATCCCTTTTGTATACTTGTATTGCTAGATTAGAGTTTTCCTCATTTGGAGATGGGTAATGGGCAGATTTAGTCAAGCGTGATTTTTTTTATGAGAGACAAGCGAGATTCTAAATACAATTTTGAGATGGGTGGTAGGAGACTAAGAAAAAGGTCAACTTTGAACCTAGTTTTTCTTTGTAGCATAATGTGGTGTCAAATTAAAACCCTTGATCCGTACAAACCCTTTATAGCACTTACAAAATTGAATGTCACAATCCTTAAAAGTTGGGACCAAGGACTAGTGTTAATTATTTAATTGTGGGGGTTTGGGCCAAGGTCTTGTGTTAATTAATTAAACTCACCAAATCAAGACTATCAAATGTTCATCTCTCCTCCATTCATGTTTCTTTTATGTTACAAAGTTTATTGCGGGGAGGGCATTTGTTGATTTCTTCCTATGTTGAGTTGCATTAATTTCCTAGTTTTAGACAAGAAAATTTTCAATCAAAAAAATTTTCTTTTGTCTTTCGCTGAAAAGTTTCTATAGATAGCAAGTAAGCGAGATGGCGTCCGCACAGTATTTGCCATCGTCATTGACATCGCCGAATGCGTCTGGCGCTCCGATGAAAGGGGTACCTAAGCGATATGGTAGAGGAATATCGAAAAGACCTGAGAGCCAAATGATCATCAGGGAGGTCACTCCCGTGGGGGTCCCTCTGTATCCCAAGAAAGTAGCAGCAGCATTCTAGACTACCTATAGGATAGTTGCAAGGTACATGGGATGACTTTATGTGGATGAAGACGACGGTCGAATTTCAAGAGAAAAGTGTGGCGCACAAGACTATCCAGATACAAAACACTCACCCCCACACACTCGGCACCACTGGGTACGTGGGTAAAATCCCACAATGGAGGAGGGAGGATGAGGAGGCAATCTAGTCAGAGGCCTCCCGCCATTTGCTGGGATCACAGATGAGCACGCCTTGGCGGTTAAGGCGAGGTCATCAACCACATCTTCGGCGCCATCTCTTTCATAAACTCAGCAGATGATGAAGTGTGCCAACGTTTAGTGAGATATGTCGAACTACCTAGTTGTTAATAAGTCCATAACTTCATAGGGTCTAGAAGAACATGATGGCCTCTTGCAGCAAACATTGAGTACCAAATCTTTCTAAGGCTCCTTTGAAGCGATCGGGGAAGGGATATAATATCCATGGCCACAGGAAACAAGGAGCACCTAAGTCATACGCGAGGCCTTGTGGTTTATGTACCTTGGAGGCGGTATTCCCACGACTCAGAGGTGTATAAGAGTAGGAAGATATCCAAGGCCGGCGCGAGCGGTCGAAAGACGAGATTCGTGTAGAATTTCGAGGACATATAGCATTATTGGAGGAAAAATTGAATCAAGTCCTCAACCAGTCGCAAACCGCCCCCATTATTTTGGGAGCCGGTCCCCCTCAACGTCGGAGTAGGTATGCATCCACACCACTTTACGAACATCACGACATCCAATTACCTATCGATGACATCCATGTAATGTACATATCTAGAATACTACATAGATAGACACATTGGGCGCCTTAGCTAATTGTGTATTGTTATGTAGGAGCCCACGTCATGCAACCTTAGAGTCAGGCTTGTTGGCTCCATTCCCGTTGAGGCTGGGTGGGAGATGGTGTATCCATGCCTGCTAGGGACGCTGGTGCACGGTGCCCAGCTAGGGACCGATTTGTGAAGGACCAGTGGACATGGTACATGAGCGTTTTGGGAGCCGTCCCTTTGAGAAGCCCCAAATGGCGAGATCATGACACTATGGGATGCCATCCACACATTCATCTAGTGGCCCAAGAGGGAAATCACCTTGGACTCTTCTGTCCCAACATCTACCCAACATGAATAGCTGGCCTCTCCACACGACCATCTACAGCTTGCGGCCTCTCCAATCCACCCTTCGATGTCCCCACATGCACCTGATCCGCGTCGGCAGGCTGCCATATCGGCTCCCATGAAGACCACACCGAGCATATACAAAACAATGTGCCCATTCATCTCCCATGAAAAACACATACCAACGTGTCAGCAAGACCAAATCGAAGAAAATCAAAGCACCTCAAAAGCGCTTGAAATTCTCGCTAGGAAAGCCGTTGGTCCCGGATACTGTAATACTCCAGAGTAGAATTTGAGAGAAAGCCAAATATTCGAAGAAAAAGACTATTTAGAACATGATCCAGGAGAAGGAATACATGGAAAATACTTAATTAAGCAGTAACGGAGGTTTGTAGCATTATTTGGGCAACTTGGGCCTAGGCCTTGGCCCATTAGGCCATGAGGTGAACGGCCAAATAAGGGGAGGCGCCCCACCCCCAAAACCCTAGCCTCCCCTCCTCTCACCCCTTGGCCGCACCCCTCTTCCCCCCAGCACCTCCCCATGTCCAGCAACACCTCCTCCTCCATTGAAGCCCCTTGCTACTGGCCAAGAAGATGTTCCCCGCTGCCGGTGTCGAGGAGGAAGGAGGAGGCTCGCCCGGGAGACAAATCGGCCAACAAGAAGAAGGAGAAGAGGAAGAGGAAAGGGGGAGGGAGAGATCATGGCCTGGAGTGAGTGTTCATCATGTTCGGCAGTGGTTCTTCAAGGGTAACCCCTGTTTTCTCCCAATTAGATGCATATTTAATTGTTGTAGCAATGTCGGTATTATGGTCTGCTCAGGACAGATTTTGCTAGACAGTCGTTTTGATCTAGTTAAGTGCGGATTCAGTCCTGGGCATCTCCTAGAGTATTGTAGAGGACATCGTCATATTTCGATAAAGTGCTAGATCGCGTTATTTGGACCTCTGTAGCAGAAGTTATGAATTCATTAGTGCGATTGTTCTGCAAATCTGTCAGTATCCTGATAGGTTTTAGTAATCTAACTTGAGCGATCCTTTAAATGAAAAATTAGAGAAGCTCACTATAACAAAAGTGGTAGATAATTGTCGTAGCTTTCAGGGAAGCTCAAGAACGTGAAATTTGGACAAACGTACTGAAAGTTATGGTAGTTTTAGTATACTGTCCAAAGAACCTGACGTGAAATCGATGTTCTGTTAATTGGCTTCGTAGGGGTATTAGATGGACGAATCAGGAAGGCCCATCAACTAGGTTTAGTTGGAGAAATCGACAACCTTTCAAGGAAGTCCAAGAACACCTCATTTGGACTATTGTACTAAAAGATATGAATTTTAGAATGTGACTGTCCATAGAGGGGATAGATCAACATTTTGGAATTTGAGATGGGATCGCGTTAAAAACTATTGCGAGTTCGTGCTTGCTTATATAGATTTTTTTGGTCCATTACTGTTGTCTTAGTATGCTTTTAAATGAATTTAGGTGGGGGATTGGTCCCGGAGGCAGCACCCTCTTCACATCCTCCGTTCTCTCGCGGTTAAGGCCAGTACTCTGATTGATAGAGTAATTATGAATGTTGAGAGTGAGTGCTAGTATTTTGATACATTTTGGCTATGCTTGGTTGATAGTGTGATTTGTTTGATTAAGGATGGTGAATTGCTTATGATCGAATGATTGTTATTCATGTATGGTGTTGATCTTGTTCATGATTATTGAGAAACTGTGTCGTTCATGTGCACAATGAGCATATTGAGGACTTGGTCACGTGGAGACCAAGCATTTGTTGAGGTCCCCATCATAATTTTGATGGGATTATGGTCCCCACACTTGTGGAGTGTGGGCTTGAGGTCCCCTTTACTTGCAGAGTATTGGGCAATTGGTCCCTGCGCTTGCAAGCACAGGCATGGGTTTGCAGCGACGATTGCATACCTCGTATTACCGGTAAAATGCGAAAAGAGTGGAAGAGAAAAGATGCTTTGCACATTTGCATTCATACAACATGAGATATGTTTTCGAGTACAATTTTGGAATTGAATGTTCATGCTATAATTGTGAGTTTAATGTTTCTTTAGTAGCATTCCAGGCTCATGTTGGGCTAGGGTGTTATAGTTGGTATCAGAGCGGGCTTTAGGTCCGTGGTGAATAGATTAATGACTTAGGTAACTTAGCTTGTTAAAATTTACTAATGGTTAATTAACTTAAAACCTAACACACTGGTGCACAGTAGGATGGGATGGGTCAAGCATTGCATTTATGCTCCCGTTATGTTGTAGCGATGATTCCTGTTATGAGATGATCTTATATACCTATAATATGATTCTATGATTATTATGAGGGATGATAGCTATGCCACTATAGTTGCTGTTGAGAGGTTGAGGTCGTGGCCCTGGGCTCTACCAGGTTACACCACCATTCGTAGTATGAGATTAGCGAAGTGATTACCCCGAATACCATAGATACAGGTGTTGTGGGTGAATTCCTTTAGAAAAGTTGTTCTCTTCTTGAGTTTGATTTAGACCAATTCTGGGTATAGATGTGGATGGTGAAATTTGTTGGGATTTCACTTGGTCTCTATTCGTATCTTGGGAGTTCTGCCCTTCTTATGGGAAAATCTGATTCATTTATTCGCTTGGTATTCAGGATACTGAAAGTTTTCTGTTGCAAGTTCTTTATCATGTGAAAGCTTTGGCTTTATGTATTTCTTTTGGATTATTTCGAGTTTTGAAGTTAATGCCTCTTTTTCGAAGGGAGTTAAAGTCCTTTTGTGAGGTCTTGATATGTTTAAGTGAGAGATGTTAAACCTAGAAGTTCATTGATAAGGTTTGAGTTATCAAGTCAGATCTGCAGCGTCGTGCATGAATTGGTCTTAACCCATATCTTTGGAATTGGAGTTGATTAATGTGATGTTGTTATAGAGTAATTACTTGATGGGTAGTGACAAAGAGTATGTCCATACTTAATTGGGGTCAAAAGAGTTATTAAGAAGTGTGGAGTATTGATGAAACTAGTTTGATCACTAGGGGTGATAAATTTGGTAAGCTTCTCCAGTAGATTGGATTTATTGGACTCAACGGATTAATCAAATCCTTTGGAATGGATAAGTCCAAAAGGTGTTAGATTAGTATCATAGTGGATATTCATCTTGGAAGTTATCTTTTATGGATAAGTACTGATCATATGTAGTTGCTAGGTGCAAGTATAATGTATCGAAGTATGGTGTTGAGCATCGCTAAGAGATGAACTGATGGGATGTAGTCGGAGATCTTTGTTTACTTGATATTGGAGTGGTAGGATAATAGTATATCTTTGATGAGAAGGTTGGTCATTAAAATTGTTTAGGTTGTTAAACCGGTTGGATTACTTGATCATAATGGATAAATCTAACTGTGTAGGATGGGAGAGATAAGGATGTATTTGACTGTTGTCCTAGCGGATAATAATCTGGGAATTTCCTTTAATTGGTTGCTTGATGGTCTCATATTTGTTAGTAGGAATGCAGATAGAGAAAGGACCATAAATTCTTCTGTGACTGTATAATTCGTTAAATGTCTGCGATAACCACTAGATTGGAATTTGTGTACAAAATTTTGTGTGAGCATTGCTAACAGGTGAAGGGTTGAAAAAAATAGGATTTATTCATGTGTGTCTCATGAGGATGACTTGTGGCTGCATGCCCTTGTTAAAAGAGTTGACGTTAAAGATTCATGTTAAGAATGTATTATTCTTGATGTTATTAAGATTGTCTACAAGGGGTTGTGACTTGTGAGAATGGTGATGATTCTTTTATGAAGAAGGTAATTTGACCACCTCCCGTAATACCGGTTAAATGGGAAGTTTGGAGTTTTGCATTTGTGAGCTTTTGGTAGTTCATGCTTAATGTGTTAGCTGAAATTGTTGAGAAAAGCGATGCGTGAGAATGTTCTAATGGGTTCTTAAGTGATTAACGTGAAATGTTTTAAAAGTACTTTTTCTTTGGATTGGCAAGTGGTGATGTAATCAAAGAAAATTGTTTTCTCTGTTACAAAAAAGGGTATACCATAAGTATTTGAGGTTGGAGTTCAGGATTATAACCTGCAACTTTTCTATCATTGCCGCTAAGTGTTTCTTGAGTTTCAAAAGCAATGTTTTACTGTGATTTATTGATATTTGAAACTCCTTCTTGTGGAACATGTGCCTCAATTGTGGTCTCGTCTTTTGTTTTTGAGATCAATGCTATTTGACTATTTCTTTTGGTCTCGTGCTCCTTGTGAGGAATAGTGTTTTCTCATGTGTTAAAACTTGTATTTGTTTGCTCTTTCCTATTGAGAAAAGATTAACCAACTTGGGTTGCAAGGTATTATAGAGTGTAATGTGGCGATTGGTTGGTGGTGATCAAGTAAATGATCGTAGTGAGAATTTTGGAGCCAAACTATTTGAAGATCGATGAAAGTGATTTGGTTTTGTCCTATAACTCTTGGAAAGAATCGGATTTAAATGGAATAATTGTCGTTGAAATAAAATAGATTAGTGTTACAACTAGTGGAATCCATAGCGAATTATAATCCAAGAACCTTCATCCATGTTGGAGTGTTGGGATTATCGAAAATCTGGAAGCTTGATCAATGTGTTAGAGTATCGCGATTGGGTAATTTTGCAAGGTTGGGTAGGTGATCTATGACGGTGTAGTTTAATGCGATTAGGATTAGCGAAGAAACTAATCGTAATGTCAAATGATGGGATAGTAGGAAAGGTTGAGTTGTCGTGGGTATACCACGGCTCTAGTGAATAAACCTTCATGGAGATAGAATTCTTCTAAAAGATAATTTGATCGGAAAATATTTACTTGTAGATGATAATGATTGAGTATATTTAGAGTGTGGGAATTTTAGTGACCGAATCGCGATTTCTCGATCTTTTATACGAGAAGTTTGTTGTAGGAGTCTTGGAGGTTGAATTTGGGCTTTGCATTTTTATGATAGAACCTTGGTTACCAATGATTATGTGTAAAAGTGGTAGAATAAGAGTGGATTCCGAGTAGTGGGATGATTATTGATAGTATCTTTGGAGTAGTAAATGAGAGTGTGTGATGTGAATTTTCAAATTTTTATCCTTAACGGATTGAGGGATGTGATGGTGGGTGAAATCTATATTGAGTTGTATTGGGAATTATTTTGTCAAAGTAATTCATTCGGTAGAGAAGTTGGCTAGAGTACGATATTGTGGATTGGAAGAGTCTCCCTGCATAAGTGTGGATTTTGTGTTCGGTAGAACATAGCTTTGAGGTTGCCAATTTATGAGAAATGAGTTCATGTGTTATGCGATGATTTAGGATCCTATGGTTTAAGAGAAAGTTAAATTCTTAAAAGAAAGATTGTGGAAAAGGGTATGATCTTGGATGGTGAGATATTCTCTTAGTTCTTATTTGAACCATGTGTTTATGGCGGATGTCAGTTACAAATTGAGTTGGTTCTTGTCGATATATGTGGTCCCATCCAGTTAAGAAAAAAAAAGAAAATGGTTAATCTGGTTATTCGAGTGATTTCGCTTTTGGGTTATATGGCATTTATCTCTAAAGCGCCTACTTGAAAAGTGGAAAAGTTTTCATGATAAATCCATTGATTTTGGATTGGACTCTTCTAAGAGAAGATGGTTTTGAGTTGGATTCATTTTGACTCCTTTGTTTTGATTGAGTTCTTGGATAAGTGAGTTGGTAGGCGAGTTCTTTGTGCGTCCCTTGGTGAAGGAGATCTTTGCTTGCAAAGGTAATGTGATTGGTGAGAGTTGGAACAAGAGTTCCGTGTGTTTTGTGCAGAGCAGCGTGCTTGGGTACCAAAGGAATTTTAACCAAAGGTGTGTTGGATAGATTCCTTAGTCATGGGAATTTGTAGATTGGTGTATCGCTAGAACTGTCTCGAGTACTTGCGTGAGTCGCAATGTCTTGTATATTCCGGTCTTGAGAGCACATGAGAGGTCGGAGCTTGAGATTTTGTTAGGGTGTTGGCCCACGAGTAAGACCTTACCTTTGAGTCCTGTGTGTTGAGTGTCGTGTAATGGTCGAGACTAGTGTTGAGGTGAAGACGTTGGCATCCGTCAAGGTGATGTGATACCATAAGTCCAAGAGGCGACTTGTGAATTGGAATCTCGCATGCGTGCAATCACCAGAGTTATTCAAAGTAGGTATGTGACATTGGTGGTAAGTTTGTAGCTGTGTATTCCTTGGCGTTAAGTGAGGTTAGAATTCGGGGTTGAATTCAGTTTAAGGAGGGTAGAATGTAATACTCCAGAGTAGAATTTGAGAGAAAGCCAAATATTCGAAGAAAAAGACTATTTAGAACTTGATCCAGGAGAAGGAACAAATGGAGAATACTTAATTAAACAAGTAATGGAGGGGTTTGCAGCATTATTTGGGCAACTTGGGCCTGGGCCTTGGCCCATTAGGCCATGAGGTGGCCGACCAAATAAGGGGGGAGGCGCTCCACTCCCAAAGCCCTAGCCGCCCTCCTCTCCCCCCTTGGCCGCACCCCCTCCCTCTACCCCTTGGCCACCCCCACCCCCCCTCTTTCCCCCTGCGCCTCCCCATGTCCAGCAAAACCTCCTCCTCCATTGAAGCCCCTTGCTGCTGGCCAAGAAGATGTTCCCCGCTGCCGGTGTTGAGGAGGAAGAAGGAGGCTCGCCCGGGAGACAGATCGGCCAAAAAGAAGAAGGAGAAGAGGAAGAGGAAAGGGGGAGGAAGAGGGAGAGATCGTGGCGTGTGGTGAGTGTTCATTACGTTCGACGGTGGTTCTTCAAGTGTAACCCCTGTTTTCCCCCAATTAGATGCATATTTAATTGTTGTAGCAATGTTGGTATTATAGTCTGCTCAGGACAGATTTCGTTAGACAGTCATTTTGATGTAGTTAAGTGCAGATTCAGTCCTGGGCATCTCATAGAGTATTGTAGGGGACGTCGTCATCTTTCGATGAAGTGCTAGATCGCGTTATTTGGACCTTTGTAGCAGAAGTTATGAATTTATTAGTGTGACTGTTATCCAAATCTGTCGGTATTCTGACAGGTTTTAGTAATCTAAATTGAGAGAAAGTGGTAGATAATTGTCGTAGCTTTCAGGGAAGCGCAAGAACGTGAAATTTGGACAAACGTCCTGAAAGTTATGGTAGTTTTAGTATACTGTCCAGAGAACTTGATGTGAAATCGCTGTTCTATTAGTTAGCTTGGTAGGGGTATTGGATGGCCGAATCAGGAAGGCCCATCAATTAGGTTTAGTTGGAGAAATTGATAACCTTATAAGGAAGTCCAAGAACACCTCATTTGGAATCTTGTACTAAAAGATATGAACTTTAGAACGTGACTGTTCACAGAGGGGACAGATCAACATTTAGGAATTTGAGTTGGGATCGCGTTAAAAACTATTGTGAGTTCGTGTTTGCTTATATAGATTGTTTGGTCCATTACTGTTGTCTCAGTATGCTTTTAAATGAATTTAGGTGGGAGATTGGTCGGAGGCAGCACCCTCTTCACATCCTCCGTTTTCTCGGTTAAGGCCGATGACTCGGATTGATAGAGTAATTATGAATGTTGACAGTGAGTGCTAGTATTTTGATACATTTTGGCTATGCTTGGTTGATAGTGTGATATATTTGATTAAGGATGGTGAATTCCTTATAATACGAATGATTGTTATTCATGTATGGTGTTGATCTTGTTCATAATTATTGAGAAACTATGTCGTTCATGTACACAATGAGAGCATATTGAGGACTTGGTCATGTGGAGACGAAGCATTTGTTGAGGTCCCCATCATGATTTTGACGGGCTGCGCTTGCGAGCACAGGCATGGGTTTGTAGTGACGATTGCATACCTCGCATTACCGGTAAAATGCAAAAAGAGTGAAAGGAAAAATATGCATTGCACATTTGCATTCATACAACTTGAGATATGTTTTCGAGTACAATTTTGGAATTGAATGTTGTTGCTGTAATTGTGAGTTTAATGTTTCTTTAGTAGCATTCCAGGCTCATGTTGGGCTGGGGTGTTACAGATACAGTCTTAGGCAGCCTTGGAATGGGTGCCACTTGTTTGCACGCATGGTACATGGGAAAGACCAATGAGATGAGGGCACAACGTCCTACGAGTTTCACCATCAAGTACATGGCGTGGCATTTTCTACACGAACCCGGCTTCCGTGGTGGGCCCGACAACTTGTTCGATCTTTTCAACCTTGATGCCCTCGACACCTCACTTTTAAGATCTTGCTGCTGTAAGTGTGTATAATTCTGATCATGTAATACGGATAAATGCCATAACTCCTTCCTTATGTATAGACACATGACCCTAGAAGCGAGCGAAGAAAAGAAGCTGATCAGTTTTCTCGAC
The DNA here is from genome assembly GCA_036346255.1 of Ampelocalamus luodianensis. Taxonomy (NCBI): domain Eukaryota; kingdom Viridiplantae; phylum Streptophyta; class Magnoliopsida; order Poales; family Poaceae; genus Ampelocalamus; species Ampelocalamus luodianensis. Next base: position 34,045,970 of record CM070626.1, on the reverse strand, counting down.
CCACACTTGATCTACGAGTAATGCATCAACCACAATGCATCCTCGTCGAGGATTACGTAACAACGGATGCATGCTCACAATGACATGGAGTAAATACTTCTACCCTAAAACCAGGGATAAGTGCTTCACTCATTGCTATACTCATTGATTTGTATTTCATATGCAACACGAACTTAGTTTTAAGGACTATGGCGGCATGCATGTGTAGGTGGCACTCGATTCTAATTGTCATTATACCAAAGTGGAATAAGGTAGTATACCTTGATTCCCTAATCAAGAGCCAGCACGACTTCACACTTGTGCAACAATTAATTGACAGGTAAACTCATTTCATCCATAAATAGTTCTATGTACCTTTCGTTTGCAATGGCTAAGGCTAACTTTTTGAATCACGTGGAGTCGTTCACCGTGTACATTGCCAAAAGAGGAGACATGTGGAAGGGAACATCATGCCGCGACATGTGAGGCAATTTTCGGTACCCGCTGTTACACAATAATCCTATATCACACTTTGTAATAATGCCTCTCAAGCTGAACAAACCTATGCATGTAATTCAATTTTTGCAGTGCCACCAACAGCTACAAGGCAACGTATGTGGATTCTATGTTTGCCGCCATATGCAAGAAATCATGGTTGGTAGGCCTAAGGATCCAGAGGTTTGTTAATCTCATAATAATTATTTCCTACTTATTAATTAATATATATAAGTGCTAACGACTTTACTCTTCCTAGTGACAGGGCATCAACATCCGTTTAAGTACCGTCCAAATGAATGAACTTTCCGAAATTCAAGGACGGCTCGCCACCTTCTTAATGACGGAGGTCATTGACCCAAAAGGAGAGTTTCACGCAGCCGAGACTGAATAAAAGTTTTAGTGACAGACAATGTTTTCTTACTGTATCTGTAAACATATTGTAAAAATATTATGACAATTCATCTATAATCAATCTGTAAATTTGTTTATCTGTGATATATATCTGTATCTATGATCGATATATGTGTATCTGTGATATATCTATGTATTTGTGTATTTGCTTGTATCTGTTATCTGCATATTATTTTCAGAGGGTATGGCTAGCATTTTCTTAGGCTAACCGAAAAACAGAAAAAATTCTATATATATATATATATATAGAACGAACTATCACAAACGGTTTTGTAGTATAAACCATCTGTGAACGCCTACTATCACAAACAGCTCTATACACCAACCGTCTGTAATATGTAGCCCGTCACAGATGGTTGGTAAACATAACCGTCTGTGATGGCTGACATATCACAGACGGTTTCGTGGTCGAAGCCGTCTGTGATGGTTGGCATTCACAGACGGTTATTTATCCTAACCGTCTGTGTTATGATTTATCACAGATTGCTCAAAAATTGTCTGTGATAATTGTCTATTATCACATACGCAATAAAACAAACGGTTCAGAAACCGTCTGTGATGAGGGTTTAGAACCGTCTGTGATCACCCTCTGTGTGGTAGTGAATTAAGTTGATTGACGCCACTAATTAGCATATATTCTGATGCCATGCATGACTACGCACCTTTAGTTTGCATCAATGCAAACTGAACCTTTCTGGCTCTCAATGGTTTTGACGTGACTCTTTTTAATTTGCCGGAGACTCTTCAAACGAAAAGTTGCGCAGTCTCCGGCCAAAGAAGGGAAGAAAATAGAGTCCAGAATTAAGATCTTTCCATGTTCAATTTCCTTTTCAACTTTCATGGTCTTCCCCATGACCCAACCAAGAGTAGTGAGAGTGACTCGATCACCAAGCAGCAACCAACAATTAAGCAGTTAACAATTAATCCCCAATGACCAATGACCCGTTCTTCCTTACTTTTTTACCGCATGCACAAAGCTAGCCAGTCTCCTCACGTAGTACGTGCCACGTTGTTTCCTATATACTGCCTCCCTTAGCTGCAACACACAAATCCTTCCAGTTACTTACCTTAACCTCGTATAGATAAATTACCCAGCCTAGCTAACTCAACATCGCATAGTACATACTCCATTGTTCATGCACGTCCTTGCACCGCAGCTACCTCCTCCATTAGCACTACTACTCACCACCCTTGATCATCGAGAAATCAAAGGGACGACGACGATCGGCGCCGAGCTAGGAGCGATGGATGAGGTGCTGTCGCAGATCACCGAGGCGTTCCGGCTCGCCGGCGAGCTCATGAGCGAGCTTCCGGCGATCCAGAACGACCGGGCCTACCTCGCCGTGCGCTGCGACGGCATTGTCATCGCGTACAACAGGGCAATCCGCATGCTGCACCTCCACGGGCACGGCGTGGACGTGCGCACGACCGCGCCTCCGCCCTTCGGCGGCGCCGAGGGCGTCGGGGGCTACCGCCCGCCGCTGGACCTCCTCCGCCTGTGCAGCCCGGAGGATCAAGCCGGCGCCAACCCGTCCCTCGGGGCGTCGTCGGCGCACCTGGGGCGCCCGCAGGAGTCGTCGTTCCACACGCCCGCTGACGTGTTCGGCGGGCTAGCGCCTCTGGAGATGCGCACCAGGGCGGACACGTCGTCGGGTGGCCCGATAAGGCGGCAGCTGCCGTCGTCGCTGTCGCCGCCGCCGGTCCAGCCCCGGCAGGGCAGGAGGAGGTACGCAGTTACAGTAGTACTAACTTGGCGTAGCGTACGTTAGGGTTCCGGACAGGGCTACCTAGCAAGGCCTGTTCGTTCTTTAAAATTTGGCGGTCAAGAGTTCAAAACCGGAGACCCTTTACCACGTCACCGCTTGGAAAGGCCACGGAAATTTCGTCACACGCATCTTCTACCGCGCGCTAGTCTTTTGTTCTCAGCGACAGCGACGGAACGCTCCTGAATTGCTTGCCAAGTCACGAGGCGTTACAGAGAAGTTACACGAGTTTACATGGAAGATCGAATTAGCACCTTAATTTACCGGAGTTGATGCAAAGTACTAATTAATTAGTGAAGATCCTAGCTTGCTAGTTTGTGAAAGAGACTGTTGAGTTGAGTTGAGTTAGATTAAGCTAATGATGTTTTTGTTTGCTTTAGCGGTAGGAGGGAGAATGGGGAGAGGATGACGGTGATGGTTCCCGCGCAGCGGACGGGCAACACCGAGCTGCCACCGGACGACGGGTACACGTGGCGCAAGTACGGGCAGAAGGATATCCTTGGCTCCAGATACCCGAGGTAATCAAATGTCTGTCATTAATTCTTTTACTGCACAAGTTATGAAGGAAACATAGTATACGATCGTTAATTACTTTTGGTAAAATGAATTGAGATGACAGTAATCCAGATTTACTACTATTTTGCTGGATTTTAAGGATTTCATATGTGCTCATGTGTATAGGCGTATAGCATTTGTGCACTTGCTAGCTGCTAGTCTATGATATATCTGCAGATTCATTCAAGTAACTGATCATGCTTTCACACACATTTTGGTCTGGTAGTACTGCCTATTTCACATTTCACGTCAATTTGCTCCACTATTTTCTGCTTTCCCCACCTCGGTAAGTACGTACTTGAGAGAGCTCTAAAAGTAATATACACATGGCATGATTAACGATTCCCATTTGTTTAATTTTTCTAATTCTCTTGCTCGCGTTCGTGCGTCTCGTTGTGGTGTGTAAGCGACAAATTAGTTAAGACCGAACCATGCATGTCAAGTCTACTTCGTGTACCATCAACCGAACGAAAGATCTCCATCACAGTACGAATCATGCATACACATCTAATTAATGTCCAAAGTATGAACAGCTTGTTAGCTAGCCAGCCAGACTAGAAAGACAAATTCACTTCTAAAAAATACCGTGCGTGCATGGAATTAAGAAACTAGTGCGTATTGTATAGAAGCTAGCTGATCTATCAAGTGAGAGAGTTCAGACTTTGCTCTCCTTGGAGGTGTATAACTATATTTAATTCATGATATATCTTCCCCTTGAGAATAGTTGATGCATGATCCTTGACCTTAAATTATGTGAAGGATAGTAGAACAAAGTAATTGCATACTATATATATCGGAGAGGGACATCAGATAAAAAGGGCTGCATGCTTTAATATATCCACAGGAGCTACTACCGGTGCACTCACAAGAACTACTACGGGTGCGAGGCCAAGAAGAAGGTGCAGCGGCTGGACGACGATCCCTTCACGTACGAGGTCATCTACTGCGGCACCCACACCTGCCTCACCTCCACCACACCGCTACTCACCCTCCCCACCGCCGCCGCTACGGCCGCCGCTACCGCAGTGACCAACTCTCCGACCGTCGGGACAGCCTCCGCCATCGCCCCGGACCTCGTCATGGCACCCGCCGAGCTGGCGTCCCCGGCGGCGCTGTCCACGTCCATTCACCTCGGCATCAGCGGGATGCCGGCCAGCCTCCGGGGCATTGGCGCCGGCACCGGCGAGGGAAGCAGCGCGCAGGTGAACGTGTCCGCCGCGAGGGACACGGATTACCCGGTGGCGGACCTCGCTGACGTCATGTTCAACTCCGGCAGCAGCGGGGACAGCGGCATGGACGGCATCTTCCGTGCTCATGATCGACGTGATAGCTAGATGGATTATATTGTTGAAATCTTGATTCGAATTTTGATGTAACGAAGTCACATGATCAGTCACTGCTGATTAACTTGGTGTATGTAGGTGTAGGTATGGTACAGATGTTCAAGTTTTATTTTTAGCTACTTAGATCAGTTAGTTCATGGCTACGCCATGCTAATAAAGGGCTCGCACGTATAGTAATTGTGAGTCTAGGAGCCTATGTCAATTAGTTCCTTGTATATCACGAAACAACATTTGTATTAGTGTAATCCTCGTAATTTTAATAATCAATTTGGATTGAGAAATTTTTATTTTAGGTTTACCTTTGACTAGCTGGGAATTAAGTATGGAAATTGATGTTTCTTTCTCCCATTTATAACACACTGATTATCTCTATTTGCCTCATACACGGCAATTTATAGGTAATAAAACTTGTATATATCTTCTCAATTTTCCATAGTGAATTGATCGTTTCTATTCTGTAGTAAGACTTTTCTAGTGCTAACCTTTAGTAGGTACTATCTCGCCATTCTTGCTTTTAATTTGGTCACATTACTTGCTGTCAGTGCTATATTTGAATATGCGCGATGTCTGTGGAGATGACTTGTTAAGAGCATGCATGGTGTTCTTCGACCAGAACATATCCCATGCTACCTCTCTTTGAAAGATGATGCAATACCAGGATGGCGATCTTTCCCGATGGTTAGGAAAACCGTGGGGAGAATGTGCACACAAAATCCGATTTTTTCTGACAGTTAACAGATAGGAAAATATTTCCCGAATGTAACACCCTAAAAATCCTAATTTTAGGAAAATATAATGAACATAAGTGGAAGAATAATTTTGAGTATGTTTATGTATGGAAAGCTATTTTAGCATGATTTTTGAACTTCTGCATAAATCAATTAGTGAAATTTCATGCAAACAGCAACTTGAAAGAATTTTTAAGAAAATCACATAACAAATAAAATCCTAAAAAATGTACACAAGGAACTATACTGTGTTAAAAGCCCCCATAAAAATTTTCATAATTTTTGGAGCCAGTTTGTTATGTTTAGAAATTCGAAAAACAATTAGCCAGTTTAAAAATTCAAAATCAGAATTGAATTTCCGCGAGCCAATGGGTTGTAACTGCCACGACCCATCTTTCTCATGCTCGCTCCAGCCCGCGCCAACCCCTCCCACTGACATGCTGGGCCCACATGTCAGAACCCTTCTTCCACCTCTCTCACGCCCGCATGCCACCGCCATCGTCCCCTTCGCCGCTCACCCCTCGTTTGCAACCAGCGCCCACAAGATCGAGTCTCAACTGCCTCCATCACCTCTGCCAGCTCTTGCCCATGCTATCCACCCAACTGACGACCTATTTCCCCGTGTGGATGGAGGAACCTGAGAGCATCCGCAAGTTTCACGAACAATCGCCAATGTCTCGTCATTATTGTCACGCAATTATCCGAGCTACTTAAGCAATAGAGCGCGCATCGTCTTCCTCAGCTTGCCCACATTCCATTTTGTGCAAATTCGAGCTTCATCGCTCCTTGGTTTCGCGGGAACACTTGCATCGTTCTCGACACCGGTGAGTGCGCCTCCACTGCTCTAGTGAGCTTCCTCGCCCACGACATCGTATCATTTTGATCCTTATCCATCACTCACTCTTCTCCGTTACTCAATGTAGCTCCAGGAGTCTTGTAGCACGATCGCGCTCACCTTGTTCTTGACTCTGGTGTGCACCAAATCTTTGCCAACACGTTCCCGTTACTCCAGTAAGTTCAAGCTCAACCCAAGCGTGTCACAATGTGTTCCGCACCCCTTTGATGTCATCCTCTCACTCAATGTAGCCAAACTCATTGTGAATCCATGCTTCACCACTATCCTCCTCTCTCGTCGCGGCGGCCACCATTTTTGTTCTCCTTCGAACCCCGGTGAGTCTCGGTCCGATTCTTTGCACCTATGTAATCTCTAAGGAGTAAGTGAGCTAACACAACACTGGTTGTAGCCTCTCGGTTGTTGTGGTGAGCTATCATCGTGTGCCCTCTCTACGTCGTTGTTGATGTCATTGACAAGCCGCCTCAGCCCTTCTCCCGCCCCATCTTCTTCACCCCTGTGATCGTGGTGAGCTTCTGAACCCCAGGTACTCATCAATTTGCTAAGGGCAAGCTCCTAGCATCCTTTCCCTCTTAGCCACCCATGGCGCCACCGCGGTCACAAGCCACTGACTCACCTCCGGTGACCCTAGGTCCCTGTGCTCAGCCTATTAGCATAGTCTGGACTCGTTGAGTCCAATGCACCTCTCCTTTAGCCGTGAGAACGTCTCCTTCGCTAAAGTCACCATAGACACGAAGCTACCCACTGCCTCTCGCCGTCGCGTTGCCAACTCTGTCCATCTCTCCGAATCTTCACCACATTTAGCTTCGCCATGTTATCCTCTTTCCATCCCACCGCTCAACATCCCCGCCCATCGCGCCATTCATCTCCGGTGAGCTCGCCATGGCACTCGGCCGCGCGCACGCCTAGTTGCTCTTCTCTCTCTCTCTCTCTCTCTCTCTCTCTCTGCAAATAGGCCCCACATGATTTAGTGTTAATTAGCATTAAGTAACATTTAAAGATGACAAGTCTATGACAAAGTGGAGCCAATTAAAAGGATAAATGGAAATCTAATTTAATACGTAATTAGAATATGTGTCACTGACATGATGGACCGCCACTGGTTTATAAATAAAAATAAAGCAAATGAAAATATGAGTCACTCGCAAGTAAGCTCCACATGTAAGTTAATAAAATTCAAAAAAAATAAAAAAAGTTGTTTTTAGTTTAGAGGAAAATAGAATTTCTCTATTAAAAAGTTTAAACCTCATAGGGACTCTGAGGAAAAATGCTTTCTCTGTTAGAAAGCGTAAACCTCAGGGAATACGCTTTCAATGTCACCCTTTTCTTAATTTCTAGAATTTCCAAAACGAAGCAATTTAAAACGTTAATAACTTTGGCATATGAACTCCAAATCGAATGAATCTTTTTGGTGAACTCATCTAAAATCATGCACTATCTGAATATGTAAAAGTATTTTGATTTTGTTGCTGTTGAAATTATTTTTTCATATTTAATTTGCTATCGGTTCTTTTTGAATATACGTCAATACTTCGAACGAAATTTACGAAGATCCTCCTTCCTCATACTCTGAGATACTAGAGCAAGGAAAACACCTCCTTTGACCATGTTGATCCTAATATTTTAATTATTGTACTTTTTTTCGCAAAATCTATTATGCATGCGTGTATGTTTGCTTAAAATTCCTTTATTTGGGATAACGGTAGTTATATTCGTATTCAATGTATGATCCTTGATGAAATATTGGTATACTTACTATTGTAACCATTATGTTAAGGTTTACGCAATAAGTGATGTCAATCTGGGTATTTCAAGTGCGAATGTCACAAAATTGCTTAGTACGGCTCTAGATTTACTAAAATTTGGCAAATGGATGAAATCTTGGACATGAATTTGGGAGATTTCAAAATGATGATCCAAAAGGGTTTACGTCTGTTATTTTGTATAAAAATAAAAATAAAAAACTTGGTAGACCGTAGTAGTGCGAGTATGACCGGTGTAGGCATGTTCGAAGGGGCTCCCTTCACCGAGGTGTTGGGAACAAAGCTTGTCGACACCATGGTTAATGCCTCACTAAGAATGGGGGTGTACCCAGGAGAAGTGAGGGTTTTCATTGCCGGCCTAGTGCAAAGTTAGGACTAGATGATTTAAAGGCTTCTTTATGTGCTGTAAACTACTTACCAAAGGATAGTGGGCGGTGGTATCGATGGATGGGAAACAAACTAGAGAATTTGAATGATGTGGGTAAAGTTGCAAACCTTTGCTGACTATAAATCTATTTAAATAGCCATGCTCGCGGTCATGAGCGTGCTTGGTGCGGTCCATCGGTATAGTCTCTAGTTTTGCAAATTTTCGTACCATGCATTATAGATAGTATGTGTTCATATTGCCCAATAAAATTAGATTCTATGCATAACTTGTTTTTGCAGGGTTTAATGTGAATAGTATGGCCCATTGTGTATGTGATGCATGAATGGATTTTCATGGCCTGCGTGTCATGCTGTGAGATAGCCATCGAGCTACATATTATTGTATAACGGCCTGCGTACCGACTTGTGATGCTTGAAATTATCCTATGTAATTCTTTACTAGCTTTTAGAGTAAATGCATAAGTAGATGATTGCGGTCGGAGACTTCAAGCATGGTTGTCGGAGAACAGGGAGCATGCTGATGGAGATCGACATGTTAAGGGCCATACTATTTCACAGTTTAATTTGATTATTTGTGAATGTTTATGTTTATTCCTGTTATGCTATTTAATCATGTTTTATCATTAGATGTTTTCGACATGATAGAATAGTATCCCTCAAGAAAAATTAAGTAAAATTGATGCCTTTCCAATTGCTGCACCTATCACGATTTTGATCGTTAATTGGCAGGTCTACCAAAGTAGGGTGCCATTAACTATCTTAATAAGATGGGGAGGGTGTCGGACACCCACATGCATAGTATTGGTTTGACTTGACAAGGCTATCAAAATAGTTTTGGGCCTTAAGGCATGGTGTTGGTAGCCGGGGCATTGAGATGCCATTCAACAAACAAGATTCATATGCGATATGATTGGCAAGAGGATGCCTACCGTAAATCACTAGGTTTCTAGCAGTGATGCCAAAGCTCACTAGAACTTAATGACTTACGGATCTTGGACTCACTATATGTTGTTTGAGGGAAACATGGTTTATAGTGGGAGTATCTTTTGTTATCTATTGTTAAGTTAAGTCGACCACTGGTCGTATGGTGATACGACCAGGTCCAGACATGTCGTATGGTGATACGAGTAGGTCGTAGACTGGTCGAACATAACCACTAACATGAGTGATTAATAGAAGATCTTTCATAAACATAGTGCTGAATCTTTGCATATATTTTCTGTTGTAGATCATGGCACCTACTACTTCTTCTGCACCTACTACTTCTTACGCACCTACCTTTAATTTGCGATCTATTCTTGAAAAGGAAAAGTTGAATGGTTCAAATTTTATTGTCCTGTTTTGTAATCGAGAATTGTTCTCAAACAAGAAAAGAAGGAATATGTTCTAGAGAATCCCTATCCTGAGGAACCGAGTGCTGATGCTACTCGAACTGAAAAGAATGCTTATGAGAAGCATTGCAATGATGCAGTCGATGTGCACTTCCTAATGCTTGCAACCATGAACTCTGAGCTTCAGAAGCAATATGAGACCACGGATGCTTACAATATGATTGTGAGTCTGAAGGGTATGTTTCAGGATCAAGCAAGGGCGGAGAGGTTCAACACCTCTAAGGCATTGTTTTCGGGCAGGCTGTCAGAAGGTAACCCGGTCAGTCCTCATGTGATCAAAATGATTGGTCTCATTGAGAGCTTGGAAAAGCTTGGTTTTCCCCTTAGTCAAGAGTTGGCTACTGATGTGATTCTCCAATCGCTCCCTGCGAGCTTTGAGCCTGTCACACTGAATTTTCATATGAATGGCATGGAGAAATCAATGACCGAGTTACATGGTATGCTTAAGGGTGCTAAGGAGAGCATCAAGAAAAGTTCCAATCATGTGATGATGGTTCAAAAGACTACACCTTCAAAAGAAGGGTAAGTCGGGAAAGGAAAGGGCAAAGGAAAGACTAAAGATGAGATCGAGAGTCTCAAGTCTAAGCTTAAGAAGCTTAAACTGGGTCCTAAGCCTGACACAGAATGTTACCATTGTCATGAGATTGGGCATTGGAAGAGAAATTGCAAGAAGTACTTGGTAGAAAAGAACAAAGGAAGTATAACTTCCAGTTCAGGTATAAATGTTATACAAATTAATCTTACCACTTCTCCGACCAGTTCTTGGGTATTTGATACCGGATCAGTTGCTCATATTTGTAATTCGATGCAGGGACTAATAAGGAGTAGAAGTTTGACAAGAGGAGATGTTGATCTTCGCGTAGGCAATGGAGCAAGAGTTGCTGCATTAGCTGTTGGCACTTTAGCATTAGCTTTACCTTCAGGATTAGTTATGGAACTAAATAATTGTTATTATGTTCCAGCCTTAAGCAAAAACATTATTTCTGCTTCATACTTAGGAGGAGAAGGTTATGAATTCAGAATAAAGAACAATTGTTGTTCAATCTATTTTGACGATATGCTATATGGCCATGCTTCATTGATGAATGGATTGTATGTTTTGAATCTTGAGGATATGCCTATCTATAACGTTAATGCTAAAAGACTTCGACCCAATGAAATGAATCCCACTTTTATCTGGCATTGTCGACTTGGTCATATAAATCAGAAGCACATGGTGAAGCTCCATAAAGATGGTCTTCTAACCTCATCTGATTTTGAATCATTTGAAATATGTGAATCTTGTTTACTTGGCAAGATGACAAAGGCACCTTTCACGACCAGAGGTGAAAGAGCGAGTGACTTGTTGGCCCTTGTACATACGGATGTATGTGGACCTATGAGCACTTCGGCCAGAGGTGGTTTTTAGTACTTCATAACTTTTACTGATGATTTCAGCAGATATGGCTATGTCTACTTGATGAGACATAAGTCGGAATCCTTTGAAATGTTCAAGGAATTTCAAAATAAGGTACAAAATCAACTCGGCAAGACAATCAAATGTCTACGATCAGATCGTGGAGGTGAATATTTGAGTCATGAGTTTGGTGATCATCTAAAGAAGTGTGGAATTGTTCCACAACTCACTCCCCCGGGAAAGCCTCAATGGAATGGGGTATCTGAACGACGGAACTGAACATTGTTGGACATGGTTCGGTCAATGATGAGCCAATCTGATCTTCCATTGCAATTCTGGGGATACGCTCTAGAAACAGCGGCTTTCACTTTAAATAGGGTTCCATAAAAAACAGTAGAGAAGACATCATATGAGATATGGACCGGGAAGTGCCCCGGCTTGTCTTTTCTCAAGGTATGGGGTTGTGAGGCATATGTCAAACGTTTGACGTCTGATAAACTCACACCCAAGTCTGATAAGTGCTTATTTGTGGGGTATCCTAAGGAAACTAAAGGATATTATTTTTATAAGCGGGATGAAAACAAAGTGTTTGTTGCCCGTAATGGTGTCTTCTTGGAGAAAGAGTTTCTTTCCAAAGGAGTCAGTGGGAGTAAGGTGCAACTCGAAGAAATTAGGAAAACATCCAAAAATGTTTCAACTCCTACTGAGCCTCTACAGGATGAACAAAATATTATTAAACCTATAGATGAAGCATCATTTACGAGATCTAAAAGGCCACATCAATTGCTCGTTAGGTATGGGCATGACATTTTAATATTGAATAATGATGAGCCTAATACTTATTCGGAAGCGATAGTAGACCCAGACTCTGAGTCATGGCTTGAGGCCATGAGATCCGAAATAAAGTCCATGCATGACAATCAAGTTTGGAACTTGGTTGATGCACCTCATGGCATTAAAACCATTGAGTGCAAGTGGATTTTTAAGAAAAAGATAGATATGGATGGAAAGGTTCACATTCATAAGGCACGATCAGTTGCGAAGGGTTTCAAACAAATTCAAGGTGTTGATTATGATGAAACCTTCTCTCCCGTCGCTATGCTTAAGTCTATACGGATCATTCTAGCTATTCTTGCATATTTCGACTATGAGATATGGCGATGGATGTCAAACGCTTTCCTAAATGGAAACCTAAGTGAGGATGTGTATATGACACAACTTTGAGGGTTTGTCGATCCAAAGGAAGTGGAAAGGTATGCAAGCTTAAGAAGTCCATCTATGGATTAAAGCAAGCATCTCGGAGTTTGAACATTCGTTTTGATGAAGTGGTCAAAGGGTTTGACTTCATCAAGAATGAAGAAGAACCTTGTGTTTACAAGAAGGTTAGTGGGAGCAAGCTTGTGTTTCTGATCTTGTATGTGGATGACATACTACTGGTCGGAAATAATATTCCAATGCTTGAATCTGTTAAAACTTCATTAAGAAATAGTTTCTCAATGAAAGATTTAAGAGATGCAGCATATATTCTTGGTATAAGGATTTATAGAGATAGATCTAAGAGGCTAATTGGATTAAGCCAAGACATGTACATTGACAAGGTGTTGAAACAGTTCAACTTACAAGATTCCAAAAAGGGTTTCTTGCCCATGTCACATGGTGTTAATCTTAGCAAGACTCAGTGCCCTACGACCACTGATGAGCGAGACAATACGAGTAGAATTCCATATGCTTCGCTATCGATCTATCATGTATGCCATCTTTGTGCACATGACCGGATGTGTCGATGCTCTAAGTGTTACGAGCGATATCGATCCGATCCGGTGAAGATCACTGGATAGCAGTCAAGAATATCCTTAAGTACTTGAGAAGGACTAAGGATGCATTCCTTGTATTTGGTGGTGAGGAAGAGCTGGTCGTAAATGGTTACACTGATGCTAGATTCCAAACTAACAAGGATGACTTCGATCGCAATCGTGGTTTGTGTTTTGCTTAAATGGAGGAGCAGTGGTCGGAAAAGTTCCAAGCAAGGAACGGTTCCGATTCTACGACGTAGGTGAGTACATTGCGCCGGAAGTCGCGAAAGAGGTCGTATGGATTAAAAAGTTCATTCGAGCTGGCACTACTACGTAAAAGCCATCACGCAGCGGTTCGAATCGTCATCACAGACGGTTTTCAACCGCTGCGGAAAATAGGTGCGTGATAACGGTGGTTATCACAGACGGTCGAGAAACCGTCGTGATATGAATATCACAGACGGTTTTATCAACAACCGTGCGTGGAAGACGAGTATCACTGACGGTTATGGTCACAAACGTCGTGAAGTCGAATATCACGAGCGTTCTATTGAAAACCGTCAGGATACTGTCTTCACGCATCGGTTATTTACACGAACGTCGTGAAGTCGATATCACAGACGGTTCGTTGTTAAAACCGCTCGTGATACTCGGAGTTCACGAGACGTTTTTACTTAGAACCGTCAGTGATACTCGAGTTCACGCACGTTTTACTTAGAACCGTCTATGATACTGCCTTCACGCATCGCTTTTATAAAAATCGTCGTGATAGTTCATTAAACTAACTACATTTTTCCGATTTTTGGCTAGCCTCGGAATTGCTAGCCATGCCCTCTGAAAACAAGCATACAAAAAGCAGATACATCACGGATAATCAATTGTCGATAAACCGAATCGATCATTACTCAAAATAAATTACAAAAGATCACATTTGTTCAAGTATTGTCACAAAATAAATTGGATTACAATTGAGTCAATTGTTTGCGGTGGTTGAGAAGTGCTGCAGGTGATGCGCTCGGTCGTGAAGTGAAATTCTCCTGTCCTTAATTATCTCTCGATATGATAAAGCCAGAGCTTCCTCGAATGTCCCCGATCTCATTATCAACGAGTCCATCTAATTCTATATTCAAACCCTATCGCTAGCAAGAGTAAAGTGTTATGTATATATATATTTAATTTTATAATTAGAAAATAATTATTTGGAGATTCACAAACCTCGGATCCTTCTTCCTAGCTCTAATGATTTGGTCCATATGATGGCAAACGAGATTGCACATAACTCATCATTGTTTTGTCAAGCACTGCAAAAATAGTATTACATATATCGATTCGAGATGCGTTATTATGAAGTATGATATAGGATTATCGTATTATAGCAGCATCGAAATTTTGTCTGTGTGTTAGTTGGGCGCTCTTTCCATCGTATATTCCTTTGTTGGCAACATAGTCGATGAACGACCTACATGATTCCAAAAATTTATCCTCACCATTTCAAACTAATGAAGACTAAAATAGAGTTATGTATGAAGGAAATGAGCATACCCGCGAGTATTCCTCCTAGAATCTTTGAAGTCGTGGTTGTTGCGGATTAGGAATCAAGGTATATCACATGGTTCCTCTTGGTATGATGAGTAAAAGGATCCAGTGGTACCTACTCATGTATGTCACTATAGTCATTAAACCCGAAGTTCGTGCTGCGTATAAAGTAGAGCAAGTAGTGACACTTACCCACGGTTGTAGGGCACCACGATGTACTTCGTGTTCTGGCGACGAAGCAATGCCGTGTTATGTATTTCTCGACGAAGGACGAGTGCATTTGGATGGTTTGCAATGATACCACATGTGGGTCGAGGAAACCCACCGGTTCTTTCCAGCCCCGGACATTTTTCATCATGTATCTGTACATAAGAAATGAGTTGTGATATTTATCGGTATTACGTGAATGTAGAACTTGATTGTATGCACTTACAGTGTCCAACATCGTAGAAGCGGCGCCAAGGCCAACGAGGTTGAATAGGTCATATAGGTCGTTGAAGCCCACGACGAAGTGGTTCGTCCCGTTGAAGAAATGCTTATCCTCGTATCTGACGGTGATTCCAGTATCGCACCCCTCCTTTTGGGTCCTATCCAAGTACCAGGCATGCAAAGCCTGACAAGCATATCCAGCACGCCCTAATACTGCGGGGGAGCACAACGGTTTTCCGAGGATGTACTTCGCGGATATTCCCGACTTGCCGGACTTGAGGGGCGCCTTCGATTTGGTCTTAAGCATTGGCGGCGTCTTCTTGCGAGACGACTCGGGACCCGTCTGGTGACACGCTTTTCTTGTTCCTTCGATGTCTTCTCCAAGGAACCGAAAAGGTGGCCTTCGAGGCGAAATATGAGGTGGAGTCATGGAGGGTCCGTTGGAGAGGAATGGTCGTGTTGAGATCGCGCATCTGCTGGGTCAAGGACGATGTCCTTCTTGGGCCATGGATAAAATCGCACGGCATCCCCTAGTGTTGTGATCTCTTCATTCGGCGAATCTCCATCGGGACGGCCATGAAATGTTCATGTACCATGTCCACCTCCACCGGGCGTAACCTGCGCCACCGGACACCGTCTTTGCCTCGCCCCTTCACGGTATGGATGCACCATCCCCGCGCGCCTCAACAGAAATGGACCCAACTAACCTCACTACGAGCTTGCAGCCGCCGGCTCCTACAAACGATACGCAATTAGCTAAAGTGTCCTATAGGTCTATCTTTGCTTGCATTCCATACATGTACATTACCTTGATCTCGTCTATCGGTAATTGGACATCGTCATGTCCGAATTATGCATGGACGCGACGCTACTCGATGTCGACTCGGGTGGCTCCCAAATTAACAGGCGGCTTGCGGCGCCTTGGCCGAGGAGTTGATTCAATTGATCTCGCAATGCCGCCACTTTCCTTCAAAATGTTCACCATCATGCATGACGAACCGGTCCTCACGCCGCCTTAGATCTCTTCCTACTCTCAGACGTGCGCAGAGTCGTCATGAATCCATGACTCCATGGTACGGTAACCCCAAGACCTCGCGTGCGACCGGGTGTTCCTTGTTTCCGAGTGTAGAGAGTATATCCTTCTCCCTGTCTACATGGAAGGAGCCTTGGGAAGTTTGGGCGCATAATTCACGCCGCAAGAAGTCATCATGTTATTATAGATACTATGAAGTTATATATGAAGTTATTAACTAGGTAGTTCGACATACTTACCAAACGTTGAGACACTTCTCGTTTGCGGGTTTGTGAAAGAGATGCTTCGAAAGCGAGACTTTTGCTCGCTTAACTGAGCTAGGGAACGCGCAGTGCGTGACATCAGAAACGCGTTGTCCTCCGCCGCCCATTCATCATATTTTCCTGCGTATCCGGTGGTGCCGAGTGCGTGCGGATGAGTGTTTCGTGTCCGAGAGCTTTGTGTGCCGCACTTTGCTCGTTAAATTCAGCGTCGTCTTCATAGCAACAAAGGCATCCCATGTTTCGCGTCAAGAATCCGTACTTGCGGCGGGCGTCGACCGTGTTCACGTGCCGTGACAAGAATGCTCTTGAACGACCTCCACGATTTATCGATCGTGAGCATCGCCGTCCGCTCCACGCGTGCCATATGCGCTTCGGGATAGTGAACTTTGTAATAGTTCGTCACACGTGCGCTCTCGCTTCTTTCGCCGATCCTTCCACCTTGGTGTGGTGATGGGGACCCGTTTCCTTGCAAGTATCCCGCACATGGTCCGAATCTCGCCGCGAGCTCTTGGGACGCAGAGGGACCCCAAACCGACTAACCTCCGTGATGACCGGTCGCCCACGGGCATCTTCGATTCTCCTCGCCATCTCGCTTTCGTGTCATTGTCGTCTGCGGTCGGCGGCGGTGGGGAAGATGGTGCCTCGCAATCTGCGGCGTCGGCGACGGGAAGATGGTGCCTCGCCATCTCGCTTACTTGCTATCTATATAATTTGTTTGAGATATATTACTACCGGTGCCGGGCCGAGGGTTAAGCACACCAAGAAAACAAACCGATTGATACCAAAAGATGTGACTGAGCATTCTTTTCTTATTAATGCAAACAATGGAATGATCTAGTGTAATAACTCAACAAAGACCCTAAAGCAATGTTCAACAACTAGATGCTTTGCAAACAGACAACAAAAGAGGTCACCTATTGATAAAAATCAACACATCGACACCACATTGCTTCCTAATGACATGATTTCCCCATGAAAACAATTAATATTAATGTATGGGCACAATGTTGCATCCTCAAATGAGCATAATTGAGCGACTAAACACATAAGCTATTACAGAAAGATCACGAGCAATTGCGTTAAATGAACCTCAAAGATCACATACAATTGCGCTTAAGATGCCATGGCAATCAAAACGAACCCTCAAATGCATTTTTGTCGACAAATTGCTCTCGGTTGACAAATTGCATAAGACATAGTCTTTGCAATCTTAGTCCTCTCAAAATCTCTTCACCAATCAATTTAGATAATTACAAAACAGATCTTGAGCTCAAACTACAACACATAAAGCATTCTATAAGCAGAACATCTAATCATATATCTTCGAATAATTCACAAATTTATATCAACAATAAGCCTAATTGATGATTGAGAATAAAAATATGCTTAAGCTCAAGTCCTGTTTCTAATCATCTATTTGATTTCAGATTTCGCTATCATCACGAAAACATACATGTGTATCTTAATTCCGCTATAATCGCAAAACAAAGAGTACAAGAGCTCAAGTCTGTTTGTAAATATCTATATGATTTGATTTTGACTACATCACAGAGCATCAACAAGGCATCATCGAACCCATCACAGAGCATCAAACCCATCACGAGCATCAACAGAGATCATCACGAGCATGAACAAGGCATCATCGGAACCATCACGAGCATCAACAGAGCCCATCACAGAGCATCAACAAGGCATGATCGAAGCCATCACGAGCAAGGGAGGTGCGAGGAGAGGAGGTGACAGTAAGAGCACAACCTAGTGTCGGCCGCCGAGGTCGGACCCATCACAGAGCCCATCACAGAGCATCACAGTAACCCATCACAGAGCAAGGGAGGTGCGAGGAGAGGAGGTGACGAGTAAGAGCACAACCTAGTGTCGGTCGCCGAGGTCGGAGGCGGCGGTGTCTGGGCGCCGGTGTGGGGCGCCGAGGTCGGGCGTCGAGTCGGGGTGCCAAGGTCGAGGCGGCGCCGAGGTCGGGAGCGGCGTGTCGAGGTCGAGGCGCGGTGAACGGGAGCCCTAGAGGAGGCAAAGGAGCGCGATAAACTCGGTGCGGGAGAGGAAGGGACGAGTGAGGAAACCCAGCGGTTTCCACCTTATAAGAGGCTATCACGAGCGGTTATTTAATAAAACCGTCTTTGATAGGTAATCATAAACGGCTCTATCTAATAACCGTTTGTGATACGTTCCATATCACGAGCGGCCTTATTTAAACCGATCGTGTTGTGGGATATCACGACGGTTTGTGTCTAGAACCGCTCGTGTTGTAGGATATCATGAGCGGTTCTTAAATACAACCGTCGAGATAATCTCATATCACGAGCAGTTCTATATTAGAATCATCGTGATTCATTATCACGACGGTTATATAATAGAACCGTCGTGATAGCTCCGCACAATTATCAATTACAATGAACTCGTGACAATGAACATCAATATCACATATATGAGAGATGACAAAACACGTGACAAGTATATATGAAGACAAGCTCATAACACATTTTACTTCAAAACCAATTGTCGATTCGATGAGCGCCCACATTGACATCAATATCAAAATATATGAGAGATTACAAGTCCATAACACATGATGTTATAGAATAAATTAATTACAATGGATTAAAATCTTAATGAAAATATAGCCCTTCATGATGATCGGCGCGCATATAGCTAGCTTCCTCATCGGGTTCTTCGTCGAGCTCGATGCCATCTCCGAAAGGAGGCAACTCGTCAAATTGATTGTATTCTTCCTCGCCCACTACATTCTCAACTCCGACAATCCTTCTTTTCCATGAAGAACTACGTGGCGTTTCTTATTTGCGGGTCGGTTACATAGAATACTTGAACAACTTGATTAGCCAAGACTGAATGGTTCGTCTTTGTATCCGACATGTTCAAGGTCCACGGTAGTGACGCCGTACTTGTCAACCTTCACCTGTGGGAGATGGACCCAACGGCACCGAAATAGGAGGATCTTGAAAAGCACGTAGTCGAGCTCCCATATCTCCTCTATTTGCCCATAGTACGAGCTCCTCAGCCCATCGGTACTGAATGCATCTATGCGGACACCGCTGTTCTGGACTGTGCTCTTCCTATCCCGAGCTGTCGTATAAAATGTGTACCCATTTATGTCATATCCTTGCCATGTGACAATTGTAAATTGTGGCCCTTGTGCCAACCATAGCAATGTATCATCACTTGATGACCTCCCAGTGATTCGCACCTTTAACCATCCGTTGAACCGACGGTTGTGCTCTCTCATGATCCAAACCTCCGACCGGTTTGGATTCTGTTGGCGTACCATGTCTTTGTGCTCGTCGATGTACAGGGACACTTCGGTCATGTGTTGCAAGACCATGAAATGGGCTTGAGCGTATGTATCCAGATCGGGAGTGATTGATTTCCTTCCGATGGTCCCGATACCATCAAGTCTCCCCTCATGACGAGAAAGAGGCACACCTATCGGATCCACCTGAGCCATATAGTCGACGCAGAACTCAATGACCTCTTCCGTTGCATAACCTTCGATGATGTCGCCCTCGGTCGAGATTGATTCCGCACGTAGGACTTGAGAATTCCATGTACCTCTCGAACGGGTACATATAACGAGGAACACAGGCGCATATCTTTATCTCTTTCACAAGGTGAACAATGAGATGGACCATGATATCGAAAAATGACGGAGGGAAATACATCTCAAGATGACATAGAGTCGTCACCACCTCGGCTGTAGAGCATCTAGTCCTTGGGGATCGATGACCTTACGAGCAATTGAGTTGAAGAAATAACACACCTCAAGATTGCTACTCGGACCTTGTTCGGCAAGATACTCCTAATTGCAACAGAAGCATTTGTGTCATCGGACATGACAATCATGCGACTTCATACCAATTAATTTTAAATCTTGCATAGAAACAAGTTTCTTAATGTTAGCAGAGTAACGAGACGGACTTTCACACCATGCAAGCTCGCACGATTCATATCTCTCGGCCTTGGGACAGAGTGTCGCAAGGCGGTGGGAGGTACGTTCGTCCCAGACGGTCTCTTGCGGTGCTAACTCGGTCCTTATGTTCATATCGACCAAGTCTCTCCGTGCGTTAACACCATCCTTTGTTTTGCCACTAATGTTCAAGAAGAGACCAATCAAGCTATCACATACATTCTTCTCCACATGCATGACGTCGATGCGATGGCGAACTTCTAAGTGCTCCCAATAAGGCAAGTCCCAAAAATTGACCGCTTCTTCCGGATGTTCTTCCGACGGGTTCTTAATTGACGCCCTTCCCAAGCATAACATCGATATCCTTAACCATATCATAGACATCTTTCCTCTAAAAGCCCTTGAGCTGAACCGTCCTCCTTATTTCCGTCGAATTGTTTCTTCATCTTCCGGTATGGGTGACTCGGGAAGGAACCTACGGTGACGCTGTGATACACGCTTTGCGTGAGTTGTTTAGCCATATACTCAGAGCATCTAAGCAAGGCGGACAAGCTTTGGCTCCTTTTGTACCAAGTCTGACAAAGTTACCTAGGCAGGAAAATCATTGATGGTGCGAACAACATGGCGTGTAAAGTGAAGTTCTCTCGTTTGTACGCATCCCATACTGTACCTCTTCGTTCCACGGTGTCACAAGATCTTCCAAAGAATGGTGCTATGTACACATCAATATCATTCCCGAGTTGTTTCGCCCTTGGATAAGTAGTGACATCAAAATGTACTTCCTTCATACGACCAAGGAGGAAGGTTGTACATGCATAGATTCACAGGCCAGGTGCTATGTCGACTGCTCATGTTACCGAAAGGATTCATTCCATCTGTACTCAACCCTAACCTTATGTTCCTTGGTTCTGCACCGAACTCTTCGAACCTCCGATCGAAGTTTCTCCACTGAGAAGAATCAGTAGGGTGTCTTAGCTTTCCATCTTTCTTACGGTCCTCTGAAGTGCCAACGCACCAATCTTGCCTCTTTTGAGTTCGCAAATAAACGCTTCAAACGTGGGATCACAGGCAGATACCACAACATCTTAGCAGGAGGTCCTTGCTTCAACCTAGAAGTATTCTGACGCTTGTATCGGGATGCTTTGCACACGGGACATACATGCATGTCTGCATACTCTTTACGATAGAGGATACAATCGTTCGGACATGCATGTATTCTTTCTACTTCCATTCCCAATGGACAAAGAACCTTCTTTGCTTGGTAGGTGGTGTTGGGCAACACGTTTCCCTCCGGAAGAATGTCCGCTAGGAGACCTAACAACGCCGTGAAACTCTTATCGGACCAACCATTGCTTGCTTTTAATTTAAGCAGTTCAATCACGGTTGACAACCTTGTATATTCCGGCCATGCGCCCAGGAACAAAGGTCTCACCGAGTCCTCCATTAAGCGCTCGAATTTACAAAACTCTCTCTCATCGTAGTTCTCTTACGCATCGCGTAGCATCCGATCCGATTGTCATCGTGTGACCTATCCTCATCAAAAGCACGATCTACATCCGGCATATCGCTGACATCCGCATATCGTTGACTTCCTCGGCGATGTCGTTATTACTAACTTCTGTCGCTCTTCACCGTGGATCGGTCCAACATGTATACCCTTTTTGAAACCCTTCAATCAAGTGTGCTTCTATCTGCGCGAGTTGGTAAACATCTTGATTATCGCAATCAATGCATGGACAAGATACATATATTTTATCCCTTTTTCAACATATCCTGCTCGCGGCTCTTCTAAAAGCAACCACGCCATTAATGTACTCTTGACTCACACGGTTCACACCATACATCCAGATTTGGTCCATGTACGCTACACATGTAACAAAATATATAGTGTCAAATTAGATTAATAAAATCTCTCTCAACCGCTCTCTCTCTCCATTTCCTTCCCCCTCACGTAAATTTTAATATTATTCCAACTACCAAATGAAAAATATTATTCTATTCCTTACATCGGATACAAAAGTTTACTCCCACTTGACTCTTATACACGCGATGCTTAGCATATTCTACCATATCTCGATTGGGTTATAAAGAATGTTACCCTCTGAGCTCACGCACGAAAATACCAAATCGATCTATTCCGATTCTTTGTCTCCCTCCCTTTCTCCTCTCCTTCTCCTCCCTTTCTCCTCTCTTTCTCTTCTCCTTCCCTTTCTCCTCTCCTTCTCCCTCCCTTTCTCCTCTCCTTCTCCTCCCCTCTCTCTCGTCGCGTGATGGGTTTTTATCCGGTGGCGGCTCAAATGGGAATGGGCAGGGGGTACTCAAGGTATTTATAGCGCGAGGATATCACAGACGGTTCCAAATATGAACTGTCTGTGATAGGCATATATCACAGACGGTTTATAAATAAAACCGTCTGTGATATGTCACAGACGGTGCTCTTTATGAACCGTCTGTGATACGGAGGATTATCACAGACGGTTTATATACAAAACCATCTGTGACATATCACAGACGGCTCTATTAATAAACCGTCTGTGATATGAGGGATTATCACAGACGGTTTATGTACATAACCGTCTGGGAAATATCACAGGCGGCTCTATTTATAAACCGTCTGTGATATGGGGGATTATCACAGACGGTTCATAAATAGAACTGTCGGTGATATTTCACAGACGGTTCTTTATATAAACCGCTCGTGATAATCATATATCTGACGGTTACTAGTAAGAACCGCTCGTGATAGACCGGCAATGCAAATCTTTGCGCTAACAGACCCAACACAGACGGATTCAAATTAACCCGTCTGTGATGGGGTGTCTTCTATAGCCTGTTTTGTAGTAGTGTGGGTGTGGTTTCGAGTGCTTCCAGTCTAATGGATCTCTATTGTGATAATAGTGGAGCCATTGCACAAGCTAAGGAGCCTAGATCGCATCAAAAGTCCAAGCACATACTTCAGCAATATCACATTATTCGTGAGATCGTTGAGAGAGGTGATGTGAAGATATGCAAAGTGCACACGGATTTGAATATTGCTGATCCATTGACAAAGCCTCTCCCGCAACCTAAGCATGAGATGCACACAAGAGCTATGGGTATTCGATACCTATATGATTGACTCTAGTGCAAGTGGGAGATTGTTGGTGATATGCCCTAGAGGCAATCATGGAGATGATTGTATCACGTCTATGTTTATGAGTTTTTGAAATATGCAGAGGGATGTGACTGGTCGGATATGGGATTTGCCCCTCCTAACATAACGGGAGAGATGTCTCTGGGCCCCTCGAAGTAGTCAGATAAAGAAAGTGCATGGCCATGCCACTAGTGATCGAAGTGTTCGACCACGTAAGGTTATCCGACAACTCGATCGAGAAAATATCGAACAGTCTATGGATGACATATTATCTCACCTAGAGTTCAAACCAGATATCGTGAGGCAAAGGGAAAATACTAGAATAAGTCGCTTAGTTAGATCAGATCCAGACAAGTCGTATGGTGATACGAGCAAGTCGTAGACTGATCGAACGAAATCATAGAGTGGTCGAAACCTAGTCGTGAGGAGTTACGCTGAGTCGTGACCGAAAGCGAATCGGTCGTATAAAGATAGGACACAGTCGTAAGTGATGAGGACCTAGTCGTAGATCATATTGCATTAAGGTTCGTCCGATATAATTTGTGTGTATTCGGGAATCGTTATGTCCTGCTAGGGACCGCTACGACTCGTGGTCGAAAAGGGTTTCCTAGTCACAACCGATTACACATAAACCTAACGAGACACACACTTAATGGGATGGAACAAACCAGTACGAATACAATTTGTTAAATGTGTTCGGATAGGATCCGACACGGGGCACTATATAAGGAGATGCTTGAGGCTAGTTTAGGCTGGACAAGTGAGACACGTGAGTTGTTTCCACCGAAACCCTAGCGGCCATCTTCTTGAGAGAGCCTTCCCGTGCGACTTGGTGCTAGCACACCGGCGTACGGTTGTTCCTTCTCTGGACGTGTGGATACCGTAGAGGCGCTACTGCGGTCGCTGTTGCGCTAAGGACGATCCGCGATCTTCACTAGGAACTGTGGAGGCTGCTGGAGGAGACGATCGACAAAGAGGACGATTGGACGATCATCTATGACCACTACATCAGCGCGTTCATCGTCGGACTAGGCTGCTCCGACTCTACTTCCGCTGCACTGCGCGTCTGGTGGTAATGATCTGTGATCATCTATCTTGCTTGGCATCCTGGTTTACGTGGTAGATATTTTTGAATTGTTGCAAGCGTAGCCTACCCGTATCCCAACATAACAAGCTATGCATTCCAGCTAGCTCCGTTCGTCTTTTGTTGTTACAGGAGGCGCATGGAGAAGGATTAATGGGTCACTTCGGCATTGAAGAAGACCGAGGACATTCTGACCCACCACTTTTATTGGCCAAAGATGAGGCGAGACGTCGAACGCTTCATTGCCCGCTGCACCACGTGTCAAAAAGCTAAGTCACGACTTAATCCTCATGGTTTATACATGGCTCTTCCTGTTCCAAGCATACCTTGGGAAGATATTTCTATGGACTTTGTTTTAGGTCTGCCTAGATTTGTTGTCGTGGATAGATTCTCTAAGACGGCTCATTTTATACCATGTCATAAAAGTGATGATGCTATAAATGTTGCTGATTTGTTCTTTAAGGAAATTGTTCGCTTGCATGGTATTCCGAATACGATAGTTTCCGATCGTGATGCTAAATTTCTTAGTCATTTTTGGAGAACTTTGTGGGCTAAATTGGGGACTAAATGTTATTTTCCACTACTTGTCATCCCCAAACCGATGGACAAGCGAGGTAGTCAGAGAACCTTGTCTACTATGCTTAGGGCTATGCTTAATTTTTTTAAAAAAATATGGGAAGAATGTTTACCTCATGTGGAATTTTCTTATAATCGCTCGCTGCATTCTACCACAAAGAAGTGCCATTTTGAGATTGTTTATGGTTTCATCCCTCGTGCACCTATCGAGTTGCTGACTCTTCCAGCTTCGGAGAAGGTAAATCTTGATGCTCAACAACGTGCTGATTTGACACTTAAGATGCATGAGACAACTAAAGAGAACATTGAGCTTATGAATGCTAAATATAAACTTACTGGTACTCAGGGACGCAAGCATGTTACTTTTGAACCTAGTGATATTGTGTGGTTACACTTGCGTAAAGAGCGATTCCCTGAATTGAGAAAGTCTAAACTCATGCCTCGTGCAGATGGTCCTTTTAAAGTGCTTGAATGTATTAATGATAATGCATATAAGTTAGATTTGCCTGCGGATTTTGGGGTTAGCCCCACCTTTAACATTGCAGATCTACGACCATTCTTGAGCGGAGGATGAGCTTGAGTCGAGGAAGACTCAATTCAAGAAGGGAGGATGATGAGGACATCACTGACCGATATGAACACTCCTCTTGCTACTACCATGAATGATGTCCAGGGCCAATTACTCGGCACGTGCTCGTCAACTAAATTATCGTAAATTCGTTTCTAGGCCGAGTGTATCACTTAAGAACTCTATGATCTTTGCTAATAGAGATGATTTGCTTTTGCTTAGGAATCTAGGACAGACAAGAAGGAGTTGATGATATGCATCAGAACATCCCAATTTTCAGAGCTTAAAAATCTTTTAATAGTTAGTAGGGAGAAAATTCACCATTTGGATTTTATTTGATTTTAATTCAAAAGCTTAATATTGGACTTTACAATCAAAAACATTTAATGTGAATAATCCCAACTTGAACAATAACCAAAACTATTTTATTTGGGTTCTATGTGCTCAGATATATTTTCTAGATTTTTCTAGAATTTTTCTAAGTTCATTTGCTATTTTATATTGCTTATTTGAATTTCTGGTATTTTCCAAATTAGAAAACCTATTTATAAATCTCAAAATCCTCTCAGGCCTAATCTTGCCGGCCCAACCCTATTCCCTTGACCATGGCCCGACTCAAGGCAGACCAGCCTCGCCATGCTACATGCTTCTCCGCTCGACATGCGGGCCCCGCATGTCAGCCCTCTCTCTCTCTCTCTCTCCGAGCGCCTCGCTCGTTCTCCACCGTCCGATCAAGGATGAACGGCTAGATGCGCGTGAGGTAACCGGAGGGGTCCGAATGTTCTTTTGATTGTGGGCCGTCCGATCAAGATTCAACGGCCGATCCTTGAGTCCGTTTCGCAGCCGCACCATTTCGCACGCGCCGCGTCCTAACCTTAGCCACTGACGTGTGGGTCCCACCCCGCCACATCATCGTCGTCTCCGAGTCGGGGACGACTGGGACTCCGCCGCCGCCCCGCTTTTCTCGCCGTCCATGCCTAGACCTCCTCAGCCGCCCTATATAAGGGAGCTAGCCCTCGGTCTCCGCACTCCAACCGCGCACCGCCGCCAAAACCCTAACCTAGCGCGCAAAGCTCGGAGAAGCGATCGCGCGCCGCAACTCCGACGAGCTTGTTCTCCACCGTCCGGTGCGCCGCGCCTCTTCGTCGCACCCTCGGCATCGCGACGGAGCTCCTCTACCTCCCGTGGCCTTGGTTTCGCCGGAAGATCGCCGTAGCTCCGATCCCGCCGAGCCCGAATCCTCTCGCCGCTCTTCGCCGCCGCCGCATACGAGACGTTCCGTGCACCGTGAGCACACCGATGAGATCCTCGTGTCGCCTCTACCTCCGGCACCACTCGCCGCGGTGAATCGCCGTTGTTCGCCGGGACCCTCGAACCCGAGCACCACCGCCATTGCCGCCCACGTCGGTGCCACCTCGGCGCCACGCCAACGCCGTGCCTCGTGTCGCATGCGTGGCGCCGATCACCGCCACGTGCGCGCGTGCAAGGCGATTCACGAATCCCGATCGAGAGGCTCGGTGGACCTAGTCCACCGTGAGCCTAGCCTCGACATATGGGTCCCACATGTCGAGATTTCTTTATTATTTCTTTTCCGAAATCCTTGCGACGCCAAAGCATTGCGCAATAATCCGATTTTTCTTTAGAGAAATAATTCGGAAATTCTGGAAAATCAGAATTAGGGTTTCTTTTAGATTTCCAATCTTCCAAAGCCCATAACTTTTGCATCCTAACTCCGATTGAGCCCATTCAAATTTATAAATTTGTCTAAATTCAAGATCTATTTATCTGAGATTTTTATTTAATTTTTGGAGTTGGTTTTGTCTCTGTTATTTATTTGTTTTGTTTGTTTTTGTTTCGTTTGCGAGTAGACGTCGATTCGTCGGGAAATTTTGTGGAAGAAGGAGCACCCCAAGATCAAGACCAGTACATAGACCTTTTCCAAGGCAAGTCATACCTTTGATCATCTTGAACCCAGTTTTCAAATTACTTTGTGTTAAATTATTGCATTCTATTTTAATTATGTATTTAACTGCTTTGGGCATAGTTGTTATCCAAATTGTTATCACACCTTGGCCTTGTATGTCATAATTCCTTGTCACCCTAGATTGGTTATTAGTTGGTAATATTATAGTACCAACGTGGGTTGGTTAGATGCGAGTACAATTGCTTAGCCATGCCACGGGTCATCATCCCATGTAGGTTGCAAATATTAATTATGACTAAGTGACTATGGAACTTCGTGTAAAACTGTGTGCTATGTGTTGTTACTTCGTGATGGCATGTGTTGCACTAAAACCAACTGGGTGGTAAAGGATTTAGACTGAGGCAAGTGGTGGAGACTGTGTGACATCGTGGTTTATGTGATGAGAATGATGGTCTTTGTGACTTAGTTAGAACATGGAAGTCTTGCCTTGGTCAATTAAGGACTTAACTTTGTGCGCCATTGAACTGAGCCTTACTGTACGACCACATGCCTGGTATGGGACGGGCCTAACTTAGTAAGTTATGGATTCTCGGCATTGATGTTCAGGTGGATAGGTTAGGCTGTGTGACAGGGTGGAGGTGTGACTACTTGGTGGTTGCATCGCGGGACGATTCGTCTTCCCTGTCCAGCGGTGTGTGTTATACCAATTCTATGTGAGCTGGTATAGCGGTTTGTAAGCACACTGGGAATGTCAATGTTTGAGATAAAGTTTCCGAACTGTTTTGTTACGATTGGTGCTTGCTACACTAGTTGTATCTTGTGGGTAAAGTGTACAACCTCTGCAGAGTGTTAAATTAATCTATTCGAATAGCCGCGTCCGCGGTCATGGACATGCTCGGGGATTTCACACGAGGGGTAGTTTTCATAAAATGTTGGGATGGGAGCTGTGTGACCTCAATCATATGGCTATGTGAAATAATCTGTTTAGCTGTGTGTCTTTGTGGAAACAACTGTTAAATTAGTATTGTCTATTTTGTTTTGAATTATGATTTCAATCTATTATTCGTATTCAACTGCAAATGTTGCTTTTATACAAAAGAACCACAAAAGCCTTTTATTTGGAATAAGCCTGCATCTATACATTGCATTCTGTGGTATGATTTGCGAGTACGGTTGTGTACTCACGCTTGTTGTAAAACTTGCGCCCAAACCTACAGAAGAGGAGGAGTCTACGCCTGCTTTCGAGGAGGAGTTCGCTGAAGGCTGATCGTTCGTTAAGGTCTGGATTCCAGTCGGTTGCCTGTGGTGAATTGGTGGGATCTAGCTGGAGTTTTCCGTTCCGCTGCTGCTTTATTTCCTGTTAGCCCTGCGTGGCTTAATAAGTGTAAACTCGACCATAAGGTCAAAACCCTTATTTGTTATTCAAACTAATCGTTTACTTTATTTATCGCTTGTGTGGATCGATATTTACCTATGTTAACCCTGTGTGCACTAGCGTGATCTGGACTAGTGCAAGATATACAGAGGTTCCAATCGTGATGCAGGTCCCGACAAAGATCAAGGAAGGAGAAGGCAATAACAATAGCCAAAGGAGATGAAGAATTTGTGGCCTCCAACTGAAAGAGCTTCGGCCACCCTTTACTTGGTGCTGCGTCACTTTTTCTTTAGCCTACAAGGCTTGTATCCGAGTCCTATGGGCTGACTTGGCCCATATGGCTCATGTGTGGAACAGCCACCCCGGGGGATTGTTACTATTCATGTGAACAGTACATGGCCACATGAACAGTACCCCACCTAGGGTTTCCACCTCCTAGTCGCCCTCCTCATATAGGAGCCGTCGCCCTTTAGTCCAATTTGGGTTTTTCTTATATTATTCTACCACTTTGCGTCATTGCTTATTTATTGATTTGAGGAACCCCACTCTCTGAACTTCATTATTATTCGCAATACAATTTCAGATTGCATCTTCTACTCTCTTGCTTGTGTTCTCGATTCGCTTGTAGGAGATAGCCTTCTTGGCGAGGTCAACCGCGTTCGGCACGGTTGATAACCAACAGAGCGGTGGTGTAGTGATTGCGAGGGGTTCGATCCGTTCTGGTCGGAGCCTTTGGATCATCAATGTGGTGTTCTCCACAAACGACATATCATTACCTTTCGGAAGATCGGGCCACACTTTCATCACCGGCAATGCGGAGTATGTATCCGTCGATGCATACACATGCCTGTGCCTTCTATCACAGGGATCATAAGCTCACACTCCACGAGTGTGGGGACCTCAAGCCCGTCTAATGCATGATGGGTACCTTAAAAATCAATACTTAGCCACCACGTAGCAGAGTCTCAAGGATAATGACATGATACATATGAATAATGCAATAATTAATTTAACTTCAACAACATTACCATGTCATCCCCATGGTATTTGCATCAATATATCTGTAATCACATTTAAGCAATAAAACTCACCATGTCATCCCCATGGTAGTTGGATCATCAACTCAATCTTACTCTTTTCATCAATAACACCATGATACTAAAATAACTTACCAATACATTATTTTATCTCATGGCAATAAATCAACAAATCAATGACACACTCCCATTATCACCGTTATACTTGTACTTGCCTCAACTGTGAACTTTGTCGAAGAAAACAGGCATTTTCGAACATACAACATTATTTAAAACAAGTTATATAATTAGCGCAACCCAAACATCACTTCCAAGAACATCGATCTGTCCCAAACAGGACAGCCATCTTCTAAAAATCGTAACTTTTCGTCTGTTTACCCAAAAATGGTGTTCTTTGATTGTATGTAAAGCTTACAAAATTACCCACATTAAACTAGTTGGTGAGATTCCCAGATTTTGTTATTCACTATCTCTACTAATCAGATTATTAAAACTGCTCGAACCTGGCAGACGTTCTGGATAGCAAAACTAAAACATTTATAACTTTCAGTAAAAAATTATGTTCTTTAGCTCTCTGAAAACCTTACGAAAACAAACTACAACATTCATGTTGGTGAGATATTCTAATTATTTTGTTAACTAATTTTTATCAACCAACTAATACGACCTACCAGAATCCTGACAAAACATCTGGACATCAGCACTAAAATATTCATAACTCATGATCCGTTCATCAAAACGACTTGATCCAAGACTCTATTGAAAGCTAAAGACGTTACCCACAAATATCTAAGAGGTGGCCAGATCAAATTTCATAGTTACAAACCCTAAAACTGCCGAGCATTACAGACTGCCAGAAATCGATCTAATACCCGATATCGCCAAATCCCAAAACTAAAAGACTAAGCGAATGGAATTTGAGAATTACCCTTGAAGAACTCACTGAAGATTACAAGAACAATCACAAGATTCCCCTTCCTTCTCTTCTCCCTTCCCTTCTCCCCCTTTCATCTTCTTGGCCGGCAACCACCAATGGGGATCCTTCTCCCTTCCTCCTTCTTCTTGGCTGGCAGCAAAGGCTAGGGGTGAGGTACTGTAGCACGAGCAGCACTTTAACGGCGGTGGCACTATAGCAGTTGGTACTGTAGCTCCCCTAGGGTTCCCCCTCTCCTTCTTTAGTTGGAGGTCGATTTCCCCATGGGCCATGGGCCACTATGGCTATTTCCCCCGCTTGACTATGGGCTGCGTGGCCGATTCCTCTCTCAATTTCTAAATTTTCTCTTTTAATTCTCTTAATTCCTTCTCTAATTTTTATTGCACCCACTAACAAAACACGGGATATTACACTCTTTTCATGGGAGCTGTTCTAGAGGGAGGGTGCCATACTAGCACTTGCAGAGGAGTTGCCAGAGCAGAACATTTAAAGACAGGGTACCCGACATCCCTGTATGTTGGCTATCGATCACCGCCATCACATGATGGCCATCTACTTGGATACAGAGGAGCCACCACGAGTGGTGCAACGACACTGTCTTCGTCATGATAGGCATGAGATTATTGTGTTCATTGGTCTATCCTCCTCTGCTACATCTAGATTAGCGGTCGATGCTGGTGTATGATGATTGTAATTTGCTAATTATGATGGCTTAGTTGCTTTTTGTAATTCTTAAGCAACGGGCCTACGAACCATGTAAAACTTAACAAGGATGTTAAAGTTTCATGAGTGTTATCCTATCGATATGAAAATATGCATATTTCAGTTTTAGATGAGTTATTTTAGTATGAGATGATGTTATATGCTGACCCACTTAACTTGTACTTATTACTTGCCAGCCCACTTAACTTGTGCTTATTCTCCCTCATCCTACGCACAATTCATTACCTAGCATGTTGTATGAACAGAATGCTAGTAACACGCTCCGTTATCCATCTTATGGCTTCGGGAGCTGCCTCTGGGTCACGGCAACCAGAAGGCGAGGTCCCCAATCCTCCGCAACCTAACCCGTTGCATCCATCTGCTCCTGAGGATGAGCACGCCGCTGAAGAAGCGGAAGTGTTGCCCCCACCGCCCACAATGGAGCAAGTGCTCCCATGATCGAGCAAGGATGACAGACAAATACTTTGCTGCTACAGCAGTTGGTGTAGAACAACACCAACATGGGTACTACAGCTACAGGAGGTAGAGCTGCCGCCATGCCACAGTCGAGGATGGCGAGTTCATGTGAACTCAGCCACCAACTTTCTCGTATGCGGTGGATCCTCTCGACGCTGACGACTAGCTTCGCTCCGTCGAGAATAAGTTGGTCATTGCCTAGTGTAATGACCAAGAGAAGGTGCTATATCTATCTTATCAGCTGTAAGGTGCAGTAGCATGCCATTCTTTCCCTCAGCCTCTCACCCAAAGCACATCCTCTATCTCCCTTTCCCGCCATTGTACTTCGAGGTTTAGATTGTCGGCATCCGAGCACTGCTGTTGCCATTTCCGCTGTCGTCCAAGGATCTCCTCCACCTTCATCCATGCCATTAGCTTTGCATCATTGTGTTCTACGATGTGCGTGCATCCTCGTCGCTGGGACATCACCGAAGCTTCATCGCCACCGTGAGCTGAACAGCGCCACCACTCCTTCCCTGTCGTCGACCGCCCCCGTTCATCTTCGGTGACCCGGGTGATGGCACTCAATTCCCCGATACCTCCTATCTCTGTTCCACTTCACGCCGCTGGTCGCCGTTCACCGGTGACCATCAGTTTGAGAGTTGCCGCTGCCTTGTGCTGATGTGGCGTGTGTTAGGACCCAAATATACAAATCTGGACCTTTTGTGTATAATGTAGTAGTCCAGGATCATGCTAGTGGACGAGTGTCAACATAGATGAATATCATTACACACAAAATGAATATAAGAATAAACATCTAATTTGATTAATAAATAACGGTTATGACCTTATGGTCGAGTTTACATTTATTAAGCCACGTAGGGTTGACACTAAATAATAAAACAGCATCGAAACAAAAGCAAATCTAGCGGAGACCCATCAACTTGCCACAGGCAACTGTCTGGGATCAAGACCTAGCGATCACCATCCTCGTATACCTCATCCTCGAAAGGACACAAAGATTCTTCCAATTCAGCTGAATAATTGCATCAAGAATGAGTACCACAGAATGCATATATAAATGACGGCTTATTCCATAGGAAATGACTTCTATTGTTGTTTTGCATAAAAGCAGCAGTTGCAATTGAATACAAACTAGTCATGTGCCCGTGTGTTGCAATGGAAACTCGTATTTGAACTGAAATTTTAGTATGCAGTGCATACTAACCTCGTCTGGTGTAAACTATTCAATCGAATATACAATCATCGAATTTTGAACAAAACCATATGGTGAAACAAATGTTGGTGTCATTGCTTGAGCATCTATAGAAAATGAAAAGAGGATTGAATTATTCCAACTTCTGGTAGATAATGCCATTACAAATTATTAATTAAAGTCTGCTTACTTGAGTGACTGCTAAGAATAACCCTCACAACATGGAGAATAGTATCATGGTCATCAACAGACCCTTCTGTTAAGCATGACATAGCTGTGATTTGAGTAATGAACTTAACACAAATCCAATTGCTAATAGAACAGAACTTACGTGAAGATAAAGCAAGGGATCTTTTCTTGGAACTAAAGAATGAATCACCACAAAAGCATCGATAATTTAGTATATAGCAACTTGAATAACTGGCATGATGTACTGCCAATCTCCCATCTATTCAAGACAATTCATGCTTTAAATGGAGGCATAAGACATATTCTACATGTTCACAAATGAAGTTTGAAGCGCATTCAGATGTGCACCTAGTGTGCAACTATTCATTCAGGGATTTACTAAACTTACAGATGGCAAACAATCACACATGTATGCCGCATGTGAAGTTCCTTCTGATTAAGACTTCAGCTTAAAGTGATAGGGAACTTTGACTTGTTGTATTGCATTTGTAATTCCAGATTCCCGGTTGCCACAACCAATTCAGCAATGACCAATCAAAGGTATATTCAAATATATAGACATCCAGTATATGCACATATTTGTGTTGGCTACTTAAACAGTAAGACATCATAAGGGAGGTCAAGCTTATGTATGATATGAATATGCAGTATGTGCAACTATGGGAGATGACAGGTTGACAGGGAGATTAAAATAGATTCTGCTATTTCATAATTTGATCCCAAACATTCAGGTAGGGTCTCAAGAACAAAGGTACATTCAGCTATGCTATTACAAAATTGATAAGGTAATGGATCCATCACTTGCACGCAGATGCCAACTGGAGACAGGCTCTGCCTTAGTTCAGCTTCTCAATTAGTTCGTTGATTTTATCTCCACGATTGCCTGAGTCACCACCATCCTTGTAGGGTTTCTTCTTCATTTACAGCAGCTTAAGCATCACATAAGATGATTTTTTTTGCTAGTGGAAGGACTCCAAAATAGCACTGCTGATGACCAACCAAACTGAAGTGTTGTAATGTGTTAAATTTGGAGACACAAGGAATTCAAGTTTCATATAATGTTAATTCCCCCAGAATAAATTATATTGGTGGAACTGAACAAGATATCATAAAACTGACTGACATATCCAAAGCTATGCCTTACTAATGTTCCACATACTTATTGTGCAATGAATGGACTGTGGTAAACATATTTACTAATGCCCTCAACCTCGATCTTTGGAAGATGTTACAAAATTATACCTTCTCAATTAGATCATTGCTAGTAAGAGGGAAAGGCTCCTTGTCCAAGAAACCACGACCCTTCTTGTAAATAAACTGATAAACCAGAAACAAGAAAAGACGATAAACCAGGTAATTCAGAACAATATTCAAATGACACATAGGAGGTAAAATCAATACAAACATAGGAGGCAATGGGTGAATGCTAATAGCTACAGCCAAGAGTACAAAGGAGGTAAAAGGAAAGGTCATACTTTCATAACATCAGGATGGTTGTTTTTGCTAGAGCACATTCAGATTATGGTGAAAGAAGTAATATAAAAGGATCTAGACCTCCCTAAATAGTACCTTTCTCTTCTAGTAAATCAGACCTGATCTACCTGCAGGGCCAGCGAGGAGGAAAAACATATTAGGCTATGGGTTTATCAAGAAGTGACAACTAATTCAGTTATTGTCTCTATACCATAGTCACGAATAACTGTTATGACAAAAGAACCTGCAAAATTTGAAGGAGCAACAAATATTTTCACTTCACTGTCTTTGCATAACCTTAGAAATAATGCAGTACATGAGTACTGATGACTGATCTATTAGAAAATAAAATTGATGTTTGTCTCACAATTATCCAGTCATGTATAGCTTCATCCCATGTGTCAAAATAGTGCACAATCAACAAATTTCTGTAATTAGGAAAAGACTGTCAGACTGAGATTTCATAGAAACAAATGGCAACTTTATCTCACATTTATGAACTACAATTTGATTATTCCAAACAACACAGGTAATAAGCACCTTGGAGAGTTACCAATATGTAACTACATGCCTTTATTTTATATCCTCCAAGAAAACTAATTGTTAACCATATCCATGTGTAACTTAGCAATTAACTTGCTAGGGTAGTTAATTAATTAATGCCAAAAAAATTAATGAAACCATATCCATCTGTAACATACCAATTAATTCTCCTCCAAGAGACCTGAACAAAACTTACAGAGTGATCACAATAGCCTATTAGACATAATGTAGTTTGAGCAGATCGATCCCAAAAAAATACAACCAACAAAACATAGAAGGGAAAAAACAAAGCAAAGGTCTAAAAGGCTCATTAGA
Organism: Ampelocalamus luodianensis; assembly: GCA_036346255.1. Taxonomy (NCBI): domain Eukaryota; kingdom Viridiplantae; phylum Streptophyta; class Magnoliopsida; order Poales; family Poaceae; genus Ampelocalamus; species Ampelocalamus luodianensis. Next base: position 34,010,387 of record CM070626.1, on the reverse strand, counting down.
AAGTTAGATATTCATCCTATCTTATCAACCGTGCATGATTTTGCACTAATTTGGCATCCAAATAGCAATTTAAGGTCAAATGTAGGGTAAATTATCCATACCAAAAACATAACTAGAGGCAAATATAATGGATTGAGGTAGAATGGAGATATTAAGCTACACTGTAACAAAAAGGTTTGATTACCTTGTTAGCTAGGAGGTGGGGGGGATAAGGTAGGTCCCATCCTGACATCGTGCTTGAATGGGCACTCGCACTTGTCGTCCTGCTATGATATCTTGATGCTTCACAGTAGGCAACGTTGGATTCAAGCACCCGAATAGAAGGAAGGTGGGCGTGGACTTCAGTGGTTGTTCCAGGCTTCCAGCTGATGACACTGATTCTAGCATGAAGCAAAAGACTGCTAAGTGTAATATCCCGAAAAAGCTTTTGCCGGTTTCGGTCGAGTGCAGTGCAAAGGACTAAGAAAAGAACTGTAAAGAAAAGACCAATTAGCGATTTATCCGGGGGAAAATAGGAAAATCTGGGCAGCGTGGGTTAAGGCTTTCGGCCCACTGTTTTTTTGGCCCATGAGGGGGAAGCTTTGGCCGGCTACTTAGGGGGGGGCAAACCCTAGGCGCCCCCCCTTTCTCCCATCCCCTGCGCGGCTCCCCTCCCACCTCCTTGCCGCCCCTCCTCTCCCCTTCCCGTGCGCCCCTCCCCTTCCATCTCCTTGCGCCCTTCCATCTTCCTTGCACCCCATAACCCTTGCTGCTGGACCAAAGAAGGGAGGGGATTCTTTGTTGGCCGGCCAAGAGGAAGAGAAAGAAGGGAAGAAAAGAAGAGAAGGGAAGAAGGAAGAGAAGAAAGGGAGAGGGAAGAAGGATCCGCAACCGGAACTCGTGGTGATCATCATCCGCGAGCGTGCCTTCGCTCGTTCGGCAAGGGTAACCCGTGATTCTTTGTTTTGGGGTCGTTTTCTAGTTGTACATTTTCGGTTGTCAGTTCGTCGGTTTTCTGCAGCATAGAAGATTGTTGATTTTGATTAGGTTAGAGGCAGAATTGGGTCTGGGTGTCTCCTAGAAAGTTATAGATATTGTAGTTACCTTTCATTGCCGACAGAAATCAAGTCATTCGGACTTCGGTAGACAAAGTTATGAATTTCTTAGTATTTCTGTGTTTCTGGAGAGAAGCAGAATTGCTAGTGTTGGTTAACCTGATAGAAACGCATATTTAGAGGGGTTTACAGAGGGTCTCACCATAACGAAAAACTAGGATAATCCTCTTAGCTTTCAGGAAAACTAAATATCACTAAATTCGGACGAACGTAGAGAAAGTTATGATAGTTTCTTTGTCGCTGTCCAGAAACCCGACGTGAAATGTTTGCTCTGATTAAATAGATTGATAGGACTGGTAGATGGCCGAATCAGAGGGTCTCCCCAACTAAGTTTATTTAGAAATTTTAATTACCTTTCCAGAATGTCCAAGATCATCCTATTTGGACTCCTGAGCAGAAAGTTATGAATTTTTAAAGTCTGCTGTCTGCAGTGACCGATCGCTAGAAATTAGAAAAGTTAGAAATGATAAGAAGTTTGTGATTTCGATTGTAATGTTATGTATGATTTTGGTCCAGTATGCTAGTCTTAGTTTGGGGTTATCTTCTTATCCAGGTGGCAGCGAGATCCCAAGGGCAGCACCCACTTCGCGTCCGCCGTTCTCGCACGGTTGAGGCAAGTATTCGGGTTAAGTAGAATTCTTGTTGCATGCTATGATTGAGGGGTGTAATGTTCATTGTTGCCATATGAAAGTGATGTTGAGATGACCCAAGTGGTGTTGATGTTTGCCTATTATGATTGCAGTTACATCATAATGCTACTGTTTACATGATTAAAGTATATGTTGAATCCTGATGAATGAGAAGGTATAGATATTATATTCATGCATATTTTGAGCATATTGAAACTTGGTCATAAGGTGACCAAGTGAATCAGTTGAGGTCCCTGTCAGACAATGACAGGCTTGAGGTCCCCACATTCATGAAATGTGGGCAATATGTACAGAGGTCCCCGTCATTTTGATGACGGGCAAAGGTCCCTATACAAGTTGATGTATAGGTCTTGGTCCCCTGTGCTGAGGGCACGTGCATGGGTATCCATTGACAGATGAATACCCGCATTACCGTAAAATGCGTAAAGAGATAAAGAACAAGAGTGCATAGCATTATCATTATTTACTGTAACACATTATCATTATTTTTTTTTAATATTCAAAATGCCATGAATGATGTTGATTAAAGTTGTTTATGCTTGTTATGTCTTTATGATCATGTAACGTTGTTGATACTTTGTCGAGTCTTATGGCTCACCCTTGCTTTGTTTTGATTTAGGTACCTCCGCAAAAACGCCATGCATGGGAGGGAGTAGACTTTGGAGAGCACGCACTACCTCACAGCTTTTATGCAATTGTTATCTTAGTTCCACACAAAAGAATAAATAACTATGTTATAACCACCTATAGATGCTTTTATGATGATGGATGTAGGATGATTTATGGATTGTGTGATTGGTGTTGCTTATCTATTCTCATACGATTATCATTTATGCATGATTGAATTGGAATATTGGAAATATTGTTAAATGTTATGTTTACTTGTTAGAAACTTGGTTTTTTTTAATATACAAAGGAGACTCACGAAAATTTGTAAATTCGTTCTAGTTGTATTTAGCTTTGGTAGCATTCCGTGCTCATTTCGAGTTGGGGTGTTATTGTTGGTATCGAGCGGCTTTAGATCCGTGGTTAATAGAAAAGTATTAAATTGACACACGTGCACGTAGGTGGGGTTGGGAATTGCATTGCTTCCGCATTATCCGTTGTTATGTTTCATTGGTTGAGCAATTGATGAATTGGCTCGAGCTATCTTTCTTGTTGTTAATCTATGATATGAGATGTTATGATATTATATATCTATAAATCTATTCTATGATTGTCATGAGATGATCATATGTGATTATACTATTTATGCGTGTCGATAATGGTTGTTAAGAAGTGGAGACCGTGGTTGTGACCTTGGACATTGTCAGGTTATACCACCATTCGTGGTAGACGAATAGAGTAGTTACCCCGAATACCCTAGATACAGGAGTTGAGCGTGAGTTGCTTTGGAAAGTTGTTTTCCTTCTTGACCTCAATCTTGGGAAATTCTTGATCTGTGGTGGATGATGAATTCCTCCGGGTTCTTGGTTTATGGTGGTTGTTGAGTGTCAATGGTCTCTAATGGTTCTCTGAAACAAGTATTGTTTTCCGACTGTTGAGCTGTTTTTACTACTTGTGATCGTCCTCAATTGGCATTATTGATAATTCCATGGTTGTTTCTTCTTTCTCATTGGAAAAAAAAATAATGACTCATGTATTTGTTTGAAAGTTTGGGTAATGAAAGTTTCTATTGCAAGTTTGTTAACATGAGAAAGCTTTGGCTCTATGTATTTCTTTGAATTATTCCGAGTGTTGAAGTTTAATGCATCTCTTTTCTGGTGGAATTGTTAAGATCCTTTTGTGATACCTTGTTATGGTTAAATTAGAGATTGTAATCAACTAACTTGATATGGTATGGGTATCAAGTTGAGCCATTGGTGTGGTGCATAATTAATATTAATTAGTAACCCTGGAAGTGAAATTGATTAAGTTGATGTTGATTTTTACTAGTTCTTGATGAACTGTGCATATGAGTAGTGACTGAGAGTATGTCCATACATATTTGGAGTCAGAAGAGATATTAAGAAGTATAGAACATTGATGAATTAGTCTGACCATTAAAATCGTTTAGGTTGCTAAACTTGTTGGGTTCTCTGGTACCAATGGATTAATTTAATTGTGTGGAGAGGGAAACTAGAGTAAATGCTAGATTTACATATTTCTTAGTACGATTCATTGTTGGAATTGTGTGCAAACGATGGGATGGATTGAAGATCAGTGGATATGAATTTATGGGAGGAACTCTGTATGGTTCTTTTAAATAGAATAACACGATGAATCTGGTTATAGTGTTGTTGAGACTTTTGATCGATAGAAGATTTTGATTTTTGGAGTTCTAGTGTATGTTGTCGAAATCTAAATATGAGGAGGAACAATTGAATATGTGCTTGTAAATACTTATGTGATTTGGAGAGGAAAATAGGTAGCAACTAGATCTCATAATGAAACTAGTCGATAACAAGATAATGGTTGAGTACAACTATTGTGTGTGAAGTTTGGTGTTGAGCATTACTAAAAGTTGCAATGATATGATGTAACAGAGGCTTATGCCCATCTAATTGCGAATTAAACGGTTGATAATGTGACCTTGATGAAAGGGTTATGGTAGGAGCTTTTCAATTGTATAGTAGACCCTTCTAAGTTTAAGAGGTTGATGTATTGATGTTGTATGGTTTTGGTATACACTCGTTTTGAAGATGGGATGAAAGGATAGTATGGGAACTTTTGGTGAAACTTTGGGGGCTTTCTAATGGAATAGTTGATGATAAAGATTCGGGTGTAGAGTATATTATTCTTGATGTTAGTAAGAATATCTGCAAGAAGTTGCGACTTGAGTTATGTGGAGATTGAGTTTGTTTCGAGCAAAATGACATATTGAAAGATTTATTTGGTTCCTTAGTGGTACCCGTGATTTGGGTTTTAAGAGCTTATCTTGTTTAAGCTTGCAAAATGTTGTAGTAAGCTCAGAAAATATCTTTCCTTGTTAAAAGAAGGAGTGAAGTATAAGTATTTGAGATTTAAATCTCGTTTCGCATCTTGCAGTTTATTTGAGTATACTTAAACCTTATGCAGTTGTTCCATAAGAGTTTATCAATTTTAGAAGGGTAGTATGTAACACCTCAGCTCCACATGAGCCTAGAATGCTACAAGAAATAAACTAACTAGAACATTCTATAAATTTTTCGACAGAACTTCCTTTGTATGAACAACAAAATCGAGGTATCAACAGATGATCAAGGCATTTATTATTATTTCTATAATCCAAGTATTTCATGCATATAAAATAATCGTTCGATTGTAAACAATTAACATCATTCTCATAACCATGAATAATCCAACATCCAACATCATAAAACATCCATAGATAGTCTCCACACAGTTATTTATTCCTAAGTGAAACTAAATAGCAATTGCATAAATGATGTGAGGTAGTGCGTGCTTTCCAATGCCTACTCCCTCCCATGCATGACGTTCTTGCCCGAAGTACCTATAACAAGACAAAGCAAGGGTGAGCCATACGACTCAGCAAGTATCAACAAGGTTGCAACATTCATAAAGACATAACATCTAAAAACAACTTTATTCAACACCGTTAAGACATTACAAATATTCAAATGATGATAATGCTATGCACTCTTTGATCTTTATCTCGTTTCGCATTTTACCGGTAATGCGGGGTATTCATCCGTCAATGAATACCCATGCCTGTGCCCTCTGGCACAGGGACCAAGAGCCTATACATCACATGTATAGGGACCTTTGCCCGTCATCACAATGACGGGGACCTCTGTATCCATTGCCCACATTCCATGAATGCGGGGACCTCAAGCATGTCATTACATATGACAGGGACCACAACATTGTACTCTTGGTCACCACGTGACCAAGTCTCAAAATGCTCCAACATGCATAAGAACTACAACATCATATTTCCAATATCTTAACTCAATATGTAGTCGTGGTATGTAAACAATAGCATCATGAAGGAACCTTAAACATAACTCGCAAGCATCAACACAACTAGAATCATCTCCACAACACATTCACATGGCAATGATGAACAATACACCACTCAATCATGACATGCAACCAATACTACACATAACCCGAATACTTGCCTCAACGCGCGAGAACGGCGGACGCGAAGTGGGTGCTGCCCTTGGGATCTCGCGCCACTGGACAAGAAGATAACCCCAAACTAAGAATAGCATACTGACCAAAATCATACAACACATTACAATCGAAATCGCTAATCTTCTTATCACGCCTAGCTTTTCTAATTTCTAGCGATCGGTCACTGCGGACAGCAGACTTCAAAAATTCATAACTTTCTGCTCAGGAGTCCAAATAGGATGATATTGGACAATCTGAAAAGGTAATTAAAATGTCTAAATAAACTTAGTTGGGGAGACCCTCTGATTCGGCCATCTACCAGACCTACCAATCTATTTAATCAGAGCAAACATTTCACGTCGGGTTTCTGGACAGCGACAAAGAAACTATCATAACTTTCTCTACGTTCGTCCGAATTCAGTGATCTTTAGCTTTCCTGAAAGCTAAGAGGATTAGACTCATTTTTAGTTATGGTGAGACCCTCTGGAAACCCGTCTAAATATGCGCTTCTATCAGGTTAACCAACACTAGCAAATCTGCTTCTCTCCAGAAACACAGAAATACTAATAAATTCATAACTTTGGATACCGAAGTCCGAATGACTTGATTCTTGTCAGCAATGAAAGGTAACTACGATAGCTACAACTTTCTAGGAGACACCCAGACCCAAATCTGCATCTAACCTAATCAAAACCGACAAACTTCACTGCTGCAGAATATCGACGAACTGACATCCGAAAATTAGACAACTAGAAATTGACCTAAAGCAAAGAACCACGGGTTACCCTTGCCGAAACGAAGAGAGTACACAGCGGGATGATGACCACCACGCCTGGCTGCGGATCCCTTCTTCTCCCTCTTCTTCTCTTCTCTTCTCCCTCTCCTTCTTCTTCCTTCTCTTCCTTTCTCCTTCTTCTTCCTCCTTGGCCGGCTGCAATGGAGCTCCTTCTCCTCCTTGGCCAGCAGCAATGGAGGTGGTGGGGGAATGGAGAGGGGCGCAAGGGAGGGTGGAGGGGAGGTGGAGAGGTGGAGAGGGGGTGGCGGCCGGTTGGGAGTGGGGGGAGGAAAGGGGAGGAAGGGTGCGGCTAGGGTTTGGGGAGAAAAGGGGTGTTCTCCCCCCTTGGCCGGCCACACTTGGGCCCCTATGGGCCAAGCCCAGGCCCAGGTTGAGGTGACAGCTGCAAAAACCCCCCTCTCAAGCTGATTATTTGAGTAACTTCTATAAGGTTCTTCCCGAAACTCCATTTGATTCTCTCCCGATCGATTAAACTTTCCCGACTAGACGTTGTAACACTTTCGGAGTATTACATTCTACCCCCCTTAACAGGATTCGACCTCGAATCTTAACTCCAAACCTCAAGAAATAAAACCGAGATCGAAACTTAGCAACTGTGGCACGCACTGAGATGAACAAATCCGATAAAGCTCATGCATGCGACTCAGTTCCCAAGTGGCCTCCCTTTCGTCTGCTGCGACCAAAGCACCTTAACGTATTTCAAAGTTTTGTTCCTCAACTCTTTTTCGATCTTTCCGACTCGCACCGGTTTAGACTCAAATGTCGATCTGGTCAATGGTTAGGGTTCTAATGAAACATGATGCTCGGATCACGAAGGAACTTCCTCAACATAGACACATGAAAATGTTATGCACTCTCGCATAGCCTCTGGTAGGTCTAAGCGGTATGCCAACTTCCGATCCGAGCCAAGATCGTGAATGGCCCAACGTACTCGGGATAAGCTTCCCTTTGGTACCGAACCCGACAACACCTTTAGTGGGGACACTCTCGGGAGCACCGATCTCCCACTTCAAATTCTAAGTCTCTTCTCCTCACATCCGCATAACTCTTCTCATCGCTTTGAGTCGCTAATAAATTCTGTCTCACCAAGGCCACTCGCTCAACCGCTTTTGCACCATCCGGTCCCAAAACCGCCTTCTCACCCACGGCTTCCCAAAGAAAGAGGTGACTGCACTTACGCCCATATAAAACCTCAAATGGAGCGGCTTTATGCTCGAATGATAGCTGTTATTGTACGCAAACTCGCCAATGGCAATTGATCCTCCCAACTACCTTTCCAAGACAGACACATGACCTCAACATGTCCTCCGTGGTTTGAATAGTGCGCTCTGACCGCCCATCCGTCTCGAGGATGGAAAGCTGTACTCAAAGCGGAGTTGTGTGCCCAAGGCACTCTGCAAACTCTCCCAAAACATGGATACGAACTTGGCATCCCCTCGAAATGATGGTCTTTGGCACTCCATGCAATCTCACAATCTCCGCAAATAGATAGGAGCCAAATCACTAGTGAATTAGTCGTGCGGATGGGAATAAAATGTGCGAGATTTGCTGAATCGATCCACTATAACCCAAATCGCATCCTTACCTCGCGGTGAACGAGGCAACGCAACAACAAAATCCATAGAAATATCATCCCATGGCCATTGGGGTACCTCCAAAGGTGCAATAACCTCGCAGACGTTTATGTTCACCTTCACCGACAAACACCACAAGAGGCTACATAATTGGCAATATCCACTTTCATTCTTTTCCACCGTAAATTCTCGCTTCAAATCACGGTACATCTTCGTCTCTCCGGATGAACGATACGGAGTGCGATGTGCCTCCTTTAAGATGTCATCCTTAACTCCCGCTTCGTGGCACGCATAATCATCCCTTGAATCGCAATGCTCCACACCCATCCAAACTAAAATCTCCTTCCTTGCCCAAATTCGCACGTCTCGACTCTTTGCAATAACGGTCACTCTGTTGTGCTTCCCGCACACGCCCGAATGGTCGACTCTAAGATCAATCGATCTCAAAGATGAGCCGAACTCGCATAGCAATAAGATATCCCCATGCGGTCAAAATCCGCAACTAGAAAATCCAATGTAGCCGGTGTCGCCTTGCGACTAAGAGCATCAGCCACCACATTGGCTTTGCCTGGATGATACTGAATCGTGAGATCATAATCCTTGATCAGCTCTAACCACCTCTCTCGCCTTAGATTCAAGTCCTCTGCGTAAAGATGTATTTCAGTGCTTTTGTGATCCGTAAAGACATCACAAGACTCACCATAGAGATAATGCCTCCAAAGCTTCAAGGCGAACACCACCGCACCAATTCTAAATCATGTGTTGGGTAGTTCGCTCATGTTTCTTCAAATGCCTAGACGCATAAGCGTAACCTTACCATCTTGCATGAGCACACACCCAACCCAACTCGAGAAGCATCTAATAGACGTGAATCGCTTCCGGCTCAGAATAGTGAGAACAGTGCGATCACTAGCTTTTCCTTCAAAATAAGAAAATCATGTTCACAATCCTCATCCCACGAAACTTCACATTTTTCTGTGAGCCTAGACAACGGCCGCAATTATGGAGAAATCCCGCACAAAACGCCGATAATAGCCTCGCCATACCAAGGAAGCTTCTCACTTCTTTGACGTTAGTCGGCCTTCCCATTCTACCACTGTGGAGATTTTACTTGGATCAACCGATATTCCCTTATCATTTATAACATGCCCCAAGAATCCCACCTCGGACATCCGTAACTCGCACTTTTAAGCTTGGCATAAAATCTATTTTCTCTTAACGCCTCCAACACCATCCTCGATGACGCTCATGCTCAACTTCGTCTTTGAATAGATCAAGATATCATCAATAAAGACGACGATAAAATCATCCAAATACTCATGCAACATCCTGCTCATAGTCTCCATGAAAGCAAATAGGGCATTCGTTAGTCCAAAAGACATAACTTTAAATTCAAAGTGCCCATACCTTGTAGAGAACGCCGCTTTCTCGATATCCTCTTCTCGGACAGAATCGATTATAGCCCGATCAAGGTCTATCTTTGAAAATACCTTTGCCCTCTCAACCGATCAAATAAATCTTCAATACGGGTAAAGGGTATTTATTCTTGATGGTCACCGTTGAGTGCACGGTAATCAATACACATGCGCCAACTACCATCCTTCTTTTGGTAAATAAAACCGAGCTCCCACGGAGATATGCTAGGTCGAATAAGATCCTTCGCCCTTAATTCATCCAATTGCTTCTTTAGTTCCTCCCGAAAGGACGTGCTGACGGCAGGGTCATAGAAACCGGTCGGGCACCCGGCACTAAATCAATTCGAACTCCATCGGACGTGGTGGGGCATCCTCGCAACTCACTGAAAACATCTAAGAATTCTCGAACCACCGAATTAATTTGCAGTCAAAGAGGAACTCGACTTTCCACCGAGACAAAGAAACCCACTCTTCGCGGCTCGACTACCAGGATACAGACTAGCCAGCACGCAAAGAGAGTAAGAGGGGGCACTCCCCTGAAATACTACCTCCTGCCCAGAAGGTGCCTGCAAGGTTACTGTCTTCCAGAAACAGGATATAACCGCTCGATAGCTATGCAACCAGTCCATACCCAGAATAACATCAAACGGCTCCATCTTCATGACCATTAGATTAGCAATAAATTCTTCCCCATCCAAGGAGATCACACAACCAGGACAAACTGTGGAGCTAGAAAGGATTCCCCCAAGAGAGTTAACTAAAACTGACTGAGCTATAGACTGCAAACTCAACTTGGCCCTGCTAGCAAACTCTAACGATACAAAAGAGAAAGTAGCTCCTGAATCAAAAAGTACAAATGCCTCCACTGAGTCCACTAGGAGCGTACCTGTCACCACATCGGGACGACTCGCCGACTCGCCGTCGGCATGGCATAAGAAATTCTTTGGGCGGAAGGAGCCCCAACACCTGGTATGGGGCGCGCGCCGCAGAGAGTCTGCCAAGGTGCCGCAATCGAAACGGTGCCGCAGGACCGTGGCCAAAAGTACCGGCAAGTGGAATACCCCGTGATAAGGAAGGTAAGATCGCGTGACCCGGGATCGAGTAGGAGTGGCCGCTAACATCTGATCAACCCCGAGATGAAGCTCGCCGCTCAGTGCCGACAATGGACTGCTCCCACTTGATCGCACCGCAGATTCCGCCGACAAACCAAAGCCTTGTGGCCCTCCAGACCACAATGGCGACAAGAATCCACCAAGAACACTCCAAGCACGATGTTCATTACCACACTTGAAACATTTCATCCCTTGCCTCGAACCGGACGCAATCTAGGAGCACTCGCCAAGGTCGAAAAGAAGAGGATGACTCGTGGCCTTGCGGACTTGGACTTGAAAGAATTCTCAGGCCCTTGAACTTGTAAACTGGTTTCAGTGATGACCCACTTCCTCCCAAAACTCTTCTTTCGATCGCCACTGCATCCTCCCGACCATGGTACCTCCTATACCTGTAAATCTTCCCAAGCCGCATTTCAAGTTCCATGCCCGAGCTTGCTCTACCAGGAGCCAAAGTCACGCAGCTCAGTGCCCCAAAACTCGGCGAACTCCCGCTCGAGACCTCTACGAAATCTCTTGGCCTTCTCCACCTCATCAAGAGCCACTCACGGAACAAAGCGGATCAGTTGTTAAAACCCGCCTCATATTCGACATCGTCATCTTGCCTCGCTTGTAGCTTTGCAATGAAACCTCCATCCTCTCCACAAACGAGGCAGATAAAACCTCCTCCGAATTGCTCCACAAACAACTCCCAAGTAATCTGGACCATGGGCGTAAGTCCTAGCTGCCGTGACTCCTTCCCACCAGATATCTCGCTGCCCTTGAGCCGAAGGCGACAAACTGCGCCTCATTTCAAGTCATCCCTAGAGCTCCAAAATGCCTCTCCATGTGTCGCAGCCGATTAGCTACATCAATCGGCATGCTCGACCCGTCGAAGGTGTCCAACCTCAAAGCATTCCATCGGTGTAGCCCCATGGCAACGCCGCAGAGGCCGCAGAGCCACCATGGGAGCGACGACAGCACCGTGGCGGGGCCGATTCTCTTGCATCGCGGATGCAACCTCTTCCTCTCGACCCGCGGGCTAGCCTCCCAGCCTACAGAGTTCTAAACTTCCGCGGGCATTGCTCGCCTCGCCAGACCGCCGGCCACGACTACGACCACGGCCTCCACCCTTGCCATCTCTAAACAATCACAAACATGACAAAAAAATTTAAACAATAAGCACAATACCAACTAAAGCACAAGTCAAACTATAATATCAACGGAAACGTAAATGCAATGCAAAACCCAACCCACCTCATCAGGCTTAGTGTGTCAAAATTAATGTTTCACTAACCACGGACCTACACCGCCTCCGATACCAACCGTAACACCCCAGCTCCACATGAGCCTAGAATGCTACAAGAAATAAACTAACTAGAACATTCTATAAATTTTTCGACATAACTTCCTTTGTATGAACAACAAAATCGAGGTATCAACAGATGATCAAGGCATTTATTATTATTTCTATAATCCAAGTATTTCATGCATATAAAATAATCGTTCGATTGTAAACAATTAACATCATTCTCATAACCATGAATAATCCAACATCCAACATCATAAAACATCCATAGATAGTCTCTACACAGTTATTTATTCCTAAGTGAAACTAAATAGCAATTGCATAAATGATGTGAGGTAGTGCGTGCTTTCCAATGCCTACTCCCTCCCATGCATGACGTTCTTGCCCGAAGTACCTATAACAAGACAAAGCAAGGGTGAGCCATACGACTCAGCAAGTATCAACAAGGTTGCAACATTCATAAAGACATAACATCTAAAAACAACTTTATTCAACACCGTTAAGACATTACAAATATTCAAATGATGATAATGCTATGCACTCTTTGATCTTTATCTCGTTTCGCATTTTACCGGTAATGCGGGTATTCATCCGTCAATGAATACCCATGCACGTGCCCTCCGCACAGGACCAAGAGCCTATACATCACATGTATAGGGACCTTTGCCCGTCATCACAATGACGGGGACCTCAGATCCATTGCCCACATTCCATGAATGCGGGGACTCAAGCTCTGTCATTACATATGACAGGACCTCAACATTGTACTCTTGGTCACCACGTGACCAAGTCTCAAAATGCTCCAACATGCATAAGAACTACAACATCATATTTCCAATATCTTAACTCAATATGTAGTCAGGGTATGTAAACAATAGCATCATGAAGGAACCTTAAACATAACTCGCAAGCATCAACACAACTAGAATCATCTCCACAACACATTCACATGGCAATGATGAACAATACACCACTCAATCATGACATGCAACCAATACTACACATAAACCCGAATACTTGCCTCAACCGCGCGAGAACGGGCGACGCGAAGTGGGTGCTGCCCTTGGGATCTCGCGCCACTGGACAAGAAGATAACCCCAAACTAAGAATAGCATACTGGACCAAAATCATACATCACATTACAATCGAAATCGCTAATCTTCTTATCACGTCTAACTTTTCTAATTTCTAGCGATCGGTCACTGCGGACAGCAGACTTCAAAAATTCATAACTTTCTGCTCAGGAGTCCAAATAGGATGATCTGGGACAATCTGAAAAGATAATTAAAATTTCTAAATAAACTTAGTTGGGGAGACCCTCTGATTCGGCCATCTACTAGACCTACCAATCTATTTAATCAGAGCAAACATTTCACGTTGGGTTTCTGGACAGCGACAAAGAAACTATCATAACTTTCTCTACGTTCGGCCGAATTCAGTGATCTTTAGCTTTCCTGAAAGCTAAGAGGATTAGCCTCATTTTTCGTTATGGTGAGACCCTCTGGAAACCCGTCTAAATATGCGCTTCTATCAGGTTAACCAACACTAGCAAATCTGCTTCTCTCCAGAAACACAGAAATACTAATAAATTCATAACTTTGGCTACCGAAGTCCGAATGACTTGATTCTTGTCGGCAATGAAAGGTAACTACGATAGCTACAACTTTCTAGGATACACCCAGACCCAAATATGCATCTAACCTAATCAAAACCGACAAACTTCACTGCTGCAGAATATCGACGAACTGACATCCGAAAATTAGACAACTAGAAATTGACCTAAAGCAAAGAACCACGGGTTACCCTTGCCAAAACGAAGAGAGTACACAGCGGGGATGATGACCACCACGCTTCCGCTGCGAATCCCTTCTTCTCCTCTTCTTCTGTTTCTCTTCTCCTCTCCTTCTTCTTCCTTCTCTTCCTTTCTCCTTCTTCTTCCTCCTTGGCCGGTGCAATGGAGCTCCTTCTCCTCCTTGGCCAGCAGCAATGGAGGTGGTGGGGAATGGAGAGGCGCAAGGGAGGGTGGAGGGGAGGTGGAGAGGTGGAGAGGGGGTGGCGGCCGGTTGGGAGTGGGGGGAGGAAAGGGGGAGGGAAGGGTGTGGCTAGGGTTTGGGGGGGAGAAAAGGGGTGTTCTCCCCCCTTGGCCGGCCACACTTGGGCCCCTATGGGCCAAGCCCAGGCCCAGGTTGAGGTGACAGCTGCAAAAACCCCCCTCTCAAGCTGATTATTTGAGTAACTTCTATAAGGTTCTTCCCGAAACTCCATTTGATTCTCTCCCGATCGATTAAACTTTCCCGACTAGACGTTGTAACACTTTCGGAGTATTACATAGTACCTTCTTCTTATTTGTGGTTTGGTAATCGCTTTCAGTAGGGCTAGAGCCCTCGATGGTTGACTTTCCCTTATGTTTTCCGAGTACTTAGCTTAAGTGACAGTTTTCTTTGGGCTTGTGTTCACTGTGGGTGGCACATGTTTTCCAAGTTGAAAAAACAAATTGATTCCATTCGCTCTTTCTTTTGAAGAAGAATCAACCTATTCGTTTCACCTAAGACTTTTGAGGTGTTTAATTATTGTATTGTGAGACTTTGGTTGTAAGTTATTCGATGAGCATTGGAGGATGAAATAATTTCGTAATATAGTTCTTTGAGAGAAGTCTATCTCAATGGAAGATTGTCTTATGGGGTTAAACTGATTGCATTGTTACAGCTAGTAGAACCTATAGTGATTGTGATCCAAGATCTATTGTTCATGTAACACCCCAGCCCAGCGTGAGCCTGGAATGCTACTAAACTAACATTAAAAACTTCAAAACCAAGTTCAAACTACCAAATTTCGACATAACCTCCTTTAACATGTTAACAACATGGAGGTTCCAACATTTAGGTAAATCATAAACAATTAATCCAACATCCAGAATCATCAATACGCGTTCAAAACATACTAACCAACTAGCATATCCAAAGGAGTCTTAATTACACTACTCATCATTATTACACTTAATCCATTGCATGAGGCATAATCATAATCATAATCAACTCCTAAGCAGTTTGCTAAATTATTGAGGTACGACTAAAACTTAATCAACTTTAAAGATGAGTGGCAGTGAGTGAATCCAAATCAAGTCTACTTTCTCCCATGCATGCCGTTCTTGAATTGGGTACCTAAAACAATAATGAAAGCAAGAGTGAGCCCATGACTCAAGCAAGTACAAAATAAAGGCATACCACAAAGGTTATAACATTAGCATCCATAATCGAAACGCATCATTAAAACATCTCATATGCATATGCAATGCTCAAGGAACCTTTCTCTTTATCTTTCTGTGTGCATTACACCGGTAATGCAGAGTATGCAACCGTCGCCGCATACCCATGCCTGTGCGCGCACGCACAGGGACCAATTGCCCATTACTCCACAAGTAATGGGGACCTCAAGCCCACACTCCACGAGTGTGGGGATCTCGCCCGCCACATTCATGACGGGATCTCAAAGGAAACATGCTTGGTCACCGCGTGACCAAGCCTCAACATGTTCTCAATATGCATATGCTTATCTCTTATTCATCATCAATCTTACCAAAAGACAACAACATTGTACCACAATAAAGCATAAGCATAATTTGAGCAATCACCATACTTAAACAATCATCAAGTAAGCCATCTTGCTATGCAATCATATATCAAAAGCACACAAACATAGCCAATCAATCACACCCATATAACAAACAATGCACTTGCCTTAACCGTGAGAATGGAGGGCGTGACGGTGCTGCCTCCGTACCAATCCCCACCTAATACATTAAGATCATAAGCTAAGACCACTGTAATGAACCACAAAAATTACAAAAGCAAACACAAACTAGCCTTAGCTTACAACGCGATCCCGACTCCAATTTCCTAAATGCTGATTTGTGCCTTCTGTAATCAGTCAAGTTCTAAAATTCATATCTTTCTGTATAGGGTCTAAATTGGGTGTTCTTAGACTTCATTGAAAGGTTATCAAATTCCCCAACTAAACCTAGTTGGTGAGACTCCTGATTCGGCCATCTAAAATCCTTTTTAACCTAGTTAACAAAACATCGATTTCACGTCATGCCCTCTGGACAGAACACTAAAACAATCATAACTTTCAGATCATTTATCCAAATTTTGCGTTCTTGTGCTTCCTGAAAGCTACGACAATTATCTACAACTTTCGTTATACTGAGATCCTCTAATTCCCTATGTAACTTATGGTTTTAACCAGATTTCTACAGACTGTCCAAACGCTGACAGATTTGCAGGACAGTCGCACTAATAAATTCATAACTTTGCTACAGGGTCCAAAAATACGATCTAGCACTTCATTGAAAGCTATTGACGTCCTCTACAATTCTCTAGGAGAAGCCCAAGACTGAATCCAAACTTAACTACATCAAAACGTTTGTCAACACGATCTGTCCTGAGGAGACAGAAATACCGACATTGATTAACTATCCAAAACGCATCGGATCAAAGGGAATTGAGGTTACCCTTGAAGAATCGCAGGAGATGACAAACCACCCCTACGAATAAGATCCTCTCCTCTTCCCCTTCCTCTTCTTCTTCTTCTTCTTCTTCTTCTTCTTCTTCTTCTTCTTCTTCTTCTTCTTCTTGGTCGGCAGCACCCGAAGGAGACAACGCAAGGAGGCGGGGGTGGTACTGTTCACGGGGGTACTGTAGCAGTGGCGGCTACTGTAGCATGCCGTGCTACAGTAACACCCTAGGGTTTCCCCCTTCTTTTTGTTGGTGGCCGGCCCTCCGGCCTCCCGGCCAAAGCCCGAGGCCCTGTGTTGTCGAATAATTGCGAAACCCCTCTAATCCTCTGTTAACTCTATTTTTTCTAGTTGGTTCTTCTCTCTAATTCTTCCTTTTCACTTAAATAGACTTGGGGTATTACATTCTACCCCCCTTAAACAGAATTCGACCCCGAATTCTTCTCACTGATCCACTTGAATAAGCACCAAACCGAACTTAACAAGCGTTAACACATACACGGCGTGAACGACTCTGCATAAGGCTCGCGCATGCGAGACCTCTAGCTTCCAAGTCATTTTCCTCTCGGACATATGGGACCACCGCACTTTGATGCAACTGACGTAATACGCCTCATTACACTTACTGACCTGACCAGAACCACTTAACGGATAGGACTTGAAGATGCGACATTACTCATTGGTTAACAGATCTTATGAAACCTCACACTCCAAATACCTCAAGACTCCTCTCGAACGCCAGTCATACAAAACGTTATATTCCCGCTCCAGACTCGAGATAGTTCTAGCAATTTGCCATCTTCCAATATGCCCACATCTTCCGTAACAACCAAATATACTTTAGGCTATCTATCTCTTCGGATCCAAACCACAAAAATTGCACGTAAACATATGAAACTCTTGTTCCATCGCCATCGACCTCTTCATCATAACAAGTAGATCCTCCATTAAGCAGGACACGCAACAAAACTTATTTTAGTCAAGTTTTAATAATTAGATTCAACTGAAAACAGAGGTTTCATAATGTAATTCCAACTTTCCTCCAAAACACTCAAATCCAAAATCGAGATTCTTCACAAAACCTTCAATCCTTCCAACTCGGCAGCTTGCAATTGAGCACCACATAAGCCAAAAGAGAATTCACTCAAATGCCCAAATCAAACACTATATTTTTTTCCGAACCGAAAGAACCACCTTGCCAACAAAGAGGCAACTCAAATTGTACATGTTCTCCGTCATAAAACCCAACTCAACCAAGAACCACTAGAGCACTTCTCTACTCGAGAGAACAATCTTTTCTCAGATGTTCTTTAAGAAACAAACCCTTTTCCGAATCATGGGTGTCCGAACTATCACACTAACTCCTTCCTCTTAACCGCAATCCCAAAATGATCCTCAAACCAAAAAGACAACCATACTTATTTAGAGGGACTCTATTAATCCACAAAAGGATTCTCTAGTCCACTTCTATTCCAATGGAATTTTCTTGACAAAAGGTTGCAAACACCTCAATAAAGATTTTTCACCCACAACCCCATCATCTCATTCTCTAAAGATAATCAACTTCAAATTCTCACCACACACACACTCTTTTACTTTACCCAAAGTATTCTATCAAAGATCAACACATTATTCAAAATTTGCTCCTGCTCATCTACCTCTACACATAATATTGAGTCTCCAAGATCCTAGCATAAAATACAAAGCCCAAAATCAACCTTCAAGTCTCCTACCATGAATCTCGTGTAATCGATGAAAATCCTCAAATTCGCTTACTAAAATTTCACACCGCTTAACTATAACCTCGCCATTAATATCAAGATTCCTCACTAATCAAATAACCGCCCCAAGGCGATTTATTTCACCAATCTTAGACGTTCTCTAATCCACACCAATCCAATTCAACGCACAACCACAATATACTCGTCGCAAAACCTTAACTAATTGACCAGATTCAAACATACTCAATCACCAACGTTAATAAATGAATATATTCTTTGACCAAGATATCTTAGAATTAATTTAACTCCCATAGGGTTACTCATTGAGGCCGGGTCATACTTGACATTAGCTCAACAGTTCTTGCTATCCCATTAATTAGCACGACGCTTAGGTTTCTTCACACCGCTACTTTCATTAAACTTCACCACCACAACTTTTCTGCACAATCATACTAAGTATCCAATTGCGATACTCTAACATGTTTATCAAGAGTCCATAATTCCGATAATCTCAATATTCCAGCATGAACAAAGGTTACTGGATCATAATTCGCCATAGGTTCCACTAGTTGTAACACTAATCACTTTTATCTCATCGACAAACTTTCCATTTAAATAGAATTATCTCCGTGTGTTGTAAATCAAACCAATTCACTTTATATCGCTTCTTCAAATAGCTTGGCCCCGTATTTGTGATCGCGATCATTTACTTGACCACCAACCAATCGCCACATTACACTCTAAAAGACCTTGCAACCTGTGTCGGTTAATCTTTTCCCAATAGGAAAGTGCAAACAAATACAAGTTTTAACATACGAGAAAACACTACTCCTCATAGTGAGCACGAGACAAAGAGAAATAGTCAAATAGCATTGATCTCAAAAACAAAGGACGAGACCACGCTTGAGGGCACATGCTCCACAAGAAGGAGTTTCAAACATTAATAAATCACAATAAAATATTACTTTTGAAACTCAAGAAACACTTAAGCGGCAATGACGTAAAAGTTGCAGATTACAATTCTTATCTCCAACCTCAAATACTTATGGTACTCATTTTCGTCAACAAATAAAGCAATCTCTTTGATTACAACATTACTTGCCAAACCAAACAAGAGATGCCTTTGATACCAAATCACATTCATCACTTCGAACCAAACGGAACCTTTTCATATGTCACGTTTCTCAACTAATTTTATCTACTACATAAATCATGAGCCCCCCAAAAGATCACGAATACAAAACTCCAAACATTTCATTTAACCGTTATTAAAACAATCAACCTACTTTCTCTCTAGAAGAATCATCACCATTCCAACGCGTCACAATCCCTTGTAGACCTTATTACTAACATCAAGAATAATTCACTCTTAATAAGGTTCGTTATCATCAACTCTTCCTTTATAAAGTCCTCAAAAGATGACCAAACTGTTACATTTTACTTTATCCTCTCATCCTCAAATGAGAGTACACCAAATTCTTACACCCTCACTATAACAACCACCATATTTTTGAAGGAACCTACTACACAATTTACAAGGTTACACCAAAACCTTTTCATCAAAGACATACTATTATCCACAATTTCACCATCAAGCAAACACATGTCATCTATTAAATCCCATTGTAAACCTTTCCAAAAGAAACACAAGATATTATTTCATAACATTTTTGTTATCTCAAAAGATTGCAATAAATCAACCTGTTCTAGAGTATATCTAATACCCCAACTGCACTATCGGGGCAAGACCTCTTATAACAAGGACATGCAGCCACAATACATCCTCGTGAAACACTCGTGAATAAATTACTTTCAAATTTCAACCCTTCACCTATTCGGAAGGCTCACACTTATTTAGTACACACTAATTCCAATCTAGAGGTTATCATAAACTTTTGATGATTATTCAATCATGGACGAATTGATGGTCCTGTATCTATTTGTACTCCCACGAGCATAAATAAGATCATCAAATATCCAATTAAAGAAAGTTTTATATTAATATCTACCAAGACGATAAATAACACATCTTATATTTCTCTTCCCACAATTAGATTAAACCATTGAGATCAAATAATCTAACAAGTTTAGCAAACTAAACAACTCTAGGGTCAACCACTCCGTTAATGTTCCATAGTTGTTAATAACTCTATTGATTCCAATTAGGTGTAGCCATACACTTAATCACAGTTCAACAAGAACTAATACATGACATCATCAAATTAATCAACTTTCCTTCCAAGGATCTTAGTTAGGATCGATTATACACTACACTACGGACCCAACTTGATCACTCATATCATATTCACTAATTTCTCTAATTATAACCTCTCACTTGACCACGAGTCGACATCGCATGTGGTTTGGCGCTTTCTTTCATAAAAGAACTTTTCAACTTCTACACTCAAGATACCCAAAAGAGATAAATTGAATCAAAACTTCCAAGTACTACAAGACTTGCAAAAGGAAACTTTCATTAGCCAAAACATCAAGTGAAATAAATGGATCATGCTTTCCAATGAGAGGCAAAACTCCAATATAAAGGTCAACCTTGACAATCAACCGAGTCCACCACCGCAAGAATAACTCATCGGTTGGAAAACAATGATTGCTTAACGGACAAATTAAGCCAATAAAAACACATCAATCATTCTCAAAGAAACCCACCAACCGCAATGAACTACTAACCCAAAGAAATTCATCGACCACAACCGAACAAGAGTTGACCAAATTCAAATTCAAAGAAGGGAACAACTTCTAAAATACTCACTATCACGTCGGTACTAAAATATCCGAGATAACCTCTTTCCTTCTCTCTTACCACGAACAATGGTGTAACTGGTAAAGCCAGGGCCACAACCATGACCTCAATCCTCTCAACAAGGGCTACCTCACTCATAATAATCATATAATCATATTATAGGTATGTAAGATCATCTTATAACAGAATCATCAATACAAAGATAACGAGCGTAAATGCAATGCTTGACCCACCCCATCCTACTGTGCACCAGTGTGTCAGGTTTTCAGTTAATTAACAATTAACAATTTTTTAACAAGCTAAGTTACCTAAGTCGTTAATCTGTTCACCACGGACCTACAGCCCGCTCTGATACCAACTGTAACACCCCAGCCCAGCGTGAGCCTGGAATGCTACTAAACTAACATTAAAAACTTCAAAACCAAGTTCAAACTACCAAATTTCGACATAACCTCCTTTAACATGTTAACAACATGGAGGTTCCAACATTTAGGTAAATCATAAACAATTAATCCAACATCCAGAATCATCAATACGCGTTCAAAACATACTAACCAACTAGCATATCCAAAGGAGTCTTAATTACACTACTCATCATTATTACACTTAATCCATTGCATGAGGCATAATCATAATCATAATCAACTCCTAAGCAGTTTGCTAAATTATTGAGGTACGACTAAAACTTAATCAACTTTAAAGATGAGTGGCAGTGAGTGAATCCAAATCAAGTCTACTTTCTCCCATGCATGCCGTTCTTGAATTGGGTACCTAAAACAATAATGAAAGCAAGAGTGAGCCCACAGACTCAGCAAGTACAAAATAAAGGCATACCACAAAGGTTATAACATTAGCATCCATAATCAGAAACGCATCATTAAAACATCTCATATGCATATGCAATGCTCAAGGAACCTTTCTCTTTATCTTTACGTGTGCATTACACGTAATGCAGAGTATGCAACCGCCGCCGCATACTCCATGCTCGCGGCGCGCACGCACAGGACCAATTGCCCATTACTCCACAAGTAATGGGGACCTCAAGCCCACACTCCACGAGTGTGGGATCTCGGCCCGTCACATTCATGACGGGATCTCAAGAAACATGCTTGGTCACCGCGTGACCAAGCCTCAACATGTTCTCAATATGCATATGCTTATCTCTTATTCATCATCAATCTTACCAAAAGACAACAACATTGTACCACAATAAAGCATAAGCATAATTTGAGCAATCACCATACTTAAACAATCATCAAGTAAGCCATCTTGCTATGCAATCATATATCAAAAGCACACAAACATAGCCAATCAATCACACCCATATAACAAACAATGCACTTGCCTTAACCGTGTGAGAATGGAGGGCGTGACGGTGCTGCCTCCGTACCAATCCCCACCTAATACATTAAGATCATAAGCTAAGACCACTGTAATGAACCACAAAATTACAAAAGCAAACACAAACTAGCCTTAGCTTACAACGCGATCCCGACTCCAATTTCCTAAATGCTGATTTGTGCCTTCTGTAATCAGTCAAGTTCTAAAATTCATATCTTTCTGTATAGGGGTCTAAATTGGGTGTTCTTAGACTTCATTGAAAGGTTATCAAATTCCCCAACTAAACCTAGTTGGTGAGACTCCCTGATTCGGCCATCTAAAATCCTTTTTAACCTAGTTAACAAAACATCGATTTCACGTCATGCCCTCTGGACAGAACACTAAAACAATCATAACTTTCAGATCATTTATCCAAATTTTGCGTTCTTGTGCTTCCCTGAAAGCTACGACAATTATCTACAACTTTCGTTATACTGAGATCCTCTAATTCCCTATGTAACTTATGGTTTTAACCAGATTTCTACAGACTGTCCAAACGCTGACAGATTTGCAGGACAGTCGCACTAATAAATTCATAACTTTTGCTACAGGGGTCCAAAAAATACGATCTAGCACTTCATTGAAAGCTATTGACGTCCTCTACAATTCTCTAGGAGAAGCCCAAGACTGAATCCAAACTTAACTACATCAAAACGTTTGTCTAACACGATCTGTCCTGAGGAGACAGAAATACCGACATTGATTAACTATCCAAAAACGCATCGGATCAAAGGGGAATTGAGGTTACCCTTGAAGAATCGCAGGGAGATGACAAACCACCCCTACGAATAAGATCCTCTCCCTCTTCCCCTTCCTCTTCTTCTTCTTCTTCTTCTTCTTCTTCTTCTTCTTCTTCTTCTTCTTCTTCTTCTTGGTCGGCAGCACCCGAAGGAGACAACGCAAGGAGGCGGGGGTGGTACTGTTCACGGGGTACTGTAGCAGTGGCGGCTACTGTAGCATGCCGTGCTACAGTACCACCCTAGGGTTTCCCCCTTCTTTTTGTTGGTGGCCGGCCCCTCCTGGGCCTCCTGGGCCAAAGCCTGAGGCCCAGGTTGTCGAATAATTGCAGAAACCCCCTCTAATCCTCTGTTAACTCTATTTTTTTCTAGTTGGTTCTTCTCTCTAATTCTTCCTTTTCACTTAAATAGACTTGGGGTATTACAGTTCACTTAGGGTGGAACATTAGAATTACTGAGAGTATAGAAATCTTGATCAATTTTATAGGGTATCGTAATTTTGGTAGTATTGCGAGGTTGTGAATGGTTATTCTCGATGATGTGGTTTAATGAGAGTGGGATTATAAAGTAATCGAATCGTTATGTCAATTAAAGGGATAATAGGAAATGTTGAGTAATGTCAAGAGTGATTTGGCTTTAAATGAGTGACCTTCTGAGAGATTATAATCTTTGTAAAGGTAATCGGGTCAAGAAATTTTTCATGATGATGTTAATGAGTGAGTATGTGGAATTATGGAATTTTTTTAGGATTTAATCTGAGAATTTCCTATCTTTTATATGGGAAGTTAGTTGCAAGAGTCTTAGAGGTTAAATTTGGGGCCTAGCATTGTTATGCTAGAACTTTGATCGCTCAATGATAATGTGAAGAAGTAGTATAAGGGTGGCTTTCAAATAGTGAGATGATCATTGATAGAAATCTCTTGATGAAATACATGAGAATATGTGATGTAATTTCGAGTTGCTCATTCTTAAAGGACTAAGGTAACGTGATTATGTGTGAAGATCCATTTTGGGATGCATCGAAGTTATCTATCAAAATAATTGTCGGTAGAGGAGTTGACTAGAGTATTGTTTCTGGGGTCGATAGAGCTCTCTCTGAGGTGTGGTTGATGTATTTCCGTTGGAGCATAGCATTAAGAATGCCACGTTAAGAGATGGGTTAGTGGGTTATGCGATGAATCGATTCCAAAAGTTGAGAGAAACTTTATTTCTAAAGGAGGAATTGAGAAAAGATTACTTCCTGCATCTGAAACACTCTCTTGATCTTGTTTGAGGTATGAGTTTTTGTAGGACGTCTTTCGCAATTTGGGCTTGACTTTATGTTGGCTTGTGTGGTTCTTATCTATTCAGAAAGAATAAAGGAAATGAGGGAATTGGATATTTGAGTGATTTATCCTTTGGCTTTCATGAGGTTTATTTGCAAAATGCCTAATTAGAAAGTGGAATGATTTTCGTGATGAATCTGCGATTTTGGGTTAGACCCTTTTGGTGGGAACTTGGCATTGCGTTGTTGCGATGAGGATCCTTTACCTTCAATTGTCTCTGTTTTTAGTAGAGCTTGTTCAAAGCGAGTTCACTGTGTGTCCTCGTTAAAGGAGGTGCACCTTGTTAAGGTGAAGAGAATGCTTGAGAGATGGAACAAGAGTTCCACGTGTTATGTGCAGGTTGTATGATTTGGTACCGAAGGGAATGTTGACTCAAGGTACATCGGGTTGTTTCTGGAAGTTGCGGAGATTTGGGGGATTGCGTCACTAGGACCATTTGGAGCCCTAGTGTGTAGCACGGAATGTTTTGTATGACCTATTGTCAAGTGGTATTGGAGAAATCGTGAGTAAAGTTTCCTTAGAACAGCTTGACCTCTGGTAAGACCATGCCTTCGAGACATGCCTGTCGAGTGACTCTTGAAAGGTTGGGACTAGTAGTAAGGCGTAACGCGCCGGTACGTCAAGGTGTTTTTGTCGCAGTAGACCGAGAGAGAGGCCACCTGGGAATTTGAGTCTCGTATGCGCGAGCTTTATCCGAATTATTTGTTTTGTGTGTATTCTCTATTACTAAGTTTTAACCAATTCCTCCGTGATCAGACGATTAGAATTCGGGTCGAATTGCTTAAGGAGGGTAGATCGTAATATCCCGAAAAAGCTTTTGCGGTTTTGGTCGAGTGCGGCAAAGGACTAAGAAAAGAACTGTAAAGAAAAGACCAATTAGCGATTTATCCGGGAAAATAGGAAAATCGGGCAGCGTGGGTTAAGGCTTTGCCCACTGCTTTTTTGGCCCATGAGGAAGCTTTGGCCGCTACTTAGGGGGCAAACCTAGGCGCCTCCCTTTCTCCCATCCCCTTGCGTCGGCTCCCCTCCCACCTCTTTGCCGCCTCCTCTCCCCTTCCCGTGCGCCTCTCCCTTCCATCTCCCTTGCGCCCTTCCATCTTCCTTGCACCCCATAACCCTTTGCTGGACCAAAGAAGGAGGGGACTCCTTTGTTGGCCGGCCAAGAGGAAGAGAAAAGAAGGGAAGAAAAGAAGAGAAGGGAAGAAGGAAGAGAAGAAAGGGAGAGGGAAGAAGGATCCACAACCGAGAACTCATGGTGATCATCATCCGCGCAGCGTGCCTTCGTCGTTTCGGCAAGGGTAACCCGTGATTCTTTGTTTTGGGGTCGTTTTCTAGTTGTACATTTTCGGTTGTCAGTTCGTCGGTTTTCTGCAGCAGAGAAGATTGTTGATTTTGATTAGGTTAGAGGCAGAATTGGGTCTGGGTGTCTCCTAGAAAGTTGTAGATATCGTAGTTACCTTTCATTGCCGACAGAAATCAAGTCATTCAGACTTCGGTAGCCAAAGTTATGAATTTCTTAGTATTTCTGTGTTTCTGGAGAGAAGCAGAATTGCTAGTGTTGGTTAACCTGATAGAAGCGCATATTTAGAGGGGTTTACAGAGGGTCTCACCATAATGAAAAACTAGGCTAATCCTCTTAGCTTTCAGGAAAACTAAAGATCACTAAATTCGGACGAACGTAGAGAACGTTATGATAGTTTCTTTGTCGCTGTCCAGAAACCCGACGTGAAATGTTTGGTCTGATTAAATAGATTGGTAGGACTGGTAGATGGCCGAATCAGAGGGTCTCCCCAACTAAGTTTATTTAGACATTTTAATTACCTTTCCAGAATGTCCAAGATCATCCTATTTGGACTCCTGAGCAGAAAGTTATGAATTTTTGAAGTCTGCTGTCTGCAGTGACCGATCGCTAGAAATTAGAAAAGTTAGAAATGATAAGAAGTTTGTGATTTCGATTGTAATGTTATGTATGATTTTGGTCCAGTATGCTAGTCTTAGTTTGGGGTTATCTTCTTGTCCAGGTGGCAGCGAGATCCCAAGGGCAGCACCCCCTTCGCGTCCGCCGTTCTCGCACGGTTGAGGCAAGTATTCGGGTTAAGTAGAATTCTTGTTGCATGCTATGATTGAGGGGTGTAATGTTCATTGTTGCCATATGAAAGTGATGTTGAGATGACCCAAGTGGTGTTGATGTTTGCCTATTATGATTGCGTTACATCATAATGCTACATTTACATGATTAAAGTATATGTTGAATCTCGATGAATGAGAAGGTATAGATATTATATTCATGCATATTTTGAGCATATTGAAACTTGGTCATAAGGTGACCAAGTGAATCGATTGAGGTCCCCGCGACAATGACAAGCTTGAGGTCCCCACATTCATGAAATGTGGGCAATATGTCTGAGAGGTCCCCGTCATTTTGATGACGGCAAAGGTCCCTATACAAGTTGATGTATAGGCTCTTGGTCCCCGTGCTGAGGGCACGTGCATGGGTATCCATTGACGGATGAATACCCGTGACACGTAAAATGCGTAAAGAGATAAAGAACAAGAGTGCATAGCATTATCATTATTTCATTGTAACACATTATCATTATTTTTTTAATATTCGAAATGCCATGAATGATGTTGATTAAAGTTGTTTATCTTGTTATGTCTTTATGATCATGTAACCTTGTTGATACTTCTGAGTCTTATGGCTCACCCTTGCTTTGTTTTGATTTAGGTACCTCTGCAAAACGTCATGCATGGGAGGGAGTAGACTTTGGAGAGCACGCACTACCTCACAGCCTTTTATGCAATTGTTATCTTAGTTCCACACAAAAGAATAAATAACTATGTTATAACCACCTATAGATGCTTTTATGATGATGGATGTAGGATGATTTATGGATTGTGTGATTGGTGTTGCTTATTTATTCTCATACGATTATCATTTATGCATGATTGAATTGGAATATTGGAAATATTGTTAAATGTTATGTTTACTTGTTAGAAACTTGGTTTTTTTTTTAATATACAAAGGAGACTCTGTCGAAAATTTGTAAATTCGTTCTAGTTGTATTTAGCTTTGGTAGCATTCCAGGCTCGTTCTGAGTTGGGGTGTTACTATTGGTATCAGAGCGGACTTTGTGTCCAAGCCAAGCAAGAGTTCAAGGTGCACACGTTCTGGAATCCAGTTCGGCATCTGGAGATAGCCCTGACTTCAAACAGGCATAACTTTCGTAGACGAACTCCGTTTGAGGTCCACGAGTACTTGATTGAAACCTTATCTCATCCTCTTTCAACCGAATCTAGCCTCACCTCCAAATTTCTTCTGTGCTCGCCGTAATCATCAAAAGAAGGTGTTGTGTCACCTATTTGGGCTAAATTGGGCTTTGTAACCTATTTGGGCCGGCCACCTCCTTGGCCACCCCCCTTGGGCTGCACTATTCATGACTGTACTGTTCATGTGAACAGTACCCATGAATAGTACCACCCCTTAGTTCTTGGATATGTGTGGCTCCCCCTCTCCTATATAAGGAGGCCGCACCCCTCTAGTTTTTTTTGGATTTTGTTTATGTTTAGTTTGCCTTCGTTGTAACTTGTATCTTTTGCGTGTGTCGACTAGACCACCCAATTAAGATCCTTCTTTAAAATCCCAACTCAATTCAAATATTTCAATTCCTATTTGCAATTTCAAATTACTTTATCTTGTTCTTGCGTTCTTCTTCGGTGTATGCGGGAATCGACCTTCGTGGTCAAGTCAACCGGGTATTCGTGCACGGTTGGTAACGACATCTCGAGCAGTTCAGCGATTGCATGGTTTCGAGCCTTGCGAGTTCGTAGCCAGGATCGTGAGAGTTGAGCGACTACTACTGAACGTATTTTCTCATCAAAAGATCGGGCCAAAATCAGGACCTCCGTGGCTCATCAAGTGGTATCAGAGCTACAGTTCTTCGGTGAGAAATCAGTACCCTTACTAGTAGATTTTTTTTTCATACCTAGAGTCCAGAAAATTGCCCCAAATTTTTTTTCATCTATCATGCATACTAAGCCCTTGCAATTTTTCTTTTTAGTTTGCATTGTTGAATCATTGGTTGCATCGTCGTGTCTAGTTGTTGATCTTTAGTTCTAGTTATTGCCTAGTTGGCCATTGTTTAGATTGTTTCTCGTGTTTTCCTTCGCGTTGCTTGATCGTTCTTTTAGAGTTCTTATTTTTTGCATCTAAAATAGAAAATTCGTGGGTTAGAACTCCTCTAATCCGCACCAAAAAAATAGAAAATTCGTATTGTTGTTAATCCAAAAAAAAAGAAGAGGGTTGCTATGATCTTTTGGGAGATTTGATGTTATTTGCGACTTGCGGCAAACCGTAGGCCGGCCAAATAATAAAAGGTAAAAGAGGCAACCGCAAGAACAAAAGCCGCGGTAGAAAAAAAAGAAAAGAAAAAGAAAAAAAAAGAAAAGCACGTAAAAAATATTGGAGACCTTCTACATATAGCCAAAAGCTTCCACAAAAAATTTCAGCAAGTTTGGCCCACGGATTTGAAAGATATAGCAGTTTCAAATTTGAACCCGAGACGGTTTCGAGTCTAAGTAGGATTCCGTTTCCAGATACCTTTAGTAAAATGGGCAAAACTTTTGCATACGGTGTCCGTTTTTGACATTCTTGTGCTCGTTTCGAAGCTAATGACGAGGCGCATTCTTGCCACCTAAGCCCCTTGTCGCCCTGCAGGTGCCCCAAGATTGGCCATCTTCGGCCCCGAATTCGCGTCGCAAGTTTTTAGTTTATGTTTTTGCCGTTTCTTCCAGTTTTCCCTTCGGAATTTGGGCTTTGCCTCACCTGAAAAGTTATAAATCTCATCGAAACCTTTCAAACAAGCATATATAAGCCATATAAAACTTTGTTTTTTCATCGTTTGAGACTAGCTATTATTTCTACTCAATCTAGAGGGCTGTTTGCGTGTATCGATATCTAGAGGGTTGTTTGCGTCGACCGAAGCCCATACGCTTACATTGTAAAGCCAAAAGACAACTACCTCTCGGTAAAGCTGAACAACTACCATGCTCCCACGTATGAACTACCTTATTTTACCACAACGCAACACACACGCGCCCACCTGCGACTCGTAGCTAACACACGCCAAAGTACTAAGTCAAGAGATGTCCCATTTTCCTCTAGTGTAGTTAGCACGCACAAATTTCTTGGATAACAGAGACTCACAAGATGTTCGGTCCTTAATTGACTCGGGCACCATTCCAGTCATACCCAAGAAATCACACCATCTTACCGTTGTGCCCAAGTCTAAATCATATTTGTTTTCATTTTTAGTTTTTGCAATTAATCATAGCATAAATCTGAAATCATAAAGATCATAATAAGCATTTGTGTGATCAAGGTTATCGACAAGTCGATAACCGCCCATTTCTACCGATAGCTAGGCATGGCTAAGCACCACAACTCGTAAACTACTAAGTGACAAGAGTTCATCCAACAAACCCAAAATCACAGCAAGATAGACCTAGGCTCAGTAGTAGAGGATAAACATTTGAGTACTGATAATGCATCTAATGGGTTAACTATCGACAATAGTTAAAACAACATAGTAATGCATACGTAGAATTTGCAAACAATATATTAGAATTTGAAATTAGTAGGAACAACATGATCAAATGATGCTACATCTGCTTGCCTTGCTGGAGGGCAGAGTCTAACTGCTGTGGATTAGGGTATGATTTTAGACAAATTTAGGAACAAGAATTATTCAATTTGGACTAAGCATGAAAAAGTTATAGCTAAAACAATTTCTCTCAGCCTAGAAATTCAACTAAATTAATTACTGGTACTGTTCATGGTAAAAATTTCCAGAATGATCTAAGACCTGAAATTTTTATGGTAGGTAGATAATGACATCCCAAGATCGGCAAAGTTAAGTTTACTCAATTTGGAGTTACAAAGAATTACTTATGATTTTTCTAAATCTTGAAACTAGGGTAATACACCTTTTTGTAATAAAGACTAGTGTACATCCTATGCAATACTAAAGTACAAGAAAAGAGGGTTTTAACCAAGTTTAGTTTGCTTAGTTTGGGATTACAGAGAAAAAGTTATCTATTTTACAAGTTTAATGAATTTCTAGACAATATTTAATGTTGAGACAAGTTTGTAATACCCTGATAGTGTGAAAAGCATTTGAATCTGGAGAGATTATTTATTCGGAGAGATTAATTAATCGGGAGGAGGGTTCTTTAGAAAATCGCCAAATCAGGAATTGAGGGGGTTTCGCTTAGTGGGCAACTGGCTTGGGCCTTGGCCCAAGAGGACCAAGGGTGGCCGGCCAAGGAGAGGGGGCTGCCACTTCCACGCCCAAACCCTAGCCGCCTCCCATCTCCCCTCCTCTCCACTCCCCACCTCCCCTTTCGGCCACCACCTCCTCCCACCTCCTCCACACCTCCCCTCCACCCCTTGCGCACCTCTCCACCTCCTCCACCTCCATTGCTGCTGGCCAAAAGAGAAGAGGAAGCCCTTTGCAGCCGGCCAAGGAGGAAGAAGAAGGGGAAAAGAAGAGAAGGGAAGAAGGAAGAGAAGAAAGGGAGAGGGAAGAAGGATCCGCGACCGGGAACTCATGTTGATCATCATCCGCACAGCGTGCCTTCATCGTTTCGGCAAGGGTAACCCGTGATTCTTTGTTTTGGGGTCATTTTCTAGTTGTACATTTTCGGATGTCAGTTCGTCGATATTCTGCAGTAGTGAAGTTTGTCGGTTTTGATTAGGTTAGAACCAGAATTTGGTCTGGGTGTCTCCTAGAAAGTTGTGGGTATCGTAGTTATCTTTCATTGCCGACAAGAATCAAGTCATTCGGACTTCGGTAGCCAAAGTTATGAATTTTTTAGTATTTCTATGTTTCTGGAGAGAAGCAGAATTGCTAGTGTTGGTTAACCTGATAGAAGCGCATATTTAGAGGGGTTTCCAGAGGGTCTAACCATAACAAAAAATTAGGATAATCCTCTTAGCTTTCAGGAAAACTAAAGATCACTAAATTCGGACAAACGTAGAGAAAGTTATGATAGTTTCTTTGTCGCTGTCCAGAAACCCGACGTGAAATATTTGCTCTGATTAAATAGATTGGTAGGACTGGTAGATGGCCGAATCAGAGGGTCTCCCCAACTAAGTTTGTTTAGAAATTTTAATTACCTTTCCAGAATGTCCAAGATCATCCTATTTGGACTCCTGAGCAGAAAGTTATGAATTTTTGAAGTCTGCTGTCTGCAGTGACCGATCGCTAGAAATTAGAAAAGTTAGAAATGATAAGAAGTTAGCGATTTCGATTGTAATGTTGTGTATGCTTTTGGTCCAGTATGTTGGTCTTAGATTGGGATATCTTTATGTTCAGGTGGGAGCGTGATCCTGTGGCAGCACCCTCTTTGCGTCCACCGCTCTCGCACGGTCAAGGCAAGTATTCGGGTTATAGCGTATTTTCGGTTGTATGATATGATTGTTGTGATTGCTTGTTGTAGCCTTGCACGAATGTTAGTGTAATGAGTTTTCCTTATATCTTGATGAATGCAAGCTATGGTTAATGTTTCCCTTGAGCGTGGCCAAATCTTACATGTTGTTATGTACATGTTAAATTCTTGGGTATGAAAGACGTGGGCATGGAGCATTTGCATGTTTCAAACGTGTTGGAGACTTGGTAGCGAAGTAAGGTTTTTGATATATGATAGCGAAGTAAGGTTGCTTACATGATAATGAGAATATGATGTATTCCTGTTTATAAATATGTTATCATGATGCATATGCATGTTGAGAGCATACAGGTGCCCTGGTCACGTGGTGATCAAGTACATTCAGTTGAGGTCCCCGTTATGTAGATGACGGGCTTGAGGTCCCCACATTCGTGGAATGTGGGCTATGAACAAAAGAGGTCCCCATCATTAATGTGATGGGCAAAGGTCCCTATACATGTGGTGTATAGGCTTTTGGTCCCTGTGCCAGAGGGCACAGGCAAGGGTATACAGCGATGGTTGTATACCCCGCATTACCGGTAAAATGCGAAAAGAGATAAAGTTAAAAAGGCGCATTGCATTGGTTGCATTCACATGAGCATGAAGGCTATACTTTGGTGCATTGTTTATCTTGGATTATTGATGCTATGAATAATAACTTGCTTAGCCTTGTTGGTACTTGCTGAGTCTTTGGGCTCACTCTTGCTTTGATGTGTTTTAGGTACAACTGGCAAGACCGGCATGCATGGGAGGGAGTAGATGTTTGGATGCACACACTACCACTCCATCTTAAGAATTACTTATGGATAGTTTGAGTTTCAGATTAACTGTAATAATGAGAATAGCAAATTTTGATTATGTTTATGAGATTATCCTACACGCTTGAATGAACCTGATTATGAATATATTGATAAATACCTTGATTAATTGTTGGAACCTCGGTATAGTTGACTATACAAAGGAGGTTTTGTGGAGATTTTGTAATTGGTCTTGGTTTAGCCTAGTTTAATTTAATTTTAGTAGCATTCCAGGCTCAATGCTGAGCTGGAGTGTTACAAAGTTAATACAACCTACACCAGTTTTTGCTATAGAAAAGTGCCTAAGTTCATTCTCAGATTAAAGTTCATTTTATTGCAGAGCTAATGCAACTTGGATCATTCAAAAGTGAGCTAAAATGGCAAAGTTATGCATTTATGAAGTTTGAAACATCAAAATACTTAGAAAATCAGAGCTCTCGGGAGAGGTCTACTGAGCTGAAGAAAACGGGGAGGTCGTGAGCGTCGATCTTCCATCGCACGACTACGAAGCACAGGTGCACAGTGCACCTGCACAACGCGCACTGGGGAGGTCCAAGCCATTGAGATCGGATCCAACGGCCCCGACGAGTTGTTGAACAGCGCACGCGGTTCCCGCGCGGAGGACCTCATCCTGCGCTGAGGAGGTCGGGACCGTTAGATCAAAATCCGGCGGTCCAGAGCTCTGAGGGAGGTCCTAAGGTTAAACTTCTAACGGACGGGGTCTGGACGGCGCAGGGGAGGTCTTTAGCGGTCAAGATTTACCCGAGGAGGTCTTATGCGACAGGGTTTTAACAGGAGGAGATCTGGATGGCTCAGATCACCCTAGGGAGGTCCTGAACGGCCCAGATCAAAGCGGAGGGAGGTCCTGAGGTTCTCTTTACAAGGACCAGGGGTGGTATTTTTGCAAAGAGGACCCCGAGGGAGGTCCTAGGGTGGTTTTCGCAAAATGACCATGGTTGTCTTTTGCGGAAACACAGAGGTGATCTCAACGGCTAAGATTCGGCCTAAGGAGGTCTTAACGGTCAGGATCTAAGCTAGGGGGAGGTCCTGCGACTAAAGACTTTACAAAGGAGGATCTAACGGATAAAAGCTATCCCACGGAGGTCTTTTAATGGCCATGATTGCTCCAAAGAGGTCTTGGTGCTAAAGGTTTTACAAAGAAAGATCCTACGGCTCAAATCTAAGCTGAGGTGGTCATCAACGGCCGAGATTAACTCTAGGAGGTCCTGAGACTTAAAGCTTTCCAGAACGAAGTCTAAGGCTCAGATCTAAACCTGGGGAGGTCGTGAACGGCTAGGATGAACTCGAGGAGGTCTTATGACTTGACAAAAATACGACATGGTACAGAGCTCAACGTTGAGCTCGCCAGCACGTCGTCGACGATCAAGGCAACGGCAGCGCTAACCAATGATACCAATACGTTCCTAATACTATTGCGGACCTAGTGGGAGCACTCTTCGCGGCCTAGTAGGCCTAGAACGCCAGCGGGTTTCGGCAAAATCTGAAAACGGTGAAGAGGTCCACTACGCGCTAAGCTAGCTAGTGCCCGAGCTCTACGGGACTAATAAGAACTCACCTAGGCACAGGAGTGGTTCGAGGGAAGTCGGAGGAGACCTGGCGGCGGTGCAGTTCACCGGAGCTGGAGAAGATGATGGTGACAAGGTGCTCTGAGCAAATACAGGTAAAAAGAACAGTAAGGATAGCGCCGCGATAACCCATAGGTGGTCTGGGACCAAGAGATTGAGCGGAGGAGCTTTACCGGCGACGGGAACGAAGGGGAGCCCCTTACGGCCACAAAACGCGCAAACTTCGATTCAAGCCAACCCTGTGAAAGCAACCCAAATCGAAGTTAGGGACAAGATTTGCAATCACCTGAGGACCAACAAGAAACAAGAGGTTGGGCAAGGGGAGCACTGGAACACCGACACCACCACCAAGCTCAGAGGTCCGGAAATGGGGAAGAGAGAGGCTCTCGGTGGTTTGCACTCAAACACACAGAGAGATGGCTAATTAAGGGCGATGGAGAGCGTGGAAGAGGGCTCAAGGGCGGCACTGAGGCTCTCAAGTAGCCCCAGAGTCAAAAGTGGAACGAGGACGGAGCTCTATTGGTGAAGTGACCTAAAATGGCCATCGTGCGAGAAAACGAGGAGAGGAGCAGGTGCGGGTTAGCGCTGCCCATGACATGGGCAAAAGCGAGGCTCAGAGCCATTGAGGAGGGCCCCGCGAAAAGACTACACGCAGCACCGCTCACCTGCCATGGCTCGCACACGCGCATGTACAATCGCCAGAGGAGGAAGAAGAACAGAAGAAGCTCGGGGAGGTCGTGAGCCCTCCGATTATAATCGGACGACCCAAAGCTCGCAAGTTCTTCGGAGGTCCGAGAGGCTCAGGGGAGGTCTGGGGCGTTGGATAGAAATCCGACGGCCCAAGCACACGTGCTCATGAGCTCGAGCCTGAGTGCGGCTTTGGACCTGGCTCGACCGAGTCGGGTGGCTGGGTCGGACTCGAGTCCGAGTCAGACTCAGACCTAGGGTTCAAATTTTTAGCTTTAAAATGAGCTGACCTGAGGGGAATTATTTGAAGTAGCAAATCAACTCCAAAAATCATGAAATTTTTACAGAAGCTTGCTAATTTCAAGATTGACCTTGTATAAAATTTCCAGGGGTGTTCATGAAGTGAATTTTCCTCTAAAAATTCAGCAAGGTCCTGAACTAGGGTTTGACTAGTTTTCCAACTCGTTTGACTGACCTCCAAAAGCATTCAAACAATTTCCAAAAATTGTGAAATTTTTTCAGAGGGGTCACATACCATCCCTAGAATCTAGGAAGAAAATTTCCAAAGGATGATCACAAGATTCGACAAGAATGTTTTTGAAAGCCAAGATTTGGATCAAATGAATCGTGACTTTGCATTTCCATAATTCTTGTACAATAATTGTTTAGAACATACAGGAAATACATGTGTAAGAAAAAGTTTTAATTTCTACTCATTTTCTTACATTTGAAACACAATTCCAAACTTGGGATGTTACAAATCTCCCCCCTTATAAGAATCTCGTCCTGAGATTCCGTTTACTCCGAGAAGAAAGACGGGTAGTCAGCACGAAGGCGATCTTCCCGCTCCCAAGTTGCCTCATCTTCGGAATGATTGGACCACTGAACCTTAAGGAACTTGATGACACGGTTCCTTGTCTTTCATTCAGATTCTTCAAGAATGCGAACAGGATGCTCACGGTAGGTCAAATTCTCTTGCACATCGAGGTTTTCCAACGGAGTTTCTTCAGTTGGAACACGGAGGCACTTCTTCAGGTGGGATACATGGAACACATCATGCACCCCCTCAAGTGTAGCTGGCAACTCCAATCTGTATGCAACAGCTCCCACTTTCTCGATGATGCGATAAGGCCCAACATATCGAGGAGCCAACTTGCCCTTGATGCCGAAACGCTGATGGCCCTTCAAAGGCGAGACTTTGAGATACACAAAGTCATTGGGCTCAAAGCTCAACTCTCGGCGACGACGATCCGCATAGCTCTTCTGCCTGGACTGGGCTACGCGCAAATGCTCGCGAATCAACTGGACCTGGCTTTCGGCCTCATTGATCGAATCTGGGCCGAACAACTATCTCTCACCAGTTCAATGGGGTTCTGCACCTTCTTCCATACAAGGCCTCAAAAGGTGTTATGCCAAGACTGGCCTGAAAGTTGTTGTTGTAGGAAAACTCAGCAAGCGGCAGACATTTCTCCCAATTCTTACCATAGGAAATAACACAAGCACGGAGCATATATTCCAACACTTGGTTGACCCTCTCCGTTTGACCATCAGTTTGAGGATGAAAGGCTATGCTGAAAGTAAGACGAGTCCCCATAGTCTCTTGCAAACTGTGCCAAAATCGAGAGGTGAAAAGAGAACCACGATCTGACACAATTGTTCGTGACACACCATGCAGGCACACAATACGAGATATGTAGAGATTCGCCAACTGACTGACACTGAGGTTGGTACGCACCGGCATAAAATGTGCTACCTTTGTCAATCGATCAATGATAACCCAGATAGCATCCTTTCCAGAAGAAGTACGGGGCAGACCAGTGAAGAAGTCCATACCCACGAAATCCCACTTCCACTCAGGTACAGGCAAAGGCTGAAGAAGACCTGCCGGACGCTGATGCTCGGCCTTAACACGACAGCACAGGTTGCACTTGGCAACGAACTTGGCGATCTCACGCTTCATTCGGGTCCACCAGAATCTCTGACGAATATCTTGGTACATTTTGGTGGCCCCGGGATGGATAGACAAGGGGAAATCATGGGCTTCGCGGAGAATAAAATCTCGCAATTCCATGACCTTTGGAACCACAAGGCGCTATCCAAACCACACCACACCATGCTCATCCTCTGAGAAGCAGTTAGCTGTCCCATTTTTGATGTTCTGCTTGATTTGACTCACACCATCATCTGACTGACTGCGCAGCTTTGATTTGGTCCACCAGGGTTGGTTGCACAACCAAAGAAGCAAGCGAACCATGCTCAATCAAACTCAAATTGAGCCGCTGAAATTCTTCAAGAAGGGTAGGCTGTTGCTCTTGGAGCATCAAAGTATTGCAATACACCTTTCGACTAAGTGCATCCGCAACAACATTGGCCTTGCCTGGATGATACTGAATGCCCATGTCATAATCTTTGATCAGTTCCAACCATCTTCTTTGCCTAAGGTTTAGATCTGGCTGGGTGAACAAATATTTCAAGCTCTTGTGATCATAATAGACCTCACAACGGTTAGTAATCAGGTAATGCCGCCAAATCTTGAGTGCATGCACCACTGCAGCTAACTCCAAGTCATGAGTAGGATAGTTGAGTTCATGAGGCCTCAACTGCCTTGATGCATAGGCCACCACCTTGCCTTCTTGCATAAGAACACACCCAAGACCCTAACGAGAGGCATCACAAAAGATATAGAAGCCCTTATGGACATTGGGAAGAACAAGCACTGGGGCTGAAGTTAACCGCTTCTTGAGTTCCTCAAAACTCTCACCACAAGCAGAGGACCACACAAATTTCTTGTCCTTCTTGAGCAACTCAGTCATCGGCTTCGCGATCATAGAGAAGTTCTCGATAAAGCGACGGTAATAACCCGCTAAACCAAGAAAACTCCGCACATCGGTGACTAACTTGGGCTGACCCCAAGATAGAACATCGCTAACCTTGCTAGGATCCACAGCTACGCCCCCTGCTAAAAGAACATGGCCCAAGAATGCCACTTCCTTCAACCAGAACTCGCACTTGCTGAACTTTGCATAAAGCTGGTGCTCGCGCAGCTTCCCTAATACAATCTGCAGATGCTCGGCATGCTCTTCTTCACTCTTGGAGTAGATAAGAATATCATCAATGAAGACCACAACAAATTGATCCAGATACTCCATGAACACCGAGTTCATAAGGTTCATGAGTAAAGCAGGAGCATTGGTCAGGCCAAAAGACATGACAGTGTACTCGTAAAGCCCATAACGAGTAGTGAAAGCCGTCTTTGGAATATCTTCAGCCCTGATCCGGACTTGATGATACCCCAACCTCAAGTCAATCTTGGAGAACACACGGGCTCCGGTCAACTAGTCAAAGAGATCATCAATGCGAGGCAAAGGATACTTGTTTTTCACCGTCACTTCGTTAAGTGGACGGTAATCAATACACATGCGCAGGGTCTTGTCCTTCTTCTTCACAAAAATAACTGGACAACCCCAAGGAGATGAGCTAGGAAGGATAAAACCCTTTGCCTGAAGCTCACCTAGTTGCTTCTTCAATTCTTCCAACTCATTGGGAGGCATCCAATACGGCGCCTTCGAAATTGGAGCGTTACTGGGCAGCAACTCAATGACAAACTCCAGGTCTCGAACTGGAGGCATCCCAGGCAAATCTTTGGGAAAGACATCCACAAAGTC
The DNA here is from genome assembly GCA_036346255.1 of Ampelocalamus luodianensis. Taxonomy (NCBI): domain Eukaryota; kingdom Viridiplantae; phylum Streptophyta; class Magnoliopsida; order Poales; family Poaceae; genus Ampelocalamus; species Ampelocalamus luodianensis. The sequence goes on along the minus strand of CM070626.1, from coordinate 33,971,703 downwards.
ACATACTGTGGGAACATCCTGAATCTCCAAGGCTGGCTTCGCTTCAAGTGCCAAAAGATGTGGCCCTTGCAGCTGCGGCAAAAATCCAACCCTTTCGCCTGAGGGGCTGGTGAGGTAGACAAGCTTCTTGGCACAATCGATTTGCCCCAAGTGTTGGGAGAACCAATCCATGCGAAGGATCACATCCAGGCTTGCTAAGTTGAGTAGGATGAGGTTCGCCAAGAATCCCACTCCTCTGACTTCAATAGGAACGTCCCGGCATTCTTGATCAGCTCTTATTTCCGAACCCGGAGAGCGAATAAGCAAAGACACCCCCAAAGGAACAAAGTGAAGATCGCTAGCAGCAGCAAAAGACCTCGAAATAAAAGAATGCAAAGCTCCTGAATCAAATAATACTGCAGCAGGGGGAGAATTGACAAGAAGCGTACCCAACACAACGTCGGGTGCCTCCTGTGCCTCCTCAACCGAGATGTGGTTGACTCGGCCGCTACCAATGCCCTGGGTCTTCTTGACTACCTTCTGGTCAGGTGGGTGACCACTCCCTTGCCCGCGTCCTCCATTAGGACGAGGGGCCGCTCCAGTCCTCTGAGGGAAACTGTTGGCGTAGTGGCCCTTCTTGTTGCAGGAGAAGCAGGTGATCTCGGCAGCCGGATTGAGAAGGCCACCCTACTGCTAGGCCGCAGGTGCACGTGGCTGAAACATGGCCTGCGGGGGACGGGGGGCTGGTGCCGACGGCCTCGGCAGTTGTGAAACTAGAGAACGGGCCCCTGGTGCAGGCCCAACACGAGGGCGGTCAAGGCTGACCCGTGCAGCCTTCTGGGCCTCCCACTTGCGCTTGCGGGACTCGCCTAGCGCCGCTTGTGCTCGGCAACAACGGCCTTGTCAACCAAGGCTCGGAAATCGTGAAGTCCACGATAGGTAGCTTGTCCTGCAGCTCCTCAGACAAGCCATCCATGAACTTCTCCTGCTTGGCCTCATCAGTGGCCACCTCACCCGGAGCATAATGAGCCAAGTGGTTAAACTCATACAAATACTCCGTCACAGACTTGCGCCCCTATTTGAGCGCAAGAAACTCCTTCTTCTTCAGCTTCATTAGGCCGTCGGGGATATGGGCCCAACGGAAAGCAGACCTAAACTCCTCCCACGACACCACGTGGCCCGCAGGCTACATGGCGAGGAAGTTCTCCCACCATGAGAGTGCTGCACCCTCAAGCTGTTGGGATGCAAAAAGTGCCTTCTCCCGCCCCGGCATCGAGCGATGTTGAGCTCGCTCAACCAGACGCCGCCAATCATCTCGCGCCAAGAGGGTCCTCGATCGCGAAAGTGGCGGTCAGGTGTGCGGAGGAACTCCGAAAGTCCCCCACGAGACTGGTGTCCACCACCTCCAGATCCCGAGGCACCAGAGGGAGTGGAGGTGTTCTCGCGATGACCTCCGTGATCCACGTCGATCCATACGGTTTCGCCGACCGAGCAAGAACCTCACCATGGTTGGAGGAGGCGAAGCTCCTCATCCGACCACCGGTCGATCGACGCATGGTTCTTCATGCCATCCTGTGCCACCAAGATAAGTCAGCAACAACTCCAGGACAGGAGACAAGGAAAAACGACTAACACTTCTACGAAATGAACTCCGAAAGCTTAAAAACCAGCACAAAACCATTGTAAGACCTTAATTTACAAAATCCACTTCCCGATATGACTAACTCGTATGGAAGAACGAGCAATCAGTTTTGGGAAGGCAATTTCAGCACATAGTCCTTGGTTTAACGTAGCCAAAAGCAAGGTAGAACTACCTAAAGAAGGGTTATATATTTAACTAACTCATATCACTTCTTACCCCTTTTATCCCCACAAGTTTTAGTTGAATTTACCTCTCATTTTCAATTCTATATACTATAAATAGCTAGCTGTCTAGAATTTCATGCTTGCAGTCTAGATTTTGTCTTCCCTCATCTGGCCGAAATCCTCATCTCCAGGAGCTCCTAATCTTTGCCCCAAAACAGCCAACACTTCAATTCAAACTCTCATGATCCTCCCAAAACCATTTTAACCGATAAGCTCTATCTTTTGAAAGAAGATGAGAGGAAAAACATTTTCCAAATTCAGTCAAGGATAAGGTGAGATGAGCAAGCTAAGATAGATAAGAAGTAAAATATGAGAATCTACTTAATATTTTCATAAATCCTTTCATATTTAGAAACTAAGTTTTAAAATATCCTAAGGATGACCAAGCTAGGGTTTCTACACAAGATGGCTCGATACTAACTTTGTGAGACCTCGGTTTATTTAACTTGTAATACTTAGCCTACCATTGGCTCTAGCATTACAAACAAAATACCAGTGCCTCGATGAACATGTGCTTCCTAAATGCAAGACACATACATCTTTACAAAAACATGCATCATTTCCATACATCAATATAACAAGTCTAGCAAAAGACATACATAATATAAAATTATTACAAGACAGCCAACTGGCCAAATGACATAAGTATCAAATAACAATGAAGCAAAGGTGCCATAAGATGGCTTAAACCAAAAGACGACCAGTTAGCCACATAACCACGTGGCAACCGACCGGGCCACCAAGCTAGTCGTTCCACACATCGCCACAAAGACAACTCACAAAAGTGAGGCCCATCGGCTCACCTTCTTCCTCTGCACACAACAAGCAATGCATATGAGTACAATAATGTACTCGTAAGGCTTACGAGTAACAAGCCTATACATAACTATATGCTGGCCGAATTCAAAGGAAATGGTTATATGGTTATTTGGACGCGTAAAGCAATTTTCATTTGCAATAATGTAATAGATTGAAGGCAATTTAACAAAGCAGTTTTAAATCATTGAAATAACAAGAGTAGAAGTAAATACAAGTAACCACCTAGAAGTGACTAACCCAATAGCCATTAAAACATAGCACTAATCCCGATTCGCACCACCCATCAAGTTTTAATTAAAAATGTTGTAGTCTAACTCTTGAAAAGCTTACCCAAGTGTGTCCATAACCTAGGATGAGGCTATTCGAATAGTTTTAAACCCTAAAAGGGTGTACCAATGTACCCACACTCCAGACCGCCTTTTTGCCACATGATTTAGCACACTACCTTAGGTATGCCGGCACGGCTAAGTCCTGCGAGATGTTTCCAATATTGTGTATCAACTACGAGTCGCTCAGATGGACCGAAGCCCATACGCTTACATTGTAAAGCCAAAAAGACAACTACCCCTCGGGGTAAAGCTTTTCGGAACAACTACAATGCTCCCACGCATGAACCACCTCATTTTACCACAATGCAACACACACACGCCTACCTGCGACTCGTAGCTAACACACGCCAAAGTACTAAGTCAAAAGAGGTCCCATTTCCCTCTAGTGTGGTTAGCACACACAAATTGCCTGGATAACATAGACTCACAAGATGTTCGGTCCTTAATTGACTCGGGCACCATTCCAGTCACACCCAAGAAATCACACCATCTTACCGTTGTGCCCAAGTCTAAATCATGTTTGTTTTTATTTTTAGTTTTTACAATTAATCATAGCCTAAAGCTGAAATCATAAAGATCATAATAAGCATTTGTGTGATCAAGGTTATCAACAAGTCGATAACCGCCCATTTCTACCGATAGCTAGGCATGACTAAGCACATCAACTCGTAAACTACTAAGTGACAAGGGTTCATCCAACGAATCCAAAATCACAGCAATATAGACCTAGGCTCAGTAGTAGAGGATAAACATTTGCCTACTAATAATGCATCTAATGGGTTAACTATCGACAATAGTTAAAACAACGTAGCAATGCATACGTAGAATTTGCAAACAATATATTAGAATTTGAACTTAGTAGGAACAACATGATCAAATGATGCTACATCTGCTTACCTTGCTGGAGGGCAGAGTCTTGCTACTGTGGATCAGATTCAAGATCAATTATATCTTCGGAACCTAACGCGAAAAGGCGATAAAACCAATAAGTGCGAAGAACACCAAACAAAACTCAACAGCAAAACTCATCCAAATCCTATGAAATTTATACAGCAGCTAGGGTATGATTTTAGACTAATTTAGGAAAATAAGAATTATTCAATTTGGACTAAGCATGAAAAAGTTATAGCTAAAACAATTTCTCTCAGCATGGAAATTCAACTAAATTAATTACTAGTACTATTCATGGCAAAAATTTCCAGAATGATCTAAGACCTGAAATTAATTACAGGGTTTTAACAGGAGGAGATTCGGACGGCTCAGATCACCCTAGGGAGGTCCTGAACGGCCCAGATCAAAGCGAAGGGAGGTCCTGAGGTTCTCTTTACAAGGACCAGGGGAGGTCTTTTTGCAAAGAGGACCCCGAGGGAGGTCCTGGGGTGGTTTTCGCAAAATGACCATGGTGGTCTTTTGCAGAAACACAGAGGTGATCTGAACGGCTAAGATTCGGCCTAAGGAGGTCTTAACGATCAAGATCTAAGCTTGGGTGGTTTACAAAGGAGGATCTAACGGCTAAAAGTTATCCCACAGAGGTCTTTTAATGGCCAAGATTGCTCCAAAGAGGTCCTGGCGCTAAAGGTTTTACAAGGAACGATCCTACGGCTCAAATCTAAGCTGAGGTGGTCATCAACGGCCGAGATTAACTCTAGGAGGCCCTGAGAGTAAAAGCTTTTCAGAATGAAGTGTAAGGCTCAGATCTAAACCTGGGGAGGTCGTGAACGGCTAGGATGTACTCGAGGAGGTCTTATGACTTGACAAAAATACGACAAGGTACAGAGCTTAACGTTGAGCTCGCCGGCACGTCGCCGATGATCAAAGCCATGGCGGCGCTAACCAATGATACCAATACGTTCCTAATACTATTGCGGACCTAGTGGGAGCACTCTCCGCGGCATAGCAGGCCCAGAACACCGGTGAGCCGGAGAAGGGCGGAGGCTGGGTTTCGGCAAATTCCAAAAATAGTGAAGAGGTCCACTACGCTGTAACACCCCAAGACCCACATTACCCTGGAATGCTACTAAACCACTCAGCTAGCCAGAAATTTCAAGATAATTTATTCTGGCAACAATTTCTAGACATGAAGCATTAAGCAGAAGCATAAACAACTAAGGGAACAAAGATAACGGTAACAAGTTCAATAATTAAAACAACCTCAGATTAATCAAAGAAATAGTCCACAAGTCCATCATTATTAAATAAAATATTCACCCACGAATAGCTAAGCATTTGACTAGAATTTCATCGACTTTATTACAAAGATGAGTTGATGAACCAAGTGCATTATTGTGGTGCCGCTCTACCCAACCCATGAATGCTCAACAATCACCGTAGGGGAAAAAACAAGGGTGAGATAAAAATATCGCAAGCAAACGCTTAATGTGCTATTCGGACTACAAACAAATATACAACATCATTACAAGATCCACATGTCCACATCCATAATGTGCATCCCCATTCATTACAAGTTAATTAAACTACAAAGATATTAAGCATCAATATCCATTTCCCATAATGATCACAATTATAGCCCCAACCATATTTACTACCATCAATAGTAAAATATTAGCAAATGAATCTTGATTAACTTCTTCGTATTATTCACCACTATCACTACCAATGACAATAAAGCATTAACAAGTTTTACCTCATAACTTTACTATTTCTCGCATCCGCAACTGCTATCAACAATTACCACAAGAGAGTAGAATCTCATGCCACAATCACAACCACTACCATACCACAAGGGATGAACCCCAATCCACGACCATAGCCACTTTCCTCACACCACAAGTGACTCTCATGAGCCAATTCCACCTTACAACTATAAAGTTGCAGTTGTTTGTAATATAACTTCACCACAATATCTTGCATAAGTATGCAAATGATCTTTCCACAATGTAATGCATATGTATGCTATGCTCCACTGCACCTTTACCCAACAAGGTAAAAGTATGCATCGTGCTACGGCAATGCACGATGTTGTACCGGTACGGTCGCGGCTATAAGTGGCGACATCCACAATGCAAATGTCATGATATTGTAATACCCCGTTTCCGTTTAGAAAGAAAGCATTTCGATTTTGAGTTTCGATAGACTAAAGAAATCAGATTTTCTTTCATTTTACCTCGAGTTTTGGGCGGGCCTTTGGACCAAAGAGCCCAAGAGGGGAATCCGGCCTCGAGGGCCAAGGGGGAGCCCAAGGGGCAGCTGAAAGCTTTTGGGGGGAGGGCCCTTTTGGCCCATGAGTGGCCGGCCATAAGGGGGTGGGGCAAACCCTAGTTTCTCCTCCCACCTCCCACTCCACCCCTTGGCCGCCGCCCCCATCTCCCTCTCCCTGCGCCCGCCCCTCCTCCATGACGCCTCCTCCATTGGTGCTGCACCTCCCACCTCTCGGAGCCGCCTCCCCTTGGTGCTGTTTTCCCTGCTACCGGTCTCGCGAAGGACGGAGGTGGTCGTTTCGGGGTGGTGGATCAAGAAGGAGAGGACCAGCAGATTAGAGGCTTGTTCATCGTCGTCTTGCAGCGTGCCGTCAAGGGTAACGACCGGTTCTCGCATTGGTTGTAGGTCTTTGATGCGTTGACAATTAGAATTGTTTGGATCAAGTCTGTTTTTAGTAGATTCAATTCTGTCCAGTTCCTTGCGTGGGTAATTTCGTGTAGTTAGAAGCTGAATTTTAAGATTCCATCTGCTAGAGTTATGTGGTATCTGTCGTTATCTTTCAGTAGCCATGAAGATCACTCAATTCCGAGGTCTGAGTCAAAAGTTATGGTCGTTTTAGTATCTGCTGCCAGAAATCTGACGAGAATAATCTGTCTGGATATTTTCCTAAAATATGAAAGGGAAATTGGTGGAATCTGAAAGTTCACACAATTAGGTTATTGTAGATAATTCGATAACCTTTTCAGATTGATAAAGAACGATCAATTCGGAGTTACCTATTAAAAGTTATGGTCATCTTAGTATTGCTGTTCGAACGTGTAGGCAGGTTCTGTACTGAAAGTTCAAACAATGGTTAGCCTATTATTTTGGCCGAATTGGATTATCGTGTCAACTAGAGTATTGTAGATTAGTCAGTTAAGAATCTACAGAAATTGGGTTTACCTCTTTTCGACTTCCAGTGCATGAGTTATGTCAATTACCGTGCTGCTGTCCAGAAACGGTATATGGCAGGAAACGTTGTTTTTCAGTTTCAGCTTTGTAATCTCGTCTTGAGTCATCAGGGAAGCGGTGTAGAACGCCGATTAGTAGCGCTGGGTTTATTATGTCCTTATTGAAATTATTTTACTTGTTTAGGAGGTGAGGCCTCAGGTTTAGGAGTATCACCTTTGCCGGCTAACGCGTCGCATCGTGGAAGGCAAGTACATTGCTAACCCTAATGCTTGTGATGGATGAATGATTATATGATCATGCAAGTAAATGCAGCGGTTGTGCTACGATTTAACTTGTTATTCTTACTACTTGCAATATACATGTTTTTTTCATAACTTGAAGTTATATGCCATGGTTGCATGTTTTATGGATGAGGTCGTGGTAGCAAATTAATATTCATTTTTGCCATGCGTTGGAAGAGTTGTTGGTAGTCATGTGGTAATTTGCTTAATGAGCCAAATGCGGAATATGAAAATAAACTCAAGGTGGACATATTGATAATTCCTTGTGGTTATATTCATGATGATCATGTTGTGGTCTATGTGGTAGAGTTCCCTTTAGATCGATTGATTTTGATCTTGGTGAATCGAGTGTGGGTTATGTGGTAATGGTCTTATGACACAATGGTATTGTGCTTAATGAGACACATGTGGATTATGAGAAAATATTCATGATGAGTATGTTGTTGACCATCGTGGTTAAATTCTTGTGGTTTATGATTATCATATCATTCATGACATATCATGACATTTGCATTGTGGATGCCGCCGCTTATAGCCGCGATCAGAGCTGTACAACATCGCATTGCCGTAGCACGATGCATACTTTTACCTTGTTGGGTAAAGGTGCAGTGGAGCATAGCATACATATGCATTACATTGTGGAAAGATCATTTGCATACTTATGCAAGATATTGTGGTGAAGTTATATTACAAACAACTGCAACTTTATAGTTGTAATGTGGAATTGGCTCATGAGAGTCACTTGTGGTGTGAGGAAGGTGGCTATGGTCGAGATTGGGGTTCATCCCTTGTGGAATGGTAGCGGTTGTGATTGTGGCTTGAGATTCTACTCTCTTGTGGTAATTGTTGATAGCGATTGTGGATGCGAGAAATAGTAAAGAGATGAGGTAAAACTCGTTAATACTTTATTGTTATTGGTAGTGGTAGTGGTGAATAATATGAAGAAGTTAATCAAGACTCATTTGCTAATATTTTACTATTGATGGTAGTAAATATGGTTGAGGCTATAATTGTGATCATTATGGGAAATGGATATTGATGCTTAATATCTTTGTAGTTTAATTAACTTGTAATGAATGTGGATGCACATTATGGATGTGGACTTGTGGATACTGTAATGATGTTGTATATTTGTTTGTAGTCTGAATAGCCTGTTAAACAGTTTGCTTGCTGAGATTTTTATCTCACCCTTGTTTCCCCCCCCCCTACAGGTGATTGTTGAGCATTCATGGGTTGGGTAGAGCAGCACCACAATAATGCACTTGGTTCATCAACTCATGCTGTAATAAAGTCGATGAAATTCTAGTCAAATGCCTAGCTATTCGAGGATGAATATTTTATTTAATAATGATGGACTTGTGAACTATTTCTTTGATTAATCTGCTAGAGGTTGTTTTAATCATTGAACTTGTTATCGTTTTCTTTGTTCCCTTAGTTGTTTATGCTTCCGCTTATTGCGTCATGTCTAGAAATTGTTGCCAGATTAAATTATCTTGAAATTTCTGGCTAGCTGAGTGGTTTAGTAGCATTCCAGGGTATTGTGGGACCTGGGGTGTTACAGATATGTCATGAATGATATGATAATCATAAACCACAAGAATTTAACCACGAAGGTCAACAACATACTCATCATGAATATTTTCTCATAATCCACATGTGTCTCATTAAGCACAATACCATTGTGTCATAAGACCATTACCACATAACCCACACCCGATTCACCAAGATCAAAATCAATCGATCTAAAGGGAACTCTACCACATAGACCACAACATGATCATCATGAATATAACCACAAGGAATTATCAATATGTCCACCTTGAGTTTATTTTCATATTCCGCATTTGGCTCATTAAGCAAATTACCACATGACAACCAACAACTCTTCCAACGCATGGCAAAAAAAATGAATATTAATTTGCTACCACGACCTCATCCATAAAACATGCAACCATGGCATATAACTTCAAGTTATGAAAAACATGTATATTGCAAGTAGTAAGAATAAGGAGTTAAACCGTGGCACAACCGCTACATTTACTTGCCTCTACCGGCGAAGCGACAAAATCACGTACGATCAGGAGCAAAACCACCTGTTCAAAAGTACACCTCAGAACCATACAACAACACTCAAAATGATTCTTAAGAAGCAAAGGTGTCGCTAAGCCCCGAAATCCCACAACAACCTTTCCGCAGAACGGTTCTACACTAATCCCACTACAATGGCGCTGCTTAACATTTTCATATCTTTAAAAGTATAAAACTAATCACAGCAAAAGATATATATCTGGAATCCTCACTTAAATACCTACACTTTTCATGTATATCATATATTTTTATTTTGTTCTTAGCATGGGGTAACTAAATGCTCAAAACAGAGATCCTCCTCTGTTATGTCAGTCAGGATAGTCAGGTTCAAAAGCTTCCCAACAACAGAGTATGGCTCTAAAAAATTTTATTTTTATACAGCAACTAGCTTACTAAATTCCCTACAACTTTCTCAATGGTGGCCAAAAATATAGAATTCATATACTATCCCTAATTCCCATCTGAACAGTGGTCTGTCCCTGTCTGCAACCCTGATGGACAGCGAGATTCCAGATCCTGGTACGACTAAATTACGCGGCCAACAAATCTGAAAACAATACAGTAGATGCGCATCGTCGTCCTCTACATTTTTCCTTTTGGGACAAACTGCAGGAAAAATCGCTTCATGGGTCTAAACCGCACAAACAACTGCGCTGCGCGAATTGATCTACGGGCAATCACAGAACTCTCTAATTGGAGAACCTAAATCCTAATCCCCATCAAATCCAGTGCTATGAACCCTAATTACAGCAGAAATCAGGGATTTGGGATGGGGAAAATTACCTAACCTTGGGGATCACCCTCTTTTCTTCTCCTCTTCCTCTCTTCTCCTTCCTTCTCTTCCTCTCCTTCCTCTTCTCCTTCCTCTTCTCCTTTTCTTCTTGCACAAGGGGCAGCAGCCATGGGGAGGGAGGGGCTGGAAAGTGGCGGCCAGGAGGGGGAAAAGGGAGGAGGTGCAGCCAATGGGAAATAAAAGGGAGTGGCAGCTAGGGCAAAGGGGGGGGTGCGGCCACCCTTGGCCCTCCGGCCTAAGGTGTCAAGCCCGCCTCCATAGACTATTTTTTTTAATAAATTAAATCTCTTTGTTTTTCCCAATTTAATGCCAACTTACATTTTAATTTCCATTTCCACGATTTATCGAATAACCGTGACTCGCGATTAATTTAAACTGGTTTAAACGACGCTCGTGGTATTACATACGCCGCTAAGCTAGCTAGTGCCCGAACTCTACGGACTAATAAGAACTCACCTCGACACGCAGATGGTTCGAGGGAAGTCGAAGGAGACCTCGCGGTGGTGCAGTTCACCGGAGCTGGAGAAGATGATGGTAACAAGGTGCTCTGAGCAAATACAAGTAAAAAGAACGGTAAGGATAGCGCCGCGATAACCCATAGGTGGTTTGGGACCAAGGGATTGAGCGGAGGAGCCTTACCGACGACAGGAACGAAGGGGAGCCCCTTACGGCCACAAAACGCGCAAACTTCGATCCAAGCCACCCCTGTGAAAACAACCCAAATCAAAGTTAGGGACAAGATTTGCGATCACCCGAGGACCAACAGGAAACAAGAGGTTGGGCAAGGGGAGCACTGCAACACCGACACCACCACCGAGCTCAGAGGTCCGGAAATGGGGAAGAGAGAGGCTCTCGGTGGTTTGCACTCAAACACACAAAGAGATGGCTAAGTGTGATGGAGAGCGTGGAAGAGGGCTCAAGGGCGGCACTGAGGCTCTCAAGTAGCCCAGAGTCAAAGGTGGCGCGAGGACGCAGCTCTAATGGTGAAGTGACCTAAAGTGGCTGCCGCGCGAGAAAACGAGGAGAGGAGCAGGTGCTGGTCAGCGCTGCCCCTGACATGGACAAAAGCGAGGCTCAGAGCCATTGAGGAGGGCCCTGCGAAAAGACTACACACCGCACCACTCACCTGCCATGGCTCGCACGTGCGCGCATACTATCGCCAGAGGAGGAAGAAGAACAGAAGAAGCTCGAGGAGGTCGTGAGCCCTCCGATTATAATCGGACGGCCCAAAGCTCGCAAGTTCTTCGGAGGTCCGAGAGGCTCATGGGAGGTTTGGGGCGTTGGATAGAAATCCGACGGCCCAAGCACATGCGCTCACGAGCTCGAGCCCGAGTGAGGCTTAGGACCTGGGTCGACCGAGTCGGGTGCCTGGGTCGGACTCGAGTCCGAGTCAGACTCAGACCTAGGTTTCAAATTTTTAGCTTTCAAATGAGCTCACCTTAGGGGGATTATTTGAAGTAGCAAATCAACTCCCAAAATCATGAAATTTTAACAGAAGCTTGCTAACTTCAAGATTGACCTTGTATAAAATTTCTAGGGGTTTTCATGAAGTGAATTTTCATCTAAAAATTCAGCAAGGTCCTGAACTAGGGTTTGACCAGTTTTCCAACTGGTTTGACTGACCTCCAAAAGCATTCAAACAATTTCCAAAAATTGTCAAATTTTTCAGAGGGGTCACATACCATCCCTAGAATTTAGGAAGAAATTTCCAAAGGATGATCACAAGATTCGACAACAATGTTTTTGAAAGCCAAAATTTGGATCAAATGAATCGTGACTTTGCATTTCTATAATTATTGTACAATAATTGTTTAGAACATACAGGAAATACATGATGTAAGAAAAAGTTTTAATTTCTACTCATTTTCTTACATTTCAAACACAAGCCCAAACTTGGGATGTTACTGGGGCGTGAGGAGGCCAACCTACTGCCAGCGCCATGGGAGAGGCGTACACAACCTGGGCTTTGACCTCGACACGCTTACAAAGCCCTATTAGGCCCAAAATGGTGACACATCACCTTATTTCAACGACTCTGACTAACTCCTAGCGTGGTCGTAGAGCGGGTACACCTGGTCATGGAGCTTGTAGATCTGGTCGTAAATCATGGGGAACTGGTCGTAGACCTCCTTCTGCAATCCAAAAATCGTTTCTCGACGCAATCAGGGAGACTTCCTTTTCTTGGGCGCAATCAGCGCAGATGACCAGGACTTGATGGATCCTCCCCATTATTCCTAAGTACAAAAGATCACAACTATTAGGTAGTATACCATTCTGCATAGATAAATCGTTAGCACCTAGAAACAAGCTCACCTCATAATTTAAGTGACATGCACGAGCTCTTGTCATAGGACCTTGTAGTTTAGCAACTCGATCTGGAGGATTTTGTGTAACGCGTGTATCCGAAAGTGATGTCCTCATCATCCTCCTCTTGAATTGGAGTCGCCCTCAACTCAAGGTCATCTTCTTTCCCAAGTGTGGCTTCAAGTCCGTAAGACCGTCGTGGGCGTGGTCAGGATGGTCGTGGGACCGTCGTAAGACCGGTCAGAGCGCCTCAGAACCCAAAATCTGCAGTAACTCCAATTGATATGCAGCATGGTTTGGCAAAGTTGCTCTCGGGATCAAATCGATTTGATGCTCTATCCTCGACTACATGGTTGTCCTGGGGGTATCTCAGTTGGAAATACATCCACATACTCCTACAAAAGGTTAGCAACAGTAGGAGGCAAAGAGCTAGATATATCCTTGAGTAAAAATAAAGTATCTTTGCATATCAGAGCATAGCATGGCAGCTCATTATCACAAATTTTAGCAAGTTCAGATTTAGTGGCAAGCATAGCACAACCCTTCAATTTAATTCCTCCGACTTAGAACTAGGCGCCATTTTCTCCCTTTAGGTGGGAAAACATGTTTTGCTACTTGCTGATTTTTAGAATCATGCCCATTGGTGCTTTTTCATTTCAAAGACGCCTACTTCATCATTCAAAATTTTAGTGGGTGTCAAAGGCAACAACTTAATCTTCTTACCTCATGTGATAAGAAGTAGGTATTAGCTCTACCATGGTGCAAAACATCATTATCATATATCCAAGGCCTACCGAGCAACAAAGAGCATGCTTGCATAGGCACTACATCAAAGTCGGCACTATCTTTGTAATTATCTACTGAAAATTGCACTCTCACAACTTTGTTTACCTTTAACTTACCACAAGATTTGAACCATTGGAGGTAGTAGGGATGTGGGTGTGGTCAGGTGGTCAAGCCAAGCTTCTCGACCATCTCAGAACTTGTAAGGTTATTGCAGCTCCCTCCATCAATGAAGACTCTGCAGGCTCTCTCCTTCACGAGAAATATAGATTGAAACAAGTTATGCCGCTGATTTTGCTCCGCTTTCTCCACTTGTGCGCCAAAGACTTGCTGCGCAACTAGGTTCACATGAGTCCTTGTGTCAACAACAACTACTTGTTCATCTACATCATCAAGATCACCGCTTCATCTCGCTCCTCCACCTACAATGTCAGCTGCAAGCACATATTCATCCTCAATATCACTAGCACTTACATAACCACCGTCTTCGATGGCGAGGTATGCTCGTAGACTTGGGCAGTCCCTCATGATGTGGCACATTCCCTTGCAACGGTGGCAAATAATCCCCGTTGTACGACCTGTGGAAGCAACCGAAGGAAAACTTTTGGCTGGGGCATGCACACTAGTAGATTTGCTTACCTCAGGTGCATGTGATGGTGTCGGAGGTGCTGCTGAACGCGCCCTACTCAAGGAGGCCAGCAGGCCGTAGCTGAAGGTGGGGCTGTTTTAAATTGCTCCGTTGTTGATCCGTGTAGACGCAGTTTCCAAAATTGTTCCTTGGCCTCCGCCGTCGTCCCTGGAATTCCTTTTCTGCCAAACATGCAAGTTGGAACAATCTAGGAACACTATCATATTCTTTGTAATCAACTATGTCCTGAATTTCACGTGTTAATCCTCCATATAAACATGCCATAGCAGCCTCTTCGTCCTCAATAATATCACAACGCAACATACTAATTTGTAGCTCCCGATAATATTCTTCACGATCTATTGCCTTGGATTAAGTGCTGCAATTTTTACGCAAGTCACGCTTAAAAGAGGGTGGAATAAATATGTTACGCATAGCAACCTTTAAAGCATCCCATGTAGTAAGCGCTAATCCATCATTGCATACTCTACTCCACCAAATGATGGCAAAGTTTTTAAATTCACTTGTGGCTTGCCTAACTCTATGCACTTCAGGAACTAAGTGAGCATTAAATTTTTGTTCTACCGTCATCTCCCAATCTAGATATACTTCAGCATCATAAGCACCCGCAAAAGATGGTATAGTGAACTTGACTTTAGCATATGGATCATCATCAACACGTGCATTATGTTGCTGAAAGTTATTACCTCTCATACCTTGACGGTTGAAGTTCAATCGGTTCCGTTGTCATGCATCAAAGGCGTCGTGGTTGCACATCTCATTATCGTTGTCAATCTCATGGTCATGGGCTACACCTTGAGGATCCACACGCCCATTGTTCGGTGGTTGATAGGCCAAACCATCAATACGTGCATTGAGTATTGCAATACTATCATTGAGCTGTTGTAGTGTAGCATTTGTCTCCGCAAACTTCCTATCAATGTCGTCATTAATAGCATGGCGGTGCTCATCCAACACCCTTGTGAGCTCTTCCTCACAACACACTCTTGTGCATCCAATCCTCACCTACCATGGTTAGTAGGAGACAAAAGACAACACAAATGTATTATCCCTATCAACTACTAGGTGGTGGAAGGTGGAATCACACACTCTCAAGCCGCCTTACCAAGCTCTTATGAATTTCTTACCAAATTGCAGCAGGTGGTATGATCGGAGAAGGTAGGATGTATGATCACAAGTGAGGCGAATGCGATGATCCAAATTTGATGGCCAAAAGTATGTGGAGCTCTGACAGCAATATGTAGTAGCAAGGAATAGCAATAATGAAATCAGATTAGCAAAGTTAAATCAAAGTCCACGGTACTCGTCACAGTTGCTGGCCCAAACGCGCTCCTAGCACTAGCTCAAGCAAGCCGAAAGATAGGGTAGATACAAGCACAAAGGAACAAAATTTGCAAAGCAACCGATTTCTCCCGTGGGTGGTCGTAGCACGGTGGTTGTCGAGACCAACCGAGGGTGGTCGAGCCAACCGTGGTCCTTTATTCTTTTTACTAACTAAACCCAACCTAGGTTCCTCTTTTCTTTTTCTTTTTTTGCAAGTGACCTTGACTCACAACTCTTCAAAACCCTTTTTCGGGTCTAGGGATATATATAGGTCACAAACTTTTTTCGGAGAGTAGGGTTATAAAGGTAATAAAAAGATTCTCTCTCTCTCTCTGAACTTTGGCTAGCTCTGTTTCGGCTATGGGAATTCTTCTTGGCCTTTATTTGGCAGGGCACGTTACGATGAGTGCGTGGGGTGTTCGAGATCAACCAGAAACAAATAGACTCCGAGTAGGATGTCGGGGAAGAAACGAGTAGATGGTCGAACCTGACTAGGTGGTCGAATTCGAGGAGGTGGTCGAATCGAGTAGGTGGTCGAATCCGACTAGGTAGTCGAACACGAGGAGGTGGTTGGATGGGGGTGTTGGCTCGAGTAGATGGTCGGATGGGGGTGGTGTCACGAGTAAGTGGTCGGATGGGGTGGTGACTCAATCTCGGCTATAGCAGACAAACCCTAATTGCAACGGATGCAACCAAGGACAAGCCGAGATACACGATGACCAAAATAGCAAAGACTCGACGCTAGAAACTAGATCACGACGACTAGACCAGCAACAAAGACACCGACGATGGACTCAAACTCAACAACGCAAAAACTGAAAACAAAATTGTGAAAGGCACAAAGTGGTTTGGACAGCGGAAAAACTAAGATCTAAAACTTTTTGTGGGGCAATTTTCTGGACTCTAGGTGATGGAACACAACAAACAAAAGGGGCTAAACGAAATTACCTAACGGCAACCTTCGCTCTGATACCAACTGATGGCTACGTCGACCCGATCTTCCAATAGGTTTGATTGATTTCGTCGTGAGGACGTTGACGCTTTGAGGCTTCCGACTAGTAGATCGCCACCTCGCAATTCGCTACACCGCACGACTGTCGTTATCGACCATGCTCGCATGCGATCGACCTTACCACGAGGGTTATGGTTCCTACAAGCAATCGAAGCAACTCACAAGAACAAGATAGATACAATCTGAATTGTATTGGGAATATTCCTCAAACCGATAAATGGCGAAACTGCAAAGTGGTAGAATAATCTAAGAAAAACCCAACCCTAAATTGTGGTAGCTGTTGTGTATATATATAGGGGGTGAGGAGGTTAACCTAGGGTTGTGCGGCCATGGGGAGAGGCGTACACAACCTGGGCTTTGACCTCGACACGCTTACAAAGCCCTATTAGGCCCAAAACGGTGATGTAGCACCTTATTTAAATGACTCTGACTAACTCCCAGCGTGGTCATAGAGCGGGTACACCTGGTCGTGGAGCTTGTAGATCTGGTCGTAAATCACGGGAACGGTCGAGACCTCTTCTCGCAATCCAAAAATCGCTTCTGCTCAATCGAGGACTTTTCTTGGGCGCAATCAGTGTAGATGACCAGGACTTGATGGATCCTCCCTATTATTCCTAAGTACAAAAGATCACAACTATTAGGTAGTATACCATTCTGCATAGATAAATCATTAGGACCTAGAAACGAGCTCACCTCATAATTTAAGTGACATGCACGAGCTCCTGTCATAGGACCTTGTAGTTTAGCAACTGGATCTGGAGGATTTTGTGTAGCGCGTGTATCTAAAAGAGTGATGTCCTCATCAGTTGATAATGACTTGTCGAGTAGTTCAGCGATTGCGTGGTTTCGAGCCTTGCGAGTTCGTGGCCAGGATTATGAGAGTTGAGCGACTACTACCGAACGTATTTTCTCATCGAAAGATCGGGCCAAAATCAGGACCTCCGTGGTTCATCAAATTCATTCAGAGAAACAACGCTCATGGGCTAAGGAAAAGAATGGCATAAACAACTGAGCTAGCTCCATTGGCTAAGGAAAACAAGAGCAAGCTAAATAAAATTAGCAAAATTATATCATATATCTGTTAAGCAATCAAGTAAAGATGTCAATACGGGAAGAAGAGAACATATATGGTCGAACATGTCTTACAAAATACCGCATGAAGATGAACAAGTCCTAAAGAGACTAATATAACAAGCACCATTTTTTTTTGAACATTGATGAACTCAAGTTTACATTATGGGTTATGACATACTTGTGGACCATTGGACATGCATTAGCCCATCAAAAACAAAGAAGCATAATCACAAATTGGATGTAGTGGACAAAAATTAGAAACTGGATGCTTGGGTACCACGTCAAAACAACATCAAATTTCATTGTAGAATCAATGTACCAAGAGTACCTGCAACAAAAGAGGCAATAAAATGCATACGGTAAGATTGAAACCAATATTTGATATATAGAGTTATAGAACACATATACACAACTCTCTAATCACAAATGCAATTTGGCTTTAACACATCTAAAATGTTAATTGCTCAATAACCATAGTATTCTCAAATCAATCATTCTATGCAAAGGTGGGGAGGATTTAGGGTTGTGGACCAATCATCCAGTAGATCGGTGGGTGGAGGAAGCCAACCAATTGACACTAACACTTCGGAAAACTAAAATGGCTAAGAAATGCACCTGCAGTACAGCACGTGGGAAGCGACATGGAGCTGGAGAGGGGCGGCGCAAGGTGTGGGGATTGCCACCAAAGGATGCTGTGCTCGAGGAAGAGGAGCACACAACGGCCAAGTCACCGCCCAGATCCAGCAGATCTGCCTGACGTACCGCGATCTGGTGGCACCATGTCTTCCTCACCATATTATGACTTGAACAAGGGCAGGATAAAAGAATGGATGCGGTGGGGATTTGGGGATGGCGTCACCATCTCCACGTAGGCCTCATCAAGGCGCCTTCCCCTTCACATCCTTCTCGGCCACAGAGTTCTCTCCCATCACGACGGCGGTGGAGAGGTAGAGGGAGGAGAGGAAGAGGAGGTGAGTGGGCGGAGCGAGAGCGGGGTGGGTGCTGTCGAAGGAGCGAGAGGCCTCGCTAGAGGCAGACGAGCATAAAGAGGCGAGGATGGCGGCAAGGAGGGCTAAGCCACTAAGAGGAACGGGGAAGAAGACGGCGGCGCCGAGAGGTAGTCGTAGAGGCGGGAGGGGGAGGAGGCTGGGCAGGGCACACAGCGAGGGAGATTGCGTGGGTCACGGCGGATCTTAGGACGGCCAAGCGAGTGGACGCGGAGGGAGGGCGGTATGACAGAGGGAGCGCGGGTGGCGCGGGTGGGATCATGAGGGAGAGAGAGGAAAGGACAGGGGCGGAGTGGGTGCGCAGACAGTTGTTGGCCGCGTAGAAGATCCGAGCCGTTGGTTGATTGTTGATCAAACGGACGCCGACGATAGTTGGAGGACGGACGACTACCACCAATTGCTTCTTTTAAGTAGTAGAGACTAGTCATGTACCCATGCGTTGCAATAGAAAATTAAGCCCTTCTGTTATTTATGCCTAAAACACCAGACAGGAAGAGCATCAGAAGAATTGATGCGCTTCCGGGATGAAGCAATAGAGACACGAGGAAGAAAGCATTGATGTATATCCTAGGTGAAAGCACAAACGCGGAGAGTACACAAGGTTGGTTGTTCACTCTTGCGATTAGACGGATCCGCCCGATGCAGCGTCAAAATGCAGTGAGGTCTACAGTAGTGCAATCTGCTAATGAGCTCCACTGGTGGGCACTACTGATTGAGCCCCAGTTAGCTTCTCTAGTTCCCATCTGCACGGCAATACTGTCCATTAACTTTGAGGTCCCACTTCCGTGACCCCAGCTTGATCGTCTCGAATGCATACCGGCCCTACCTTCCATAAGCTCCACCGGAAGGGCTTCTCTGCTCAGATTGGGGGATGCATGGGCTATTTTGTCCTCTTTCTCATCCAACAAGCCCCCAAGACCAACTTCCAAATCTCTGATATCAGCTGCTGACTAAGGTTTGTCCCATGATATTGGCTTCCTACCTAATTCAAGATCTCCAATAGGTTTGCCCGTGTTCGGGCTCATGAAACGTGCTGGCTGTAAACCTTGCTCTACTGGGACCCTAGCTTGGAAATTGTTCTTCTAAGGAGGGATTGCGGTGCAGAAGATCTCCAAAAAATTGCTCACGATACCTCTGTTATATGGGTTAGCCCGTCCATCATAACGATACCTGAAGTTCTCGTAGGTAGTCTGCCAACGTGTAAAAAATGGATCATTACCAAGTTATGGCAGAATGCTTAAAAAGGCCAGCTACTTAAATTTGAAAAAAGATGAAAGGGTACCAACCTGGTTGGTGCTCATCAGGTAGAAATGGAAGACGCATGCACCACCAACAAACCACACGCAAAAAATTAGTAGATGATCGTAATGATTGATGCAGTGTCTTCAACATTGCCTTCCAAATCGATGAGTGCTCTGCATCTCTGATCTTGACTATGTACACCCAGCAGAAGCCAAATACGTAGAGGCAGAGTATTGTGGTTGAAACAATGAACATATAGAAGAATTGATAATTACACTGCAGCAGATAAACTGCCCATTAGCATTGACTAAATAATAGTGGTAGACAATAGTTAATGTCTATAGAACTGTTCAAGACATTAAGATGCATACCAGTCCTTTGGATTGCCCAACCCAAGGACAGTGATGATCAAAATGCTCCACACAGTTGTTACAGATAGAACAGTGCGAGCATCAAGGTGGTCGGTACAGCATGCAGGTGTCACAGTACTTGACCTTTACAACGACTCCAATTACAAAAACATCCTTTGTTCATGGCAAATGCAATTGTCGTGGAGTCTGACCATTTCCAATATCATTGCTCACATCAATGGATTCAGATTCAAGAGGAGGTGTGTTACGAGGCACTATACCAAGATCTCTACCAGAGGTAAGAAGCAGCAGTGTCAAATCCTGGAAAATAAAAGGAACAAGGTTCAGTCAAGTGCACACTTGACAATAGTGCAAGTTCATATGACCTAAGGTTAAAACAGTGAGGCATAAGTTTTAGACCTTTAGGTCAATCACAACCTTCCTTGTGCCATGTGCTTCTTCATGATCCGTACAGTAGTGACCAACC
Organism: Ampelocalamus luodianensis; assembly: GCA_036346255.1. Lineage (NCBI taxonomy): Eukaryota > Viridiplantae > Streptophyta > Magnoliopsida > Poales > Poaceae > Ampelocalamus > Ampelocalamus luodianensis. The sequence goes on along the minus strand of CM070626.1, from coordinate 33,951,207 downwards.
TTGATCTCTCCCTTTTTTTCAATCAAGGGCAATAAACCCATGTCTCTTTTTATTAAAAGGATGCACAAAAAAGTTCAAGTGATTTTGTAAGCGCATCCAGGCAACTCAGCATGGTTGTTTAAAGAATACATGAAAGCGGCTCACAGGCATGCCCAAAAGAGAAACTATCTAGGACTACTGCTAAAACATATCTAGACTACAACTAATCAAGGAAACACTAAAAGAATTTTAAGTTTTGAGCTCAACTAATCCAGGTTCAGTCAATTAATCCTTAGAAGAGTAGTGACCAACATTGATCTGAGCTCAACAAAATTTAACAAGAAAAAAAAAAGATGTAGCCTCATCTATATCCATTATTTTTAAATTATGTGCAAAAGGACTTAGCTATGTACATAAAAAGAGTAATTCTTCTGGATTTTTTATTTGATAATCAGAACCTATTTTTTTCAAGATATCAGCAATTAGTACCCACTTCCCTTCCATCAACTAAAAGTTCGAAACCTAACTGTACTGCTGACATGGCACATGATGTGGCTATCTCCATCACCATTTTTCAGAAAAGTCAAATACCATGTGGACATCCATGTCAATGCAATTGTTAGGGTTCTAATAGCTAGTTGAATTTCAACAAATGTGGAACCCAATGTAGCAACACCAAAAGATGTGGAGCTCAAATAAAAGTATAAAACTGGTGTAAAGATGAGGGGCCTACTATGAAAAATACTCTTTAACAAAAATGCACATATTATGGTATGTTACTTTCTATACATGATTACATTTTTAGGGAATCATCACTGTAACAAAATAGTTTAGCTTGTATTTTAAGCAATAGAAAAAGAATGACAAAAGATACATGAACAATGTCATCCAATAACCACGGTCAAACAAAATATCACATGTGTTTTACCTCATAAGTCACGGCCCATTTCCCCTGCCGAAATGGCCATTGGTGAAAATTCATATTCCCTATGTAGAGACTTCTATCACTTGGTACCTTCTTAACTTCACTGATTACTGAATCAAGTCTAACAAAAGTATCATCATCGCACTTCATGACATATTTAGCAGAGAACATGAACCTGAGAAACCATGTTCTCCGCTGTCAGCAAATAACAAAATAACAGCTATAGGCGATAACACTTCAAAGAAGAATTAGTTTGAATAAGAAACTCCTTGCCATACCCCATACTCGTATATTGCAAGAATCTTCAGAAAAACTAAATCATAGTTATCCAGGAAAGGCACAAAAACAATGTCCCCAAAACAATTCGGCCTCCTTTTTCAATTCCACATCCATTTCCTTTCTACCATGCTGGAGATCCAAAAGTCCATGAGTTCAAGTTAACAAAATACATGAATAAACAAAAGTTGTCAGATTTACGCTCTAGGATTTACCACTGAAACAAAGAAACGAGCTACCACATTTGGTGACTTCTGGACAACAGACATCCATGTCTTCCTCACACCCATACACTCAGCAAAATGATTGCCAAATGACAGGATGCCAATGAAAATCTCAACTGGTTCATTAGGCAGAGGAGGGGTCTGCCAAACAGTAGGGGGCCAAACATGTCATCTGCTCATTAGCCCATATTCAGAGCTATGTAACTTTTCTATTAAACAGTCAAATATTAATTAACTTCTCAAAAATGACAGCAAGGGTCCATAGCCCAGTTGTATAGCATTTGACTGCAGAGCAAGAGGCCACCAGTTCAAACCCGGTTGGGCCCTTTTTAAAGCAATTTTTCTTTTTCTTTTTTACCAAATATGATATATATGTCCCCACTCTTATTGAAAATAGACACATCGCTGCCTTCAAATAATATCAACTGAAACTCTAAAAACACAGAAAAATTTGATTCGTTATGACATACATCTAGTAAAATGGAGCAATTGCACATTGTTTTGTAAATATTTCAGTAAGTTGACCAAAGAATCTAAAATAATATGGGAACAGAACTTGATTGCTCTAGTTAAATAGTTACTCTTTGCCCTCGAAATCCCAAAACCCTCATAGATTAGATAGTTCCTAATAAGGCCCATATTTCGCCACCAAAGAAACTAAGCATGTACTCCAAATTTGACATTCATGTTCTTTCAAACAAGCATTTACTGTGCTATCAAGTGGACAATATTTATCTCATATTCTCATATACAACAGTTCTCTTATACTACCCTAGAAAACTTAAATGGCAACACTACCACATTTCAACATAGTAGTGTGAGAACCGAGAAGTGGATAATGCCCAAAGATCACATAGGTTGTAGATTATAGACTTACAGCAAGCAATTCATCGAGACCTTCCATCACAGGCTGGTCCAAGCTACTCAGGTCTGCAAGAACCACCATAAACTATCTAGTTCATATACCCACACACACATAAACTCATAGAACAAAAAGGGAAAACAAATGTAGATCAGTTTACCTTCGCGCTTCAGACTGTCCCGCGTGATCTCATTCCTCGCTTGAGCCAGAGACACGAGCTGTGGTTTACAATTTGGAACAAACCCAAACAATCAGCAATGCACAAGCGCATCCGCATCTTTCCTTGCCAGCGGCAAAAGCTACGATTGATGGATACACACGACACGAGAGGAGGAAAAAGGAATGGAGAAGACCTGCATCGCCATGATGATGGTACCCCTGCCACTTGGAGTCGGCGATCGCCTAGACCTTGGATCCCCACAGATTTGCCAAAACACAAAGGGTTTAGACTCTATCAACCAACCAGAAGTGACACTCGAGGGACCCGAGGACTTGGGTAGTGGCGGCAGACAGGAGCGAGACAACCAACCTGGGTTGGCCAGGGAGAACCAGCCGACGTAGATTTTCTGGTGCTCCTTGGAGCATCCCACGGCTGCGGCAAATCGCGCTATCTCCATCCCCAATCTCCCTCGTCGCGGCGCTCGAGTGTTCGGCGGCGGACACAACTGATTAGGGATTTGGGGGCATGAGGTCGCGGATGAGGCGCGCATATGCGGCGGCGCTGGGGCGCATCCCGACCATCGGCATGTCCGCTATGAGGTGAAGGGAGTGGGCGATGTCAGAACTGGCGTGGGAACGGATGTCGCGATCGTACGACTCCCATGGCCGCTCTTGGTGGTGGTCCGCGGTTGCGGAGGAGCAAACGATGATGGCGCCGGTGACGCTACGGTGACATCGGCGGCGGAGATTCAGAAGCGGGAGGAGTGGAAGCCGGAGTGGTGGGTGCAGATGGCGGTGAACGAGGTAGTAGGAGTCCATCATGCGCGCACGCTCGCTCGCTGTGGTTGGGAGTTGTCGGGAGAGGAATGGATCTATACCTCAAACCAGAGCACCACGGCCACGTTGCCGGCGGCCACCAGCGCCGGCGCCGACACCACAAATGTTGTCGGCGTGAGGAAGGGATGAAGCATTCCATTGGCGGCGGCGTCCATGCAGAGGAGGAGATGGCTGGAGAGCGGCTCGGACTGGGAGGGAAGGAGTAGGGAGGGGTTGACGACGGGGCGAGGACTTAGGGGCGGGAGTGGAGGTTGTGCGCGCAGTCGCAGTGGAGAGGAAGCGCGGTGCAACAAGGGGAACGGTGGCATCGACGGGTGGGAGGAGGCTGGTGGCGATGGTGTTCGGTTGGGACAGGGAGAGAGAGAAAGGGGAGAATAGGAAGAGGAGGAAGGAGAAGAATCGTGGAGTGAGAAGAGGAAGGAGGAGAACCGTGGAGGAGGATCATGGAGCAGTTGTCATGCGAAGCGATCTGTGCTGTCCATCGTTTGCTCCCCGATCAGACGAACGCAGAAGAAGGTTGGAGGATGGACGACCACCGCCAACCTCTTCTTTTAAGTAGTAAAGATAAAGATAAAGATAAAGATAGATATAATAGATTGAAATATAATTCAAAACGAATAAACAATAATAGTTTAACAATGGTTTTCACAAAACTCACATAACCTAATTAGTTTCTTACACACAGCTGCCCCTTCCCAATTGTTTAATGAAAATCTACCCCTCATGTGAAATTCCCAAGCATGTCCATGACAGCGGACATGACTATTCGAATAGATTGTTTAACACACTATAGGGATTGTACACTTTACCCACAAGATGCAATCAACTTGTTCAGAGCTGATCACAAAAAAACCTTTCCGAAACTTCATTTCAACGATTGACCCTCCTAGCGTGTATACAGTCAATCCCAACCTAACTCGCTGGTTCGAAGCACACTGTTGGACCTGGACACGGCGAACCGCTCATAGATGTGACTTATAGAGTAGTCCACACCTCCACCCTAGCACACAGCTTAACCTATCTACCTGAGTAATCATTGTCAAGACTTCATAGCTTACGAAGTTTGGCCCATCCCATCAGACATGTTGATGCGAATCAAACCTCGAGATGAGATTAAATCCGTGGGTTGCCTGATATTTCACGGTGGAAAATTCTGAACAAATATATGGAGCACGATACCAAGATGGAATTTGCACTATGATTGATAAATCTCACACCCGCACACACCACAGCACACGAACGAAAGCAAAGATCAAACAAGATAAGCACACAAATTCAATCAACAAGATTAAACCTGAGTAGTAATAAAAAATATTCTAGATGAAAAACTCTCAAGAAATCACACACAAGCGATAACAGGGGTAGACCCTCATGGCGACACACCAAATAACTCCAAAATCTAAACTCCATCTTTTCAATGGACTATGCCTTGGCCTTATATTGGCACCTAAAGGTGCGGCCAAACACACACGGTTGAAAGCCAATTCTATCTCTAAGAAACAAACTAAAATATCCTAATTACAACTCTGATTCTTTAAATGTAAACAATCTTAGAGATAGAAACTATCTCATGGATTGATTCTTGTTAAAATCTTTATGTCGATCCAAACTAAACCAACATAGAAACCGTGAGTTGGATCGCCCATATAGGGCACTGTTACTACCCTTTGGTGCTTGACTTTCCTCCGCACTCGCTTTCCTTTCACTTCCTTCCTAGCGCGATCCGCCCCGATCTTTCCGTCTTCCTTACTTGCCATATTGGATTTGGGTCACTTGGTCGAAGACTTTGTTGTAGACCTAGTCAAATAGCACTGGACATGGTCGTAGACCTACTAGACTTGGTCGCAGAGCACATGGACGTGGTCGCTGACCACCGTGGTGGTCGTGAGCCACCGGTCGTGGTCGAGGCCAATTGGTGGTGATCGTGAACCACCGCCGTGAAACTAGTCGAGACCTTGTGGAGCTGGTCGAGAACCTCCGGAGTTGGTTGTAGACCCACGTAAACCGGTCGAGACCATTAGAAACCGATCGAGACCATCGTGAACTAGTTGTGGACATTGCTCCTTCGCTCGCTGCATCCGCCCACTCTTGGCCAAATCAATAACAATGCTACTTGGTGCCGCATCATCCTCCACCCTTCAAGCAAAGTCGCCTCGCTTTGGGGTAATCTTCAAAGCCTTCTTCTTTGCTGAAATTTTTGCCACTTTGATTGCGCTCTCCATCATTGGGATAAGCACATGTTGCTTCCCGTGATGTACAATAATATGTGTTAGACCGTCCATTATGTGTAGGCATTATGATCATATTGCTACGGCTTGCCCAATAGCAATCCACATGCATCCATTGGAACAACATCGCAATCCACCTTGTTAACATAGTCACAAACGACGAATGGAACACACACCTTATGAGTTATTTTCAACCTCCTGGAGTTATACAACCATTCCATGTAGTGCGGTTGTGGATGCCTCCACGTGGACAACCCCAAAGCGTACACCAAATATTTACTAATCACATTGGTAAAAATCCTACCGTCAATGATCAGCATGCACACATTCTCCTTGATTTGACACTTCACTTGGAAAACACTGCATCGTTGCCCTTTATCTTCAATTTCAACACTTTGCACCTTTCGAACTAGCATGTTCAAAGCACTTTGAAAGGTAAAGCATCAATGGATATTCCTTTTTCAGGAGAACAAACAACGGTCCCTATTTTTTCTGACTCATCGTGTTCAGACTCGCGACTAGAGCTCTCCGTGACATAACCTTCCCTAGTGAGCAACACTTTTCGCAGATTTGGACAATCACACATCATGTGTTCTCTTCCTTTGCACTTGAAGCATTCAATATTACTAGTACGAGCAGAAGAAAATGCACTAGAATCAGCTTTAGAGGCTTCTTTACCTCCATTACTCACAGCTTTTGACACCTCCATGGACATAGCCCCGGTTGTCTGGTGTGATGATGCCACCTTGGAGCTTGCGCCAATATCATCTTCTTGCTACTGTGGATGCCTCCACATACTGTTGTGGGTAGTACGACTGCCACGAGCTTGGCATTGCGAAAGATATTGTTCAGATCGCACCGCATGATGCATAAGGTCTTGTAGATTGTTGTAGTTTGACGACTCCATCTTTTCTTGCACATCATCATTCAAACCTTCAAAGAATCCAGCCATGGTTGCCTCCTCAGTTCGCTCACTCTGCATTTAATCATGAGAATCTCCATCTCCTTGTAGTAGTCATCCACGATAAGGAACCATGAAGTCGCCGCAACTTCGTGCAAGGTTCGAGTGTAGTGCGCCGCACAAACCGCCGCTTCATGTGTTCCCATGTGTCGGGTCGTGCTCGCACAACACAATCGCCCACCAAACAAGAGCATATTCAAGTGAACTCAAATGATGTAGAGCGTACATTTTTCTCCTCGCTGAAATTGTAGCTATCAAAAATTTGATCCACCCACATCTCCCACTCTAGGTACACATCTCGATCTATACGCCCATTGAACGTTGGCATGGAAATTTTCAATCTCCCAATGCCGTCGTTGTCACGGTTGTGACCTGCACCACCGCCATGGTGCTCAAAAAAATTGGGCGCACGACCAGCACCACGACGATTGTTATAGTCACGTCTTGGTCCTTGGTTGTAGTAGTTGCCACCAAAAGCACCATCTGAACGGACCTCATCAAAATTTTCATTGAATAACTCACCCCCAATATCATGATTGTAGTGGCGCCGATGATGTGGTAGCGGTTGTCTAGGGGAGCAGCACCACCCCCCAGTCCAAAGGCTTGCTCCAAACGTTGTAGTGGGTCGGTTATAGCAGCGAACCAAATATCACTAGCCTACCTTTGTTCAATGGACTGCACATTAATGTGATAATCCACTCGATCAATGCGCTCCACCAACTAGTCACGCATGTTGTCAATGCGTTCTTCTACCGCGTTACACCTGCCTGTAAAGTGTCGATTGGTTGCCTCAAGGTTTGTGCGAACAACAGTTGGCATCTCTCCCTCGACTTGTAGCACTTTTTAAGCACCATGATGTGACCTATGCACACTACCAGCCGAATTCACTATCTTGAATAGCAAACAAAAACAGCACCGTGAACAACTTGGCGCTCTGATACCACCCGATGCGAATCAAATCTCGAGATGAGATTAAATCAGGTTGCCCAATCTTTCACGGTGGAAAATTTCAACAAATATATGGAGCATGATTACAAGATGCACTGCACTATGATTAATAAATCTCACACCGCACACACCACAACACACGAACAAAAGCAAAGATCAAACAAGATCAAGACACAAATTCAATCAACAAGATTAAATCTGAGTAGCAACAAGAGATATTCTAGATGAAAACTTTCAAGAACTCACACACAAGTTTATAATGTGGGTAGATCCTCATGGTGACACACCAAATAACTCCAAAATCTAAACTCCACCTTTTTAATGGGTTTTGCCTTGGCCTTATATTGGCACCTAAAGGTGCGGCCAAACATGCACGACTGAAAGCCAATTCTATCTCTAAGAAATAAACTAAAATATCCTAAGTACAACTCTGATTCTTTAAATGGAAACAATCTTAGAGATAGAAACTATCTCATGGATTGATTCTCGTTAAAATCTTTATGTCGATCCAAATTGAACCAACATATAAACCGTGAGCTAGATTGTCCATATAGGGCACCAGTAGCGCTTTATGGTATCCACACGCCCAGTAAGGTGAACAACCGAACACCGGTGTGCTAGCACTAAGTCGCACGGCGGTTAGGTTTCGGCCCAGCAACTCACATCTCTCTCATCCACATAATAGCCTCAAGCATCTCCATATATAGTGCCTCGTGACGATCCTATCCAACACGCTTGACAAATCATATTCGCATCTGGTTTGTTCCAAACCATTAAGTGTGTGACCCATTAGGTTTATGTGTAATCGGTTGTGACTCGAAACCTTTTTCCACCACTAGTCATAGTGGTCCCTAGCAAGACATAACGATTCCGAATACACACAAATTATATCTGACGAACCTTAATGCAATATGATCTACAACCGTGTCTCATCACTTACGACCACCAGATCTCGCCACGACCAACCAGATTTAAGCATGATCAGTCAGAACTCCTTACGACTAGTTAGTACTTAACTATGACCAGTCTAAAACTGTGTACGACCAGTTCATATTTAGTCTCAACCAGTTTGTAACTCCGTATGAACAGGTTTCGAGCACTCTGTGATTACGTTCGACCAGTCTACGACCATCTCGATCTCCATACCACCACCAGAATCGATCGAACTAAACAACCTACTCGTGTATTCTCCCTTTGCCTCACGATATCTGATTTGAACTCCAGGTGAGATATATGTCATCCATAGACTGTTTAATACTTTCTCGATCGAGTATCGGATAACCTTATGTGGTCGAACTCTTCGACCACAAGTGGCATGGCCATGCACTTTTTTTTATCCGACCACTTTGAGAGGCCCGAGATATCTCTCTGCTATGTTAGGAGGGCAAATCCCATATTTGACCACCACATCCTCCGCATGTTTCATAGCATACCCGAAAGCTACCTTTATAACTACGCAGTTATGAGTAGCCTTTAGCAACCCCTAAGAGTGTTATTACACGTATAGGGAACTATGCTGATCTCAGGTCTAAGGATTATACATCATCATTGCTTGAGACCAACTAATGACACATAGAATCATAACAATCTCAATAGTGTCTCAAGGTGGGTCTATCCAACCCCATGTTCTCTAACATGCGTTCACATTATTGATTTGATATCCCCATATCCATGACCGCTGAAACATGGTCATCAATCAATACATGTGCTACTGTGAGAGTCACCGTGTTCCACCAAAGGACATTCGACTAGGGATACATTTAGAACGACATCATATAAGTTAAAGAGTTTCACCAACAAGTCACATACTCGTTGATCTATATAACTGTTGATTCATTCAAGGAACAGAATAACATTTATTCAATAACTCATAAACATAGATGTGATACAATCATCTCTATGATTGCCTCTAGGGCATATCACCAATACTATCGGCACGAGATTTGCGGGCTAAATCAGCCATTGTCGGGCGAAGCTTTGAATAGGCAGCAATGGCATTTTCGGACGAGCGTGTGCGAGGACGAAGACAGGAGGTAGGGGAAGACTGACGCATGGGTCCACCAGTTAGCGAGCATGAGGGACCGAGCTGGCGAGGAGAAGGAAAGGCCACGTGGGCTGGGCTGGAAAGCAAAGGAGATGGGCTAAGTGAATAGGGTTTTGGCCCAAGGCTTTTCTGAGATTTTAATTAGGTTTTCCATTTTAGACAATATAGGAAAATACAAATAGTAAATAAACTCAAAAAAATTCCAGAGAAATTTGAAAAAATTTCCAAGCATATAGAACCTAAATAAAATAGTTTGACATTAATTTATGTTGATATTAATCATAGTAATTTTTTTGCTATTGAAAGTCCATATTAAGCTTTATTAAATTTCAAATAAAACTCTTGGGTGAATTTTCCAAGTGCTAAACTACCGAAAATGGATTTTTAAAAGCTTTAGAAAAAAATTGGGATGTTACAACCCCAAAATCCTCTGTGTGTTCCTCTAATACCCCAAATGTATTCGAGAGAGAAGAAATAAATTAGAGACAAGGACCAATTAGAAAAGTGTTTTAACAGGAGATTAGAGGGGGATTTACGCATAATTTCGACAAATTGGGCTATGGGCTTCCAGCCCAAAGCATTTAGGCCCATGAGGGGTGGCTACCAATAAAAGAGGAAGGAAACCTAGAAGTGGTATCAGAGCATGGTGTGCTACAAGATACGCCGTCACTACAAGATCGGAACAGAGCCACCCCAATTGGAGGAAGAAGGCGATCACCCGAGATCGATTGGCCAAGAAGAAGGAGATCGCTGAGGTGCCCGGCTGTTGGAGGAGGAAGAAGGTGAGGGAACAGACCATCTTTGGGGAGAGTTCGCTGGTGGGTGCTCATCGTGCCCGGCAATCGGTTCTTCAAGGGTGGGGGATTGGTACCGGAGGCAGCACCATCTTCACGTCCTCCATTCTTACGCGGTTAAGGCAAGTGCATTGTTTGATCCGTGGTTGTGATTGATTGGTCATGTTTGTGTGCTTTTTCGATATGTGATAGCATAGTGAGATTGTTGGCATGATGTTGGTTTAAGATTGGTGGATGCTCCAAATATGTTTATGCTCTATTGTCGTATGATGTTATCGTCTTGTGGTAATTTGATGATGATTAAATGATGAGCATGTGCATATTGAGATCATATTGAGGCTTGGTCACGTGGTGACCAAGTATGTTTACCTTTGAGATCCCCGTCATGAATGTGACGGGCCCGAGATCCCCACACTCCACAGTGTGGGCTTGAGGTCCCCATTACTTGCGAAGTAATGGGCAATTGGTCCCTGTGCTTGCGAGCATAGGCATGGGTATGCGGCGACGGTTATATACTTTGCATTACCGGTAAAATACAAAAAGAGATAAAGAGAAAGGATCCTTGAGCATTGCATTTGCATGTGAGATGTTCTATTGTTGCATTTCTAGCTTTGGATGCTGATGTTATAATTGTTAATATGTACTTGCTGTGTCTGTGGGCTCACTCTTGCTTTTATTATTGTTTTAGGTACTCGATCCAAGAACGACATGCATGGGGGAAAATAGATTGATAGTCACACACTCACATCATGAACCAAATAAAGATGAATAAACTTCATACTGTATTTCCTATTACTGGGCGAGTTGCTCAAAGATTTATTATGTTTTATCTCATGTAGTGGGTTAAGTGTAATAATGATGAGTAGTGGAACTTTATACTTCTCTAGTTATGTTAGACACTTAGCATGATTTTATTATCTATTGAGGATTAGAGTTGATGGCTTGATTATTTGTGATTTACTTGTCTGTTGGAATCCCCCGTGTAATTAATTTTACAGGGGAGGTTCTGCCGAATTTTTTTAAAATTGCCTTGGTTAGAGTTATTTAAGGTTAATTTAGTAGCATTCTGGGCTCATGTCGGGCTAGGGTGTTACAGTTGGCATCAGAGCGGGCTGTAGGTCTGTGGTTAATAAAACATTAATTTTGACACACTAAGCACAGTAGGTGGGATTGGGTTATTGCATTGCATTTACGCTGCATGTTGTATTGATGATTCCTGTTATGATATTCGTACATATATATATATATATATATATATATATATATATATATATATATATATATTATAATGCTATAGTTAATATGTGGGGATAACCCATGTTGAGAGGTTGAGGTCGAGGTTGTGGCCCCTGTTTGTACATGCAGTTAAACCACTTTGTTCGTGGTATAGCAAAGAGTGAAGTGCCCACATTGGATATCGTAGTTCAAACTTTAATAGTAAGTATATTTAGAAGAGTTGTTCTCTTCTTTGAAATTTGAATTTGGTCACTCTTGTCTAGTTGGGGTTGATGAGCTTCTCTTGGGTTATTAGTTTATTACTGTTGATGGGTTGCTTTGAAAAGGATTGATTTGTTTTATTGGTTTAATTTTTGTAACACCCCACTCCACAAGAGCCAAGAATGCTACTACAGTATCCTTACACAAAACTAAACTAAGATAATTTACTAAATTTCATGAGTTTCCTTTGTATTTCTACATCACATGGGTTTCAATAGTTAAAAGGGAGTTATAACGGCATCTGCAAGATTCAAGATCAACTATAAATACTCAAGATCTTACTAATCGACTGAACAAATCCTCAAACTTCCAACTAGACTACTCTTCATTATTACAAATAATCCGATACGGTAACATAAACAAGTCAAATCTTTGATCGGAGCTTATTTAATAAGGCATGATCCGAGAATTTAGGTTCATGATAAGCGTGCAAAGCATAACGCTACTCCTCCCATGCATACCGCGCTTGATTTGGGTACCTAAAAACAACAAGAAAGCAAGAGTGAGTCCACGCACTCAGCAAGTACATAAATAAAAGACGCATAATTCAATCCGAACATCAACATCCATATATAGGAGATCAACAATAACACAACTCACATGCAAATGCAATGCTCAGGTTCCTTTCTCTTTAACTTTCTTTGTGCATTACACCGTAATGCAAAGTATGCAACCGTCGCCGCATACCCATGCCTGTGCACGCACGCATTGTGGACCAATTGCCCAATACCCGCAAGTATTGGGGACCTCATGCCCACACTCCACGAGTGTGGGGATCTCAAGCCCGTCACATTCATGACGGGACCTCAAAGATGTGCATGCTTGGTCATCACAAGACCAGGCCTCAACATGATATAAAAATGCATATGCACCATCTCTTTTCAACATCAAGCACCAATGGCGGTAACAACATTCATGAATAAAGGCAATAATGACATTCATGAATTAAGCGATAACAACATTCATGAATAAAGGCAATAACAACATTCATGAATAAAGCATATCCATACTTTGAACATTCACCACTCTGATTATGCACACTTATCAACAGCCATACGACATTAACAAGCATCAAACCCGCATTCATGTCCAAGCAATCACAAACAAGGATCAAACGATGCACTTGCATCAACCGCAATGGAACGAAGGACGCGAAGAGGGTGCCGCCTCCGGAACAAGTCCCCCACCTAAACATTCAATTAAGAAATGCTAAGACAGCAATAGAGGACCACTCAAACCATAAAAGTAATCACGGACTCACAAAAGTTTCTTTAACGCGAACCCAGCCCCAATTTCTAGATGTCGTTTTGTCCCCTCTGTGGACAGTCATGTTCTAAAATTCATATCTTTTCGTATAGGGATCCAAATTAGGTTTTCTTGGACTTCATTGAAAGGTTATCAAATTCCCCAACTAAGCCTAGTTGGTGAGCCTTCCTGTTTCGGCCATCTACTACCCCTAACATGCGAAATAACAGAACATCGTTTTCACGTCAGGTTCTCTGGACAGTACACTAAATTCATCATAACTTTCAGCTCGTTTGTCCAAATTTCGCGTTCTTGTGCTTCCCTGAAAGCTACGACAATTTTCTACAACTTTCGTTATACTGAGATCCTCTAATTCCCCATTTAACTTATCGCAAAAGTCAGATTACTAAAACCTGTCAAAACACTGACTGATTCGCAGGACAGTCGCACTAATAAATTCATAACTTTTGCTACAGAGGTCCAAATAATATGATCTAGCACTTCATCGAAAGCTATTGACGTCCTCTACAACTCTCTAGGAGAAGCCCAAGACTGAATCCGCACTTAACTATATCAAAACGTCTGTCTAATGCGATCTGTCCTGAGGAGACAGAAATACCGACATTGCTACAACAATCAAAAGATGCATCTACTCGGGGGAATCCGGAGGTTACCCTTGACGAACGCCGATGACCAGGATGCCGCCTACTAACCTTCACCCTTTCCTCTCCTCTTCCCTTCTCCCTTCTTCCTTCTTCTTCTTTTTTTCTTGGCCGGCCACCACAATGAAGAGGCATCGGAGGAGAGGGGCACCACCATGGAGGAGAGGGATTGCTACAGTACCGTGCTACAGTGATGGCGGTGGTACTGTAGCACGGAATTACTGTAGCAAACCTAGGTTTCCTCCTCCTTTGTTGGTGGTTGATTTTCTCATGGGCCACTATGGCTAATTTCCTTATGGCCACCACCACCTCCCACCTTTGGGCCAAATACCAATGGGCCGAGGTCTCGGCCAGTTGTCCAAATTTCATTGTAATCCCTCTTTAACTGCTTAAATAACTATTTTCTATTTGATCCTTCCTCAATTCGATTTCTAAATAGTCCTTCTCTTTAAATAACTTAATTCTCTCTCGATAATCCTTTCAGATACTTTTGGGTATTACATTCTACCCCCCTTAAACTGAATTCGACCTCGAATTCGACCATGCTTATACCAAAGTATAATCACAGCTAAAACTTACTAACATTGCTACGCACTGCTGTGAATAATTCTAGACATCGCCGCGCATGAGACTCCAATTCCCAAGTCGCTTTCCCACTTGGACTTATGGGACCACCGCACCTTGATGCAACCGATGTGTTACGCTCATCACTTATACCATCCTAACTAGAACCACTCAACGGACAAGACTCAAGATGCGGTAATGCTCATTGGTCAACGGTACATTACGAAACCTCACACCCGGATACCTTAAGCATTCTCTCAACACCGGTTCATCCAAAACATTAAATACCCTCTCCAAGACTCGAGACGGTTCTAGCGAATTGCTATCTTTCGGAATCCCCGCAACTTCCAGAACAACCAAATATACTCTGGACTATCTATCTCTTCAGCACCAAACCACATAACTTGCACATAAACATTTGGGACTCCCTCTCGGTCGATTCCTTCACCGAACAAGGAGATCCTCCATTAGCAGGACGCGCAACACAACTTATTTTATCAAACTTTAATAATCGATTCAATCGAAAACAAAGGATTCACAAAGCAATTCCAACTTTCCTCCAAAACACTCAAATCCAAAATCGAGATTCTTCACGAAAACCTTCCATCCTTCCAACTCGCAGCTTTGCAACTAAACACCACATAAGCCAAAAGAGAATTCGCTCAATGTCCAAATCAATTACTTCATTTATTTTCCGAATCGACAAAACCACCTTATCAACATAAGTCAACTCAAATTGTACATGATCTCCATTATATAAAAAAACCAATTCAAGCAAGAACCAATGGAGCACTTCTCTACTCGAGGATCATTCTTTCTCGAGATGTTCATTTAAGAAATAATCCCTTTCCTTTTTCATGGGTGTGCGTAATTATCACACTAACTCCTCCTCTTAACCGACAATCTCAAAATGATCCTCAAACCGAAAGAACAACCATACTTATTTAGAGAGACTCTTCTATTCCACAAAAGGATTCTCTAGTCCACTCCTATCCCAAAGGAATTATTTGACAAATGGTTTCAACGCCTCAATAGAGATTTTTCACCCACAACCACATTAACTCATTCTCATAAAGATAATCAACTTCGAGTTCTCAAGACACATACTCATTTACTTTACCCAAAGTATTCTATCAAAGATCAACATACGATTCAAAATTCGCCTGCTCATCTACCTCTACACATACTATTAGGTCTCCAAGATCCTATCATAAAAATACAAAGCCCAAATTCAACCTCCAAGTTTTCTACCATGAGTTTCTCGTATAATTGATAGGAAATCCTTAAATTCGCTTACTAAAATTTCACATAGCTCACAAGAACCTCGGTTATTATTATCAACATTCCTCACTAATCGTAACCGCCCAAGGCGATTTATTTCACCAATCTTAGGCCTCTAATCCACACCAATCCAATTCAGTTACACAACTACAATATACCCATTCGCAATACTCTAATTGATTGACCACGATTCAAACATACTCAATTACCAACGTCAATAAATAAATAAATTCTTGACCAAGTTATACTTAGAGATAATCTAACTCCCAAAGGGTTACTCACTGAGGCCGAATCATACCTGACAATAACTCAACAATTCCTGCTATCCCATTAATTAGCACAATACTTAGCTTTCTCCACACCGCTACTCTCATTAACCTTCACCATTAAAACTCTTCTACACAATCTTACTAAGTATCCAAATACACAATCTTACTAAGTATCCAATTGCGATACTCTAATAAATTTATCAAGAGTCCACACTTTCGATAATCCCAACATGGACAAATGTTACTGGATCATAATTCGTCATAGGTTCCACTAGTTGTAACACTAATCAATTTTATTTCATCGACAAACCTTCCATTTAAATATAACTCCCTCCAGGTATTATAGGTCAAAAACCAATTCACTATCTACTGCTCTTCAAATAGCTTGGTTCCCAAAATTTCACCACTATCATATACTTGTCTACCACCAACCAATCGCCATAATACACTTTATAAGACTTTGGCAACACAAGTTGGTTAATTCCTTTCTCAAAAGGAAGAAACAACCAAATACAAGTTTTCAACGCACAAGAAAAATGTTGCTCCTCGGAGTGAGCCCGAGACCAACAGAAATAGTCAAATATTAATGATCCCGGAAAACAAAATACGAGTCTGTAAATAAGGGCACATGTCCCACAATAAGGAACTTTCAAACCTCCATAAATCATAATAAAACACTGCTATGGAAACCCAAGAAACTCTTAAGCTTTAACAACAGAAAAATTACAGATCACAATTCTTAACTCCAATCTCAAATACTTATGGTACACATTTTCCGTTAATAAAGAAAGAAATTTTCTTTTATTACAACACTACTTAGGAACCAAACCACATTAATCACTTAGGAACCAAAAGAACCTTCCCACAGTCACATTGCTCAACTAATTTCATCTACTACATAATTCCCGAACTCTAAAAGATCACGAATGCAAAACTCCAAACATTTCATTTAATCCATATTATGAAAAGCAATCAACTTACTTTCTCTCTAGAAGAATTATCACCACTCACAATCTCTTGTAGATCAGATTTCTAACATCAAGAGTAATTCACTCTTAACAAGATTCGTTATTGTCAACCCTTCCTTTAAAAAGTCCTCAAAAGCTTTCCAAATTGTTATATACTAGATTATCATCTCATCCTTAATTGAAGGTATACCAAATTCTTACAACCTCACTACAACAACCACTTTATTTTAGAGGGAACCGACTACACAATTTAAAAGGTTATTCCAAAACCCTTCCATCAAAGACATACTATTATCCGATAGTTCTACCATCACGTAAACATTGTTCATCCATTAAATCCCATCAGTTTATCTTTTAGTGATGCTCAACACCAAACTTTAATAGACAATAATTGCACCTAGCGATTACATACAATCACTAAGTATCCACCAAAGGTTACTCCAAGATTAATATCCACTAAGACAATAATCTAACTCCTTTTGAACTTAACCATCTCAAATGGTTAGATTAATCCATTGAGATCGATTAATCTAATTTACCAAAGAAGTTTACCAAATGTATCACTCTTAATGATCAACTCAATTCATCAATGCTCCACACTTCTTATCAACTCTATTGATTACAATTAGATATAGCCATACTCTTAATCACACTCATCAAGAATTACTACAAGAAACTTTCAAATTTATCAACTTTCCTTTCAAGGATCTTAGTTTGATCGATCATGCACACACATGAGCACCTAACTCGATAATCCATATCATATCCATTAATTGCTTTGATTATAACCTGTCACTTAACCAAGACAAAACATCGCTAAAGGGTTTAACATCTTCTTTCATAAAAGAGAACTATTAATCTTCAACACTCAAAATACCCAAGAGAGATACATTGAGTCAAAGTCTCCACGTACTAAAGGACCTGTAAAAGAAAACTTTCATTAACCAAAAACATTAAGCGAATAAATAGGTCAAGTTTTCCAATAAAAAAGACAAAACTCCAATACAAAGGTCAATCTTGACAATTAACAAAGTTCACCAACCGAGAATAACTCAACACTGGGAAAATAATAATTGATTTACAGGACAAATTAAGCCAAAGGAAACACACAACTTTTTTCAAAGCAACCCATCAACCGCAATGAACTGATACCCAAGAGAAACTCATCAACCACAACCGGATAAGAGTTGATCAAATCCAAATTCAAGGAAGAGAACAACTCTTTTAAAGATACTCACTATCAACACTTGTACTAAGATATCCAATGTAACCACTTCCCTATTCTCACACCGCGAACGGTGGTGTAACTGAGTAAAACCTGGCCACAACCACGACCTCAACCTCTCAAGATGGGTTATCCTCACATAATAATTATATAATCAATTAATGAGCAATCACACTCAATTCATACCAAGAATCATCAATACGATATAACGGAAACGAAAATGCAATGCAATGCCCATTCCCATTATACTGTGCACCAGTGTGTCAAATTTTTAAGTTCATTAACCATTACAAAATTTTAGCAACTTAAGTTGCCTAAGTTGTAAATCCAATCACCACGGACCTACTGACTCGCTCGATACCAATCAGAACACCCTTGACTCCACAAGAGCCAAGAATGCTACTAAAGATCCTTACACAAAACTAAACTAAGATAATTTACTAAATTTCACTGAGTTTCCTTTGTATTTCTACATCACATGGGTTTCAAAGATTAAAAGGGAGTTATAACGGCATCTGCAATATTCAAGATCAACTATAAATACTCAAGATCTTACTAATCGACTAAACAAATCCTCAAACTTCCAACTAGACTACTCTTCATTATTACAAATAATCCGATACGGTAACATAAACAAGTCAAATCTTTGATCGTGAGCTTATTTAATAAGGCATGATCCGAGAATTTAGGTTCATGACGAAGCATGCGTGCAAAGCATAACGCTACTCCCTCCCATGCATCTGCGCTTGATCCAGGTACCTAAAAACAACAAGAAAGCAAGAGTGAGTCCACAGACTCAGCAAGTACATAAATAAAAGACGATAATTCAATCGAACATCAACATCCATATATAGGAGATCAACAATAACACAACTCACATGCAAATGCAATGCTCAGGTTCCTTTCTCTTTAACTTTCTTTGTGCATTACACGGTAATGCAAAGTATGCAACCGCCGCCGATACCCATGCTCAGGCGCGCACGCACAGGACCAATTGCCCAATACTCCGCAAGTATTGGGGACTCATGCCCACACTCCACGAGTGTGGGGATCTCAAGCCCGTCACATTCATGACGGGGACCTCAAAGATGTGCATGCTTGGTCATCACAAGACCAGGCCTCAACATGATATAAAAATGCATATGCACCATCTCTTTTCAACATCAAGCACCAATGGCGGTAACAACATTCATGAATAAAGGCAATAACGACATTCATGAATTAAGGCGATAACAACATTCATGAATAAAGGCAATAACAACATTCATGAATAAAGCATATCCATACTTTGAACATTCACCACTCTGATTATGCACACTTATCAACAGCCATACGACATTAACAAGCATCAAACCCGCATTCATGTCCAAGCAATCACAAACAAGGATCAAACGATGCACTTGCCTCAACCGTGCGGGAACGAAGGACGCGAAGAGGGTGCCGCCCGAACAAGTCCCCCACCTAAACATTCAATTAAGAAATGCTAAGACAGCAATAGAGGACCACTCAAACCATAAAAGTAATCACGGACTCACAAAAGTTCCTTTAACGCGAACCCAGCCCCAATTTCTAGATGTCGCTTTGTCCCCTCTGTGGACAGTCATGTTCTAAAATTCATATCTTTTCGTATATGGATCCAAATTAGGTGTTCTTGGACTTCATTGAAAGGTTATCAAATTCCCCAACTAAACCTAGTTGGTGAGCCTTCCTGTTTCGGCCATCTACTACCCCTAACATGCGAAATAACAGAACATCGTTTTCACGTCAGGTTCTCTGGACAGTACACTAAATTCATCATAACTTTCAGCTCGTTTGTCCAAATTTCGCGTTCTTGTGCTTCCCTGAAAGCTACGACAATTTTCTACAACTTTCGTTATACTGAGATCCTCTAATTCCCCATTTAACTTATCGCACAAGTCAGATTACTAAAACCTGTCAAAACACTGACTGATTCGCAGGACAGTCGCACTAATAAATTCATAACTTTTGCTACAGAGGTCCAAATAATATGATCTAGCACTTCATCGAAAGCTATTGACGTCCTCTACAACTCTCTAGGAGAAGCCCAAGACTGAATCCGCACTTAACTATATCAAAACGTCTGTCTAATGCGATCTGTCCTGAGGAGACAGAAATACCGACATTGCTACAACAATCAAAAGATGCATCTACTCGGGGGAATCCGGGGTTACCCTTGACGAACGCCGATGACCAGGATGCCGCCCACGAACCTTCACCCTTTCCTCTCCTCTTCCCTTCTCCCTTCTTCCTTCTTCTTTTTTTTCTTGGCCGCCACCACAATGAAGAGGCATCGGAGGAGAGGGGCACCACCATGGAGGAGAGGATTGCTACATACCGTGCTACAGTGATGGCGGTGGTACTGTAGCATGGAATTACTGTAGCAAACCTAGGGTTTCCCTCCTCCTTTTGTTGGTGGTTGATTTTCTCATGGGCCACTATGGCTAATTTACCCTTATGGCCACCACCACCTCCCACCTTTGGGCCAAATACCAATGGGCACGAGGTCTCGCCCAGTTGTCCAAATTTCATTGTAATCCCTCTTTAACTGCTTAAATAACTATTTTCTATTTGATCCTTCCCTCAATTCGATTTCTAAATAGTCCTTCTCTTTAAATAACTTAATTCTCTCTCGATAATCCTTTCAGATACTTTTGGGTATTACATTTTGTCCTGTAAAGCAATCATTGTTTTCCCAATCGTTGAGTTATTTTTTTTTGCGGCTGGTGAACTTGGTTAATTGTCAAGCTTGACCTTTATAATGGAGTTTTGTCTTTCTCATTGGAAAACCTTGACTCATTTATTCGCTTGATATTTTTTTTAGCTAATGAAAGTTTCCTTTTGTATGTCCTTTAGTACGTTGAGGCTTTGACGCAAGGTATCTCTTTTGGGTATTTTGAGTGCAGAAGTTGAATGTTTCTCTTTTATGAAAGGAAATGTTAAACCTTTAGCGATGTCTTGTCATGGTTAAACTAGAGGTTATAACCGAAGAAATTAATGGTTGTGATATGGGTTATCAAGTTGAGTCTGTAGTGTGGTGCATATTGGATCTTAACTAAGATCCTTGGAAGGAAGTTGTTTAATTTGATGGTGTCTTGTAGCGCTTCTTGTCGAACGTGTTTAAGGGTATGGTTGTACCCAATTGAGGTTAAAGGATTTATTAATAATTGTGAGATATTGGTGATTTGGTCTGAGCATTAAGATTGTGGAATTTGTTAAATTTATTGGATAATTCGTGTAATGGGTCCCAATGGATTAATCTATCAATAGTGATGATTATGTTAAGGATATGTTTGACGTTGCCTTAGAGGATTTTAATCCGAAATTTTCATAAGTGACTACTTGATGATTATACTTAATTGCTAGATTGAAACATGTATACCGGATTGGATGAATGTTGAGGTAGTACCTTGTGAAACCCGGTGATTTAAGGAGATAATGTTATTAAATCCTTAATTAAACTCTGAGCATAAGTGGAATATTGACACGGTGTATATAGATGGTTCAGGTGATTACAAATAGACGTATGATCCTATTTGCATACGTGATAGTTACAATTGTCAATTGTTGACGATAGATTAGGTGGGTGTTGAGCACCATTTATGGATTAGTGGATAAATGATTATGTGGTTTCTGATAGTGTGCCTAGCGAAATTATTATTTGATAGCATGATCTGATTAGAAGAGGTTTGTTTCAACCTTGTGGCTTGTGTTTCTTTTGGGTAGGTTTATGAGGGGATAAGAGGCTATGATGAGTCTCGCTAAGAGTGTATTATGGTCAGTAAGGGATTATGATCATAATATTGAATGTTTTGTGTAAAGGAATTGGATTGCTCACCTAATATTGATTAAATGAAAATGTTTCTAGTTTCGTGTTTGTGATCTTTCAGACCTCAGGTTGGTGTGGTAGCTGAAATTGTTTTGAGCAAAGTGAAGTGTTGGGAGGTTTTATAAGTTCCTAGGTGGTTTATGTGTTGTGGTCTTCAAATCCCTTTTTGTTGGAGTTGGTATGGTGAAGTTGTAACCAACGAAGTCATTTTCTTTGTAAAAGGAAAGAGTGAAGTAGAAGTATTTGAGATTGAAGTCAAGTTCTGTAATTTGCAGGTTATTGAAGTTTATCTAAAACTGTTGTTCTTGCCCACAAGAGGTTTTTTTTCGAATTTCCAAAGCAATGTTTTATTCTCGTTTGAGGCTTGATATTCTCTGCTTGTGGAACGTGTGCCCTCAATTATGATCTCATCTTTTGTTTTCCAGGATCATTGTTATTTAATTGTTCTCTTGATCTTGTAACGACTGTAAGTGGTAACGTTTCCCTTTGTGCTGAAATTTACTTCTATTTGCCTCTTCTTCTAAGAAAGGGTTAACTGAACTGTATTGCAAAGTCTCGTCGGATGTGAATTGGCAACTAGATAGTGGTGGTCTAGTAGATGGTCTGGTAAACCTTTAGGTGTCAGGTTGTCTGAGGGGCATTGAGTAATAAATCAATTTATTAGAATAATCCTTGCAGAGGATTTGATTTAAAAAGAATGCTTGTCTTTGGAGCTAACAGGTTTCGTTGCTGCAACTAGTAGGACCTATAGCGAGATATGGTCCAAGATTTTGTGTTCATTTTGACAGAACATTAGAATTAACAAGTATGGAAATCTTGGCTAGTTTATTAGACTATCGCATTTGGGTACTCGATAAGATTGTGTAGAAGAAGTATGATGGAGTAGTTCAAGGAGAGTAGCAGTGTAGAGAAATCTAATAGTCGTGTTAATTAATGAGATAGTAGGGATTGTTGAGTTATTGTCAAGTATGACTCGGCCTCAGTGAGTAACCCTATGGGAGTTAGATTATCTCTAAGGGTAACTTGATCAAGAATATATTTATTTATTGACGTTAGTGATTGAGTATGTTTGAATCATGGTCAATCAGTTAGGGTGTTGTGACAATATGTGTTTATTGTGGTTGAGTAACTGCATTTGATTGGTGTGGGTTAGAGAAGGGCTAAGATTGATGAAACGAATAGCCTTGGGCGGTTACTTGACTAGTGAGGAATGTTAATACTAAGGACCGAGGTTATTGTTGGGTGTGTGAAATTTTAGTCATCGCACTGAGGCTTACCTATCAAATTTACGTAAGTTCGGTGTAGGAGTCTTAGAGATTAAATTCGGGCTTGCATTTTTATGCTAGCACCTTGGTTTCCATGATTAGGTTCCAAGAGTTATGGCGATCTTTGATAGAATCCTTGAAAGTAGTAAATGAGTGTGTATGCGGTGAATTTCAAGTTGATTATCCTTACAAGATTGAGGTAACGTGATTGTGGTGAAATCTATATTGAGGTGTGTTGGGAATTATTTGTCAAAGTAATTCTTTTGGTAGGAAGTTGATCGAGTATGTTATGGTGGATTGAAAGAGTCTCACTACATAGGTGTAGATTTTGTGTTCAGTTTGAGCATAACTTTGAGGTTGTCAAGTTTAAAGAAATGAATTATTGGGTTATGCGATGGTTTGAGACTTCATGATTTAAGAGGAAGTTGAATTCTTAACAGAAAGTTTGGGAAAAAGGTGGTATTCTCGGTTAATGAGAAGTACTCTTGGTTTTATTTGAGCTTTGTCTCCAAGACATATGCCAATTATAAACTGTGTTGATTCTTCTTGATATGCGTGATTCTTTTTGGTTAAGAAAAGAAAGGAAATGGCTATTTTGGGCATTTGAGTGATTTCGCCTCTAGCTTATGTGGTGTTTGTTGGCAAACTGCCTACTTGGAAAGTGGAGGAGTTTCATGATGAATATTTTGGTTTTGGATTTAACTCTCTTTGGTTGGGAGTTGGTAATGCGTGTTTGCAATGAGAATCCTTTATTTTTAGTCGAGTTCTGTTGTGTGTCTCTGGTTAAAAGAGGTACTCCTTGTTAAGATAAAGAGGTCGACTGAGAGATGGAACAAGGGTTATATATGTTACATGCAAGTTTGGTGGTTTTGACCCGAAGAGATAGATAGCCTAACGTATATTTGGTTGTTCTGGAAGTTACGGGGACTTCGGAAGAAAGCCATTCACTAGGACCGTCTCGAGTCATGGAGCAGGGAATATAACGTGTTCGGTGAACTAGTGTTACGAGAATGCTAGAGCCATTCGAGTGTGAAGATTCGTCGGCCGGTGACCCACGAGTAAGCGTGCCCTCGAGTCATATCCGTTGAGTGACTCTTGAAAGGATGGGGCGAGTAATAAGGCGTAACACGTCGATTGCATCAAGGTGCGGGGTTCCATAATTCGAGAGGAAGACGACTTGGGAATTGAAGTCTCACATGCGCGATCGAATACAAAATTATTCACTCTGTATGTGGTAATGTTAGTATGTTCTTAGTGTGGTTATTCTTTGGCGTTATGTGTGAGCAGAATTCGGGGTCGAATTCCATTTAAGGGGGGTAGAATGTAATACCCCAAATGTATTCGAGAGAGAAGAAATAAATTAGAGACAAGGACCAATTAGAAAAGTGTTTTAACAGGAGATTAGAGGGGATTTACATAATTTGACAACTTGGGCTATGGGCTTCCACCCACGACATTTAGGCCCATGAGGGGCTGGCTACGAATAAAAAGAGGAAGGAAACCCTAGAAGTGGTACTGTAGCATGGCGTGCTATAGTACCGCCGCCCTACTGATCAGTGAGCAGAGCCACCCCAATTGGAGGAAGAAGGCGATCACCCGGAGATCGATTGGCCAAGAAGAAGGAGATCGCTGGAGGTGCCCGGCTGTTGGAGGAGGAAGAGGGTGAGGGGAACAGGACCATCTTTGGGGAGAGAGTTCGCTGGTGGGTGCTCATCGTGCCCGGCAATCGGTTCTTCAAGGGTGGGGGATTGGTACTGGAGGCAGCACCATCTTCACGTCCTCCATTCTTACGAGGTTAAGGCAAGTGCATTGTTTGATCCGTGGTTGTGATTGATTGGTCATGTTTGTGTGCTTTTTCGATATGTGATAGCATAGTGAGATTGTTGGCATGATGTTGGTTTAAGATTGGTGGATGCTCCAAATATGTTTATGCTCTATTGTCGTATGATGTTATCGTCTTGTGGTAATTTGATGATGATTAAATGATGAGCATGTGCATATTGAGATCATGTTGAGGCTTGGTCACGTGGTGACCAAGTATGTTTACCTTTGAGATCCCCGTCATGAATGTGATGGGCCCGAGATCCCCACACTCCACGAGTGTGGGCTTGAGGTCCCCATTACTTGCGGAGTAATGGGCAATTGGTCCCTGTGCTTGCGAGCACAGGCATGGGTATGCGGCGACGGTTGTATACTTTGCATTACCGGTAAAATGCAAAAAGAGATAAAGAGAAAGGATCCTTGAGCATTGCATTTGCATGTGAGATGTTCTATTGTTGCATTTCTAGCTTTGGATGCTGATGTTATAATTGTTAATATGTACTTGCTGTGTCTGTGGGCTCACTCTTGCTTTTATTGTTGTTTTAGGTACTCGATCCAAGAACGACATGCATGGGGGAAAATAGATTGATAGTCACACACTCACATCATGAACCAAATAAAGATGAATAAACTTCAGACTGTGTTTCCTATTACTGGGCGAGTTGCTCAAAGATTTATTATGTTTTATCTCATGTAGTGGGTTAAGTGTAATAATGATGATTAGTGGAACTTTATACTTGTGAGGACCCCGGTTTATTCGGCTTGTACTGTTTAACCATCCACTTGGTCCTAACAGTACAAATCAAATAAACCAAGCCTCGAGATATGTATACTTCCCAGAAATGCAGTATACACACCCCGCTACAAAATCATGCATCAATTCCATTCATACACATAGAGCCGAAGCAAAAGCAACAACTGAAAGACATAGATAATATAAAGAGAGTTATTACAAAAGAGAGGCCGACCGGCCAAAATTCATAAAGATGGCCATAAGATGGCGATAAACAAAAGCCAATCGGTGTGCCTTTACCCACAAGGCAACCAACCGGACCGCCAAGCTAATCGTCCCAAGCAGCGCAAGAACATGACTCACAAAAGTGAGGCCCTTGGGGCTCACCTTCTTCCTTGCAACAATTAATATTAAGCAAAGCAGATGAGTACAAAACTTGTTTTTGTACTCGCAAGACTGACGTGTGAGATAACAGAACTATAATTAACTACATGCAAGCTTTATTTAAGTGGATGAGGCTTTGGACTTATTTTCAGCATAAAGCAAGTTTTCATTTACAATAAGGTAATAGATTCAAAGCAAGTTTGCAATTAACTTTTATTGTTCAAATAAAAGAGAGACAATAATAACATAGATAGAGAACAACACCAACCTAGAAGTGACTAACCCATAGTCACCACAACAATAGCATGAAGTACCCCTTCATACCACCCATGTCAAGTTTAAGTTTTTAAAAGGTTGTAGTCTAGTTCTTGTGGGAAATAACCAAGCGTGTCCATAACCTAGGACGAGGCTATTCGAATAGTTTTAACCTCGCAGGTGTACCAATGTACCCACACGATAGACCGCCTTTCCACCACCACGGTTAGCACACTTCCTTTGGTATGCGGGCATGGCTAAGTCTAACAAGACGCTTTCCAATGGACGATGCTAATTAAGAGCCGCAACCCACGGAGAAAGACACATTAAACAGCCTAACCGGTCCGCTAATGCTCCTCCAACACCACAAACACACACCCACAGAACACACCCACCGACCAGCTCATAATTAACACCTCCTAAGTACTTAGTCAAGAGAGGTTCCATATCCCCTCGTGTGGTTAGCACGCACTAATTGCTTGGATCAATGGCACAAGTAACTCGGTCCTTAGGGACTTAGGCACCATTCCGATCACACCCAACAGATCACCCAACATACCATTGTGCCCAAGCCAAGATATAATTTTTGTTTTCAGCTTTTGATTTGCAAAATGGTAAAACACAAGGGTTGGAAATAATGGAATAATATAAGTATTTAGGTGATCAAGATCACCGACTAAGTCGATGATCGCCCAATACTACCGATACTAGGCATGGCTAAGCAATATTTATTCGAAATCTACTAAGTGACAAGAGCTCATCCAACGAACTCTAATCACAGCAAATAACCTAGGCTTAGGTAGTAGAGGATATTGATTTACCTACAGATTATGCAACTAGGGATTAACTAATCAATTTAACACCCAAATAGCAATGCATACATAAAGTTTAAACAAAGTATTAGACTTTAAAAGTAATGGGATTGAATGGGAAATGATCAAATCGCTTGCACGCTTGCTGTTGCTCAATTTGTTGCGGAGGGTCGTTCTCGGGGTTACCGCAAATATCGAATCCTAAGCGAAAGAACGAAACAACCAATAAGACGAGCAACACTTAAATGAAAAAGCAAGCAACAATTATCCAAATGCGACTGAAATCTACACACAAGGTAGAATATGGATATACCTAGACATAGAAACTGGAAAAACCTAATTTGGATTTGTGGTGCAAAAGATATTCCTAAAACCTATTTTCTACCATAATTAGCAATTGTAGCAAAAATATTTTCTAGGAGGATCTTGAAGCTGAAATTTTTATGGTAGCTACCTACTGGTTTAGTGGTAACCCATATAAAATTTCAGGTCATTTGAAGTTATAAAGAATTAGTTATGATTTTTCTAAGTTCTAAAACTAGGACATCATTTATATCAAGAGTAAAGACCACTAGCAAACTGGTCCTTCACTAAAGTTCATCCCCAAAGGAAATTAACAAAATTTAGTTCGCTCTATTTGGACTTACAGAGAACAAATTATGGATTTTCTAAGTTTTATAGCATTTTTAGAATATTTACTTAGAGGTGAAAAAGGCTAAAATCGATTCACAACATTTCGGTTCTTAACAGGCCTAGAAACATTTCTATATTAATCTCTAGCTTAAAGGAAAATTAATACTACTAAATTCACCCAAAAGGATTTATAATGAAAAGATATGAATTTCTAAAGTTTTAACAACATTTTTCAAGAGAAAGATAAAGCTCACCGAGGAATTTTATATCCTCAACCGAAAAGAAAGGCGTGGCTCAAAGTGGGCGCGATTAAAGATCCGACGGCCACGCGCGACGGCCGATTCAACATGCGCACGCGCACGCACCGCTGGATTTGATTCCAACGATCCGATCATTGCGACCTTCGATACCCAATTGCTCGCACAACTGGACCGTTGATCAAGCGATGAAGGGTGGGATGGAGGAGCCTTCTGACACCCAATTGCTCCCACGATCCCGCCACGCATCCAATATCGAACTACCGAGGTTGATTGGGCGTTTATGATTTGAACAGGCTCCGACAATAGGGCCCACCGGTCGACTCAAGTCACATGACGGGTTCAAACGCACGCGCATGTGAGAGGGTTTGAAAATGGCGGGCCCACGTGTCGATGATCGTGGCCACGCACACGCGGTTTAGCGACGGGGATTAAAATGCGCGCCCACCGTAGCGCATCGAGGAGGTGGGTTTAAGAAGCTAATGATTACTAACCCATGATTAACAATGATTATCATTAATGAACGCCATTATCGTGTCCGAACGATATTACGGCGATCGCCGTTTTCGTCGACAACAAAACCGAGGCACCCTCGGCTTGTCGCCGGCGACCAAAGGCGCGGCGGTGGAAACTAAGTGCCAAATGGAACCGCAATAGCATAACGCACACACCGGGACCATCCACACCGTCGGTGGTGGCCGAAGCGGCGGTGAGTCGGCGGTGAGCGCCGGTGACCAAGCGGCCGAAATGCGGCGCTCAAAGCTCGCAAGAAATCGAGTAAGCGGATGCCACGGCTTCTAGGGACTACTAGAAGGCTACTCGAGGTGCGGAGGTGCCGAGGAGGTCGGAGCGACTCCGTGACGAAGAGCGCCGGCACGAAGAAGAAAAGTGGAGATGACGGCCTGAGCAAAATGGGGAGACCGGGTCATCACAACACCTTCATAATAGCTCGTAGATGCCACATGAGCAAGGAATTAGAAAAAGCTCCTTACGGAGAGGAGGAAGAAGGGGTGATTCGGTTTGCGTAGCAATTCCCAAATTGAGCTGCTCCTGTGAAAGCAAACTACAATTAAGTTAGGGTTTTGCTCCAAGAAGTAAGGGACACAAACCGAAGCAAGAAGAAGGAAGAAAGCCACCGAGCGCGGTTGCACCGAGGAGCTCCACCAACAATGGCGCGAAAGGGTTCGGAGATTTGGGCTCAAGCAAGCAAAGAGAGTGCGAGCTGGAGCTCAAGGGGGTGTAAAGAAAACTATCTGAAGGTTTTGAGGGCTTAAGTAGCCGAGGAATGAAGAGAGCAGCGCGCACACTCGGGATGGTCTTCGGTCCACAAGCGGCGCGATCGCCGGAGCGACGGAGCAGTGTAAGCTCGACGACTCTGAGGGCGATGCACTGACGTGCATTTAATGCGCTGCAGAGGGAGCCGTTTAAAGGGCTCAAGGAGGTGACAAGGCACCCCTCCTCTCACCGCCATGGCGTCTGCACGCACGCCGCCGCGAAGGAGGAAGATGACCACGACGCGAGCGGCCCACCGGTCGCGGCACAAAGAGGCTCGAGTCCAAAGTGTTTTAGTGGGTTGAGCCCAACCCCATTAGATGCTGGGCGCGGATGAGATTTGAACGCCACGATGCGATCGCTAATTGTAAAG
This sequence comes from Ampelocalamus luodianensis, assembly GCA_036346255.1. Classification (NCBI taxonomy): domain Eukaryota; kingdom Viridiplantae; phylum Streptophyta; class Magnoliopsida; order Poales; family Poaceae; genus Ampelocalamus; species Ampelocalamus luodianensis. Next base: position 33,921,607 of record CM070626.1, on the reverse strand, counting down.
ACCGGAAGAACCGCGATGCGGTCGTGGACGGTTGGATCGAATCCAACGGCCGAGAATCACATGGCAACCGGAGTTGTCCGAATGCCTACACGAATGAGAGCCGTCCGATGGAGATCTAACGGCCGATGGCCGCGCGCCGCTCGACCGATCGCGGGTGCGATTAGTTGGCTCGGTCGAGTCAAGTGACTCGAGCCCGAGCCCGACTCGAGTCAATGAGCAGTACAACCCGTTAAGGTTTGATTTTTAAACCTGGAACTTTGGGGATTTAATTGAGGCATCAAATCAACTCCAAAATTTATGAAATTTTAACTGGAGCTTCCTGACTTAAGGATTAACCTTCCCTAAAATTTCCAGAGGTTTTTGTGCACTGGGATTTTCTCAAAAATTTCCAGAAGGTTAAGACAGAGGTTTGACCAAGGTTTGACTTGCCTCTAAAATATTTCAATTAATTTCCAAAATTATGAAATAATTCAGAGGTGTTACCAAGCCACCCTAGAACCAGGAAAATTATTTCCAAGGGTTTGACAAAAGATTTGACCAAGGAGGTTGTTGACTTGATAATTGAGGCTTTTGATTTTGAATTTCCCAAAATTCCTTTACAAGAATTTCAGAAAAGTTTCAAGAGTAAAAGGATGAAGGAAAAGTTTTAATTTACCCTCAATTTCTTACATTGGAAACACAAGCCAAAATTTGGGATGTTACAAACCTCCCCCTTACAAAAATCTCGCCCAGATTTGGTTCACTCGGAAAAGAAAGAGGGTAGTCAGCACGAAGACGATCTTCTCGCTCCCAAGTAGCCTCATCCTCGGAATGGTTTGACCACTGAACTTTAAGGAACTTAATGGTCTTGTTCCTTGTCCTTCGCTCGGCCTCTCGAGTATGCGAGCAGGTGCTCGCGATAGGTCAAATCTTCCGAACATCAAGAGTTTCCAACTGAGCTTCCTCCGTTGGAACACTGAGGCACTTCTTTATTTGGGACACATGGAACACATCATGTACCCCGCAAGTGCGAGAGGCAACTCCAACTTGTAGGCAACGACTCCCTTCTTCTCGATAACACGGTAGGGACCGACATATCGAGGAGCCAATTTGCCCTTGACACCAAAACGGTGACCCTTCGAGGAGAAACCTTGAGATAAACGGTCATTGGGCTCAAAGCTCAACTCACGACGACGGCGATCCGCATAGCTCTTTTGCGGATTGAGTGCGTGCGTAGCGATCACGAATGAGTGGACTTGACCTCGGCCTCATTAATCGAGTCGGGCCAAAGAAAGGTCTTTCACCGGTCTCGCACCATTCAACGGGTCCTACACTTCCTCCCGTATAAGGCCTCAAATGGTGTCATGCGAGACCGGCTTGAAACCGTTGTTATAAGAAAACTCGGCGAATGGCAAGCACTTCTCCCAATGCTTCCCATAGGAAAGGACACAAGCTCGCGAGATGTCCTCCAAAACTTGGTTGACCTCTCGGTCGACCATCTGCTTGGGGTGATATGTTTGTCTTGAAGAAAGACGAGTTCCCATAGCTTCTTGCAAGCTATGCGAATCGAAGTGAAGATGGAACCACGATCGAAATGATCGTCTTCGGCACCCCATGCAAGCTCACGATCCTGGCGATATAGAGCTCCGCAAGGTGACCGGTACGAATCTTGGTCTTGACTGGAAGAAAGTGTGCCACTTTTGTCAACCGGTCAATGATGACCCAAATGGCATCATTGCCCTCGGTGACTGGTAGGCGGTGATAAAATCCATCCCGACCGAATCCCACTTCCACTCCGGAATGGGCAAGGGTCAAGCAATCCGGTGGCGCGATGCTCGGCCTTGACACGACGGCACACGCCGCACTCTAAGAACGAACCTTGCGACTTCCTCTTCATCCGGTCCACCACAATCTCGGCGGAGATCATGATACATCTTTGTGGCCCCGGATGAATGGACAGGAGAATCGTGGGCTTCGCGGAGGATCAAATCCGCAACTCCTTGTCCTTTGGAACCACGGCGTTGCGAACCTCAAGACACCAAGCTCATCTACGAGAAGCACTTGGCTATTCCGTTCTTGACATTTTCCTTGATGCGGTTTACCCCAACATCCGATCACTGAGCAAACGATCCGATCCACCAAGGTTGGTCTGTACAACCAAGGCGTGAGGAACCATGCTCAACCAAACCCGTGTTGAGACGCTGAAACTCCTCTAGAAGAGGGGGCTGATGCTCCTGAAGCAACAATGCATTGCAATGCGCTTTGCGACTAAGCGCATCCGCAACGACATTGGCCTTGCCCGGATGGTAGTGAATACCCATGTCATAGTCCTTGATCAACTCCAACCATCTCCTTTGCCTGAGGTTCAGTCGGTTGGGTGAACAAATACTTCAAGCTTTTGTGATCCGAATACACTTCACAACGACACGATTAGGTAATGTCGCCAAATCTTAAGTGCATGGATCACAGCGGCCAACTCCAAGTCATGGGTAGGATAATTAAGTTCGTGAGGTCTCAATTGCCTTGATGCATAGGCCACTACCTTGCCTTCTTGCATAAGGACACAACCGAGGCCTCGACGAGAAGCGTCGCAAAAGATATCGAAGCTTCGACGGACATCGGGGAGAACAAGAACGGGAGCGGTGGTCAATCGTTTCTTAAGCGCTTGAAACTTTCCTCGCAATCAGCGGACCACGAGAACTTCTTGTCCTTCTTGAGCAACTCCGTCATCGGCCGCTATCTTGGAGAAGTTCTCGATAAGCGGCGATAATATCCCGCTAAACCAAGAAAACTTGAACCGGTGACCGAAGTAGGTCGACTCGTGAAAGCACATCGCCGATCTTGCTAGGATCCACGCCACGCCTCCCGCCGAAAGAATATGGCCTAAGAAGGCTACTTCCTTCAACGAGCGCGCACTTGTTGAACTTCGCATACAGCTTGTGCTCGCGGAGCTTGCCCAACACAAGCTTCAAATGCTCGGTGTGTTCCTCCTCGCTCTTAGAGTAGATAAGGATATCATCGATGAAGACCACAACGAACCTGTCCAAATACTCCATGAACACGAATTCATGAGGTTCATGAACAAGGCCGAGCATTGGTTAAGCGAATGACATGACGGTATACTCGTACAAGCCATAACGAGTAGAAAAAGCCGTCTTCGGAATATCCTCGTGTCGAATCCGAACACGATGATATCCCACTCTCGAGATCAATCTTGAGAAAAGCGAGCTCCAGTTAATTGATCGAAGAGGTCATCGACACGGGCAAAGGGTACTTGTTCTTTACCGTTACTTCATTAAGTGGACGGTAATCAACGCACATGCGCAGCGTCTTGTCCTTTTCGACAAAGATTGCTGAGCATCCCCAAGGAGATGAGCTGGGGCGGATGAAACCCTTCTCTTGAAGCTCACCTAGTTGCTTCTTCAAGTCCACCAACTCAACCTGGGTCCATTCGGTAAGGCCTCTTTGAAATCGGGCGTACAGGGAACCAACTCAATGACAAACTCGAGGTCTCGAGCGGTGGCATCCCCGAAGGTCGTCGGGAAGACATCAACAAAGTCACATACCACTGGGACTTCACTAATATCTAGAGCGGCTTCGGCGCGCGAAGAGATGCGGATCGCTGCCTTTGGCGAAGCTAACCCGCCGCCGAAGGATCGTGAGGTAGATGAGCCTCCTAGCGCAATCAATTTGTCCCATGTCTTTGAGACAACCAATCCATGCCTAGGATTACATCTAAGCTCGCCGATCGAAGGAGGATAAGGTTTGCTAAGAATCCTACCCCTTCTATCTCAACAGGACATCCCTACACTCAGATTCAGCTCTCAACTCCGAACCGGGAGAGCGAATGAGCAGCGGGACCAACAATGGAGTAAAAAGAAGACCTCCCACAGCAGCAAAAGACTCAGAAACAAAAGAATGAGATGCGCCTGAATCAAACAAAACTGTAGCAGGGAAAGAGTTAACCGAAAGGGTACCCAACACGACGTCGGGTGCCTCCTGTGCCTCCTCCGCGGAGATGAGGTTGACGCGGCCACTACCCACGCCTTGGGTAGCGGGGACAACCTTCTGATCCTGAGAAGAACCACCTCCCTGCCCGCGTCCTCCATTAGGACGAGGGGCCGCTCCAGTCCTGTTAGGGCAACTATTGGCATAATGCCCCCTCGTTGCACGCAAGTGACCCCGGCAGCCGGATTGCGGGGGCCACCCTGCTGGTTCGCAGGCGCACGTGACTGGGGCACGGCCTGCGGAGGGCGAGGAACTGGTGCTGGCGGCCTCGGTGGTAGGGAAGCCACAGAACGGGCCCCTGGAGTAGGCCCGACACGAGACGAGAGGCCGGCTGTGCGGCATTGGGCCTCCCACTTGCGCTTGCGGGACTCGCCCAGCGCCTTGGCCTTGTGCTCAGCAACAATGGCCTTGTCTACCAAGGCCTGGAAGTCAGCAAAGTCCACAATGGAGAGCCTGTCTTGCAGCTCCTCAGACAAACCCTCCATGAACTTCTCCTGCTTGGCCTCATCAGTGGCCACCTCAGATGGAGCATAACGAGCCAAGTGGTTGAACTCGTACAGGTACTCCATCACTGACTTACGCCCTTGCTTGAGCGCGAGAAACTCCTTCTTCTTGACTTCATCAAGCGGCAGGATGTGAGCTCGACGAACGCCGTCGGAACTCATCCCAAGAGCAGTGTGGCGGCGGGCTGCATGGCCAAGAAGTTCTCCCACCGAGAGAGCTGCCCCGGGCGATGGGAGGCAAAGAGTGCCCTGTCTGGTCGAGCGAGCAACGCCGAGCTTACGCCAACTTTGACGCAGCAGTCATCTGCGCCCAATGGGTCCTCAGACACGAGAACGTGGGGGCCGAGTGCGAAGAAACTCAGCAAGACCCCACGGATCGATGTCCACCCCCGCCGGATCCTGAGGCACCGGAAAGGGCGGAGGTGTTGCGCGCAATAACATCCAGCGAGACCCTCCTGTCCTCTGGCGGTTGCGCTCGATCCGAGAAGGACCTCAGCCATGGTCGGAGGAGGCGAAGCTCCTCATCTAAACCAGTCACGACCACGGCGCTACGAGTACCTCCACCATCTGCTTTGAAACTTAGGTTAGAAACCAAAGCACTAACATTAGAAGTTGATGAAAGCGAAAAGCTAACGATTAGGGGAATGAGACATCACCCTAACCGAAAGCCAAAAACAGCGAGTAACAACTTTAAATGTTTCCAAAGAAGCTCCAAAACAGCAAGGAACTCCAAACCAAGCTCAACTTCTCAATGCCATTAACCCGTATTGAATGAACGAGTAATAGTGTGAGAAGATAAAAATTTCAGCACACTACAACCAGCCTAACACTACTCAAGAACAAGGTTAAGGCGATAAAAATAACGTTAGATACTTAGCTAACTAGTATCACATCTTACCCTTTTATTCCCACAAGTTTTACTTGGTTAATCTCTTATTTTCTACCCTGGTTAGAACCTTTGAGCTGCTGTCAGGAAATTGAATGACCGCTGTCCGATTTTCGCATCCAAGCCTCCTAATTGAAATCTTCAACCGAAGCTTCAAAACCTTGTAGAGGGCGGCTAACATTTCAATTTGCCAAGCTCATTGGTCCCAAAACCCAATTAATCGATAATGACTATCTTTTGAGAGAAGGAAAGGAAAACACTTTTAAAACTCAAATTAGAGCAAGACAGAGAAGAAAGCTAAGATAGGTAAGGAATAAAATCCGAGAACTTACTTAAGCTTTTCAAATCATTTGACCCTTTGAAAATAAGGTTTTCAAAATATCCTAAGGACGACCAAGCTTGGGTTACTACGGTCGGAATGGCTCTGATACCAACTTTGTGAGGACCCCGGTTTATTCGGCTTGTACTGTTTAACCATCCACTTGGTCCTAACAGTACAAATCAAATAAACCAAGCCTCGAGATATGTATACTTCCCAGAAATGCAGTATACACACCCCGCTACAAAATCATGCATCAATTCCATTCATACACATAGAGCCAAGCAAAAGCAACAAACGAAAGACATAGATAATATAAAGAGAGTTATTACAAAAGAGAGGCCGACCGGCCAAAATTCATAAAGATAAGTAAATACACAGCGGAAGCAAAATGGCCATAAGATGGCGATAAACAAAAGCCAATCGGTGTGCCTTTACCCACAAGGCAACCAACCGGACCGCCAAGCTAATCGTCCCAAACAGCGCCGCAACACAACTCACAAAAGTGAGGCCCTTGGGGCTCACCTTCTTCCTCTGCAACAATTAATATTAAGCAAAGCAGATGAGTACAAAACTTGTTTTTGTACTCGCAAGACTGACGTGTGAGATAACAGAACTATAATTAACTACATGCAAGCTTTATTTAAGTGGATGAGGTTTTGGACTTATTTTCAGCATAAAGCAAGTTTTCATTTACAATAAGGTAATAGATTCAAAGCAAGTTTGCAATTAACTTTTATTGTTCAAATAAAAGAGAGACAATAATAACATAGATAGAGAACAACACCAACCTAGAAGTGACTAACCCATAGTCACCACAACAATAGCATGAAGTACCCCTTCATACCACCCATGTCAAGTTTAAGTTTTTAAAAGGTTGTAGTCTAGTTCTTGTGGGAAATAACCAAGCGTGTCCATAACCTAGGACGAGGCTATTCGAATAGTTTTAACCTGCAGGGTGTGCCAATGTACCCACACGATAGACCGCCTTTCCACCGCCACAGTTAGCACACTTCCTTTGGTATGCGAGGCATGGCTAAGTCTAACAAGACGCTTTCAATGGACGATGCTAATTAAGAGTCGCAACCCACGGGAGAAAGACACATTAAATGACCTAACCGGTCCGCTAATGCTCCTCCAACACCACAAACACACACCCAGGAACACACCCACCGACCAGCTCATAATTAACACCTCCCAAAGTACTTAGTCAAGAGAGGTTCCATATCCCCTCGTGTGGTTAGCACGCACTAATTGCTTGGATCAATGGCACAAGTAACTCGGTCCTTAGGGACTTAGGCACCATTCGCCACACCCAACAGATCACCCAACATACCATTGTGCCCAAGCCAAGATATAATTTTTGTTTTCAGTTTTGATTTGCAAAATGGTAAAACACAAGGGTTGGACATAATGGAATAATATAAGTATTTGTGTGATCAAGATCACCGACTAAGTCGATGATCGCCAATACTACCGATACTAGGCATGGCTAAGCAATATTTATTCGAAATCTACTAAGTGACAAGAGCTCATCCAACGAACTCTAATCACAAACAAATAACCTAGGCTTAGGTAGTAGAGGATATTGATTTACCTACAGATTATGCAACTAGGGATTAACTAATTAATTTAACACCCAAATAGCAATGCATACATAAAGTTTAAACAAAGTATTAGACTTTAAAAGTAATGGGATTGAATGGGAAATGATCAAACCGCTTGCACCGCTTGCTGTTGCTCAATTTGTTGCGGAGGGTCGTTCTCGGGGTTACCGCAAATATCGAATCCTAAGCGAAAGAACGAAAACAACCAATAAGACGAGCAACACTTAAATGAAAAAGCAAGCAACAATTATCCAAATGCGACGAAATCTACACACAAGGTAGAATATGGATATACCTAGACATAGAAACTGGAAAAACCTAATTTGGATTTGTGGTGCAAAAGATATTCCCTAAAAACCTATTTTCGGCCATAATTAGCACTGTAGCAAAAATATTTTCTAGGAGGATCTTGAAGCTGAAATTTTTATGGTAGCTACCTACTGGTTTAGTGGTAACCCATATAAAATTTCAGGTCATTTGAAGTTATAAAGAATTAGTTATGATTTTTCTAAGTTCTAAAACTAGGACATCATTTATATCGATAGCAAAGACCACTAGCAACCGGTCCTTCACTAAAGTTCATCCCCAAAGGAAATTAACAAAATTTAGTTCGCTCTATTTGGACTTACAGAGAACAAATTATGGATTTTCTAAGTTTTATAGCATTTTAGAATATTTACTTAGAGGTGAAAAGGCTAAAATCGATTCACAACATTTCGGTTCTTAACAGGGCCTAGAAACATTTCTATATTAATCTCTAGCTTAAAGGAAAATTAATACTACTAAATTCACCCAAAAGGATTTATAATGAAAAGATATGAATTTCTAAAGTTTTAACAACATTTTTCAAGAGAAAGATAAAGCTCACCGAGGAATTTTATATCCTCAACCAAAAGAAAAGGCGTGGCTCAAAGTGGGCGATTAAAGATCCGACGACCTACGCGCCAAGACGGCCGATTCAACATGCGCGCGCACAAGACCGTTGATTTGATTCCAACGATCCGGATCATTGCGACCGTCGGACGGTCAATTGCTCGCACAACCGGACCGTTGATCAAGCGATGAAGGGTGGGATGGAGGAGCCTTGGACGACCCAATTGCTCCCACGATCCCGCCACAGATCCAATATCGAGCTACCGAGGTTGATTGGGCCGTTTATGATTTGAACAGACTCACGACAATATGGGCCCACCGTCACGACTCAAGTCACATGACGGGTTCAAGCGCACGCGCATAGGAGGGGTTTGAAAATGGCGGGCCGTGTCGATGGCCGTGGGCCACGCACACGTGGTTTTAGCGACGGGGATTAAATGTGCGGGCCCACCGTGAAGCGGATCGAGGAGGTGGGTTTAAGAAGCTAATGATTACTAACCCATGATTAACAATGATTATCATTAATGAACGCCATTCGTGTCCGAACGATATTACGGCGCTCGCCGTTTCGTCGACAACAAAACCGAGGGCACCCTCCGGCTTGTCGCCGGCGACCCAAGGCACGGCGGTGGAAACTAAGTGCCAAAATGGAACCGCAATAGCATAACGCACACACCGGGACCATCCACACCGTCGGTGGTGGCCCGAGCAGCGGTGAGTCGGCGGTGGCGCCGTGACAAGCGGCCGAAATGCGAACGCTCAAAGCTCCGCATGATCCGGTAAGCGGATGCCACGGCTTCTAGGGACTACTAGAAGGCTACGAGGTGCGGAGGTGCCGAGGAGGTCGGAGCGCCCTCGCGCGAAGAGCGGCGCGGCACGAAGAAGAAAAAGTGGAGATGACGGCCTGAGCAAAATGGGGGAGACCGGGTCATCACAACACCTTCATAATAGCTCAGAGATGCCACATGAGCAAGGAATTAGAAAAAGAAGCTCCTTACCGGAGAGGAGGAAGAAGGGGGTGATTCGGTTTGCATAAGCAATTCCCCAAATTGAGCTGCTCCTGTGAAAGCAAACTACAATTAAGTTAGGGGTTTTGCTCCAAGAAGTAAGGGACACAAACCGAAGCAAGAAGAAGGGACGAAAGGGTTCTGGAGATTTGGGCTCAAGCAAGCAAAGAGAGTGCATTTGGAGCTCAAGGGGGTGTAAAGAAAACTATCAAGGTTTTGAGGGCTTAAGTAGCCGAGGAACGAAGAGAGCAGCGCACACGCTCGGGATGGTCTTCGGTCCACAGCAGCGTGCGGTCGCTCGGAGCGACGGGAGCAGGTAAGCTCGACGACTCTGAGGGCGGTGCACTGGCGTGCATTTAATGCGCTGCAGAGGAGCCGTTTAAAGGGCTCAAGGAGGTGACAAGGCACCCCCTCTCTCTCCGCCATGGCGCATGTGCACGCACGCGCGGAAGGAGGAAGATGACCACGCGGCGGGCCCACCGATCACGGCACAAAGCGGCTCGAGTCCAAAGTGTTTTAGTGGGTTGAGCCCAACCCCATTAGATGCTGGCCGCCGGATGAGATTTGAACGGCCACGATGCGATCGCTAATTGTAAAGACTGAAGTGAACCGGTACGGTCTCGTGACGGTTGGATCAGAATCCAACGGCTGAGAATCACATGGCAACCGGAGTTGTCCGAATGCCTACACGAATGAGAGCCGTCCGATGGAGATCTAACGCCGATGACGCTGCGCGCGCTCGGCCGCGAAGTGCGATTAGTTGGCTCGGTCGAGTCAAGTGACTCGAGCCCGAGCCTGACTCGAGTCCAATGAACAGTACAACCCAGTTAAGGTTTGATTTTTAAACCTGGAACTTTGGGGATTTAATTGAGGCATCAAATCAACTCCAAAATTTATGAAATTTTAACTGGAGCTTCCTGACTTAAGGATTAACCTTCCCTAAAATTTCCAGAGGTTTTTGTGCACTGGGATTTTCTCAAAAATTTCCAGAAGGTTAAGACAGAGGTTTGACCAAGGTTTGACTTGCCTCTAAAATATTTCAATTAATTTCCAAAAATTATGAAATAATTCAGAGGTGTTACCAAGCCACCCTAGAACCAGGGAAAATTATTTCCAAGGGTTTGACAAAAGATTTGACCAAGGAGGTTGTTGACTTGATAATTGAGGCTTTTGATTTTGAATTTCCCAAAATTCCTTTACAAGAATTTCAGAAAAGTTTCAAGAGTAAAAGGATGAAGGAAAAGTTTTAATTTACCCTCAATTTCTTACATTGGAAACACAAGCCAAAATTTGGGATGTTACAATACTTCTCTAGTTATGTTAGACACTTAGTATGATTTGATTATCTATTGAGGATTAGAGTTGATGGCTTGATTATTTGTGATTTACTTGTTTGTTGGAATCCCCCATGTAATTGATTTTACAGGGGAGGTTCTGCCGAATTTTAAAAAAAATTGCCTTGGTTAGAGTTATTTAAGGTTAGTTCAGTAGCATTCCAGGCTCATATCGGGCTGGGGTGTTACAGTTCCACCCTAGTCCCTGGAACTGTAGCTAGTGTACACAGTAAACAGTCATGGTAACACCTATAATTCGGACAACTTTATTAATAAATATCAGAGTTTATTACAAGGAAGGCTTACAAGACAACAATAAATAACACAACGAAATATGAAGATGAAGTGGTAGAGCCTAGCTAATCTACCACAGGCACTCGACTTAGGTAGCGGCCTAGTCATCGAGATCCTCAGCAGTTGCGAAGTCCTTCTGCTCTGAACAACATTTTATTAAGCAAGGATGAGTACAAAAATGTACTTCGCAAGTTATACCCATAACAGAGTTAATGCATGCATAGATATTATCAATGGAAGGTTTATAGGGTTGTTCGTGCAAGCAGCATTTGACATTGTTGATACATTTACTAAGTTCCAAAGTAGTTATTCTGTAACTAAAATCATTTTTTTATTTGAAATTTTCAAGTTTTAAAGGAGGATAACCTCCATACAAGTGTGGTGAAGGATACCCTCCTATCACATGGCTAACCACATAATTTTTCCATAAGGATTAACCATCCTACATCATTTGATAAATTTATTTAAAAATAAAACCAAAGTCTAAATTTGCTCAGCATGTCCATGACCGTGGACATGGCTATTCAAATAGTTTTACACTATGAAGAGATTGTACAACTTTACCAACCAGAGATAATCAACTTATAATGTCCTCTTCACACACTTTCATTGGTGTGCGACTAAGTGATTATCACGAGGCTTTTACAATATTCCACCCCAAAAGTTATTATGCCTGCTAAGGTTTCATTTCCATTGGGCTAGCCACCCGCCGGGAGCCTTCTCTTACGCCGGTGGGAATACTGTTTAACCGACAACCACACATCAACATAGCATAATTAACAATGAGGTGTTACAAATTATATAGCCTAGTCTGTCCTACTCCAGACTTGTGGTAGTACGATGGAGCTTTGCAAGATGTGGTTCAAAGACCGGTCCTTAGCCAACTTGGGCGACTTCCAAAATAACCCCTGAGCCTCAACCATTCCTGACTTGAGCCTGTGCATAAATCTACAACCACCAACTATCCATTTCGCCAAAGTACAAACTAGTTTTTACTTTTATTTTAGTTTTCAAATAATTTGTAAACTTCCATGATACACCAATGTCATGGATACTATTTAAACAATATTTGATTTTTGGCTATAAATAACCAAATCAAATATTTCAAGTCTAAGCATGGATAAGCTTAATTTTTCCAAAAATATTCTAGTTCATACTACTGTACAAACTAGATTTTATCTAAGGTGACAAGGTATGTGTCGACGATCAAGTCGCCGATCTTACAATAAATGGAAAAAAGAGAGAATAACTTGGGAAATATTGGGATTGCAATGGGACTGCTCTTTATTAGTATGAACTGAGATTTTACAAGGGGTGTATCCTGACAGAATGACGGACTGCTTTCTAGAGTACAAGACAATGCTTCTTTCTTTCTATCTTCTGATGATCTGATCCGATCCCCCCCTCCAGCGTTCCATCTTCCTTCTTTAAATAACCTTTGAAGAGGTGGCAGTTACTTCTGGAGAAGACGTCTAATATGAAGCGTTATCGCTGGTGAGTCATATGATAGTTCTTTGAATGATCAACCGTTCGGCGTTATGTGTCTGTGAGATAAACAAGCGCAAGGTAGTTGTTTATCCGTATAACGTCGTGTGGTATGGATTACGACGTGTTCCATTCTTCACACGGTAGGAATATTCACGGAGTTAGTTCCGGATATCGTTCATACTCTTTGCGACAGCTCTCACGGTGGAGGCTTGGCACTAGCCTCCGCCCGACCGGTATCCATTGCGTAACCTCCGAATTCCTACGACCCGGTGGTCGTGCACCTCAGAGTTACGACCATGAAGACGTATGGTCTTTTATGTATTAAATATAATACATAGAGGTTTTAATCCTCGTCAGCTAGCCCCCGAAATTTAAATGAATAGGTCGTGTGAACACCTTTCTTCCGATGAAATCGTATCGGGATGACGCTTATTAAATACAAGGGCATTTGAAGCGTTTGTATTCACTTTAAAGTTGAGAACTTTGTCTTGAGATTTGAAGAGTTTCTGTGTCCGTTGGAATTTTTGGGTAACTCCTTATTACAGTTAGAAATTCTGAAGCTTATAAAACCCTTTGGAGACTTTGGGTTTTCACTTCCTCCTTTCTTTCTTCATCTTGAGTGAAAACTTCTTCCGACCTCCTTTGCTTTCCACACCCAAAAAGAAACTAACCATGTCGGACCAAATCACCAACCAGTCGGTTTCCACCGAGTGAGAAGAAGTTGGAGAATCGGAGAAGATCGGGATGCTCCCAAACAAGGATGTGATTTCTTGAGATCCTTGGCGGGAGAACATTCCCGAGCAAATGAAGATGGAGAAATTCCTGTTTTTCTCGCATATATCGAATGCGGATTTCGGCTACCAATTCACTCCTTCCTTTCTCAAGTTTTGGAGTATTATGGAGTTGAATTGGTGAATCTGGCTCCCAATGCCATCGCCAATCTCAGTATTTTTATCTATCTCTGCGAAGCGTACTTGGGGATTCCAGCAGATCTGGATCTATTCAGGTACTACTACAGGATGACAAAGTCCGGAAAGGCGATTGGGACGCCTGGAGAGTGCACCTTGCGTCTCCATGATGGAAAAGCTGATGAGTACATTTTTATGTACTCAAAATCTTCGTGGTCGTCGTGGAAGAAGAGTTGGTTCTATATGAAGATCACGAAGAAAGACAGCCTTTATTATTATGGTAAGAAGGCGGTCGAGAATCGAGATGGCGCTCCTCTGGAGAAAGAGGAAATGTAGGAAATGGGTGAAGCAATCAAGCTTCTTAGTGTCAAAGGTCTAACATCTTGGCATGTGGTGAAGGATTTTTCCACGCGCCGGGTTAGCCCTTTGAAGGCCCGAGCACATAAGATGCTCTGGTACATTGGTCGTGATGATACGACCAGAGACTCTAAAGATGGTAAGCCATTTTGAGGATTCCGACCAGTTTACCTATTTTAGTTGATTATTTCTTAACTCTTTCATTTTACCTTTACAGCTCTATCTACTGATGAGATTAGAAGCCGGATCAAGATGATCTGCGCCGGAGAGCCTGGCGATAAGGCTAGTTTTCCTCGGATCTTAGCGGCCGTTTCCGCTGAAGAGAGGATTGAAAGACTTAAGGTAAAAACATCAACTGCTGTCTTGTTATCGTACATATTATTTTTGATCGGTATACCATAAATCCTCTTTGATGTGTAGTCGGTTGGGTTGAGAATCAACAAGGTCACTGAGAGATGTGAGCCAATTGATGATCCGATCTCCCCTTCGACCACACAGGATGTAAGCCTTCCAGAGGTAGGTAACCGAACACAAATAATATTTTGGATAAATTATGTTTATCGCCTAACTTTCTTTGATGATGAATTTAGGCGGTCGTCGTACCTTCCAGCAAGGTCACTCAGAACCCTCCAGTGACTACTGAGGCCACTGTTGTGGAGGTCGACGAATCTACATCTTGACGGCAACCGGGGACCTCGACCAAATGGTTGCGGATATCGCTCGATTTCCGATCGGTGGATGTGCAAGACCTAGTCAACCCTACGGTTTAAAACCGGTGAGATCAGTTGATAGGAAGAGGAAGGCTAGCGCAACGAACTTTAGTTCGATGCGCTATAAGGGTAAATTCAGAAAAACAACAAGGTATATATATAAAATGAAGAGGTCGTATTTATACATACCTTGGATCTTCCTTACCTTCTCTCTTCTCGTTTTAGATCTTACGGTGTTCGGTCGTGTCCGATCAGGCACCCCTCGGAAGAAGTTCCCGAGGTAAAGGTGGTCGTGGAGGCTCTCGACCGTGATACTCCTAAAGCAAAACTACCGAGGATGATGAAGTAGCAAAGAAGCCCCGAGCGAGGTTTCAAACATCTCGCTCGGGATCCTCTAGTAATCCTTACTCCATCTCCGGAGGTAGTCATCCCCAGAGATGCCCAACAAGTTCCACCTCCTACTGAGAATGTTCCTCAGGCTAACAAGTTCCCTTTTTGTCCCCGATTTATCGAGGATAAGGAACTTGACGAAGCCTGGGGGAAGATATCGGATCATCAAATTCAGATGGATCCAAATTTGATTTTTGCCGATTATAACGATGTGGTAATCAAGGTTAGTACTCCACGACCGTGTTAATCTTTTGAAGTTCCTTTGAAAACTTACAAAGTATGTGTTTTTGTAGCACCTGGTCGAGAATTATGCTGTGGTCGGAGGACTGACCCAGCGAATACAGAATTTGGAGCAAAAGCACTCCGAATTGAAAAGTAAGAACTTTTCTCTTTTTGTTTATCTTCCTGTGTTTTATCTATCCATCCTTCTCCTTAACTTAATTCTTTCTATCATCTTTGACAGATTTAGAAAAAATTAAAGAAGAGGTCGCGGCTAAGGAAGCCATGATAATAAAACTTAAAGAAGAGAACCAAAATAAAGACCGGTCAATTGAGCATGCAATGACCAGGCAAAAAGAAGTTTTCGACTCCTGTGAGCAGAAAATCAAAGGTTTCTGGTCGTAGACTTAACCAGTACTCTCTTATTCTAAAAGAGTATATTAACCTCTTTCTTCTTTATCTACTCGTGCGAGAAAAATCGAAGCACTTGAGCAGCGGAAAAGACCTCGATTTTGAGCGTGGCCAAAGGCGTACTTGTATTTGGCCTTGATGAGAAGATCACTACCCTTAACAAAATGATCTTTGATATGGGATCAGGATCAAGCTTGCCTTCATTAGGAGATCCAACGGAAAAGATGATCTACTTTCGTCAACTTCTGGAAGATCTGAAAGGCCTGCTCAAAACTATGAAGGAAAACCATACCCAGACAATGCAGGAAGCTATTGTAACTGGAGTTAGTGTTGCTTTAGCAAAATTAAAGGCTTCCGACCCCTCTGTTAGTCTTAAAGCTGTGGAAGAGGACTTCGACTGCTCTGAAAGTGAAGCAACAAAACTTCTCGAGGAAGTAAGACCTCTCGGAGAGAAAGTTGCAGAAGAAATGGAAGTCGGATCTCCATCACATAGCGACCAGTCTGGTGGTCTCAACATGTAAATGAATGTAACTTTAGACTATGTAAAATGAAAACTTACCTTTTATCAAAGAAGATCCTTCTTTGTCTTATTAATGTTGTTAAATACTCATATATCTCTAGCCTCCATCGCTTATGTTAGTAGATGAGCGTTACTAAAAGCGATGAGGCCGTAATTGAGTAAGAACGATGACCATGGTAAGAGTGTTGATAATGTGTATGACAATGATATAGGAAATACTAGGAAATCATGTGGTGGAACCAAGCGGCGACTTACGCTAGTCTAGATTTTGCCCATTATCAAGTACTATGGAATACCACTTGTAGTCGAAGACATAACAAAGACTAGATCTTGCTTATAAGAAGATATGCATTAAGAATGTATGCAAGAAATGAAATGAAGAGATAAGTACCGTTGTTTAGGAAATATTCGGATCTGGTCGTATCGAATCTTAAGAATCAAGATTTGTAAAATATTTCGTAAACGTGCTCATTCTCAAATCCGATAGCGCGAGGATCGTAAGAAAAGGACCGTCACTAGGAAGCTCCTTCCAGTGGGTAGGACCACGTGCAGAGAGGAGAGACTTCGACCAGGAGGCTTTCTGTGTCCCGACCAGTAACAGAATGTTGAAATAAAATAACAATCTTCAATTTCAAGAAACGAAAGCCAAGTAAATCGTCTGAGTTGGTACTCCTTATACTCGTATGACTCTTTAATTAAAGAATGTCCGGTCGTGAATGTGTATCATTGAAGCAATGATCACGGCTAAAACCAATGTGATTGGTGACATTTAAGTCAACAACCATGAATAGTGGAGATCCCAAAGAAGGAATATCGGAGAGAATGAGAGTCTTCTCCGACCAACCAGAGAACGGAATGGCATACGACCAGATGCAACAAATAATAAGTATAAACAACCATACTTATCATTTTTAAGGAAAAGCATCTTTATTGAAGAAAAAATGAATAAAAATGAAATACATGAAATTAAACATAGAACTTACGCAATTGATCAATATTCCAAGAATTAGATAAAACCTGCCCATCTGACATAGCTAACCGTACCGATCCTGGTCGGGTTACTTCGACCACAGTGTATGGACCTTCCCATTTAGGTGAAAGTTTATTGCGATTTGCTTGGTTCTGGATTTTTCTGAGAACCAGATCACCTACAGCTAGGCTGCGAGGTTGTACCTTACGACTGTGATACCGACGCATGGCTTGTTGGTAGATTGCTGATCGTATCAAGGCTTGATTTCGTCTTTCTTCAAGGAAATTGATGTCGTCAAGTCGTCGTCGATCGATCACTTTGAAAAATGTCGGATCGGCGTAACCAATTTTTAGTTCTGGAGGAAGCATAGCCTCAGCCCCGTAAACTAAAAAGAATGGTGTTTCCCCGGTCGCACGACTAGTTGTGGTACGAACAGCCCATAATACAGAGGGAAGTTCTCGAACCCAAGCTCCTGACCGTTGAAGTAACTGGTCGAACACTCGTCGTTTGATCCCTTGCATTATGATACCATTGGCTCGCTCAACTGCTCCATTGCTCTGTGGATGAGCAACAGAAGCGAAATGTATCTTGACACCTAGTTCTTCACAGAATTCCTGAAAATTGCTGCTTGAGAACTGGGCACCGTTATCAGTGATTATACGACTGGGTACACCAAACCGTGTAATCACGCTTTTTGTTAGGAACCTCTTGGCGGCTTCAGTTGTAGTTTTTACAACCGGCTCGGCTTCGATCCACTTAGTGAACGTGTCAATCATGACGAACAGGAACTCAAAGCCCCCGGGTGCCTTTGGGAAAGGTCCCAGAATGTCCAGTCCCCAGGTTGCAAAAGGCCAAGAAAGAGGGATTGTTTGCAAAGCTTGAGACGGCTGATGTACTTGTCGGCTATGAAACTGACATTGTACGCACTTCGTCACGAGCTCTTTTGCATCATGAAGGGCAGTTGGCCAGTAGTATCCTTGCCTAAAGGCTTTACAGACCGCGTCAGAGGAATGATGAGCTCCACTGAACTCCTTCATGAATTTGGTTAGCAATTTAATGCCATCCGATTGAGATATGCATCTCATCAACACCGTGAGATCCTCGCTATATAAGGTACGTTCAATAAGAGTGTATGATTTGGCTTTTAGTGCAATACGATCAGCCTCTACATCATCTTCGGAATTATGTCATGTGAAGATAATTGTAGATCGATGTCATCCAATCTCTCAGTGATCGTGATGGCGCCAACCATCATCGACTGTGGAGCATCCATGTTTGCGAGAATCAAGGTGTGCAACCTCCTTGCTAACATCTATGTCCTCGGAAGGCTCGACTACCGAGGGTGAATCGAGTTTCTCGAGAAAACTCCAGGCGGGACGGATGTCCGTGTGGAAGCCATCCGCCAACCCAGTGCGCGAGAAAGTTTTCCTTTCTAGGAATGTGTTGGATCCAAAACCGAAGAAATGCTTTTCAAGTTTCCGTACTTCCACGGATATGATGACATCTTGGTACTAGAGCATTGATACTCTTTCCTACTTGATTCGCTACTAGTTGAGAATCACCTTTCACTAACAATCTGCGAATCCGAGCGAACGAGCTGCTCGAAGTCCCGCCAAACAAACCTTCGTATTGCACGCATTATTTGTAGCAGAAAGTTTAACCGAATGGCGTATTTAAGTTGTTCGCCAGTAGGGGAAATCAAAATGACCCCAGACCCCGAGCCTTGAAGCATCAAGGAACCATCAAAGTACATTGTCCTTCGGTCGTGAAACTCGTACTCGGGTTCTTGGGAGGGTTCGAGGTTTGTCCATTCGGCAATGAATTCGCTATTGCTCGAGACTTAATCGCTGTTCTAGGGACAAAATGGAGGTCAAACGCCCCAAGCTCAACCGCCCATTTCGCTATTCGTCCTGATGACTCCCTGTTACCTAGGACTTGACCAAGCGGATATCCGGTAGGTACGACCACTTTATGGGCCTGAAAATAATGTCTAAGTTTCCTTGAAGTCATAAGGAGACCATAGAGCAATTTCTGTATCTGTGGATATCGTTCTTTTGGTCCATGCAAGACTTCGCTTACGTAATATATTGGTCGTTGGATACGATCACGTTCTACGACCAATACACCGCTAACTGTCCGTGGCGTTGCAGCGACGTAAATTAGCAATGTCTCTTCCAATCTTGGAGAGACTAAGACTGGAGGATTCGTAAGATACCGTTTAAGCTCCTCAAAAGCGTCGTTTGCCTCTTTAGTCCATTCGAAACTTCCATGTTTCCGGAGAAGCTTGAAGAATGGGAGTCCTTTTTCACCTAACCGTGCTATGAAACGACTTAACGCTGCCATACAGCCGGTTAGCTTCTGGACTTCCTTTTTCGTGGTCGGGGAACGCATCTGATCGATAGCGGTTATTTTCACTGGATTTGCTTCAATGCCTCTAGCAGAAACTAGAAACCCGAGCAGTTTCCCAGATGAAACTCCGAACGCACACTTTTCCGGATTTAATTTAAGGTTATGACGTCTTAAATTATTGAAAGTCTCTTGTAGGTCTGGAATGTGGTCACCAATGTGGTCGTAGTTGATCGTCTAGCGTCCTTGATGCCAATCCTCTCTTCTAGCAACCAATCGCGTTCCTTATGAAGATCATGGATCATCCTCGTTCAACACCACAGTAGCGCCTCTACGGTATCTGTGAGGACCCGGAATATTTAACTAGTAACACTTAACCTCCAAATGGTTCTGGCATTACTAATTAAACATTCTAAGCCTCGATGGACATATGCTTCCCAGAATTGCAGCATATGCACATCATCACAAAATTACACATCAATTCCATACACATAAGTTCAACAACGACATACATAAAGTAAAGTTATTACAAAAGAGCCGACCGGCCAAATAGAGCAATATACAAGAAAGATAGCGGAAGCAAAAGCGCCATAAGATGGCTAGAACAAAAGTCGACCGGTTAGCCACACACCCACAAGGCAACCGACCGGGCCGCCAAGCTAGTCGCCCCGCAAGCTACCACAACACAGCTCACAAAAGTGAGGACCTCAGGCTCACCTTCTTCCTCTGCAACAAAACAATTAAGCGTAGCAACTGAGTACAAAGATTGTCTTTGTACCCCAAGACTCGACGTGTGGAATAGCGACCTATTCATAAACTACATGCAAGCTTATTTAGGCGGAGGTTGTATGTCTCATTTTGCATGAAGCCAACTTTATTTGCAATAATGTAATACATTTTGAAAGCGAGTTTGCAAATCTGTTTTGTTATCAAAGTAACGATAAGTAAAGGTACATACAAGTAACCACGGAAGTGACTATCCCAATAGCCACCACAACATAGCACGAATCCCGATTCGTACCACCCATCAAGTTTTAATTTAAAAGGTTGTAGTCTAACTCTTGAAAGACCTTGCCAAGCGTGTCCATAACCTAGGGCGAGGCTATTCGAATAGTTTTAACCTCGCAGGGTGTACCAATGTACCCACACTGGACCGCCTTCAAGCCACGAGCACACTACGAGCGTATGCAGGCGGCTAAGTCCTCTGAGACATTTCCAATCTTGTGTATTAACTACGAGCCGCTTATATGGATAGAAACCCATATGCTTACATTGCAAGCGAAGACAACAAATCCCATCACGGGTGGAGTCTTTGGACACTACAATGCTCCCAACACCATCCCTCCTGCGACTCCTGCGACTGAGCCAATACACGCCAAAGTACTAAATCAAGAGAGGTCCCATACCCTCTAATGTGGTTAGCACGCTAAAATGCTTGGTTTAGTGTAACAAGATGTTCGGTCCTTGTTGACCCGGGCACCATTCCAGTCACACCCAAAAATCACACCATCATACCATTGTGCCCAAGTCTAAATCATTTTGTTTTCAGTTTTTAGTTTTCATAAATAGACATGGCACAAGGTGGAAATCATAATCCATAATAAGTTTTAAGTGATCAAGGTTATCGACAAGTCGATAACCGCCCATTTCTACCGAAACTAAGCATGGCTAAGCAATTAATTCGCAACTACTAAGTGACAAGAGCCCATCCATGAACTCTAAATCACAGTAAGTAACCTAGGCTCACGGTAGTAGAGGATAATCATTTGCTAAGGAAATGCATCTACTAGGCCAACTATTAACACAAAGTAGCAATGCATACATAGAAGTTGTAATCAACATAAATACTTAAAATACTGGGATTAACATGATCAAACTGCTTGCCTTCTTGTCGTTGCTCAAGCTGTTGTGGAGGGTCGTTCTCGGGTTACCGCAAATGTCGAACCCTAAGCGAAAGGCAAAAGAACCAAGAACAACCAAAAGACTAGCAACACTTAAACAAAAGAGCAAGCAAAAATTATCCAAATGCGACTAAACTTATACACAAGGTGAAATACGAATATACCTAGACATAGAAACTAGAAAAACCTAATTTGGATTTGTGGTGCAAAAGATATTACCTAAAACCCATTTTCTACCATAATTAGCACTGTAGCAAAACATTTTATAGAAAGATTTTGAAGCTGAAATTTTATGGTAGCTACCTACTGGCATAGTGGTAACCCATATAAAATTTCAGGTCATTTGGAGTTAAAATGATTTAGTTATGATTTTTCTAAGATGCAAAATTAGCATAATGCACTTTCAGAAATATAACATGTGCAACTCCCATTTCACATTATAGTATGATAACAGAGGATTTCTGACATCAAATTTCTATTTTTAGGATTTACAGGAATTATTGGTGCCTATTACAACTTTAAATGGATTTTTAATTGCTACTAATAAGGTTAAATCTATTAACATATTTTTTAGTCTTGATTTAGACCTATCACCATTTTTAGATCAAAGTTTAGTTAAAAATAAATTTATCAAAGTTAAAACCATTCAATTATCAGATATACAGGAAAAGATATGCATTTTCCAAGTTTTAATACAATTACGGAATATATAAAAATAGCAGAAAACAAGCTATTAAAGATTACAGAATTTTCTACTCTGTACATAGCTAAAAGCATTTTTATATTAAACTTTAGTGAAATACAAATTTATTGCGATTGGTTTCATGTAAAAGGATTTATCTTGAATTAGTTACAATTTCTAAAGTTTTGATACAATTTTGGTTGATAAATAAATACTTACGAAATAAAACCAACCCAACGAAAATAAGCGGCGTGGGCGCCGTGGGCCGTTGATGCAATATCCAACGAGCCACACGCACGCGAAAAGCAGCAGTCTGCGCGATCTCAAAGGGTCCACCGTTGGATCAAGATCCAGCGGCTCACGAGGAAGGATGCAGCGGGACGGTGCGGTTGCCTCGGCGATCCACGACCGCAGATCTAAGGATGAACGGCTCGATCACGCCTCGATCGGATGGTCCGTTACACGCACGATCGGGCGCAGATCAAGTAATGGACGGCGAGAATGATGAGGGGAACCGGAGGGTCCGAACGCATACAAAATCTAGGCCGTAGATCTCCAAATGGACGGTGGTCCAAGATCGAAGTGCATCTAGGAGTGCTGACACGTGGGGCCGCATGTCAGTGACTGAGAGTCACACATGCGAGTCTTAACACATGTGCACAGTGCACGCGGACCCACCTGGCAGTGACTTAAAGGAGGTTTTTAGGGCAGCTAATTAATTACTAATGACCAATGATTAATGATGATTAGCAATTAATGTGTCCTAAAGATTTTGAACAGAGATGATTTAGGGACAAAGGCCCACACGCCGTGACCCAAAAGGTAATTTGGACACATTTATTGCTAACAATGATTAGCAATAAATAACCCAAAATCAGCCTAATGACTTCGATTTTGGCGCTAAGCTAATGGGCCCACACAGCGGTGCACGGGGTATCGACGATAATAAATGCCGACACTTAATTAACCTAAGATTAACATTAATGATGCCTAAACGCACAAATAAACGCCAGCTGGTGGCTTAAGGGGGCTGGACCCACATGTCAGTGAGGCATTAGGCCAGATTAAAACACCATTAATGCTCTACTGATTGGCAATCATTAAGCATTAAACTTGTCCTAATTATTTGACGAAAACGGGGCTCTCAGCTGACAATGCCCGAGTGGCTTTCACGGCTTGTCGCCGGCGACCCGATGCGCGCGCGCCCAAACTATCAAAATGGGTTCGCAATAGTGTTGCGGACCGCGATGATGACCTCGCCGCGGTGGAAGTGAAGGCCGTGAGCCGAAAACAAAGAAGGAGGCCGACACGGCAAAACACGAAAATAGCAAGATGCTCGGCTGCGGTCCAAGGAAGCGAGTGCCATGACTTCTAGGGACTATATAGAAGCTACCTTAACCGAGAGGAGCTCCAAATATAGCCGGAAAGACTTGAACACGATGAAGTCCACCGAGTCGAAGAAGATGAAGTGGAAGATGAGGTTCGAGGCAAAATGAGTGGAACCAAATCATCACCACAGCTTCATTATAGCTCAAAGAGGCTCCAAAGCAAATAATTGCAAAAGAACCACTTACCTGAGCTGGAGAAGAAAGGGGTGAAACCAACAGAAAATCTCCAAACTTAAAATTGAGTGATTCTGCGAATGCAACCCAAAATCAAGTTAGGGGAAATATAAAGGAGGTTGAGGAGTTCAAAGGGTGCAAGAAATGTTGAAGATGAACCACTTTGGACACCAAGGCCGCCATTGGAGCCCTCGGGTCACAATGGTGGATTGAAGGTTTGAGATGGTTTTGAGCTCAAACACAGAGTAGCTAGGTGTGGTGCAAAAGAACACCAGGAGAACCTAGAGGGCCAATTTATAGGAAAGGAATTAGGGTTTGAGCAAGAACCGAGTCCATGGTGGGCTCGGTTCATGCTACTGGTCATGGACCAAGAAATGATGGGAGCAAGTGAGCATGGTGACTATGGAGGAGAAAGCACAGTGCGCATTAAATACCCCACGAGAGGCGTTGGCGAAAGCAAACTTGAAGTGACACATCAACGCCGCCCGCTCTCTCTCTCGGCCATTGTCGCTCGCGCGCACGAGAAGCCGAGGAGGAAGAAGAACGAAAAGCGATGGATCGTTGGATTGAAAATGGACGGTCACGATTAAACGAGTTCGCCGGACAGTCCGATTGCCCTCAGGAATCTGGACGGTTGGATTGAGATCCAACGGTCCCAATTGGTTAATGCAACCGGAGGGTCCGAATGCTCACATGAACGTGGGCGGCGATTGAATCCAACGGTGAGATTGCACGCGCGCTTTAAAACGCGGCTCGGTGCAGCTAGGTGGTTCAACCGAGTCAAGTGGCTCGGACTCGAGCCCGACTCGAACCCAATGAATAGTGAGTCAGCTTTAGGTTTTAAATTAAAGCTGGGACTTTTGAGGATTTATTTGGGGTAGCAAAATAACTCCAAAATTCTGAAATTTTACAGGAGCTTGCTGACTGGGACATTGACCTTGTGTAAAATTTTCAGAGGTTTTATGCATTGTATTTTTCTCCAAAAATTCTACAAGGTACTGGTCTTAGGTTTGACTAAGAGTCAAACAGTTTGATACTGTAAAATATTCAAACAATTTCTAAAAATTGTGAAATTTTTCAGAGGGGTCACATACCATCCCAAGAACTTAGGAAAAATATTCCCAGGAGATGATCACAACATTTGACAAGAATGTTTTTGAAGGAACAAGATTTGGATCAAAAGACTTGTGACTTGCACTTCCATAGCCTTTTGTACAATACTTGTTCAGTACACAAAGGAAATACATGATGTAAGAAAAAGTTTTAATTTCTACTCATTTTCTTACATTTGAAACACAAGCCCAAAATTGGGATGTTACAGTATCCATACGTCCAGGGATGGAACACCATACGCATGGTAGGGCTCTCGAGAAGATGGTGGCTGGAGTTTTGGTGGAGCAACTCACGTTGTCTATATCTCCCAACAGCCTCATGCATCCCCTTATAAAGAGCCCATGACGGATTCTATCCGACCTTGTTTGTTCCAACCCGTTAAGTGTGTGATCCTATAGGTTCATGCATAATCGGTTGTGACTCGGAAACATATTTCCAACCACGAGTCGTTAGCAGTTCCTAGTAGGACATAATGATTCCTGAATACACATAAATTATATCGGATGAATCTTAATGCAATATGATCTATGACTATAGGTCCTTATCACTTATGATCAGCTCGTATCTCTATACAACCGGCTCATATTTAGTCATGACCAGTTCGTAACTCTTTACGACTAGTTTATGACCACTTAGTGATTATGTTCGACTAGTCTACGACTAACTCGTATCTCCATATGACCAGTCCGTATCTGGTCGAACTGAATGACCTGCTTATGTATTCTCCATCTGCCTCATGATATCTGGTTGAACTCCATATGGGATATTTTGTCATCCATAGACTGTTCAATACTTTCTCGATCAAGTGATGGATAACTTCATGTGGTTGACTCTTCAACCACTACTAGCTTGGCCATGCACTTTCTTTATCCGACCACATGAAGGGGTCCAGAGATATCTCTCCTGTTATGTTAGGAGGGGTAAATCCCATATCTGACCAGTCACATTCTTCTACATGGTTGACAGCATACTCGAAAGCTACTTTTATAACTACCCAGTTATGAAGTAGCGTTTAGCAACCCCTAAGTGTACTATTACACATGTATAAAACCATGCTGATCTCAGGTCTAAGGATTAATACATCATCATTGCTTGAGACCAACTGATGACATGTAAAAACCATAACAATCTCAATAATGTCTCAAGGTGGGTCAATCCAACACCATATTCTCTAACATGTGTTCATATTATTGATTCGATATCCCTATATCCATGACTGGTGAAACATGGTCATCAATCAATACATGCGCTGGTCGATAAGCCACTAGTGTTCCTACCAGGGATTCATTTAGAATGACATCATATAAGTTAAAGAACTTCACCAACAAACCACATACTTGTTAATCTTTATAACTGAAAATTCATTCCAGGAGCATAACTCATAAATATAGATGTGATACAATCATCTCTATTATTGCCTCTAGGGCATATCACCAACACATTTGTGTGTGGAGCTTTATCCTACACTTGAGAATTGATGAATCAAAATAAAAGTTTGAAGTTAAAACTGCTTTGGAGCTTAGTAAATGTATTTAAACTTGAAAATGTAGCTTTGTGCAAAACAGCCATATAAGCCTTCATTTGATAATATCCTACATGCATTATATATGTTATTGGGTGTAACTTGCGGAGTACAATTATTTGTACTCACCTTTGCTTAATTAATTGTTGTTCAGAGGAGGAGTTCTACATCGACGGTGAGGACTTGGAGGACTAGGCTGCCCCCTCCCCCCCTGACGATTGCCTGTGGCGAATCGTGTGGCCTACTTATTTATTTATGCTTTTCGCTATATCTTTTTAATTGTCCTTATTCCCATTTTTAATAAACTCTGATTATTATTCCATAAAATGTGTCATATGGATTTGCTATTATTTCTATTTGACTGTGTGCACTAGCTGTTCCTAGACTAGTGTATGAGACTGTTGGACCCAAATTTATGCATTCGAAACTCTTTGTGTTTTCTGAACAAGTCCCAAATCAGTAGCTAGTTAACATAGGAAACATCGATGAAATACCATCCATTTATCGATTTAACTAAAAAGATCTCAAAAATAACAAATAGTAATAACAACTGGACCTTATGGTCAACATTTACTTAACTTGCCACGTAGGGCTAAAGAAACAAATAAACTCTTGCAGCAGAACGGAAAAACTTGGAGAGGCCAATCAATGTGCCTATAGACAATCGAGTGGAGAACGCATCCTAATCTGCAAAACCTTCATAGTACTCGTTCTCAAAGAACTCATGAGTAGCTTGATATTCTTTAACTGAGCAGCAAAGTTTGAAGTCGTGAGCACATAAAGTGCACAACAAGTCGTAGGGAAATAGTATGCAATTAATATTTATGTAAGGCTGGAACAAAAGGTTAGGTGTATGGTTCTTTTGCAGAAAGCAATGTTGACGATAAATACAATAAATAGATTAAGTTGCGTAATTGAAAAGAATAATACATAAAGTAAACAGATTCTTTGAAAACAACCGATGAACTTCTCATTCACTTCCCAACACAAACTACCAAGTGAATACCCATTCATCAAATGAACATTATAATCATCAAGTGAACTTTTCATTCACACTCGGACACATTTTATGAAGAAATTCTACCTCTCGTGGTGGCCGGTGGCCGGTTTTGGATGAGATGAAGGCGACGGCGAAGCAATGGTCTTCGGGCGAAGATGGTGAAAGCACTACGTACAACGTCATGAGGCGAATCCAACGGCGGTGGTGACTTGAATGGAGAGGCTTCAACGGTGATGAACTCTGACGAAGAAGAGCTTTGGTGGCCGGCGGCTTGGCAACGAAATGTGGCGATAGGGCTTTAGATTTTTGGGAGAGGATCTCGGGGTGAGCAAAAGGGCACGGGTGGCAGCTCTTAAATAGGCTCCGAAATAGGAGTGTTAGCGAGGACACAAGGCGGCACAAGTTTGGCTTAGACACGAACAAGGACACATGAGGAAGGACTTGATGTGCTACGCGACATGGCGGACCCACCACGAGAGAAAGAAGACAAAGGCTAGCTCGACGCTGGCTTGGGCCAAGGCAGAAGCGAAGGTGCGGGCCAGGCCATAGCGGACCGAGCGCGTGCGGGAAAAGAAAAGGAAGAGGAAGGATGGGCCAGCTCAGCTGGGAAAAGAAAAACACGGGCCAAGGCAGTTGGGCCGAGAGGAAAAAAGAAAAAGGCTAAGGAATAGAGATTGAGCCCAAGGAAGAAATCTAGAATTTAAAAGACTTTATGAATTTAGGAAAAGAGATTAAATAAAACCGAGCTCAAATAAATAGAAAATAAAATTCTAAAAATTCCTAGAAAATTCTATAGAATTCAAAGAACTCAAATAAAACAACTTTTAATTTAATTGATGTTTAGATTATTCACATTAACTTAAAAAAGAAAATTCAAATAGTTATTTTTATTTTTAAAGCTTCAGAAACAAACCAAATTTTGGGATGTCACAAATCTACCCCCCCCCTCATAAAAGGAATCTAGTCCCCGAGATTCGGGCTGACTAAAGAATACGTTCAAAACCAAAACCTACTCACTCTTCCAAATGGATCTCTCTTATGAGTGACACAAAGCTGCAACTAACGAAGGGCTAACCGGTTGAACTTCTTCTGCAGTGATGTGATTCAGTCATTCTCTCGCTAAAGTGGACGGAGTCCTAGCAGCTTGACTTGAAGTCTTAGGCATTACTCTTCCTACTCCTAGCAAAGAAGTCCTGGCTAGCGTAGCTCCCAAATTCAAAGGAATTGGTGTTAGTCCTTGCTTCTGCGGACACTTCTTGGCATAATGACCTATCTCGTGGCAGTTGAAACACATAACTCCAACAACTAGATTGTTGGTCCTCTAAGGTTGATGATTATTGCTGTTATTGACATTGTCAATTCCTGAATTCACTGATCGAGTGGAGAATGCATCCTATTCCGCAAAGCCTTCATTGTACTCCTAGGCGAAGAACTCTTGAGCAGCTTGATACTCTTCAACTCAATCGCAGAAATTATATTCATCAAGTGAATTTTCCATTCACACTTCGATATATTTTATGAAGAAACTTTATCTCTTGTGTGTAATCCCTGGACATGTCCATAACCAAGGACACGGCTATTCGAATAGATCAATTAACACTCCGCAGAGGTTGTATACTAATCATAACAAAACCTTTCAGCAATTTCATTTCAACAATTGACTCTCCGTCATGCATATAGTCACCCCAACCTCACCGTTGGTTTGACGCACGCTGTTGAACCTGGAGACGATAACCTCGCCCATAGATGTGACCTTAGAAAAGGATACACACCACCACCCATATTGTAATATCTCGATGGTGTGATGCACTAGAAGTCGGAAGGGAGAATTGGTTCGGGAGAATATTAAACGGAATTTCGGGAGGGACCAATTGGAAAGATTGCATTACTGCAGTTGTAGGGGGGGA
Organism: Ampelocalamus luodianensis; assembly: GCA_036346255.1. Lineage (NCBI taxonomy): Eukaryota > Viridiplantae > Streptophyta > Magnoliopsida > Poales > Poaceae > Ampelocalamus > Ampelocalamus luodianensis. The sequence goes on along the minus strand of CM070626.1, from coordinate 33,892,791 downwards.
AATGCAGTTTGCTGCAACTGGCTAGAGCCCACGGCCCAAGAGGGGCCCAAGGGTGGCGGCCATAGCATAGGGGCGCCATTCCCCTTCCCAACCCTAGCCGACCCTCCTCCCCTTTCCTCCCCACTCCCCATCCGGCCGCCATTCCCCACCACCTCCCTACCTCTCCTCCACCCCCTTGCGCACCTCTCTACCTCCCCACCACCTCCATTGCTGCTGGCCAAAGAGAAGAAGAAGCTCCATTGCAGCCGGCCAAGGAGGAAGAAGAAGGGAAAAGAAGAGAAGGGAGAAGAAGAGGAGAAGAGAAGGAAGAGAGGAGGAGGAGGAGGATCGTCTTGGGGCGGTTCGTAAGTCGTCAGCACGTCTTCAAGGGTAACGACGGGTTTCTTGTGTTGAGTGATGGTCATTAGAGGCGATTGCTATTAGATTGATTGGATCGGCTAAATTCTGTTCTCTGTTCAATTATGTCCAGAATGTTGCGCGGCCAGTTTATTTTATTTAGAAGACTAATTAGGAGTTTTGGTCTCCTAGAGAAACGTAGATTATGTTCTTAGCTTTCAGTGGCCACCAAGATCACCCAAATCCGATTAATGGTCAGGATGTTATGAATTTTTTAGTATCGCTGCCTGGTAATTCTGTCAGTTTCTGGCAGTCTGTGGTAATTTGGTCAAAACTGCTATTTAAAAGGAGAATAAGGGGATCTCAGTATAACGAACAATGTGGGTAATTTCTGTACCTTTTCATAGATATAAAGAACACGAGATTTGGACTTTCGTAGCAAAAGTTATGGTGGTTTTAGCGTACTGTCCAGAGAACCCGACGAGAATTCTGTTGTCTGATGATTGGTTTGATAGGGGAAGTTAAGGGCAGAATCAAAAGGGCTCCCCAACTATGTTTATTTAGGCAATTCAATTACCTTTTCATAAAGTCTAAGAGCATCTTAATTGGACTCCTGAGCAGAAAGTTATGTATTTTAGAATTTGGTTGTTTTCAGTGAGCACCAAAACGATCGCTAGAAATTGGAGGTTTCGTTAACACTTGAGAGTTAGCGAGTTCTGTTGCGTTATTATTTATGCGTTTGGTCCAGCATGATTGGTCTTAGATTGAGGTTCCTTTATGTTCAGGAGGGAGCGCGGTTCCAGGGGCAAGTATTCGGGCTATTATTTGTGTATGCTTATTTGATGTGTTGTGATGTATCTTGGTAGTATAGTCATGCTTGCCTGTTAGGAGATGAGTACCATTTACCTTGATGACATGCTAGTATAGTTAATTGGATCTACTGTATGTTGTTATTGATTACATGATAATGAGAATTTTGATGTTTCCTGCTTATGTATATGTTTTCATGGTGCATATGCATGTCATGAGCATACAGGTGCCTTGGTCACGTGGTGACCAAGCACATACAGTGGAGGTCCTCGTCATGAAGATGACGGGCTTGAGGTCCCCACATTCGTGGAATGTGGGCTATGAAATAGAGAGGTCCCCATCATTAAGTGATTGGCAAAGGTCCCTATATATGTGGTGTATAGGCTCTTGGTCCCTGTGCCAGAGGGCACAGGCAAGGGTATACAACGACGGTTGTATACCCCGCATTACCGGTAAAATGCGAAAAGAGATAAAGTTCAAAGGAGCATTGCATAGTTTGCATATCATGAGATAAATGGCTATGATTAGTGTATTGAGATTGTGGTTTACTGATGCTATGTTTCAATTAATGTTTATAGCTTTGTTGATACTTGCTGAGTCGTTGGGCTCACTCTTGTTTTAATGTGTTTAGGTATCCATGGCCGGAATGATACGATCGGGAGGGAGTAGATGTGGATGCACTCACTTTATCACATTCTTAAGGCGTTTGCTGCTTAGTCCAAATTTAGAATTAAATGAACTGTTTAAATAACACCCATGGATGGCGTGGTTGAATTTTATTGTTTAGTTGTAAAAAAAATGAAGTCACTGGTCCTGGTTGGTTCCTTTGATATTCATGCATGATTGGGATAAGTCGATTATGAGGATTTTGTTTATGCCATGTGATAGTATTGAACTCTCAGATTTGCTGGTTAAACAAAGGAGACTCTGCCGAAAATTTATACTTATGCTAGAATAGTTTTTTTCCAGTAGCATTCCCGGCTCTTTGAGAGTTGGGGTGTTACAGTTGGTATCAGAGCGGGCTGTAGGTCCGTGGTGACTGGGTTAATTTAAAAAAAAATTGCTAATGCTAATCAACTTAAAAGTTTGACACACTGGCGCACAGTAGGATGGGGTTGGGCTAATCATTGTATTTACGTTTCCGTTATATCGTTTTGATGATTGCTGATATGAATTGAGTTTGACTGCTTATTAATTAATTACTATGATTTTTATGAGTGAGAATAATCGATGTTGAGAGGTTAAGGTCGTGGTTGTGACCCTGGGCTTTACTGGGTTACACCACCGCTCGTGAGTGGGATTAGAGAAGTGCTACCTCGGATGTCTTAGTACAGGTGCTGATAGTGAGTATCTTTATAAGAGTTGTTCTCTTCCTTGAATTTGAATTTGGTCAACTCTTTTCCGGTTGTGTTTGATGAGGTTCTCTTAGGTTATTAGCTCATTGCGATTGATGGGTTGCTTTGAAATATTGGTGTGTTTCCATTGGCTTAATTTGTTCCAGTAAATCAATTATTGTTTTCCCAACCGTTGAGTTATTCTCGCGATTGGTGAACTTTGCTAATTGTCAAGATTGACCTTTGTATGGGAGTTTTGTTTTTCTTATTAGAAGACTTGACCTGTTTATTCGCTTGAGGTATTTGGTTAATGAAAGTTTCCTTTTGCAAGTCTCTTAGTACATGAAGGCTTTGACTCAACGTATCTCTCTTGGGTATTTTGAGTGTTGAAGATTAATGGTTGTGTTATGAGTTATCAAGTTGAGTCTGCAGTGTGTGCATGATCGATCTTAACTAAGATCCTTAACAAGGAAAGTTGAATAAGTGGAGGTTGTCCTTTAATAGTTCTTGATGAGCTGTGGCTATGAGTATGACAATATTTAGTTGGATCAATAGAGTTATTAAGAGGTGTGGTATATTGACGACTTCGTCCGATCGTTAGGATTGTGGAATCGGGTAGATTTATTGGATAACATGGAGTAATGTATCTCAATGGATTAGCCTACCCATTAGTGATGGTTATGTTAAGAATGTGTTTGAACGATGCCTTAGAGGATATCAAATTTGGAAATTTTCATAAGCTGGTTACTTGATGATCATACATAATTGCTAGATTGAAACATGTATATTGGATTAGACGAACGTTGAGGTAGCATGTTGTGAAACCTGTTAGGCAGAGATGAGATTATTAAATGTTGACTTAGTGTTTATAGATGGTTATGTGACTACAAATAGAAGTAGGACCCTATTTGCATACATGATACATACAATTGACAATTGTTAATGATAGTTGGAGCGGGTGTGAGTAACACTCATGGTTGAGTGGATGAATGAGTAAGTGGCCTCTGATAGTGTGCTTTGCTGCGAACTTATTATTTGATAGTATGAACTAGTTAAAATAGGTTTGTTTCAACCTTGTGGTTTGTGTTTCTTTTGGAGAAGTTTATGATGGGATAAGAGGCTATGAGGAGTCTCGCTAAGAGTGTATTGTTTCACTATTAGTGTGATTGTTAGTAAGGAATTATGATGATAATATTGAATGTTTTGTATAAAGGTGGATCGCTCACGGATATTGATTAAATGAATATGTTTCTAGTTCACGTTTGTGATCTTCGCACCTCATGTTGAGGTGGTATGTGAGGACCTCAATTTATTTGGCTTGTAATGCTTAACCAACCACCGGTCCTAGCATCACAAATCAAATAAAGCTGATCTCGAGATATGTATACTTCCAGCAAGATACACACCTCGGTACAAAATTAGACATCAACTCCATTCCAAACATAGAGTCCAAACACTACATCGCCAAACGGAAGATAAACAAATAGTAGAGTTATTACGCACAAAGGCCGATGTGCCACGAGGTACACAAATAACAAGAACGACAATGAAGCAAAAGTGCCATAAGATGGCTATAAACAAAGCCAATCAGCGTGCCTCCAACCCACAAGGCATCGGACCGACCGCCAAGTCTAGTCGCCCACGAAACGGCAACACACTCACGTAGTGAGGCCCTGGGCTCACCTTCTTCCTCTCGCAACAAAACATTAAGCAAAGCACCGAGTACAAAGATTGTCTTTGTACCCGCAAGACCTGACGTGTGAACTAGCAGACCTGTTCATATGCTACATGCAGGCTTGTTTAGTGGAGGCCATATGTTTCATTTGCATAAAGCCAATTTTCATTTGCAATAATATAATACAGTTTGAAGGCAGGTTTGCAATTCGCTTTTAAAAGTTGAAATACAGAGAAAGGTAATACTAACAAAAGACAAAGATAAACAACCTAGAGGTGACTATCCCAATAGTCACCACAACAATAGCACGAATCCCAGATTCGTACCACCCATCAAGTTTTAATTTAAATGTTGTAGTCTAACTCTTGGAAGACCTTGCAAGCGTGTCCATAACCTAGACGAGGCTATTCGAATAGTTTTAAACCTGGAGGGTGTACCAATGTACCCACACTTGCACCGCCTTTAAGCCAAAGCACACTTCCAAGGTATGCAGCACATGCTAAGTCCTACGAGACTTTTTCCAATATTGTGTATTAACTACGAGCCGCTCGTATGGATAGAAATCCATACGCTACATGGTAAAGCCGAAAGACAACTACCCACTCGGGATAAAGCTTTTTGGACAACTACCATGCTCCCACCTCCATCCCTCCTACGACCCTCGCGACCCGAGCCAATACACGCCAAAGTACTAGGTCAAGAGAGGTCCCATATACTCTAGTGTGGTTAGCACGCGAAATGCTTGGTTTAGTGTAACAAGATGTTCGGTCCTTGTTGACTCGGGCACCATTCCAGTCACACCCAAATGATCACACCAATCATACCATTGTGCCCAAGTCTAAATCATTTTGTTTTCGCTTTTAGTTTTGCAATTAAACATAGCAAAAATGTTGAAACATAAAGTTATAGAAGATTTTGTGTGATCAAGGTTACCGACTAAAGTCGATAACCGCATGATTCTACCGATAGCTAAGCATGTCTAAGCAAATTGACCCGGATCTACTAAGTGACAAGAGATCATCCAATGACCTCTAATCACGACAAATAACCTAGGCTCGGTAGTAGAGATCAATATTTTGTCTACAGGATATGCAACTACGGATTTAACTAATCAATTTAACACAAATTTAGCAATGCATACATACAGCTGAAACAAAATATTAGATTTTAAAATACTGGGATTACAATGATCAAACTGCTTGCCTGGCTGCTGTTGCTCAATTTGTTGCGGAGGGTCGTTCTCAGGGTTGCCGCAAATATCGAAGCCTAACGATAAAACAAATAACAACGAATAAGAGCGAATAACACCGACAAAACTCAATCACACAATAACAACAAAACATACCAAACTCACACAGCAACCTAAGCATGATATAACAAACTTTTAGAAACAGAGAACAAATCATTTTAAGTTATTAAGAATTTTCTATGAATTTTCTAAGCTAAAAATACATCAAAACACTAGTTAATTGCTTAACAAATTTTCATGAACAGAAATAGTATCTAAAACCTATCCACGATAATTAGTATACTAAAAATGAAATTTTCTGAGAATTGGTTTCACGAGATTTGGACAATTATAGAAAGAGATATACATTTTCTAATTTAGAAGATACATAAAACATCCTTTAATTAATTAACAGATTTTTGCTCAGATACAAGGTTGAAACTAATTTTAGTAAATACCACATTTAAAATGAAAATTAACAAAGACCTTGGATTCATGCGATTTAGATAAAAATTGAATTAGTTATGCATTTTCTAAGTTTAAATGAATTAACAGAGCAACAGAAAACACATTACAGAAATACTAAAGCATTTATTCCTTTTTCTACCCACCGCCAACTAGCCCTGAGACATCGATCGGGCGGGCCTTGAAGGTGATGTCGGCGTATTCTAGGAATACGTCTTGGCTTATCAAAGTGTACTTCTAACATATACTCAGAGAAATCGTTTCCCAGCAGAGAAAGCGAAGCATCAAAGTCGCACAACCACCAAGCCAGCGGCATGGACCCACATGGCGTGACTAAGAGAATAACATAACGGTTGGATTAAAGGATTTCCTAAACGCAATTGAGAGAGAGGGCTCACAAGGCGTTGATCTGACTAAAAGATGATTAGCACTAAAGAGGAGGTTAGAGCTAATGTTGCCGGCGGCTCACGGCGACCACGAGGCGGTGGCGCGCGCCTGCGACGATTCGCGAACCGGAGGTCTCGTGGCGAGTGAGTTATACCTTCGAGTTCGCAAAAACCTCGCGAACACGATGGCGGTGACCGGGACCTTGAGGATGCGGCGCGTCAAGCGGCGAAGCGGAGTATGAGAAGAAGATGCGGCTCCCACGGCAAGGACGCTACAGGCTTCTAGAAGATTCCAGAAAGTGCGCCTCAGTTCCGCCTTGATCCCAAGAGCAGAAAACATAAGGCGATGGCGACGAAGGAGGTCCGAGGCGGCCGGAATTGCCGCCACGGCGAATCACCGAGCTTGGAGAAGAATCGGTCGACGCGCAACGATGCACCGGGATGGCAGTCACCGTTAGACTCGGTGGATCATGGCGATCCAAAAGGATCAGACGATGAGGTAAGATACTCACTGAAGCACAAACGAGCTCACGGGACCGAGATCGCCGGAGGTGGAGACGACGATACCACCCCTGGTGATTCACTGGACGCCAAGGACGGGTGGGCAAAATGGAGGCGTCAAGCGTGGATCACGGTGGTGTGGTCGCGGGCTCAAGGGCGGCTCGATCTGGCGCGCTTCTCTCGGCTTCAACTCCGCCGAAAGAAGAAACCGGCGGAGAACTCACGAAAGCAAAGGAGGCGAAGCGGGTGAGCTCAGAGGCTTTAAGGAGTCACGGCGATGCTTCTCGGTGACACACGACGAGTAAAGGTGGCGGCGACGGCTGCGTGGCACGCGCATCGCGTGCCGCCGCGAAACTCGGTGAGGCGCGAGAAGGCGAGGGTGATCTTGACAGGATGGCCCACTCGTCGGTGATAGCGCGGCGGTGCGGCCGGAGTCAAGTGCGGTGCGAACCGGTGGTTTGACTCGACCCAGTCGGTGCTGAACGTTGGATCTAAAACGGACGGTCGAGATTGATGTATGCATTCGGACAGGTCGTTTGCATACGCGAATGTGGATCGTTCGATCTGCATCGGACGGTCGAGATTGGGCCGGTGCAGCTAAGTGGCGCGACCGAGCCAAGTGGTGCGGTCGGACTCGAGTCCGAGCCGGTCCGAGTCCGAGGAACAGTGATTCCGATTTGAATTAGAAAGACGAGAGAAAGTTTGGGGAATTTTAGAGGTAGCTCCTGGGCTCCAAAATTTCAGAAATTTTTATGGAAGCTTTCTGGACCAGAGGAAAACCTTGTGTAATTTTTCCAGGAGTTTTCATGCACTATATTTCTCCCAATAAAATTCACAAGTTGCTGTCCAGAGGTTTGACCAGATTTCTAAACTGGTTTGACTTGGGCATTTGAAATAGCAAATAAAATCTAAAAATTGTGAAATAATTCAAGGAGGTAGATAGGATGATCAGGATGATAGGAAAAATAATTTCAGAGGATGATCACAAGTTTGAAAGCTAAGAATTGGTTGACAACAATTTCCAATCACAAGAATTAAATTCTAAAAATTGGAAATTGCTAGGGAAAATTTGGAAAACTTCCAAATGATTTCATGAGGCATCAAAGGTTTTTATTTCTCCTCATAATTTACATTTGAAATACAAACCCTAAGTTAGGGCTGTTACAAATCTCTCCCCTTACAGGAATCTCGCCCCGAGATTCTGATCACTGGGAGAAGAAGGACGGGTAGTCCGCTCGAGACGATCTTCACGCTCCCAAGTGGCTTCATCCTCGAGTGGTTTGACCACCGAACTTTAAGGAACTTGATCACACGGTTCCTTGTTCTGCGTTCAGCTTCTTCGAGGATATCTGACGGGTGCTCACGATAAGAGCAGATCTTCCGCACATCGATATTTTCCAATGGCGTTTCCTCAACCTGGAACACGAAGGCACTTCTTCAATTGCGATACATGGAAAACATCATGCACCCTCCAATGTAGCCGGCAACTCCAAGCGGTATGCAGCGGCTCCTACTTTCTTGATGGCGATAAGGCCCAACATACCGAGGAGCGGTTTGCCTTGACACGAACGACGGTGTCCCTTCAAAGGTGAAACTTTGAGATACACAAGTCATTGGCGGAAACTCAGCTCACGGCGACGACGATCCGCATAGCTCTTCTCGCTCGGTCGAGCTAGCGCGCAAGTGCTCACGAATCAACTGCACTTGACTTTCCACCTCATTGATCGAATCCGGGCCAAAGAACTGCCTCTCCCCAGTTTCTGACCAGTTCAACGGTGTTCTGCATCGCCTCCCATACAATGCCTCGAACGGTGCCATACCGAGACTAGCCTGGAAGCTGTTGTTGTAAGAGAACTCGGCAAGCGGCAAACTCTTCTCCCAGTTCTTCCCATAGGAAAGAACACAGGCGCGGAGCATATCTTCAAGCACCTGGTTGACGTGCTCTATCTGACCATCAGTCTGAGGATGATAGGCCGTGCTGAAAGTAAGACGAGTTCCCATGGCCTCCTGCAGACTATGCCAAAATCGAGAGGTGGCGCCACTACCGTGGACACAATCGTCTTGGGTACACCATGCAAGCTCACAATCCTTGATACATAGAGCTCGGCTAGAGGTTCCACACAGAGTGACTCTTGACCAGGAAGGAAATGCGCCACTTTAGTTGCTTCACAATGACAACCCAAATGGCGTCATTTCCCTTGGATGAACAGGGCAATCCGGTGATGAAGTCCATGCCTCGAATCCCACTTCCACTCTGGTATAGGCAAGGGTGAAGAAGACCGCTGGGCGCCGATGCTCGGCCTTGACACGACAACATATGTCACATCCGCAACGAACACGGCAATCTCGCGCTTCATGCGAGTCCACGAATCTCGACGCAGATCTTGATACATTTTGGTGGCCCCGGGATGAATAGACAAGGGGGAATCATGGGCCTCCTGGAGAATCAAATCCCGCAACTCGGGGACCTTTGGGACCACGAGACGCTTCCCAAACCACACAACACCGTGCTCATCTTCTGTAAAACATTTGGCTGATCCATTCTTGATGTTACGCGATTTTACCCACCACATCTAACATCTTTGTCACAGGTTGACTTGATTTGATCCACCAAGGTTGGTTGCACAACCAAGGCAGCAAGGGAACCATGCTCAACCAATCCCAAGTTGAGACGCTGAAATTCTGCAAGAAGTGCAGGCTGTTGCTCTTGGATCATCAAAGTATTGCGGTACACCTTTCGGCTCGATTGCATCGTGACGACATTGGCCTTGCCAGATGATACCGAATACCCATGTCATAATCTTTGATCAATTCCAGCCATCTCTCTGCTCCGAGGTTCAGATCTGGTGAGTGAACAAGTACTTCAAGCTCTTGTGATCGAATACACCTCAGGTTCAGATCAAATAATGCCGCCAAATCTTGAGTGCATGAACCATCGCAGCAAGCTCTAAATCATGGGTGGATAGTTGAGCTCATGAGGTCTCAAGCGCACGGATGCATAGGCAAGCGCCTTGCCTTCGCATAAGAACACATCAAGTCCTCGACGAGAGGCATCACAATAAATATCGAAGCTCTTGTGGATATCGGGAAGAGTAAGAACTGAGTCTGAAGTCAACCATGTTTGAGCTCCCAAAGCTCCATCACAAGCAGAGGTCCACACAAACTTCTTGTCCTTCTTGAGCATTCGGTCATTGGCTTTGCGATCTTGAGAAGTTCTCGATAAAGCGCGGTAATAGCCCGCTAAACCGAGAAAACTCCGCACATCGATGATCGACTTGGGCTGCCCCAAGATAGAACATCACCGACCTTCTTTGGGATCCACGACTATGCCTCGGTGAAAGAACATGGCCCAAGAATGCCACTTCCTTCAACCGAACTCGCAGATTTGAATGAACTCAGATATAGTGGTGCTCCGCAACTTACTCAAAACAATCTTGGATGCTCAAAGATGCTCTGCTTGAGTCTTGGAATAGATAAGGATATCGTCAATGAAAACCACCACGAACTTATCCAAATATTCCATGAATACCGAGTTCATGAGGTTCATGAAATAAGCTGGAGCATTGGTTAAACCGAAAGACATGACAGTATACTCGTAAAGACCATAACGAGTAGTGAAAGTCGTCTTCGGAATATCCTCAGCCCTGATCCGGACTTGATGATATCCCAATCTCAGGTCAATCTTGGAGAACAGCTGAGCTCCAGACAACTGGTCGAAAAGATCATCAATGCGGGGCAAAGGATATTTGTTCTTCACCGTCACCTCATTGAGAGGACGGTAATCAACACACATGCGCAAAGTCTTGTCCTTCTTCTTCACAAAGATCACGGACAACCCCAAGGAGATGGCGGGACGGATGAAACCCTTTGCTTGGAGCTCACCAAGCGCTTCTTCAATTCTTCTAGCTCATTGGGAGGCATCCGATCACGGCGCTTTCGAGATAGAGGCGATGCAGGGCAAAGAACTCGATGACAAACTCGAGATCTCGAACCGGAGGCACCCTGTAAATCATCGGAAAAACATCTTCAAAATCACAAGCGGTGGGAACCTCCCCGAATCTTCAAAGGCTGGCTTGCTACAAGTGCACAAAGGTGTGACCCTTGCAACAAGGGAAAAGCCAACCTGCTTCGCCATAAAGGTTGGTGAGGAGAACCATCTTCTTGGCACAATCGATCTATCCCAAGTGTTGGGACAACCAATCCATGCCAAGAATTACATCCGGGCTCATCGAGTTGAGCGGGATGAGATTCGCCAAGAACCCCACTCCTTTGACTCGATAGGAACATTCGACATTCTAAACCAGCTCTCATCTCCGCCCGGAGAGCGAATGAGCAAAGGAACTCCCAAAGGAACACGGTGAAGACCACTAGCAGCACAAATGATCTTGAAATAAAAGAATGCGATGCTCTGAATCAAATAATACCGCAGCAGGGCGATAATTGACAAGAAGTGTACCCATCACGACATCGGCGCCTCCGAGCCTCCTCGGTGAAAGATGGTTGACTTCGACCACGCTGCACTCTGGGTCTTACGGATAATCTTACGGTCCGGTGGGTGACCACTCGCCCGCGCCCTCCATTAGGGCGAGGGGCTACTGCAACACTCGAGGCAAGCGTTGGCGAGTGGCCCTTGTTGTGGCAAATGAAAAACAGTAACCTCGGCGCCGGATTGCGGAGGCCACCTGCCGCTGGATCGCAGCGCACGTGGTGAAACACGACTGCGGTGGGGCGCAGGAGCTAGTGCGAGATGGCCTCGGCGCGGTGGAGCAAAAGAACGGCCCTCGGTGCTAGCTCCACCGAGGACGAGCGAGGTGGTGTGAGTAGACCGATGTGCCTCCCATTTGCGCTATGGACTCACCAACGCCTTTGCCTTGTGCTCAAGAACGATGGCCTTATCAACCAAGGCCACGAAAGTCGGGGAAGTCCACAACAGACGATTGCCCCTGTAGCTCTCGGACAAACCATCCATAAACTTCTCCTCGCTAGCCTCATCTCGAGGCCACCTCCCCGAGCATAACGAGCGGATGATTAAACTCGTATAGATACTCCGTCGCGGACTTGCGCCTTGCTTGAGCGCGAGGAATTCTTCTTTCTTCGACTTCATCGAGGCCATCGTGGATGTGGGCCGACGAAAAGTCGATTCGAACTCCTCCCACGCGACCACATGGCTCGGGTCGCATGGCGAGATAGTTCTCCCACCATGAGATTGCTGCGGCCTCAGGCGGTGGGACGCGAAGAGTGCCTTATCCTGTGCACGACAGCGAGCTATGTTGAGCTTCGCTCAACCATGCGCCAATCGTCCGTGACGAGAGGGTCCTCGAGGCGGAGAAAGTCGGCGTCGCGTGGTGCGGAGGAACTCTGCAAGTCCTCAGTCAGTGGCCACCACCATCGGGCAGGAGTGGAGGTATTCCTAGCAATAACCTCCAAGATGCGTGTATGCGGTCATGCGGTTGCGCCGATCTGGGCGAGAACCTCACCATGGTCTGAGGAGGAAGCTCCTCATCATGACCGATCTGCTGATCGCCACACGTTCTCCGGCCATCCTGTTTCACTAAGACAAGTTAACAATAGACGAAAAACACGAAGTCGACAACCCACTGCAAATAACTTACTAACAGCACAAACAAACAAAAGACTTTTAAGTTACAAAACCAATTGACAAAAATCATACACTTAGCAAACTCATACATATCTTACCCTATGCCCCACAAATTTTAATTAGACTAATTCTCTATGGTTCTCCCAAAGACTCGATCTCACTGTAGTAACTATCTTTTGAAAGGAAAGAGAGAAACCAAGTTTTAAACTCAATTTAGAGTAAGATGAGAGTAGAAGGCTAAGATAGGTAAGGAGTAAAACTGAGAATCGCCTAGGTTTTCATAAACCCTTTTATATTTTGCAAATAAGCCTTTCCAAAATATCCTAAGGAGACTATGCTTGGGTTGCATACGGTCGAATGGCTCTCGATACCAACTTGTGAGGACCTCAATTTATTTGGCTTGTAATGCTTAACCAACCACCTGGTCCTAGCATCACAAATCAAATAAACTGATCCTCGAGATATGTATACTTCCTGAAGCGTGATACACACCTCGGTACAAATTTAGACATCAACTCCATTCCAAACATAGAGTCCAAACACTACACTGCCAAACGGAAGATAAACAAATAGTAGAGTTATTACAGACAAAGGCCGATAGGCCACGAGGTACACAAATAACAAGAACGACAGCGGAAGCAAAAGTGCCATAACATGGCTATAAACAAAGCCAATCAGCGTGCCTCCAACCCACAAGGCATCTGACCGGACCGCCAAGTCTAGTCGGTCCACTTAAGCGGCAACACAACTCACGAGTGAGGCCCTCGGGCTCACCTTCTTCCTCTGCAACAAAAACATTAAGCAAAGCACACGAGTACAAAGATTGTCTTTGTACCCGCAAAACAGACGTGTGAACTAGCGACACTGTTCATATGCTACATGAAGGCTTGTTTAGTGGAGGCCATATGTTTCATTTGCATAAAGCCAATTTTCATTTGCAATAATATAATACGATTTGAAGGAGTTTGCAATTCGCTTTTAAAAGTTGAAATCTGATAAAGGTAATACTAACAAAAGACAAAGATAAACAACCTAGAGGTGACTATCCCAATAGTCACCACAACAATAGCACGAATCGATTCGTCACCCATCAAGTTTTAATTTAAATGTTGTAGTCTAACTCTTGGAAGACCTTGCAAGCGTGTCCATAACCTAGGGCGAGGCTATTCGAATAGTTTTAAACCACGGAGGGTGTACCAATGTACCCACACTTGGATCGCCTTTAAGCCAAAGCACACTTCCAAGGTATGCTGGCACACTAAGTCTCACGAGACTTTTTCCAATATTGTGTATTAACTACTGAGCAGCTCGTATGGATAGAAATCCATACGCTTACATGGTAAAGCCGAAAAGACAACTACCCACTCAGATAAAGCTTTTGCAGACAACTACCATGCTCCCACCTCCATCCCTCCTGCGACCCCACAGACCAGAGCCAATACACGCCAAAGTACTAGGTCAGAGAGGTCCCATATACTCTAGTGTGGTTAGCACGCGAAATGCTTGGTTTAGTGTAACAAGATGTTCGGTCCTTGTTGACTCGGGCACCATTCCAGTCACACCCAACAGATCACACCAATCATACCATTGTGCCCAAGTCTAAATCATTTTTGTTTTCAGTTTTAGTTTTGCAATTAAACATAGCAAAAATGTTGAAACATAAAGTTATAGAAGATTTTGTGTGATCAAGGTTACCGACTAAAGTCGATAACCGCCCAGTTCTACCGATAGCTAAGCATGTCTAAGCAAATTGACCCGGATCTACTAAGTGACAAGAGATCATCCAGCGACCTCTAATCACAGCAAATAACCTAGGCTCAGGTAGTAGAGATCAATATTTTGTCTACAGGATATGCACTCACGGATTTAACTAATCAATTTAACACAAATTTAGCAATGCATACATACAAATTGAAACAAAATATTAGACTTTAAAATACTGGGATTATCATGATCAAGCGCTTGTCTGGCGGGTCTGTTGCTCAATTTGTTGTGAGGGTCGTTCTCGGGGTTGCGCAAATATCGAAGCTAACGATGAAACAAATAACGGCGAATAAGAGCGAATAACACCGACAAAACTCAATCACACAATAACAACAAAACATACCAAACTCACACAGAGAACTAAGCATGATATAACAACCTTTTAGAAACAGAGAACAAATCATTTTAAGTTATTAAGAATTTTCTATGAATTTTCTAAGCTAAAAATACATCAAAACACTAGTTAATTGCTTAACAAATTTTCATGAACAGAAACAGTATCTAAAACCTATCACGATAATTAGTATACTAAAATGAAATTTTACTGTAATTGGTTTCACGATTTGGACAATTATAGAAAGAGATATACATTTTCTAATTTAGAAGATACATAAAACATCCTTTAATTAATTAACAGATTTTTGCTATGATACAAGGTTGAAACTAATTTTAGTAAATACCACATTTAAAATGAAAATTAACAAAGACCTTTGGATTCATGCGATTTAGATAAAAATTGAATTAGTTATGCATTTTCTAAGTTTAAATGAATTAACGATTGTGAGAAAACACATTCTGTAAATACTAAAGCATTTATTCCTTTTTCTACCCACCGCCAACTAGCCTAGACAGCATTGGCGGGCTTGACGCGAAAGTCTTGCACCAGGATGACCTTGCCACGAGGTGATGTCGGCGTATTCTAGAATCGTCTTGGCTTATCATAGTGTACTTCTAACATATACTACACAGAAATCGTTTCCCAACAGAGAAAACGAAGCATCAAAGCTGCACAACCACCAAGCGGCCATGGACCCATGGCGTTGACTAAGAGAATAACATAACGGTTGGATTAAAGGATTTCCTAAACGCGATTAACAGAGAGGGCCCACAAGGCGTTGATATGGCTAAAGATGATTAGCACTAAAGAGGAGGTTAGAGCTAATGTTGCTTTGCGGCTCACCGCGACCACGAGGCGTGGCGCGCGCGCATGACGATTCGCGAACCGGGGAGGTCTCGGGCGAGTGAGTTATACCTTCAGTTCGCAAAGACCTCGCGAACACGATGACGGTGACCGGGACCTTGAGGATGCGGCGAAGGCGAGTCAAGGCGAGCAGAGGCGAGAAGAAGATGCGGCTCCCACGGCGAGGACGCTCTGAGCTTCTAGAAGATTCTAGAAAGTGCGCCTCAGCTCGCCTTGATCGAGTGAGCGAAAACATAAGGCGATGGCGACGAAGGAGGTCCGAGGCGGCAATGAAGGCACGGCGCGGCGAATCACCGAGCTTGGAGAAGAATCGGTCGCACGCGCAACGATGCACCAAGGATGAAAAGTCACCGTTAGACTCGGTGGATCATGGCGATCCAAAAGGATCGACGATGAGGTAAGAGACTCACCGAAGCACAAACGAGCTCCGCGGGGCCGGGAGATCGCCGGAGGCGAGACGACGATACCACCTCGGTGATTCCCGACGCCAGAGGACCCGGTGGGCAAAATGGAGGGCGTCGAACGTGGATCACGGTGGTGTGGTCGCGAGCTCAAGGGCGCTCCGTCTGGCGGCGCTACTCTCGGCTTCAACTCGGCGAAAGAAGAAGCCGGCGGAGAACTCACGAGAAAGCAAAGGAGACGCAGTGGGTGAGCTCGTGAGGCTTTAAGGAGTCACGGCGATGCTTCGGTCGACACGAGGGCAGAAGGTGGCGGCGGCGAGCTGCGTGGCACGCATGCGCTTGCGTCACGCGAGCCTCCGTGAGACGTGGAGAAGACGAGGTGATGGCGAGGATGGCCCACTCGTCGGTGATAGCGCGGCGGTGCGGCGAGTCAAGGGCGGTGCGAAGCCGTGGTTTGACTCGACGGTCGGTCTTGACGTTGGATCTAAAGCGGACGGTCGAGATTGATGTATGCATTCGGACGGTCGTTTGCATACGCGAATGTGGATCGTTCGATCTGCATCGGACGGTCAGGATTGGACGGTGCAGCTAAGTGCGATCGCGAGCCAAGTGGTGCGGTCGGACTCGAGTCGGTGGGTCCGAGCAGAAACGATGATTCGCATTTGAATTAGAAAGACAGAGAAAGTTTGGGGAATTTTTAGAGGTAGCTCTGGGCTCCAAAAATTTCGAAATTTTATGGAAGCTTACTGGACCAGAGGACAACCTTGTGTAATTTTTCCAGGAGTTTTCATGCACTATATTTCTCCCAATAAAATTCACAAGTTGCTGTCAGAGGTTTGACCAGATTTCTAAACTGGTTTGACTTGGGCATTTGAAATAACAAATAAAATCTAAAAATTGTGAAATAATTCAGGGAGGTAGATAGGATGATCAGGATGATAGGAAAAATAATTTCAGAGGATGATCACAAGTTTGAAAGCTAAGAATTGGTTGACAACAATTTCCAATCACAAGAATTAAATTCTAAAAATTGGAAATTGCTAGGGAAAATTTGGAAAACTTCCAAATGATTTCATGAGGCATCAAAGGTTTTTATTTCTCCTCATAATTTACATTTGAAATACAAACCCTAAGTTAGGGCTGTTACATAGTAGTGAATTTCTTTAGAGCAAAGTGACGTGTTGAGAGGTTTTATTAGTTCCTAAAGTGGTTTATGTGTTGTGATCTTCAAATACTCTTTGTCGAATTGGCATAGTGATCTTGTAACCAACTTAAAGTCGAGTGGGGAAGTAGAAGTATTTGAGATTGAAGTAAAGTT